>OZ026584.1:0-1200000 GCA_964020215.1 Aurelia sp. 3 sensu Dawson et al. (2005)
AACCCTAACCCTAACCCTAACCCTAACCCTAACCCTAACCCTAACCCTAACCCTAACCCTAACCCTAACCCTAACCCTAACCCTAACCCTAACCCTAACCCTAACCCTAACCCTAACCCTAACCCTAACCCTAACCCTAACCCTAACCCTAACCCTAACCCTAACCTAACCCTAACCCTAACCCTAACCCTAACCCTAACCCTAACCCTAACCCTAACCCTAACCCTAACCCTAACCCTAACCCTAACCCTAACCCTAACCCTAACCCTAACCCTAACCCTAACCCTAACCCTAACCCTAACCCTAACCCTAACCCTAACCCTAACCCTAACCCTAACCCTAACCCTAACCCTAACCCTAACCCTAACCCTAACCCTAACCCTAACCCTAACCCTAACCCTAACCCTAACCCTAACCCTAACCCTAACCCTAACCCTAACCCTAACCCTAACCCTAACCCTAACCCTAACCCTAACCCTAACCCTAACCCTAACCCTAACCCTAACCCTAACCCTAACCCTAACCCTAACCCTAACCCTAACCCTAACCCTAACCCTAACCCTAACCCTAACCCTAACCCTAACCCTAACCCTAACCCTAACCTAACCCTAACCCTAACCCTAACCCTAACCCTAACCCTAACCCTAACCCTAACCCTAACCCTAACCCTAACCCTAACCCTAACCCTAACCCTAACCCTAACCCTAACCCTAACCCTAACCCTAACCCTAACCCTAACCCTAACCCTAACCCTAACCCTAACCCTAACCCTAACCCTAACCCTAACCCTAACCCTAACCCTAACCCTAACCCTAACCCTAACCCTAACCCTAACCCTAACCCTAACCCTAACCCTAACCCTAACCCTAACCCTAACCCTAACCCTAACCCTAACCCTAACCCTAACCCTAACCCTAACCCTAACCCTAACCCTAACCCTAACCCTAACCCCTAACCCTAACCCTAACCCTAACCCTAACCCTAACCCTAACCCTAACCCTAACCCTAACCCTAACCCTAACCCTAACCCTAACCCTAACCCTAACCCTAACCCTAACCCTAACCCTAACCCTAACCCTAACCCTAACCCTAACCCTAACCCTAACCCTAACCCTAACCCTAACCCTAACCCTAACCCTAACCCTAACCCTAACCCTAACCCTAACCCTAACCCTAACCCTAACCCTAACCCTAACCCTAACCCTAACCCTAACCCTAACCCTAACCCTAACCCTAACCCTAACCCTAACCTAACCCTAACCCTAACCCTAACCCTAACCCTAACCCTAACCCTAACCCTAACCCTAACCCTAACCCTAACCCTAACCCTAACCCTAACCCTAACCCTAACCCTAACCCTAACCCTAACCCTAACCCTAACCCTAACCCTAACCCTAACCCTAACCCTAACCCTAACCCTAACCCTAACCCTAACCCTAACCCTAACCCTAACCCTAACCCTAACCCTAACCCTAACCCTAACCCTAACCTAACCCTAACCCTAACCCTAACCCTAACCCTAACCCTAACCCTAACCCTAACCCTAACCCTAACCCTAACCCTAACCCTAACCCTAACCCTAACCCTAACCCTAACCCTAACCCTAACCCTAACCCTAACCCTAACCCTAACCCTAACCCTAACCCTAACCCTAACCCTAACCCTAACCCTAACCCTAACCCTAACCCTAACCCTAACCCTAACCCTAACCCTAACCCTAACCCTAACCCTAACCCTAACCCTAACCCTAACCCTAACCCTAACCCTAACCCTAACCCTAACCCTAACCCTAACCCTAACCCTAACCCTAACCCTAACCCTAACCTAACCCTAACCCTAACCCTAACCCTAACCCTAACCCTAACCCTAACCCTAACCCTAACCCTAACCCTAACCCTAACCCTAACCCTAACCCTAACCCTAACCCTAACCCTAACCCTAACCCTAACCCTAACCCTAACCCTAAGCCAAACATCTAACCCTAAGCCAAACATCTAACCCTAAGCCAAACATCTAACCCTAAGCCAAACATCTAACCCTAAGCCAAACATCTAACCCTAAGCCAAACATCTAACCCTAAGCCAAACATCTAACCCTAAGCCAAACATCTAACCCTAAGCCAAACATCTAACCCTAAGCCAAACATCTAACCCTAAGCCAAACATCTAACCCTAAGCCAAACATCTAACCCTAAGCCAAACATCTAACCCTAAGCCAAACATCTAACCCTAAGCCAAACATCTAACCCTAAGCCAAACATCTAACCCTAAGCCAAACATCTAACCCTAAGCCAAACATCTAACCCTAAGCCAAACATCTAACCCTAAGCCAAACATCTAACCCTAAGCCAAACATCTAACCCTAAGCCAAACATCTAACCCTAAGCCAAACATCTAACCCTAAGCCAAACATCTAACCCTAAGCCAAACATCTAACCCTAAGCCAAACATCTAACCCTAAGCCAAACATCTAACCCTAAGCCAAACATCTAACCCTAAGCCAAACATCTAACCCTAAGCCAAACATCTAACCCTAAGCCAAACATCTAACCCTAAGCCAAACATCTAACCCTAAGCCAAACATCTAACCCTAAGCCAAACATCTAACCCTAAGCCAAACATCTAACCCTAAGCCAAACATCTAACCCTAAGCCAAACATCTAACCCTAAGCCAAACATCTAACCCTAAGCCAAACATCTAACCCTAAGCCAAACATCTAACCCTAAGCCAAACATCTAACCCTAAGCCAAACATCTAACCCTAAGCCAAACATCTAACCCTAAGCCAAACATCTAACCCTAAGCCAAACATCTAACCCTAAGCCAAACATCTAACCCTAAGCCAAACATCTAACCCTAAGCCAAACATCTAACCCTAAGCCAAACATCTAACCCTAAGCCAAACATCTAACCCTAAGCCAAACATCTAACCCTAAGCCAAACATCTAACCCTAAGCCAAACATCTAACCCTAAGCCAAACATCTAACCCTAAGCCAAACATCTAACCCTAAGCCAAACATCTAACCCTAAGCCAAACATCTAACCCTAAGCCAAACATCTAACCCTAAGCCAAACATCTAACCCTAAGCCAAACATCTAACCCTAAGCCAAACATCTAACCCTAAGCCAAACATCTAACCCTAAGCCAAACATCTAACCCTAAGCCAAACATCTAACCCTAAGCCAAACATCTAACCCTAAGCCAAACATCTAACCCTAAGCCAAACATCTAACCCTAAGCCAAACATCTAACCCTAAGCCAAACATCTAACCCTAAGCCAAACATCTAACCCTAAGCCAAACATCTAACCCTAAGCCAAACATCTAACCCTAAGCCAAACATCTAACCCTAAGCCAAACATCTAACCCTAAGCCAAACATCTAACCCTAAGCCAAACATCTAACCCTAAGCCAAACATCTAACCCTAAGCCAAACATCTAACCCTAAGCCAAACATCTAACCCTAAGCCAAACATCTAACCCTAAGCCAAACATCTAACCCTAAGCCAAACATCTAACCCTAAGCCAAACATCTAACCCTAAGCCAAACATCTAACCCTAAGCCAAACATCTAACCCTAAGCCAAACATCTAACCCTAAGCCAAACATCTAACCCTAAGCCAAACATCTAACCCTAAGCCAAACATCTAACCCTAAGCCAAACATCTAACCCTAAGCCAAACATCTAACCCTAAGCCAAACATCTAACCCTAAGCCAAACATCTAACCCTAAGCCAAACATCTAACCCTAAGCCAAACATCTAACCCTAAGCCAAACATCTAACCCTAAGCCAAACATCTAACCCTAAGCCAAACATCTAACCCTAAGCCAAACATCTAACCCTAAGCCAAACATCTAACCCTAAGCCAAACATCTAACCCTAAGCCAAACATCTAACCCTAAGCCAAACATCTAACCCTAAGCCAAACATCTAACCCTAAGCCAAACATCTAACCCTAAGCCAAACATCTAACCCTAAGCCAAACATCTAACCCTAAGCCAAACATCTAACCCTAAGCCAAACATCTAACCCTAAGCCAAACATCTAACCCTAAGCCAAACATCTAACCCTAAGCCAAACATCTAACCCTAAGCCAAACATCTAACCCTAAGCCAAACATCTAACCCTAAGCCAAACATCTAACCCTAAGCCAAACATCTAACCCTAAGCCAAACATCTAACCCTAAGCCAAACATCTAACCCTAAGCCAAACATCTAACCCTAAGCCAAACATCTAACCCTAAGCCAAACATCTAACCCTAAGCCAAACATCTAACCCTAAGCCAAACATCTAACCCTAAGCCAAACATCTAACCCTAAGCCAAACATCTAACCCTAAGCCAAACATCTAACCCTAAGCCAAACATCTAACCCTAAGCCAAACATCTAACCCTAAGCCAAACATCTAACCCTAAGCCAAACATCTAACCCTAAGCCAAACATCTAACCCTAAGCCAAACATCTAACCCTAAGCCAAACATCTAACCCTAAGCCAAACATCTAACCCTAAGCCAAACATCTAACCCTAAGCCAAACATCTAACCCTAAGCCAAACATCTAACCCTAAGCCAAACATCTAACCCTAAGCCAAACATCTAACCCTAAGCCAAACATCTAACCCTAAGCCAAACATCTAACCCTAAGCCAAACATCTAACCCTAAGCCAAACATCTAACCCTAAGCCAAACATCTAACCCTAAGCCAAACATCTAACCCTAAGCCAAACATCTAACCCTAAGCCAAACATCTAACCCTAAGCCAAACATCTAACCCTAAGCCAAACATCTAACCCTAAGCCAAACATCTAACCCTAAGCCAAACATCTAACCCTAAGCCAAACATCTAACCCTAAGCCAAACATCTAACCCTAAGCCAAACATCTAACCCTAAGCCAAACATCTAACCCTAAGCCAAACATCTAACCCTAAGCCAAACATCTAACCCTAAGCCAAACATCTAACCCTAAGCCAAACATCTAACCCTAAGCCAAACATCTAACCCTAAGCCAAACATCTAACCCTAAGCCAAACATCTAACCCTAAGCCAAACATCTAACCCTAAGCCAAACATCTAACCCTAAGCCAAACATCTAACCCTAAGCCAAACATCTAACCCTAAGCCAAACATCTAACCCTAAGCCAAACATCTAACCCTAAGCCAAACATCTAACCCTAAGCCAAACATCTAACCCTAAGCCAAACATCTAACCCTAAGCCAAACATCTAACCCTAAGCCAAACATCTAACCCTAAGCCAAACATCTAACCCTAAGCCAAACATCTAACCCTAAGCCAAACATCTAACCCTAAGCCAAACATCTAACCCTAAGCCAAACATCTAACCCTAAGCCAAACATCTAACCCTAAGCCAAACATCTAACCCTAAGCCAAACATCTAACCCTAAGCCAAACATCTAACCCTAAGCCAAACATCTAACCCTAAGCCAAACATCTAACCCTAAGCCAAACATCTAACCCTAAGCCAAACATCTAACCCTAAGCCAAACATCTAACCCTAAGCCAAACATCTAACCCTAAGCCAAACATCTAACCCTAAGCCAAACATCTAACCCTAAGCCAAACATCTAACCCTAAGCCAAACATCTAACCCTAAGCCAAACATCTAACCCTAAGCCAAACATCTAACCCTAAGCCAAACATCTAACCCTAAGCCAAACATCTAACCCTAAGCCAAACATCTAACCCTAAGCCAAACATCTAACCCTAAGCCAAACATCTAACCCTAAGCCAAACATCTAACCCTAAGCCAAACATCTAACCCTAAGCCAAACATCTAACCCTAAGCCAAACATCTAACCCTAAGCCAAACATCTAACCCTAAGCCAAACATCTAACCCTAAGCCAAACATCTAACCCTAAGCCAAACATCTAACCCTAAGCCAAACATCTAACCCTAAGCCAAACATCTAACCCTAAGCCAAACATCTAACCCTAAGCCAAACATCTAACCCTAAGCCAAACATCTAACCCTAAGCCAAACATCTAACCCTAAGCCAAACATCTAACCCTAAGCCAAACATCTAACCCTAAGCCAAACATCTAACCCTAAGCCAAACATCTAACCCTAAGCCAAACATCTAACCCTAAGCCAAACATCTAACCCTAAGCCAAACATCTAACCCTAAGCCAAACATCTAACCCTAAGCCAAACATCTAACCCTAAGCCAAACATCTAACCCTAAGCCAAACATCTAACCCTAAGCCAAACATCTAACCCTAAGCCAAACATCTAACCCTAAGCCAAACATCTAACCCTAAGCCAAACATCTAACCCTAAGCCAAACATCTAACCCTAAGCCAAACATCTAACCCTAAGCCAAACATCTAACCCTAAGCCAAACATCTAACCCTAAGCCAAACATCTAACCCTAAGCCAAACATCTAACCCTAAGCCAAACATCTAACCCTAAGCCAAACATCTAACCCTAAGCCAAACATCTAACCCTAAGCCAAACATCTAACCCTAAGCCAAACATCTAACCCTAAGCCAAACATCTAACCCTAAGCCAAACATCTAACCCTAAGCCAAACATCTAACCCTAAGCCAAACATCTAACCCTAAGCCAAACATCTAACCCTAAGCCAAACATCTAACCCTAAGCCAAACATCTATTCATTCCTTGTCCATCCTCCCACCCTCCACCCATTCTTCTCACCAATTTTTATACTCTAAATTTTAGTAAATTTTTGTCATTATGAGCATTTTGACTTCTTTGCCAGTTTGCGCATGCGCAAATAGAGTTTTATTGCTATGCCTTGTTTTATTTTTTTCATTTCAGTTAATTTTGAATCAACCTTTTGCACCGGTTATTATTTCAATGTTGTCTTATAAAGTGGATTCTTCGGAAGATATATCAAATACAAAAAAGCATATTCCCTTGTATTTGCCTTTTTATGTTGATTTCTAGAACATCTTTATTAATTAATTATTGATCCCCTCATTCGAACGTTTTATCTCTGCTATTATTTACCCAATTAGTTGCGGCTTATTTTTACTTATTTTATACTTTTGGTGTTTTTCACCCCACCACCTTTTCTCTGAAATTACAAAAGAAGTAACATTAAATGTAGATTAGAATTAGAATTAGAATTTAAATTAAAATTATATATGATTTAAAGTCACAAAGTTTAGTGGTTAAATTACAGGATGTTTTAGTGCAATGTAGAGAAGTGTAAGGAGGGGCAAAAAATTTAATGGTTTTAATGGTTCAAATTTATAAAAATCATATAAGGACAAAATGCGGGCTAGTATTTTGAGGGACAGGTTGTAATTTGAGAATCAGGTCATATGTTGGGGGGTCAGGTCATATGTTGGGGGGTCAGGTCATATGTTGGGGGGTCAGGTCATATGTTGGGGGGTCAGGTCATATGTTGGGGGGTCAGGTCATATGTTGGGGGGTCAGGTCATATGTTGGGGGGTCAGGTCATATGTTGGGGGGTCAGGTCATATGTTGGGGGGTCAGGTCATATGTTGGGGGGTCAGGTCATATGTTGGGGGGTCAGGTCATATGTTGGGGGGTCAGGTCATATGTTGGGGGGTCAGGTCATATGTTGGGGGGTCAGGTCATATGTTGGGGGGTCAGGTCATATGTTGGGGGGTCAGGTCATATGTTGGGGGGTCAGGTCATATGTTGGGGGGTCAGGTCATATGTTGGGGGGTCAGGTCATATGTTGGGGGGTCAGGTCATATGTTGGGGGGTCAGGTCATATGTTGGGGGGTCAGGTCATATGTTGGGGGGTCAGGTCATATGTTGGGGGGTCAGGTCATATGTTGGGGGGTCAGGTCATATGTTGGGGGGTCAGGTCATATGTTGGGGGGTCAGGTCATATGTTGGGGGGTCAGGTCATATGTTGGGGGGTCAGGTCATATGTTGGGGGGTCAGGTCATATGTTGGGGGGTCAGGTCATATGTTGGGGGGTCAGGTCATATGTTGGGGGGTCAGGTCATATGTTGGGGGGTCAGGTCATATGTTGGGGGGTCAGGTCATATGTTGGGGGGTCAGGTCATATGTTGGGGGGTCAGGTCATATGTTGGGGGGTCAGGTCATATGTTGGGGGGTCAGGTCATATGTTGGGGGGTCAGGTCATATGTTGGGGGGTCAGGTCATATGTTGGGGGGTCAGGTCATATGTTGGGGGGTCAGGTCATATGTTGGGGGGTCAGGTCATATGTTGGGGGGTCAGGTCATATGTTGGGGGGTCAGGTCATATGTTGGGGGGTCAGGTCATATGTTGGGGGGTCAGGTCATATGTTGGGGGGTCAGGTCATATGTTGGGGGGTCAGGTCATATGTTGGGGGGTCAGGTCATATGTTGGGGGGTCAGGTCATATGTTGGGGGGTCAGGTCATATGTTGGGGGGTCAGGTCATATGTTGGGGGGTCAGGTCATATGTTGGGGGGTCAGGTCATATGTTGGGGGGTCAGGTCATATGTTGGGGGGTCAGGTCATATGTTGGGGGGTCAGGTCATATGTTGGGGGGTCAGGTCATATGTTGGGGGGTCAGGTCATATGTTGGGGGGTCAGGTCATATGTTGGGGGGTCAGGTCATATGTTGGGGGGTCAGGTCATATGTTGGGGGGTCAGGTCATATGTTGGGGGGTCAGGTCATATGTTGGGGGGTCAGGTCATATGTTGGGGGGTCAGGTCATATGTTGGGGGGTCAGGTCATATGTTGGGGGGTCAGGTCATATGTTGGGGGGTCAGGTCATATGTTGGGGGGTCAGGTCATATGTTGGGGGGTCAGGTCATATGTTGGGGGGTCAGGTCATATGTTGGGGGGTCAGGTCATATGTTGGGGGGTCAGGTCATATGTTGGGGGGTCAGGTCATATGTTGGGGGGTCAGGTCATATGTTGGGGGGTCAGGTCATATGTTGGGGGGTCAGGTCATATGTTGGGGGGTCAGGTCATATGTTGGGGGGTCAGGTCATATGTTGGGGGGTCAGGTCATATGTTGGGGGGTCAGGTCATATGTTGGGGGGTCAGGTCATATGTTGGGGGGTCAGGTCATATGTTGGGGGGTCAGGTCATATGTTGGGGGGTCAGGTCATATGTTGGGGGGTCAGGTCATATGTTGGGGGGTCAGGTCATATGTTGGGGGGTCAGGTCATATGTTGGGGGGTCAGGTCATATGTTGGGGGGTCAGGTCATATGTTGGGGGGTCAGGTCATATGTTGGGGGGTCAGGTCATATGTTGGGGGGTCAGGTCATATGTTGGGGGGTCAGGTCATATGTTGGGGGGTCAGGTCATATGTTGGGGGGTCAGGTCATATGTTGGGGGGTCAGGTCATATGTTGGGGGGTCAGGTCATATGTTGGGGGGTCAGGTCATATGTTGGGGGGTCAGGTCATATGTTGGGGGGTCAGGTCATATGTTGGGGGGTCAGGTCATATGTTGGGGGGTCAGGTCATATGTTGGGGGGTCAGGTCATATGTTGGGGGGTCAGGTCATATGTTGGGGGGTCAGGTCATATGTTGGGGGGTCAGGTCATATGTTGGGGGGTCAGGTCATATGTTGGGGGGTCAGGTCATATGTTGGGGGGTCAGGTCATATGTTGGGGGGTCAGGTCATATGTTGGGGGGTCAGGTCATATGTTGGGGGGTCAGGTCATATGTTGGGGGGTCAGGTCATATGTTGGGGGGTCAGGTCATATGTTGGGGGGTCAGGTCATATGTTGGGGGGTCAGGTCATATGTTGGGGGGTCAGGTCATATGTTGGGGGGTCAGGTCATATGTTGGGGGGTCAGGTCATATGTTGGGGGGTCAGGTCATATGTTGGGGGGTCAGGTCATATGTTGGGGGGTCAGGTCATATGTTGGGGGGTCAGGTCATATGTTGGGGGGTCAGGTCATATGTTGGGGGGTCAGGTCATATGTTGGGGGGTCAGGTCATATGTTGGGGGGTCAGGTCATATGTTGGGGGGTCAGGTCATATGTTGGGGGGTCAGGTCATATGTTGGGGGGTCAGGTCATATGTTGGGGGGTCAGGTCATATGTTGGGGGGTCAGGTCATATGTTGGGGGGTCAGGTCATATGTTGGGGGGTCAGGTCATATGTTGGGGGGTCAGGTCATATGTTGGGGGGTCAGGTCATATGTTGGGGGGTCAGGTCATATGTTGGGGGGTCAGGTCATATGTTGGGGGGTCAGGTCATATGTTGGGGGGTCAGGTCATATGTTGGGGGGTCAGGTCATATGTTGGGGGGTCAGGTCATATGTTGGGGGGTCAGGTCATATGTTGGGGGGTCAGGTCATATGTTGGGGGGTCAGGTCATATGTTGGGGGGTCAGGTCATATGTTGGGGGGTCAGGTCATATGTTGGGGGGTCAGGTCATATGTTGGGGGGTCAGGTCATATGTTGGGGGGTCAGGTCATATGTTGGGGGGTCAGGTCATATGTTGGGGGGTCAGGTCATATGTTGGGGGGTCAGGTCATATGTTGGGGGGTCAGGTCATATGTTGGGGGGTCAGGTCATATGTTGGGGGGTCAGGTCATATGTTGGGGGGTCAGGTCATATGTTGGGGGGTCAGGTCATATGTTGGGGGGTCAGGTCATATGTTGGGGGGTCAGGTCATATGTTGGGGGGTCAGGTCATATGTTGGGGGGTCAGGTCATATGTTGGGGGGTCAGGTCATATGTTGGGGGGTCAGGTCATATGTTGGGGGGTCAGGTCATATGTTGGGGGGTCAGGTCATATGTTGGGGGGTCAGGTCATATGTTGGGGGGTCAGGTCATATGTTGGGGGGTCAGGTCATATGTTGGGGGGTCAGGTCATATGTTGGGGGGTCAGGTCATATGTTGGGGGGTCAGGTCATATGTTGGGGGGTCAGGTCATATGTTGGGGGGTCAGGTCATATGTTGGGGGGTCAGGTCATATGTTGGGGGGTCAGGTCATATGTTGGGGGGTCAGGTCATATGTTGGGGGGTCAGGTCATATGTTGGGGGGTCAGGTCATATGTTGGGGGGTCAGGTCATATGTTGGGGGGTCAGGTCATATGTTGGGGGGTCAGGTCATATGTTGGGGGGTCAGGTCATATGTTGGGGGGTCAGGTCATATGTTGGGGGGTCAGGTCATATGTTGGGGGGTCAGGTCATATGTTGGGGGGTCAGGTCATATGTTGGGGGGTCAGGTCATATGTTGGGGGGTCAGGTCATATGTTGGGGGGTCAGGTCATATGTTGGGGGGTCAGGTCATATGTTGGGGGGTCAGGTCATATGTTGGGGGGTCAGGTCATATGTTGGGGGGTCAGGTCATATGTTGGGGGGTCAGGTCATATGTTGGGGGGTCAGGTCATATGTTGGGGGGTCAGGTCATATGTTGGGGGGTCAGGTCATATGTTGGGGGGTCAGGTCATATGTTGGGGGGTCAGGTCATATGTTGGGGGGTCAGGTCATATGTTGGGGGGTCAGGTCATATGTTGGGGGGTCAGGTCATATGTTGGGGGGTCAGGTCATATGTTGGGGGGTCAGGTCATATGTTGGGGGGTCAGGTCATATGTTGGGGGGTCAGGTCATATGTTGGGGGGTCAGGTCATATGTTGGGGGGTCAGGTCATATGTTGGGGGGTCAGGTCATATGTTGGGGGGTCAGGTCATATGTTGGGGGGTCAGGTCATATGTTGGGGGGTCAGGTCATATGTTGGGGGGTCAGGTCATATGTTGGGGGGTCAGGTCATATGTTGGGGGGTCAGGTCATATGTTGGGGGGTCAGGTCATATGTTGGGGGGTCAGGTCATATGTTGGGGGGTCAGGTCATATGTTGGGGGGTCAGGTCATATGTTGGGGGGTCAGGTCATATGTTGGGGGGTCAGGTCATATGTTGGGGGGTCAGGTCATATGTTGGGGGGTCAGGTCATATGTTGGGGGGTCAGGTCATATGTTGGGGGGTCAGGTCATATGTTGGGGGGTCAGGTCATATGTTGGGGGGTCAGGTCATATGTTGGGGGGTCAGGTCATATGTTGGGGGGTCAGGTCATATGTTGGGGGGTCAGGTCATATGTTGGGGGGTCAGGTCATATGTTGGGGGGTCAGGTCATATGTTGGGGGGTCAGGTCATATGTTGGGGGGTCAGGTCATATGTTGGGGGGTCAGGTCATATGTTGGGGGGTCAGGTCATATGTTGGGGGGTCAGGTCATATGTTGGGGGGTCAGGTCATATGTTGGGGGGTCAGGTCATATGTTGGGGGGTCAGGTCATATGTTGGGGGGTCAGGTCATATGTTGGGGGGTCAGGTCATATGTTGGGGGGTCAGGTCATATGTTGGGGGGTCAGGTCATATGTTGGGGGGTCAGGTCATATGTTGGGGGGTCAGGTCATATGTTGGGGGGTCAGGTCATATGTTGGGGGGTCAGGTCATATGTTGGGGGGTCAGGTCATATGTTGGGGGGTCAGGTCATATGTTGGGGGGTCAGGTCATATGTTGGGGGGTCAGGTCATATGTTGGGGGGTCAGGTCATATGTTGGGGGGTCAGGTCATATGTTGGGGGGTCAGGTCATATGTTGGGGGGTCAGGTCATATGTTGGGGGGTCAGGTCATATGTTGGGGGGTCAGGTCATATGTTGGGGGGTCAGGTCATATGTTGGGGGGTCAGGTCATATGTTGGGGGGTCAGGTCATATGTTGGGGGGTCAGGTCATATGTTGGGGGGTCAGGTCATATGTTGGGGGGTCAGGTCATATGTTGGGGGGTCAGGTCATATGTTGGGGGGTCAGGTCATATGTTGGGGGGTCAGGTCATATGTTGGGGGGTCAGGTCATATGTTGGGGGGTCAGGTCATATGTTGGGGGGTCAGGTCATATGTTGGGGGGTCAGGTCATATGTTGGGGGGTCAGGTCATATGTTGGGGGGTCAGGTCATATGTTGGGGGGTCAGGTCATATGTTGGGGGGTCAGGTCATATGTTGGGGGGTCAGGTCATATGTTGGGGGGTCAGGTCATATGTTGGGGGGTCAGGTCATATGTTGGGGGGTCAGGTCATATGTTGGGGGGTCAGGTCATATGTTGGGGGGTCAGGTCATATGTTGGGGGGTCAGGTCATATGTTGGGGGGTCAGGTCATATGTTGGGGGGTCAGGTCATATGTTGGGGGGTCAGGTCATATGTTGGGGGGTCAGGTCATATGTTGGGGGGTCAGGTCATATGTTGGGGGGTCAGGTCATATGTTGGGGGGTCAGGTCATATGTTGGGGGGTCAGGTCATATGTTGGGGGGTCAGGTCATATGTTGGGGGGTCAGGTCATATGTTGGGGGGTCAGGTCATATGTTGGGGGGTCAGGTCATATGTTGGGGGGTCAGGTCATATGTTGGGGGGTCAGGTCATATGTTGGGGGGTCAGGTCATATGTTGGGGGGTCAGGTCATATGTTGGGGGGTCAGGTCATATGTTGGGGGGTCAGGTCATATGTTGGGGGGTCAGGTCATATGTTGGGGGGTCAGGTCATATGTTGGGGGGTCAGGTCATATGTTGGGGGGTCAGGTCATATGTTGGGGGGTCAGGTCATATGTTGGGGGGTCAGGTCATATGTTGGGGGGTCAGGTCATATGTTGGGGGGTCAGGTCATATGTTGGGGGGTCAGGTCATATGTTGGGGGGTCAGGTCATATGTTGGGGGGTCAGGTCATATGTTGGGGGGTCAGGTCATATGTTGGGGGGTCAGGTCATATGTTGGGGGGTCAGGTCATATGTTGGGGGGTCAGGTCATATGTTGGGGGGTCAGGTCATATGTTGGGGGGTCAGGTCATATGTTGGGGGGTCAGGTCATATGTTGGGGGGTCAGGTCATATGTTGGGGGGTCAGGTCATATGTTGGGGGGTCAGGTCATATGTTGGGGGGTCAGGTCATATGTTGGGGGGTCAGGTCATATGTTGGGGGGTCAGGTCATATGTTGGGGGGTCAGGTCATATGTTGGGGGGTCAGGTCATATGTTGGGGGGTCAGGTCATATGTTGGGGGGTCAGGTCATATGTTGGGGGGTCAGGTCATATGTTGGGGGGTCAGGTCATATGTTGGGGGGTCAGGTCATATGTTGGGGGGTCAGGTCATATGTTGGGGGGTCAGGTCATATGTTGGGGGGTCAGGTCATATGTTGGGGGGTCAGGTCATATGTTGGGGGGTCAGGTCATATGTTGGGGGGTCAGGTCATATGTTGGGGGGTCAGGTCATATGTTGGGGGGTCAGGTCATATGTTGGGGGGTCAGGTCATATGTTGGGGGGTCAGGTCATATGTTGGGGGGTCAGGTCATATGTTGGGGGGTCAGGTCATATGTTGGGGGGTCAGGTCATATGTTGGGGGGTCAGGTCATATGTTGGGGGGTCAGGTCATATGTTGGGGGGTCAGGTCATATGTTGGGGGGTCAGGTCATATGTTGGGGGGTCAGGTCATATGTTGGGGGGTCAGGTCATATGTTGGGGGGTCAGGTCATATGTTGGGGGGTCAGGTCATATGTTGGGGGGTCAGGTCATATGTTGGGGGGTCAGGTCATATGTTGGGGGGTCAGGTCATATGTTGGGGGGTCAGGTCATATGTTGGGGGGTCAGGTCATATGTTGGGGGGTCAGGTCATATGTTGGGGGGTCAGGTCATATGTTGGGGGGTCAGGTCATATGTTGGGGGGTCAGGTCATATGTTGGGGGGTCAGGTCATATGTTGGGGGGTCAGGTCATATGTTGGGGGGTCAGGTCATATGTTGGGGGGTCAGGTCATATGTTGGGGGGTCAGGTCATATGTTGGGGGGTCAGGTCATATGTTGGGGGGTCAGGTCATATGTTGGGGGGTCAGGTCATATGTTGGGGGGTCAGGTCATATGTTGGGGGGTCAGGTCATATGTTGGGGGGTCAGGTCATATGTTGGGGGGTCAGGTCATATGTTGGGGGGTCAGGTCATATGTTGGGGGGTCAGGTCATGTTCCTCTTTTTCCTCCACTTTTCCATCCTCCCGCCACCCACCCTATCCTCTTTCAATGCTATATAGTCTGTATTTTACTCATATGCTGTCATTATGGGTATTTGAATATACCCCTATCTTTAAGATATGTGCCACAAAAGGTAGATAGCTTGAATTTGAATGAAATATCTCCTAATGCAGGTAATAACATTAGTTTCATAATGTTATGATAGAACAATTGAAATTATTGTAGAAAATCAAGTTTGGAATTCAAAATGGTAGCTTTGGTTTCCATAGCAACCATTTCTTTATAAATTATGATGAAAGTTGTGGCTGCAATGAAAGGAAAACTATAAACGATATTTCAATGAAATTTATGTGGTAAATGCACCAAAATCTACACTATGCACTGAATCAAAAGCCATTTGAAAATTTTTAAGGGGCTAATTCATAAAACTAGATTACTCTTTCCTCAATAAAAGAATTGTGGCGGAAGTATTTCAAAGCTTTGGAAAAGCAACTGTAATCACACAGGAAAGATCTGACAAGTTCTGTGCACATCTCAAGACATATCCTAGAAATGCTGAAAATTTGAAGTTTGTATCTACTGTCAGTGTTGAGAAATCAATGCTTTAATGACACTTGGTAGGCGGAAATCTACTTTTTCAAAATAAGAGATTAATGTAAAGACTTATGAAATTTTTGTCCTGTGCATGCCCAAAGCCAGAAAACATATAATTCAAACATTTACAAGCATGTACACTCACTTTACATAAATATAGCATCAATTTTCCGAAATCGGCAACACTTAAAATATCTTTCAATCCATTCAACAAAATTTGGACAACAACAATCGGCATTTAACAGTTTCTCCACAATGGTAGTTTTGGCCAGGAAATGATTGTTAATTTGTATCCTTCATATTCAAAAGTGATATGATAAATAATTTTGTTGGTTTCCTTTATAAGTGACAAAACCTATGCTCTTGCTGTCTTTTTTGTTGAACGATAAGAAAACGCTTAATGCACAAATTTAGATCAGACCATGCTCGTATGTGAGGTAAACATGCATTAAATTAAACAGTTAAAGATGTTGCTAAAATCATGAATGACTACTTCACTGATATTACTGAAACTCTTAACATCCCAAAATACATCTCAAATGAGTCTGAGGAAATACTTCCTCCAAATTCAAGTATTGCCCACATCATAGAGTACTATAAGGATCATCCTAGCATCTTAAGAATCAAACAACATTGTCAAGAAACTGCTAAATTTCGCTTTAAATCTGTCAATGCTACAGTAATAAAAGATGAAATTGCTTCCTTAAAAACAAACAAAGCAACTGGACCTGACAATATACCAGCTAAAATTTTAAAAACTGCTATCTAAGAAATTTACAACTTGCTGACCTACTTATTCAATGTTACTGTTGTAACATGCACCTTTCCTTCTGAGATGAAACAAGCTGACATAACCCAAATATTTAAAAAAGATGACTCAACAAAAAAGAAAAGCTACAGACCAATAAGTGTTTTACCATCAACAAGCAAAATATTCGAAAGAATCATGTATAAACAAATTTATAATCACATGAAAAGTATATTATCTCCTCTACTATGTGGTTTCAGAGAAGGATACAGTGCCCAACATGCACTTCTGCGTCTTGTTGAAGCATCTCTTGATGAGAAACTGATTGCTGGTACTGTAATGATGGATCTATCAAAAGCTTTTGACTGCTTGCCACATGACCTATTAATTGCAAAATTACATGCATATGGTTTTAATGATAATGCACTAAAACTACTATACAATTATCTCCAAGGCAGAGTTCAAAGAGTAAAATTAAACTCTAACTATAGTGAATGGGGAGACGTAATAAAGGGAGTCCCACAAGGATCCGTTTTGGGACCATTGCTGTTCAATATTTTCCTTAATGATATCTTTCTATTCCTAAACAACAGTGAAATATGTAATTATGCTGATGACAACACAATTTGGACAAAGGGGCAAAAAATCAACACTATGATCCCAATTCTTGAATCTGAGATAAGCACACTAAACGAGTGGTTCAAAGATAACTGCATGCTTCTCAATGAAGAGAAATGTAAATATATGATTATAGAACCACAAAGGACAAAAAGTGGGGAGTCTGAAATAAGAATCGGGGAATATTCAGTTAAAAACACTGATAAAGAAAAATTACTAGGAGTAGTACTGGACAATCATCTGAAGTTTGGCCATCACATAAAAAAGATCTGTAATGAAGCTGGGAAGAAGATAAGCTCCCTGGCCAGAATAGCACCTTACTTAGATATAGACAAAAGAAAATTGTTGATGAAAACATTTATCACTACCTATTTTAACTACTGCCCCATTGTCTGGATGTTTTGTAGCCGGAAATAATGTCCACAAAAGAGCACTAAGGGTGGCGTATAATGACTATGTTTCCACCTTTGAAGTTCTGCTCTCAAAGGATCATGCTACAACAATACATCAACAAAATTTGCAAAGACTAGCCATTGAAATGTATAAAACAAAAATCAACCAAAATCCAGATTTTTTGAATGACATTTTCAAATTTTCACCAATCTTCATATGATCTCAGAAATGAAGCATATTCTTCTAAAAAGCCAAATACTGTCATTTATGGAACTGAAACAGTTCTTACAGATGTAGCCAGGTTTGGAATAACATACCCACCGAAGTAAGAAATGCAAACAATCTAGAAATCTTCAAAAGACAAATAAAACAAATAACGATTCCATGTTCCTGCAAATTATGCACCCAGTATATACCAAACCTGGATGTACTCATTATCTTAGTCTATGAACATGTTTTAGTTTATGTATATTCTTATAGCTGTTGTGTTGTTCTGTTAGTTGGTATCAATTAGCTGATTGTATTTATTTATGATTAGGCTAGATTATGTATCCAACGTTAAATAAAGTATCAAAAACAGGGAGCTCTAAGGGAACTCTAAGGTTAGAGAAACAGCATATCTGAAATCTTTTTTCACGTTGCTAAGACGTTGCTAGGCAAAAAATTCCGGAGTCCTACCCATAAAACTGCTTGTAATTTTGAATTAAATGCAGATAAATATATTCACGTTTTACAGAGTTGTTTGCCAGTGCTTTCTGCTACAGAAAATGTAAAAATCACAAAATGACTGAAAAATTGGTTTTTCATTGAAAAAATGCGGGGTATCTAAAACATTGACTTTCCTACATATTAAGAGCTGGTAGGTTTTCATTTAAATTTTACTGATCACCTTATTTTTAATATATCACTCAATTATATTTTTTCTGTCTTATAGTATTCTTAGACAGATGTTTCCGTGCAATTGGAATTCTCTTTTGACTTTAATCATCTATCTTATATAGAACTTTCTATTTTTGGCCCGTTCATTCAGATTTAAGCACCCTTTTAAGTACCCTTTTAAGTACCCTTTAAAGACCCTTTTAAGTACCCTTTTAAGTACCCTTTTAAGTAGCCTTTAAAGTACCCTTTTAAGCACCCTTTTAAGTACCCTCTTAAGTACCCTCTTAAGTTCCCTCTTAAGGGGCCGCAAACATATCGATTTTTTCCCCAACAACGTCGTTTGGACGTTTTGGGGGGAGGGGTTTCGCTCAAGACGTTTTCATATTGAGACGTTATATCGAAAAAAAGGTCTGATAAAAAAATTACAAACCGTAAAATCTGAGCGATGTCTTTGTTGACTGTCTCTCATTGTCAAAATAAGCCTTATAATATGCTCGGATCTTAAACTCTTTCATTTTAAAAGTTGGCCTACAAAAAGACACTCAGACCATAACATGATGCGAAATCAACTTGTAATTGAACTCAGCAATAGTACGATATCAGCTGAATCTTTATCCTGGTGGCTAAGGTGCGGGAACGTCGACATTTATGACTTTCACAATTATGTAAAAAGGACTTCCCGTCAATAGATGCAGGGAACATCCCTCAAATTAGGTTCTATAGGAATTCAGTATGTCCGTTAGAGGATTCGTTGGTTCAAGCCTATGGTTCAAGCCTTCATCTCTTCATCACTTGGATTAAAATTCTTTAGGATGCTGTTATTCTTTGATATGCAGAAATTTAAAGTACAGAATGGTTGCGAGTAAGTGTATTTCTCATTTTTTGCAGTTTATTTTGCTGTTGTTAGAATTGTTCTTAGCAATGAATTTTGATATGAGCGCAGGGTCAGTCTCGACACTAAGCACTGCAAAATCCAGGCCTATAACATGCACAAATTTTGCTTATATCGATATTTATGTCATGGACGTTTTGTGGGGAGGGGGATAGCGAAAACGTCCAAACGACGTTGTTTGGGAGAAAATCGATATGTTTGTCGCCCCTAAGTACCTTTTTAAGTACCCTCTTAAGTACCCTCTTAAGTACCCTCTTAAGTGCGTTCTTAAGTACCCTCTTAAGTACCCTTTTAAGTTTAAGTACCTGCCCTTTTAATTCTAATGTATGGACTTCCTATTTTTCCTTCATTCTATTGTATTGTATGTAATCACTTCCTGTAATGAATCTGTATTTAAGTTGTAATCATATGCAAATTCTTTAGTCAGTCTCAGAAACAGACGTTGTTCTGTGAGGATGATTCGTCTTTCTGGCTCCGTGTCTGCGCACGTAAACTGCTTTATATTGTAAGGCCCTGTTTATATGGGGAAAAGCACCTAATCTGCCAGACCCGGGGCTGACAGGCGAGGTAAATTTCAGTCACTGTTTATATGAGATTTTTCACCTCACCTGTCAGCCCCGGGCCTGAGAGGCGAGGTGGAGTAAGGTCTCTCTTCCGTGAAATCAGAAAGAACTGACCAATGAGAATCAACGAAAAATTTCATTTCACCTCACCATACCGGTGGTATTTCGTTTATATGGAAAAAATTCACCTCACCTGTCAGGGAAACCCCATGCGCGCTTATTATGTTCATGTGTATTTGTATTTAGAAACTTGCTTAGTATAGCAAGAAGGCTCATTCATTTACTTTGCAGGACAAGCGGACACTTTTATGAGTCAAGGAATTTTACTTTAGCATTGTTGACAATAGCTTGAGTGCGTAAGAGCCTCAGTATGAAGTAGAGACAAGGAAACTGACTCAGGTTATTGCTAGTTAACAACTTAACAGAACGTCAACTATTATTCCTAGCATACTTAATGGCTTGGTCACCTTGATTTTGATTGGTTTGACTAGTTGTTATTCTTAATCCTGATTGGTTAGTTAAAACTGAAGTTCCTTGTTTGTTAATATAAAAGTTACCGTATAAGTCAAAAGCTTTAGATTTTAGAAAGATTGCGAATTACACGTTGAACGGAAGAGTGCTGTTTTTGAGTGATGCAGAAAACGTGAAGATTGCTGTTCTCTTTGAGAGTCGAATCTCTACATTATCACCCAGGTGAGATTCCACCTCTTGTGAGGTGGGATTTCACTCAAGGACCGAGATACAGGGGGGTCCAGGGGGGCCATGGCCCCCTCAAAAATTTTCAGTAGTTGCTGCAGTAAATCTTTATTCTTTTACTATTTTAGTATTTCAGAATATGTTCTTATGTTTTTCTCGTTCATTTTCTGCCTTTCATTAGTCTAGGAAACCATTTGGTGTATTTGGAGGTTACAAGTTAACAAACCTGTCTCAAACCGATGTCAGACCACAAAAACTTTTTCGTTTCCTTGGGGGTGTGTACATCCCAATGTAGATTTATCGTAGAGTCTGTCTGTATTGAGGTAAAAAAATTAGCGTTGTTTGAACCAAATCTGCAGAAAGTGGTCTCGAATTTTTCCAGCGGAGTAACTCAGACCCCTTCAAGGTCTTGGGTTCGCTTTGCTCTTCACCCGGTTTGCCCATGGCCCACTCATGCAAAAACTTGTATCTCGGTCCTTGATTTCACTATACCGGTGGTGTTGCGTTCATCATGTAAACGCGAAATGAAAATACAAAGGATTCCATTGGAAGGTGGCATCTCGCCTCTCAGCCCTGGGTCTGGCAAGTGAGGTGTTTTTCCTCATATAAACAGGGCCTAAGACTGATCCCTCTTACACAGATACTTAATACAGGTCCCTTATTATATGTTTCTTATTGCGCATGCTGGGACGCTGCGAGCAATAATTAGTTCTTATTGGTTTTGTTCTTGTTCTTATTGCCTCACTTTGAAAACGAGGTTATTCAAAGAATGGAAATCTTCCTGTTTGGAAAACAGTGCAAGCGGTGAAGAACGATTGGACCAAAAGAGAGACAAGAGACATTTCCCAGCATCTGAAAGCAAGCTGGATAAGAATGGCGAATGAATTGTACTCTTGTTGTTGTATGAAGCTATTCCTCCTCTCAATGCAATGCACACTTCTTTTCAGCCAAGCCATGGCGGCTGGCAGGAGTAACAAAGATCCGCTCCTCCCGACTCGAGTTTACAAAGATGGCGATTACAGTGTTCATACATTTGACGATGTGATTGGCAAACGTCTCTTAGGGACCACAGCGCAGTTGGTAAAAGAACATCTGACATGGCAGTTTATACATCCTGATCCATATGCTGGTATTGGAAAAAGAGATAATGGCGACTTGCATTGGTGTGCACCGATGTCCCCTAAGAATTTTGCCGAGTCATTGATTTGGAAAGGATTAAAGAGGGGACTGCAAGGAACAGGAATGCTAGATGGAAGAGATTTCTATCCATATGATATCAATGGAATAATGCTCCTTAGAGGCTTCAGTCCAGTTGTTTACCATGGTTAGTTTGGTTAGGGGCCGTCCAAAAATCCATTTCGTCACGGATAGCGGAATTTGGCCCGTTACGGGGGGAGGGGGTTTATTACTAATCCGTTAAGCGTGACGGAATGGAACCTAACAATGTTTTCAATCATATTTTACAAAGTTTCATCGCTGGGTAACGTAAAGCAGAGACAGAAACGGCCTAAGAAGAGGTTCTCCTTGTCAACAGTTGAAGGTTTCTAACGATCGCAATGAAACAGTTAGCGAGATAGGTAAACACTAAATTCTGTATGTCCGTTAAGCAGACATGTTGTTTTGCTGCATATCAAATGAGCCTAAGTGCTCAAATGAAGTCGTCAGCGACGTGCTTTCCATGACCATGCTCCAACGAGGACAAGATATGTCACTACTGTCAAAATTCTTGCACACTAAGAACATATACAGCAAACGAAAGTGAAGAATAAAGTTTCTTGCAGAAAATTCTCGGGAAAAATGTTGATAAAACAAAAATTTTGAAAACGTCCAGTCCTTTTACCCCTTCCCCCCCCCAAGCGTCCATTGGACGTTTTGCGTGAAAGAATCGATTTGTGTGTGGCCCCTTAGTTACACTAGCCTACGTCTTTGCTTTCTTTATGTTTACAGTAGGCCAAAATGTTTTTAAGAAGTATTTTCAGGTTTTTAATTCTCAGCCGGTTTGCATTCCATAAATTTTTTTCCGCCACATACTTCTGCCAGTATTGAGATACCATAAAAATTTACGTCAAAAGTTCAAATTCAGTAACTGACTTTAGCTCCCAGCAGCTGAAACAGGTCAAATTTCATGCCAAAAACCACTGGAGAGAAATTTTCCTTCAAGGTGCTCCACCACATAAATGTGGCGGTAGGGCATTGGAATGCACACCGGGTTCTCAGAGTCTCTTGCAAGTTTCTATTAAACTCCATAACATTCTTCATGTTTACTGTCCTTACCAGACTGGAAAGTTTGCATCTTGCACGGGCAAGTTGAGATGGCCTAAGTAAGAATGCACAGAAAATTTGCGGTTGAGAAGGTTGAGAACGAGGGTTAAAGCAATAGATCCTTTATTTATTCTAACTGCGCGGCCCAGGTTGAAAATTGCATGCATTCCTGCAGATGCAATATCTTGCTGAATTTTGAAAGGAACCTCTTTGCTTCAGTGCTAATGTGGATGAAGTAGATCATAAAGATATGTTAACTGAGAAAGATATGCTGGGGAATATCATTGACTAAAATATATAGCTCCTTAAAATAGCTGAGTTAATAGCCCTCTTAGTACTGGTGTCTTTTAATTTTCAGCAATCTTAGAGTTTTCTTTCGCACAAAGATGTTCTCATGAAGAAGATGTTTATTTCTTGATGAGCCATTAAGTACAGTGCGTAGCCCAAGGAGGAAACGATAGTTTACCTTGTGTATGGCAACACAGGCACTCTTTAGAAAAAATTCAGCTTGCAACAAGCTTGTTCAAGCTTGATAGAAGAGCATGATTTTGGCTAGGTGGAGCTTGATTCGAGTATGTCAAGACAATATTGGCCTGTTTGTACATATGATTAGAGCCTGGTCAAGCTTGGCAAAAATCCCATGCTAAAATTTTTCTCAAACGTACAAGCTTGATTGAGTTTACAGTCAATGAAGTTATGCATGCTGCAAGCTAGAGCAAGTGGTGGCATACTACTTGAATCAAGAGGAATTTTCAGGGGATTCTTGTTTAAAGCAAATAGTATGATGAATGAAAATAAAATCTAAGAATTCCGTTGCTATGTTCCAGAAGTCTTTGCCAATTTGCTTTATCCAAAGAAATCAAGGTCGAAGAGATTCATTGATGTATGAATTTAGCTCCCATAGTAAATGAAGCAGTCGTAAATGAAAGTTTCATTTAAAGAGATTCCATGCGTTACATAGCAAGATTTTATTCAAATCCATCCAAATTCAATTAGACTGGTTAAACTACTTTCAAAGAAGGGGCTGAACCACTCAAACACGGTAGCAACAATTTTAAAGCTTTGAAAGTTGCCTGCAATCCACAATGGCAAAAAATAAAAATATGGGAATATAATGGATAGGGGATACCTGGTTGAATTGTTTCTGATTGAAATCCAACCAACAATTTGAAAATTTAAGGCTGAAATTTTGCTTTGGCCTAGGTCTAAGGTACTTCTCCTTACCAAAAAATATTTCCAGGTTACATTGAAGCCGGAAAGGGGGTATAATTCAAATGCTATTTTGATGATTTGTGCTTTATTTATCGTAAAATTTGCTTGAAAATGCAGTATTCTTGTTATTAGGCATGCCTCACAAGAATGTATTGTCAACTGGACATAATCAACTGTCTAACAACCAAGTCTTTATGTAGGGATAAGTTGCCTTTTGTTTTCCACAGCTATTGATCTTATCTCCATATTAAAAACCTGAGACAGACTGTAGGTGTCATACCGTGAAAGCTCTATTAAGTCTCCCCTCTCTATTAAGCCCCATCTCTAATAAGCTCCTCCCCTCATAGTTAAATTTGAGATAAGCCCCCCTCTCTATTAAGCACCCCCCTTATGCAAAGTTGTAGAATTTACTTAGCGACACAGCCTCGCATGTTATGTTAATTTTGATAATGGTTTGGGATAAAAACGGTGTTGAATTTATATAATTTGAGTCATAAAAATGTATGTTGATTCAGAAAAATATGGGATAAAAGAACTGAAAAGCTACCAAATATATCCTTGTCACTTTATTTTGTGAATCAGTCTCCCCTCTCTAATAAGCCCCCTCTCTATTAAGCCCCCCCCCCCGTGGAAGGTCCAAAATTAATGGTAATTGCTTTTGTAGCCTTTGTGGTAATTGCTTTTGTAGCATGGGAAAATCCTGCTTCTGGCACTGAAAGTATTTTAAACCAGAGTCCGAGTATAAATAAAGCAATATTCACAAATGTTGTCATTAGAATCAATTTTTTTTTGTTTCAAAGAGGAACAAAGACACATATTTTTTGTCACAGAATATTTTTGTCAGATGATTAGTCTTGGTACTGTATTTCATATACAGGGCTCCTTCAATGATATGTCATGTCAAGCTCTGATATGTCATACACCTCAAATTTTCAAATTTTCCTAATGCTCTGAATTTCATGTTGCCATGTGCTGTTTGTCCTACAGTATGTGTTCCACCATTACTTTCTCCATTTTTCTTTTCTTTTTTCTTTTACATTGACATGATCTTCTTCATTAAGTAATCGATTAACTCCTGTAAAAGTAGAAAAGAAAACTAAGAACTTGGCCAGTACTGAAAGTTTTTTAAAGGCATCAGATTTTCAGCATGCATAGTTTCCTTTAAGTTTTTGGAGGTCTATAGCAACCTTGATGTCAGTTTCAAAATTCCAAAAACAAGGTTTTTGAAGCATTTCCAATGTTTAGACATCTCTCAAGTACCTTCTGAGTAATTTGATACCTACAATATGAGAGTTGATTTTCTTATTCAAGCATTGTCTTATGAAAAAATATGTGCAATGAAGATATTGTATCAAAGACATTGTCCAAGACCAAAGACATTTATGCGCAAGGAATCCCAAAGTATACAGAGTTATCATTTGAAAGTCATGTTAGCATACTTAAGATTGTGCTAAAATCATTTTGCAAAGATTTTTCTTTTAATTTACAGGGAACAGCAAAGGAGATTTGTACATAAGGCTTTTCTTGACTACTGGTTTGAAAAAGAATGACTATAGTGAATTAATACTGTACAATGCAAAGGATGAAATATTTGCATCAATCCATCCAAAATATGGAAGAGTTGCAATTTGGAATGATACAATAAATTTCATCTTCAAACCACCATCAATGAATTTTGAACAGGGAGAATACAGTCTTCTGATTAAAGCAACTTTAGATAAGAAGAAGTTTGAAGAACATGAGCATCAGCACCAGGTTTGTTGGTCATTATCAATTTCTTCACATTATTTGTTTTTATACTGTTATATGAAATATTATACACATTGAGACATTGAAGATCTGTGGCTGTAAACTATTTTCAGATTGTAATAAATTTTCAATACTCTCATTTTTTTATAAGAAACAGTTCTAAAAAAGCCTGAAAAGCCTAAAAATCTAAAAAAAGCCTGTATGCTCTGAAAAATATCATGACACTGCACAGTAACATCAGCTGTTATGTTATGACATTGTTTTGAGTGGGAATTATGTTTCTTGTTTTGAAATCTCACTAAGTGATTTTGGAAGCCTTCTAACGAAAAGTGTGCCACGTAAATCTGTGTACAGTATCTAAGTTATCAATAAAAGTGAGAATTTACTTTGTGAAAATTGTTCCTCTTCTTTTTAAATTACAAGCAATTTTTTAAAAGCACTTTATCCAAAAGTTCTTCAAAAGAGGCTTTAAATTCCTGTATTGAGATCCCCAGCAATCCTGCCTTGTGATGATAGAAATTGGAAATTATAGAAGGCAGAATGGCAGTCAATCCCAAGTGAATACAGTTATACAGCAACAGCAACAGCAGCAGCAGCAGCAGCCTCTTTTGTGGAATTTAATCCTACACAGGTATCATAAGGAATCTGATGTATGGTTTGAGATCTATTGACTTTTAATTAGCTAATATATAACGGATGAGTCATTAAGAGCACCCTGCTGAATTTGAAAATAAACTGCTCCTGCTTTATTCCTGATGTATCCAGTTAGGCTCAGTAATAGACCTTTTAGCTATTCTCCTAAAGAGCCTGGATCAAGCGTTATCTTTATACATTTTTATACAAGACGTCCGATCTAAGGGCGTTGGGGCTCCTATCACCATATGTTCTAAAATTCTTCAAAGTGCATCAAAACATTGTTTGATTCAGATTCTTTCTCAGAATAGCTAAAAAGGTCTATTGATCCAGGTTCAATTTGCCGTTCCCTACCTTCCTTTTATGAGATTTACTTTAGAATTTCTTTCCCAACAACGTTTAAAATGAGTGAAATGAGACCAAATTTCCTTGGTTCCTTCTACTTGATAATAAAGACACTTCCATGCATTAGCATTAATATTTATCATCTTGGGAGAATGGAACCCCGTGAATAGGTTTTCCACACTAGTAGGAAGACTTGTTTTGTTCCCTTGTTTTGTTTTGTGAGGTTAGCATGTGCTGAAGGTTGTTCAAATCAATGACGAAATATGGAAAATTTCGGGAAATCTTCCTCGTGATTTTAGCATGTTTTGTGCTTTTTCTCTAAGCCAGGATTTTGTTTGTAAATCTGAAAGGACTGGCTGATTTCAGCCAGAATTCAAAATATTTTTGCCCATGATATGATGGGAATATGACTGCGATATATATTGTATGAATTGCGTTCAACAAATTTTACAGTGAGATTGCTGACGTAGTTTCTTCTTTTGTGGCTTCACCACAACTGCTGAGGTGTATTTCCAGGCATTGAGCTGTTATTGGGAAGCTTTTCTTTGCTTTTGACTTAATCTGTTCAAAATCTTTCTTTTTCTTGATAGGGTACTTGTTATTGGAAAGTTGGTTTCCATTGATCTTTCTCTTGTAGTGTCTTTGATGCTAGCCATATCAAGGTTATTAAGTTTTACATCAAATATAAATTCATTTTCTTCTTCACAAAGGAAGCAGTCAGGAGACACAATGAATTATCGAATCGACCCTTTCCGTACTTGAATGACAGCAGTGAGGATATATACAAAATCAACCTAGCAGATTATTTAACATATAACTTTACGGATAGTACAGGAAGGATTGTAGCTGTATTTGACAATGTCGTCCCAAAGCAAGAATTGGACACTTTGAGAAATTTTTTCATGAATAAAAACAGCGCGTATAGTTATGGTACCTATGACCCTGATATTGCTGAGGTCCATGACAACGTGAATTGGATTGTTAAACAAGAGGTAAGGCCTGCCTTTTTTCTGCATTTTTACATGATAAACTTCCTGCCAAGTCTGAAAACATGAAGTTCTTCGATTTCTTGGAGATATCGATGTTTTCTGAGATGTCGGAGTTAGTATCTGAGAAAATTTTGGAGGTATCGGAGATTTCAGGGCTGTCTCAAAGTTCTCAGAATTGTTGGAGAAAAATCACAAAATTTTCAAAGATTTATGTACCATTTTTCCTTGCCTACCCGTATGCCTAGATCAAAAAGGAGCAAAACTGTTCTAGATTTTTAGAAACTACCTAGCAATCTTGAAGCGTTCGACCTTATCTTTACATCTAATCATGCAAGTCTCCCTGCATGTTTCCCTTTTCCCGATCAGATTTATGGCTCTCCAAACTTATGGTAGCATGTTTTTTAAAGTAGGATCTTTTTTTAAATCAACGATTCAAGAAAATAAGATATCAAAATACAGCAGGTGCAGGAAAAGCATCTGTATCAAATTTCATTTGAGCAACAAAAAAATCGTTCAGTCATCTTTGTTTAGACTTTTATGTATTTAGTAGGCTTCTATTTTATTGATAAGAACTTGGAATTATCAAATTAGTTCAGTAATGAACAATAAAAATGTGCCTTTTGGGACTTGGAAATTTGTGCTTTTGATACCAGAAATATGCCTTATTCAAATTGGTCGCTTAACGGATAGTTATGGAATTGTGTCATTCTCTTTGAACAGGCGAGTAGTGTGACAGACAGTCGGATTTGGAAATATGTGCACCATTGTACTTCATATTTAAGTGGGGAAAATCAGTGGTTCCCGTATGATGTTGCAATGAACATTATCCAACACAGTCATCATACACGTATTCACGCAGATTGTTCTCAAACAGAGGTTTTTATTTTATTTAATTCATTTCTTTTGGATTTTCCATCTGCTTTAATTTTAGATGTATATATTCAATCCAGTAGACCCCTTTGGACCAACTTGGCTAATCGAAAACTATCCAGTAGACACAGTTGCTAGCTGGCCTTGATAAAGATAACCGTAGATTACGCCTAGGTAAATCAGAACCATCCAATAGACACAGTTGCTAGCTGGCCTTAATAAAGATTACCTCAGATTACGCCTAGGTAAATCAGAACCATCCAGTAGACACAGTTGCTAGCTGGCCTTAATAAAGATAACCTTAGATTACGCCTAGGTAAATCAGAACCATCCAGTAGACACAGTTGCTAGCTGGCCTTAATAAAGATAACCTTAGATTACGCCTAGGTAAATCAGAACCATCCAGTAGACACTGTTGCTAGCTGGCCTTGATAAAGATGACCTTAGATTACGCCTAGGTAAATCAGAACGATCCAGTAGACACAGTTGCTAGCGGCCCTTAATAAAGATAACCTTAGATTACGCCTATGTAAATCAGAACGATCCAGTAGACACAGTTGCTAGCTGGCCTTAATAAAGATAACCTTAGATTACGCCTAGGTAAATCAGAACCATCCAGTAGACACAGTTGCTAGCTGGCCTTAATAAAGATGACCTTAGATTACGCCTAGGTAAATCAGAACCATCCAGTAGACACAGTTGCTAGCTGGCCTTAATAAAGATAACCTTAGATTACGCCTAGGTAAATCAGAACCATCCAATAGACACAGTTGCTAGCTGGCCTTAATAAAGATAACCTTAGATTACGCCTAGGTAAATCAGAACCATCCAGTAGACACAGTTGCTAGCTGGCCTTAATAAAGATAACCTTAGATTACGCCTAGGTAAATCAGAACCATCCAGTAGACACAGTTGCTAGCTGGCCTTAATAAAGATAACCTTAGATTACGCCTAGGTAAATCAGAACCATCCAATAGACACAGTTGCTAGCTGGCCTTAATAAAGATAACCTTAGATTACGCCTAGGTAAATCAGAACCATCCAATAGACACAGTTGCTAGCTGGCCTTAATAAAGATAACCTTAGATTACGCCTAGGTAAATCAGAACCATCCAATAGACACAGTTGCTAGCTGGCCTTAATAAAGATTACCTTAGATTACGCCTAGGTAAATCAGAACCATCCAGTAGAC
Source organism: Aurelia sp. 3 sensu Dawson et al. (2005) (assembly GCA_964020215.1). Classification (NCBI taxonomy): domain Eukaryota; kingdom Metazoa; phylum Cnidaria; class Scyphozoa; order Semaeostomeae; family Ulmaridae; genus Aurelia; species Aurelia sp. 3 sensu Dawson et al. (2005). The sequence goes on from OZ026584.1 coordinate 29,553, forward strand.
ACAGTTGCTAGCTGGCCTTAATAAAGATAACCTTAGATTACGCCTATGTAAATCAGAACGATCCAGTAGACACAGTTGCTAGCTGGCCTTAATAAAGATAACCTTAGATTACGCCTATGTAAATCAGAACGATCCAGTAGACACAGTTGCTAGCGGCCCTTAATAAAGATAACCTTAGATTACGCCTATGTAAATCAGAACGATCCAGTAGACACAGTTGCTAGCTGGCCTTAATAAAGATAACCTTAGATTACGCCTATGTAAATCAGAACGATCCAGTAGACACAGTTGCTAGCTGGCCTTAATAAAGATAACCTTAGATTACGCCTATGTGAATCAGAACCATCCAGTAGACACAGTTGCTAGCTGGCCTTAATAAAGATAACCTTAGATTACGCCTATGTAAATCAGAACGATCCAGTAGACACAGTTGCTAGCTGGCCTTAATAAAGATAACCTTAGATTACGCCTATGTAAATCAGAACGATCCAGTAGACACAGTTGCTAGCGGCCCTTAATAAAGATAACCTTAGATTACGCCTATGTAAATCAGAACGATCCAGTAGACACAGTTGCTAGCTGGCCTTAATAAAGATAACCTTAGATTACGCCTAGGTAAATCAGAACCATCCAGTAGACACAGTTGCTAGCTGGCCTTGACAAAGATCACCTTAGATTACGCCTAGGTAAATCAGAACCATCCAGTAGACACTGTTGCTAGCTGGCCTTGATAAAGATGACCTTAGATCACGCCTAGGTAAATCAGAACCATCCAGTAGACACAGTTGCTAGCTGGCCTTAATAAAGATAACCTTAGATTACGCCTATGTAAATCAGAACGATCCAGTAGACACAGTTGCTAGCTGGCCTTAATAAAGATAACCTTAGATTACGCCTAGGTAAATCAGAACCATCCAGTAGACACAGTTGCTAGCTGGCCTTGACAAAGATCACCTTAGATTACGCCTAGGTAAATCAGAACCATCCAGTAGACACTGTTGCTAGCTGGCCTTGATAAAGATGACCTTAGATCACGCCTAGGTAAATCAGAACCATCCAGTAGACACAGTTGCTAGCTGGCCTTAATAAAGATAAACTTAGATTACTCCTAGGTTAATCAGAACCATCCAGTAGACACAGTTGCTAGCTGACCTTAATAAAGATAACCTTAGATTACGCCTAGGTAAATCAGAACCATCCAGTAGACACTGTTGCTAGCTGGCCTTGATAAAGATGACCTTAGATTACGCCTAGGTAAATCAGAACCGTCCAGTAGACACAGTTGCTAGCTGGCCTTAATAAAGATAACCTTAGATTACGCCTAGGTAAATCAGAACCATCCAGTAGACACAGTTGCTAGCTGGCCTTAATAAAGATAAACTTAGATTACGCCTAGGTAAATCAGAACCATCCAGGAGATACAGTTGCTAGCTGGCCTTAATAAAGATCACCTTAGATTACGCCTAGGTAGATCAGAACCATCCAGTAGACACAGTTGCTAGCTGGCCTTAATAAAGATAACCTTAGATTACGCCTAGGTCAATCAGAACCATCCAGTAGACACAGTTGCTAGCTGACCAAAATAGAGAACCCTTTACATTAAAATCTAAATTAATCAAGAGCCGCCAAGTAGACGCAGTTGCTAGCTGATCAAACTATAGATATCTGTTCTCATGTGCTGCTCTTTCGTTGTCCATGTAGGTCAGTGACAATACCTATTTCTTCACCCATAGCATGAGTACACGTTCCTAATGTACCTGAGTCCAGAATGGCATGAAGAGAGATATGGAGAAACAATTTTCGTAGAAGAAACGAAAAATGAACAAGGTAAAAAGGCAAAAGAGGGAAACGAGAAGTATGAAACTCTGAGTAAGTGTTATTCATCTCTATGCATCCTTATTCTTGAAAATACATTCGTTCATTCAGTCTTTATTTGTAGACATCAGCAAAGATTCGAGCAATTCTCATGTTATGAACATTTTATCATAGCTTTTATTACTGAGTTGAAATTCACTACATGCATTGCACAGTAATCTACATAGGTAGTAGTATAGTATATGTCATGAGTTTGATATTGATGTTGATTTATTCATTTATTTACTTATACTTTGGAGAGAATAGAAGAGAATTTATCAACTGGGCAAGTTTTTTGGCTACCTTGACTACAGTAAATGTTTTAAGAATTTATTTATAAATCTGGACAAATGCATTACTGTTTGCCTTCAATGCCAACTCAAGGCATAAGTACCAAGTGGTCCCTAATGATAGCAATCATAAATTGACCCCTAAAAAGTCATGCCCTTCATATTGGGATTTGATCAACTCGTTGGCTGAAAATTAAACCCCAACCCATTCCAACTTACTTGAAGATTCAACATTGTGTGCATGTATAGATGATTGACAATGTAACACCAACAAAAATTGAATTAAATGAATGCTTATTGCTTTAAAGGTGCTGTCATTCCAAGATATGGTCGCATTGTTCTTTTCCGCAATATTATTGATCATTCTGCTCGTCCACCAAGTCCGGATTTCCTCGCTGCCCGTTACACATTTGCAGTTAAGGTATTGATTGTACTTCTGCTGTTTCGTGATGTGAATTTTGATGAATTTATTGAATGTATTTATATGGACTCAGTGCCTCAATGCACAGTATTTACTCCAGTTCAATGTAACTACTGTATAAAGACAATGTTATGAGTCCATATAAAAACCGCTCACATGATCAATATCAACTTCTGTTCAATTATAAAAGAAAAGTTGTCAGTTAATCCCCACAACAATTGAACCAAGAAATTCATTAGGATAATGCAAGGATTAAGAAGTCTTTGGTCTTTAGCGATACTAGTCAGCAGAACATGTTGAGAAACAAAATATGCGCAAAAGATGACATTGATGCCTGCTCTCTCGCGTTGTTGTGCCACTTCTTTTCATGATGGTACACTAATAATGCATACCAAATCGATTTATTGGTTGTGTAATGAAAGGTTGGCTAGACCTTTGGGAATAAAGATGCATAATTTGGACATTCACCATGAAATGTGATATGTAAAATGAAGGAAGTATATATTGTTTCAACATTTCTATTAAGACCTCGAATTTTAATTGTCATATTTTTCTGATGTGATTGATATTTCTGTTAAAAGTTTTGGTTTCTTATCATGTTTTAAAAGAACGATCATCAAACTTATTATTGGTCTCTTCTGCGTAATTCCTTTTCGCCGGCCTTATTTTCAATAGTTATATATCATCATGATTCATTTGTAGGTTGGACGTTCTCCAGAAATCGCTATTGCTAAGATACTGAGAGAGAATTTGGACGAACATACTTCGATGCCAAAGGCAAGAAAATTGCAGAACGATATTTATGCAGGGAAATATGATGTTTTCAATGACGCCAAGGTCGAGAAATTTTTGAGAAAGAACCTTGCAAAATATCAAGCGATCAGTAAGGAATCAAGGAGGGAATCAAAATCAAGCATTTTTCAGATGTTAAAACTAAATGAATTGTGATACTGAGGTTTTACCTTTTTTTCATCATCGTCAACATAAAAACTTTTAAGCTTGTGTTGTTAGCAGTACTTCATGTAATTTGCTGATATTTGCTTTGTCTAACTTTTGTTTCAATGTCATGGCTGCTCCTGACGTAGTGTCGGGTTTCCCAAAAACAGTTTTACAATTTTAGCTTCCGTTGCAAACATAGATCCTAATATTTGGCTCATTTCTTTATTTGTTGTCATTGAATTTTTGCCAATATTTCCCTGAAAAAAGAAGATCTGAAAGTTTCATGAAGGAGCTAAACTACTTTATCAATAAGATCGTTAAATCCGTACGGACCGGAAATTCCATGGCATTAAAGGGAATGTAAGCATCTAACAGTGGCTCAAAATTCAAGTATTCTGAAAATTGAAGTAACAACAATGATCAAAATTGAAGTATTATGGAGACAGAGCCTTCTTAGTCTGTGCTCCTCGATTTTGGAAGATGCTGCCTAACAATATTAAAACATCATCTCCAAATTTGGATATTTTAAAGAAAACTTTGAAAACCCATTTCTTTAAAATTGCTTTTAGTTAAACAAATCTTCTCGAGACTCTTTTCATAAACATTCGTTTTAGCCGTTTTCAAGATTTTAACAAGCAGATAACTTCTTATTACTTATCTAAATTTCAAACTAACCCTAACCTAACCCTAACCCTAACCTAACCCTAACTCTTATTACTTATTTCCTTTGTTTTGTACAGGACCATAGATAGAAGATTTGTTATTTGTATGTGTGCTCTAAAAATGTACATTTATTTTATTATATTATTGTTACTTTAAAGTCACAACTAAGGTCATTTGTATGTGGATTGTATTCTGCTGTCATTGGTACAAAGGGTAGCTAATCGGAACAGTGTCTTTCATACACCATTGATTTGTTATGCATGGTTTGTAAGGTAGAGAGAATTTCTATTCTTGATCGATTTTTGTATGTTTTTGAAGGAACATTCACTGCCATTAGTCTAGTTTTGTTTTATAATGTTTTATTTCAAAATGGCTCATTATTCCTTTTCATATTGCTGTATTCTTTTCTTGTCCAAGAAAGAGATAAGCCGAGATTTCTTATTTTAAAAGAGAAAAATTATCCTGCTTGATTTTTAAATGCAAACATTGGATCTGTACATAACTCATCCAATAACTGGATGATTTGCATACAGTTTTCTTTTCAAAAATTGCCCCGTTTCGATATGTATATTTCATTCTTTGCATAAAGTTCTGGCATGTTATTGACATCTGTGTAGAGTTCTCACGTCAATGAATTATCTTGATGGAACATTTTCAAATGATTATATTTATCAAGTCTAAAATATTTGCTACGACGATTAGAATTAAATGTAGGTGTTATTAAACGGATGTTTATTAGGTAATCAGTTTTGTCAAGCGTTCCCGTCTTCCCGTTATTTCACATTTACTCGATCAGCATATTTTTCCATTGCAGCATTTTTTGAAGGTGGAGTCGTACGACTTCGTACCACAGCATGCTGGTCTCAGACCCGACTTTAAGTTGATGACGCCATAACAGCACATTTTAAATTGAGCATCGTATGACTTTGTACCACAGCAAGATGGTTTAAGACCCGATTTTGAGTTAATCACACCATAACAGCATAGTTTGAACTGAGCATCATACGACTTTGTACCGCAGCAAGATGGTTTAAGACCTGACTTTGAATTCACGACTCCCCAACAACATAGCTGAAATGTCGGATTGTATCTTTTATGTCCACAAATTCTGTTGCCAAGCATTCTTCTCGATCTGCTCACAGGTTTGCCATTATTGTCAATGACGTCATCTATAAACGGAAATAAAACTATTCATCATTGTTGGTTGTCTCACCAACCAAAATAACGAGGTTTTGAATCTTAGCCTTTGCTTCCTAATCTATGACAAGACAACCTTCAAAATGTATAAAAGAGATATGAAAATTTGATGAATGAATGAAATGAATTACTCCACCCACCACGATCAAGTTTGAACGTTGAAGCAACAGCCAAATTACAACAAGCGAGAAAAAGCAAAGCAACAGCCAAATTGCAGTGGTACATTTTCAAGAACTCAAATCTGATCTTTGTTTATGTTCAAGCAAAGCAGTTTTCCTTCAGATCGTTGTTACTACAACTACTAACGTCCTTACATCAAGCTTGGCTATTTATCAAGGTCTGAATATGCACAGCTGCCACGAATTTTGAGAAACAGCGCCAAGAAGCATGCGGACAAAATAAAAAGACACATGCGAATTAGGATTGTATTATTTACATAAACTTACGCAGTCTTTATTTTGTGCTGCGATGAAAAACAATAAATTTCAGGTGTTTTTTTATTTGCTCATTAGTTTGTTTATGCTTGCAAAACAGATGCTTGCCTAACAGAAGACAAGGCCAAGAAATAACCATTAATTCTGATCAAATAGATCAATACAATTTCTTTCCTGGTCTCAAGTTTCCTGTATTTCTCTTCATTTTCAGTCAATGATGAATATATTTATCCACTCATAATTTGAATATTCAACTCTACGATCTTTGAACAATGGGGTTTCTGGGGGGGGGGGCATTATCATTCTCTTTGATGGGTTTCATTTGCATAGCGTTATCACATATGCTGGTCTGATCTCAATTGTGAATCAGGTGCTGCTATCCATAAGTTCTCAATCGTGGCTCTCAATCGTTTATTTATTGCTTTTTGTATGTTCCCCATGCACATGGCCATGAATTTGTCACTGCTTTTTGCACCTCATTGGTATCGTTCATATGCAGTCGTAAAATGGTTCATATGTAGTTTATAATAAGCTGTTTGTAGTTTTAAAACTCTAATTGATTAGAAGAATTTATGAAACATCCTGTTAACAACCACTGAAGATGCGGAAAAGTTCGACAAAGTTGAGAAAAGTATCAGAGGTTTTTGCAATCAACAGAGCCATGCCCAAAACTTGAAACTATGCACTTATGTGATGTGATAGATATGGGGACTTACTGCATTTGCGTAATACAAAAAGCAGCTAAACGCTTCAAAGGCGAACAAACAGGGACAGACATCAGAGAAGCAACAGCGGAGGTGCTTACGGAGGCGGTGACGTCACAACAAATTTGAAGTTTTGGCGCGCAATCACGGGATCTGGGAATGAGACTAGCCTAAATGCAAGCATTTGGTTTGAAGAAGAGAGCAGTGCAGGTGTCGTGGAGAAAAGCTGACGAAGTTTATGTCAACATTAATTCAATAAATTTATTTTGATAGGTACGTATGCATGTGATCTCATAGCCTCGCAAGCCTTCATCTGTTTGGCCTATTATATTATCATCTTGCTAGGGCCTGGCATTATATGACCGGAATGAACATTTTTGGGGGAATGAATTGACTTCTCCTTCTCCATTTATAAACAGGCCATCCAGGGGCCTTGTAGGTAGTTTGGCGTATAGCCAAGCTGCTACAAGGCCAATTTACAAACCTGAATGGCCCATTTATAAATGGAGAAGTCAATTCCGCCAAAGATGCTCGTTCCGGTCATTTCTAAAATGCGTTTTACTACTGTTTCCATATGCAAGAAAGAAACATGTTATTGCAACCATGAAATACACAACTTGCAACATTTCTTTTCAGTCATAGATAATGGTGGGCCAGCCCCAGGTCAGGGTAATGTAGGGGTTTTAAGGGCTGGCTACACGTCTTTTTTTATAAGAAACTGGTTTATAAGAAACTAGTACTAAATGGCCAAAAATTTAAGAAACTCTACTAGTACTATGTCTGAGAAGCATTAAGAACCTTTTTTAAAGTCAAAAGCATGGATATTACAGCGAATATATCATTGAACCTTTTATTATTGAGCAATATTAACTAACTCTTTGTGTTTTCGACATAATAGAACACTGTTTATGCCTATACTAGGAATCCAAACCCGCGCTACGCGCGGGTTTGCAATTCCTAGCTCCTGCGGAGGGCTCGGCGCCTTCGGCGCCTGGCCGTCTGCGGCGGCTACCACTGATCAAGTGGCGCGCTTCGCGCGCCACTTCCTCAGTGCTGAGCAGCCTATAATGAAGGCATTGAAATATCCGAGGGGCAAATCACTGCTTAAAAACTCGTACGCTCTCAAAAATAATCACATTTTAATCACAAATTAATCACATAAAAATTACATTAATCACGAAAACTTGGCAGTCACATTAATCACAAATTTTGAATTTTTCACCTTGTTTATTTGTTTAATTTTATAAGAAATGGAAGAATTACATTGTCCCTGTCACCATATACCAAATCTATGTGAACACTGATGTGCCAGATATGCAAACACAAACTCGAAAACATGAATAGCCCAACAGTGCAAGATTCCGAGTTCCCTGCGATGGAGCAAAACGGAAACCCTCGTTCTTGTGTTACAAACAATTCTATGGCTTGGTTTATGAAACAGCTTACCGTCATATTGCATCATTTGGTTTAGCAATCTTACTCTGTCTTGCCTTATTCATACCGTATTTATCGTACAGGAGCCTATTTGAGAACATTTTGGGATATGTGATTTATTCTAGAATAATCACAAATTAAACACATAAGTTCAAACTTTTAACATCTACGATATTGTGATCCATAAACCCTGAAAACTTAAAGGCGAAAGGTCTTGAACAGTATTGTTCGCCATCCGGCGCCTCCGTCGATGACCTTGCATGCCAATGCGAAACAGATTCATTCATTTCATTTCATTTCATTTTAAATTATTTATACAGGGTAAAAAACATTCAGTTCATACGGGAAAAAACTGCTTTACAATGTGCCCTGTTAAAACAGAAAAGAAAAACAAAAAGAAAAAATTAATTACTCAAGAAATTCCTAATACCACTTAATGCATTGTCAGATAAATTCCCTAAAAAAAAACCTAATTTTAATTATTCCTATCCAAACGAAAAAAGGAAATTAAATTGCAACAGAGAGAAAAAATTAATATATGTTCTTGATGGAAGGAAGTACGTAAAGTTTGCTTTATAATCCTTCCTTTAGTTTAAATTTGAAGTTTGATAGCGAGGGAGACAGTTTGATTTGGTGATCTAGACTATTCCAAACGGTAGCCCCTCGATATGCAAATGACTTTTGTCCATTGTTTGTTCTAAACAAAGGAAGTCTCAAGTCAGTTTCGGTGTTTCTTAGCGTCCTCATTGCCTGTTCACGCTGTCTTTGAAACATTTGGGCCATATAGTCTGGGCAAAGTTGGTTAACAGATTTGAAAACAGTAGTTGCCGTTTCAAACCTGATCAGCTCTTTAACTGTTAGCCAGCCCAGACCTTTAATAAGGGGCAAGGAGTGTGCATCATAAGCACTATTTGTCACAATACGGGCAGCGCGATTTTGGAGAATTTGCAATCTTTTTAAGTCTGCCTCAGTGCAACATCCCCATACCGTGCAACAGTATCGTAGATAGGGTTCGACTATACTTCTGTACATGGTTTTTACTGTACTGAGTGGGACGTACCTCTTTGCATATCTCAGCATCCCTATCCCTCGCGAAATCTTCGCAGCAATAATGTTGATATGTTCCTTCCAACCCAATGTTTTGTCAATTTGTATTCCAAGGTACTTAGCTTCATTTATCATCGGGACAACTTCGTCATCAATAACAAACTTAGGGCTAATGACATCACTGTTAGAAATGTTCTGGAGTTTTGCCCTGCTACCGATAAGCATAGCTTGAGTTTTCGTAACATTTAGAGACAACTTATTGCCTTCTAACCATAATTTGAGATTGGACAAATCATCATTGATTGCTGAATTGATTTCATCAACTGATTTAGAGGAATAAGAGATGCTGGTATCATCTGCATACATAGTAACCTTGGCATTATCAAGTGCAAGTGGAAGGTCATTAATATATATCAAAAAGAGAAGTGGTCCCAAGCAAGACCCTTGGGGAACTCCATATCGAATACTTTCAATGTTCGATATGTGCCCATTCACCTTACAGCACTGTTTTCTCCCACTAAGATAGGATCTGAACCACTCAAGCTCAATACCCCTTATGCCATAAAGTGACAACTTTTCTAGCAGGATACTATGGTCTACAGTGTCGAAAGCCTTTTTAAGGTCGATGAAAACGACCGCATTGACATTGCCTCTGTCGATGTCTGTGTACCAATCATTCGTGCTCTTGAGTAAACATGTGACACAAGAGTGCAATGATCGGAACCCAGATTGGTGCAAGTAAAGCAACTTATTTTCATCCAGGTATTGGTAAAGTTGGCCATACAAAACTTTCTCAAATAAACGCGAAACTGTTGGTAGGACCGAAATTGGACGCTAGTTAGATTTAATATTTTCAGGGCCATCTTTGAAGATAGGTGCAATCCTAGCTGTTTTCCAACAATCAGGAAATACACCCTGCCTCAAAGAATCATTAAAAATGGCACTCAATGAGCTAGCTAGGACAGGCATGCCGGCTTTCAAAAAATAGCTTGAAATACCGTCTAAGCCAAATCCATTAGATTTTTTAAGGCGTTTCATTGCCGTGCATATCTGCATTTCATCAACGTTCTTGAACCTAAAGATTTTAGAATGCTGATTTATCTTAACATCCCCAGATAACAGGGGATTTCTCCTTGTTGGAATTTTGCTGCTGAGCTTTTCTCCTATGTTACAAAAATACTGGTTCATAGCGTCGGCAATTTGTTGAGAGTCAGTAATATCTTTGTCACCATCCTCGAGAGAAGAAATATGAGTAGTTTTGGATCTCTTATTTATCATCTGGTTGATGGTTTTCCAAGTTTCTTTCATGTTACCCTCAAAGGCATTTATTTTATCAGAGAAAAAATCCCTTTTTAGCTTTTGGTTCATATTAGTAACTTTATTTCTGATTTGTTTATATGCAGCAAATAACAAATCAGATTGGTTTTTAACTGCAGCTTTCTTTATTCTGTCTCTTACTTGCGAGAGCTTACTTAGCTCTGAAGTGTACCAAGGAGTGTATCTTTCGGCAACCCTCCGTTTTCTTAAAGGAGCATGTTTTTCAATTATCATCGAGAGCACTTCGCACCAGTTCCTTACCTGCTCATTGAGATCAGTACCATTTTGCAAAATCAACGACCAGTCAATTAATGCAAGGTCCTGCAAAAATGCACTCTCGTTGAATTTTTTCATCTGGCGAGTTGTTACTACTTTATGTTTAGTCTTGAGGGCTCCCCGGAACTTTCTTACACAGTAGACCAAGTAGTGATCGCTAAGACCGATTTCTAGAACGCCGGAAGATGTAATATTGTTGATGTGACTTGTTGCAATGTGGTCGATAAGGGTAGACTGCAGAGAAGTTTCCCTCGTAGGTTTGTTTATGAGTTGTTTTAGCTCATAAGAACAGTAGATTTGTTGCATGTGCTTGCTTGGATTATTCAGACAGGACACATCTGACGTGCTTGAAAACTTAAGGAAGTCACAATTTGTATCACCAAGGAGTATAAGCTCTTTACCCTCGTTCTCAAGAAACTGCAAAATTCGATCAAGTTTATCAAAAGTTTCTACAGTGTCACTAGGGGGTCGGTACCATGAAATAACGAAAAATGGTCTGGCTTTTAAAGGCTCGACCTCAATGCACAATAATTCAAGCGATTTCTCGGGCAAATCTTTGCGTACATGGTACTTTATGCTATCTTTTATATAGAGAGCAATTCCACCCCCTTCTCGATTTCTGTCACATCTCTCAATTTTATAATTTTCAATTTTTAAGAGATCTTTACAGATCTTGCTGTCCAGCTTAGTTTCGTTGAGGGCAAGTATATAGATTCAAGTATCCATCAGTATCGTATCGTATGTGTACCATTTTGTAGGTGTTTATTTAGTTGTTGATGTAGTTGTGTATTTTTATGTGTTGGCCACGGGGTAGACATTGTCTTGTACAATGTTTATTAATGGGAAAGTGGAGAGTTTGCTTTGAAAGACGTGGTTTGAATTTCGCGGGTTGTTAATGTGTTCCACATGAAACTCGGATTACTTATAAGCAACACTGAACAAAAGTAAGGCAAACAGCTATGGTTACATACAAGATTATGATTTAGGGTATCGACTTTCAGTCACGAAATCTGGAGAAGCTAAATTCACTCCGTCGTGTAATTTCTAACAATAGCAACATAGTAAAGGCCCAGTAAAAGCTGTTTGGTTTATATTTTCGAACTGGGATTTCAGCAGCACTCAGAGTAATAATACAGGTAAATTCTTCGTTGTTATCTATAGATTTCAAGTAAACTTAAATCTTTAAAAACGGTGAAAGTAAACAGTTATGAGGATAGTTTCCTTCGCTGAAAGAGTTGGCAAGCATGCTTTGGGTCAGTCTAGTTTTTCGACCAATGGACGGAAATCCGTTCTGTTTTCACAAGCCTGTTGATAGTTGATCTTGCTACAATAACGTTCTCTTGTTCAAAACAATCTATGTTCTCAAGGACTCGAAGAACGAAGTTTTTTGCAAAAGTTCACTGTTAAGACTCGTAGCGGACGATGCGGTTTCCACAGGGCGAGGGATTTTGTCCACAGGGCTAGCTCTGCAGATATCCAAGTGAAACCGCAAGAAGGCTTTTTCGCTCCTGGCCTCGCTGCCTGGCGTTTTTGGGCGAAAAGAAGCAGACTTGTGGAACTTAGGTATTTTTGCGGATTTTTTGACGCGTAAATGAAGGGGCTACCCGGACGGGAAGAAGGAGATCTCAGTGACGTATGGATTAGCGTTTTTCGTTTGATCTCACCGCTCACCGCTTAGTTATAGTAGATGGTGTTTTAAAGGTCAAGAAACATATCTGCAGCAGTCTACCACATTGATAACCCTGCATTCAAAAAATAAGAAACCAATTAAGATACTTTTGGTACTAAAATGGACAAAATTTCATGTCAAATTAAGAAACTTTTAACACTATGGCCCACTCCTAGTTTCTTATAAAAAATGTGTAGCTTCTTCTTTGGACTGGGGTGGTGGTCTTATGTTCTGTTCATAAGCGTACAAGGTGGGAGGCAAGGGGTGGTAGCCCCCCAACTTTCGAAAACTTCTTGAAAATGAGCCCCACTTGGGCCTTATAGGTAGTATGGCTTATAGCCTAGCAGTTATTAGCAGCTTGGTCAGGCAAAAATGTTAGTAAACAATGGGCTTTGTGTCGGGCAGGCTTCCCCCCCCTAGATTTTTTCTTCCTTTACACTTATGGTTCCGCCATGACTAATGAAATCTGATTTCAGTCTTCTCAAAAGAGCTACTGTAACTCAAAGTTCTTTATCCCTACAGATGCCAACTATTCATGCTGTATGTGATAAAGCAACAGGCAAAGAACATTCATAGTACGAAGAAGAAGTTTATAATAAATCAATTAAACCATGTCTATGGAAAATATTGAAGTGAGTCGTATAATGATGCCTGATGATGCCAATTTGGCTGGTAATGTTCATGGTGGTACTATATTGAAAATGATTGAAGAAGCTGGAGCTATCATTGCTACAAGGCATTGCAATCAAGGTAACAATTCAAAACTTTATGTTTATTTTGTAGGGGTGTTTTTACAGTACCATGTTTAGTGATGGTAGCAAAATGGAGCAATGGCAAGACAATGCAAAATTGATCTGCAGCACCTGCGTCAATGTAATGTTGCTTATCACAAAAGTGAATGGCATAGTTCAAGGTGATGTTCTAATTGTAAGGCCAAAGGCTTTAGTACAGGGGACACTCTTTCCTTAATTAGTTTGAGATAGCTCCTCCTTAAGAAATTCCTAACTTTCATATTCCCTTCAATCCAGTTTAGCTTTTCAGGCCTTACTGGGAATATTTCGGTAGGGGAGTGGCAAATTGCACTCCTAGTCCACTTTAGGCGTGTGATGGAGTGCAGTTGCAAGTCAACATTGAAAATATGTCGACTGGAGTGTTACTTGACCAGCTTTTGTTTTTGCAAAGTTTGATTGTTCAAAACATTGATTCATCTGAGCTCACAATTTCGAATAAACTGTAATCGTGGATAACAAAGATAAAAGGAGCAAAAATGTGTGGAGGGGGCCTAAGTATTCTATCAAGAGATCTGTCACAATTCTTACTCACTTTCTTGGGCATATGGGGCTTGAGATGAGAGGATTTTCGATATCTTGACAAGATTTTTGTCCCACATCTTGAACATCTGTGAATTTTCACACCTGTCCTTCAACAGGCCAAACTTTGTAAAACTTCTCATTAAAGTAAGCCAAGACAATACTTCTAGTATTTTCCTGTTTTTTATGAAGAGCCAAGCAAGCAGAAAATTCATCATGCTTTCTCGTTTTGGTGAAAGTGCCTGCTAAACCTCATTTAAAAGAAGACACCCCATTATCAAATGTTTCTTTGTGTACCAGTATTTTTCATAAAGTTTTAGGAGAGCTCGTGGCCGAGTAGGAGAGCGTGTGGCCAAGTGGTTAAGGCGTCTGACTCGTAAGCCAAAGGTCAGAACGGCCGTAGGTTCAAATCCTGCACTGGACAGTTTGGTCTCTGTCCGTAACTCAAGCCCGGGTCAACCAGAGCCATGTGAGGGAAATCTGGTAGCTGCGGCGGACTGATAGTAAAACATCCGTGGCCCCTGCTGGAAATAAGTCTCTCAGACTTTCGCAGGCTAGCCATGTTAAACATATATACCTACCTACCTACCTACCTACCTAGAAACTGTTCACAAGAAACTCTCAGATCGCCAAAAAATTAAGAAACTCTAGTACTAGGAGAATGTAACTTAAGAAACTATTTATTTTGATAAAAGCAGTCCTGAACATAGTTTTATGTTATTTGCATTTGTTTTCTGTGTTGAATTATTCGGAAGGTACGTGAGTAATGTCTAATCATCGGAATGGCTTCAAAGCATTGTTTTGAAATGTTCACGAGGGAACAGTTAGTGAACATGCAGATTGTTAAGGAACCTTTAAGAAACTCGTAAGAAACTCTGAGTATTCAAAATCTGATAATTTCCAGTGCTGACCCAAATTCTTAGTTTCTTATAAGATGTATTCGAAAGTAAGTTGAATTACCAAGAAAGGAACTCTGGTATCTCAAGAACAAACAGTAGGTCAAAGAAATAACTCTTCAGTCTTACTGTTACAGAGAAATACAAGATTTTAATCCTAATTTCGAAAGGTAAGGCGTGCGATCTATCGCACTCCTTGGAAAGTGAAGGTGTGCGCCAAGGCGTGCGAGAGCGATCGCACGCCATTCCCAGTGAGGCCTGGCTTTTTCTATGCATTTCAATATTATTTCATTGTTATTAATGTTGTTTTGTAGTTTTTGTTAAATGGAATTTGCATTGTATTGGAACTTTGAAAAGAAAAACTTGAAATTGAGCGTGAACTTCTTCAACATCAACTTATCAATAAATAGACAGTAACAAGTAACTGTCACTCAACTCTGTTTTCATACAGTACTGTAGATGTACAAGAATTTTGAATTATTCTTCACATTCTGTTAAGAATTCTTGACCTATAAGAAAGAAAAACAACAACAACATTTTCTTTGTTATCAGTACCCAAAGAAATTCTTTAAAACTGAGATAATGATATCTAATCAGTATTTATCTAGCTGAACTCTTACATTAATGCTGTGCTAAAAGGTTTTTAATAGTGTGAATGAACAGCTTTGAATTTGATTGATAAAGTTATCGTTGGAATGCATTTGTTACTGGATGTATATATTTTTTTGTCAACAGCAAAAGGAAACATCAATGGTTCAGTGCCAGTGGTAGCTTCTTTAGCTAGAGTTGAAAGAACAGATTTTTTACAACCAATGTTAATAGGTGAAGTTGCAAAAGTACATGCAGAACTTACTTATGCATCTAAACATTCTATTGAAGTCACTGCTTATGTTTGGGCTGAAAATCTGAAAGATGGAAGTAAAAGACTCACAAATCAGTAAGTTGAAAGAAACCAATAGAAAATGTAAGATTTGAGATTCACTTATGTGAAAGTGTATGATTCATGTCATTATTTATCATGGAAACATTAGGCTGTAAGTGGAAAATCATAGTGGATAAGTCAGAAAAAGACATGTCCTAGGATATTCCAAGAGGAACAATTCTAGAATACCCTCCCCCCCCTCCCCAATTTGGAAGCTCTTCCTCTTTTAACACTTGATATGCCTTCTGAGAAGATCAGAGACTTATCCCGTATGGCAACCTTACTGGTCTATTTAAACAAAAACTTTCACATACCCTATTTTGTCATTATTCTAAATCTAAACTTTTATATTTTGCTGATACATTGGTACTCAATCAAGAAACCCATTGTGTTTCTTTAATTTTTCAAATTATGGAACAATCATTTTTGGTCATTAGAACAAAACTGTATGGTGTGAAGCTCTTAAATTTTGCTGATGTGTTGATAGGCAGTCATGCTGACTGCATATCACGAAAATGTTGATGCTTTCAGTTTGACTGCCCATCAAAATATCACATAAAATTGACTTACAAAATAGAGACGGGTAATCTATCTAGCCTTGTAAGGACATATTTATACAAAAAGTGCTCTTCTTACAGCCATCTTACTTGCATGGATGTATTATGGTGAAGGTGGATGTGGACAATTTTTTAAATCAGTTAAACATTTATGACAATTTTCTACCTTAGGGCCAATTTATGGTATGTGGCAATGAAAATCAAACCTGATCTAGAAGTAGCTTGCGTTCCACCAATTCAAGAACTTACCAAAGATCAGAAAGAAGAGGGAGAGAAAAGATATTGGAAACAAAAAAATGCAAGAGCACAACGAAAGAAAACAGATGAATCCAATGATGTAAGTTGCAGTAATTTGTTGAGCATTTTGACTGAATGATAAATGATGATGATAATAATAATCATCATCAAGTTGGGTAACAGTTTGCTGTTCGTTTTTCCTTTTTATATACACATAAAAATTACAACAAATCTACATGAAAGCAACATACAATGACATAATGATCAGAAGTCTCATTTGTTGAGAAGATAAGACTGCAGAGCTTTCTTTCATCATGTAGGAGCATCAAAAATAAAAGCTAACTGACCTGTTACATTTTGAACTTATTTTTAGCAATGACCGTGTAGTCCAGTAAATCTAGAGTTTGACCTAGAACAAATTGCAACAGAAATGATTTTTGCAGGATCTAATAGCTTAAACAGTGCTAGTTAACATACTAAAAGTCTAAGAAAATCAGATCATCGGAAGACCACCAAATTCGACATATTTTTAAAGAATAATCCTCTTTGTTCCATGTTATACACAACAGTTGCGAAGCGGAAACAAAACTTGTCAATTTCATAAAGACCATTGATGAGCTAATCAGTAGTGAGTCTAATATAATCATGGTCTTCAAATCCCTTCATGGTCTTGCTCCACAATACATGTCCAATCTATTCACAAAGACATTCCAGCTAACCTCAAGGAATCTTAGGAATTCAGCAACAGATCTAAGAGTACCAAAGAAAAAGTCAGCAAATGGGCAGAAATGCTTCTCTTTTAGGGGTGCTAAATCTTGGAATGGCCTCTCAGCTGAGCATAAGAATGCTTCCACAATTTACAAATTCAAACGTGTTGACAATCAGTAGGTGTATATATGTATTTGGATTACTTTTTATTGTAAATATTCATTTTAGATCTTAGGCTATTTTATTAGTATTTATGAAATTGTAATTAGGTTAATTTAGTTTTTTTTCAATATATTTTAATTTGTATGTATTTAAGTGGAGGGCCCCTTGTAAATCATCATTTTTATTGATGAAGGGCTACCCTCCTTAAAAATTTGAAAATGAAAAATGAAATGAAAATGAATAAAACCGTATTGAAATCCGGTATCATATAAAGTGCGGACTACTGGAACATGTGATGATTGGTCATACTGTTCTTTAAAATTCAGAAAAAAATTGGCTTGTTAGCTTTCATAAGTGAAAGATATTATTCTTTTAGGGTTAGCCTTTGCCGTTGGGATACGTTAACAGTGCGAATTACATGAGCAAGTGGTTTTTGGCTTTGAATCGGGAGGAAACATGCTTTCAATGGCCTATGAACAAATCCCTTAATCAAAAGAAGAAAGAGTCAATGAAACAAGGAGCACTAACTTGCTACGGTCGCCCGAATAATTAGTGTAAATCATTTTAATCCCCTATTCAAATAATGTGCGAAATGTGTCTCAACACAGGTCACATAAATCAAGTTCCAGAAATCTGGAAACCGTAATAGCAATCTTTTGCTCTTTGTTTTGGACCCTCTCTTCTTTTGAATAATGGATCTCCTCGTAGGCTACGCTCTCAGGTGAAATTTACAGGGGTTGGTAGGCAGTTTCTTAAATGTGGAGCAAAAATGCAAATCAAGACATTTCTTTTTCTCAATCAGGAGTCCGACACTTTCGTGCAACTTCGGGGCGCCTACTTTCTACCGAAATTTGGGCGCCCTCTCTGCCAGCTGCCCCTCCTTCAACTTCAGGCTGGATCCGTCCCCGTTCCCCATTAAATCAATCCAAGCCTTTGCAGCAGCATTTTCCCCTTGAATAATTTGTTGGTGTGGCTTCTTCATCTTAGTGCAGTAGATCGAGATTGAAACGAAGAATGATAACAAAAATTATATTTGAGAGAATTGATAGTTTCAGTAGTGCTATTTAATATCCAAAACGTCTAGAGCAAGCCAAACAATTGAGATCTCTGCATTATGTTCGTTCGAAATGCAATTTTTTTCGGGATCTTTACAGAAGAACAACACCAAAGGTCCAACTCTCCAATGGTCCGCATTTTATACGTAGGGCACTTTCAATACAAATTTTTGAAATCGACAAGCTTTGGTTCCGCTTCAAAACTATATCGTAAAAGATGGAACGACGTGGATTACCCGGTAAAATACATCTAATTTCATGGTCTTCCGATGCTTGGATTTTCTTAGACTTTTGATATGCTGTTTAGTAGCAGATATAGAATGGTTTGCCATGAAAAAAATTCTGTTGCAATTTGTTCTAGGTTCGACTAATATTTGCCTTTCGTTTACTGGACTAGTGATGTAATTATTATTTTTGGATTTTGTTTTTAGCTATATAATCTGCGACCTCAGAACATGTTAACAATAGCTGGGAATGAAGATATCCCCCTGCACAGTGTGCCATATTCACAATCAACATTGATTTCAATCGTGAATCCTTCTGACTGCAATCATTTTGGGTATTGTCAGGGGGGTCATGCTATGAAAAGCATGGATACAGTAGCAGGAATAGTGGCATTCAGACATTGCAGAGCGAATGTGGTGACAGCTTCTGTTGGTATGTTCTTCTCTTATCTCTTAGAATCAATTCCCTCCTTAAATCTACTTATTAATATTGTGACTATAGCTTCACCTATCTTTGTTTCTGCACAGGTATTTGCGTTCCGTTGGAGAATCTTACCGGTTTTGCAGAGTTTCTCCTTTCAAATTTCGATTTACGCATTGCTGTTTCATATTAAAGCTTGAAAGATGGTTCGCTCAAATTTAGCTGCTGAAGCGTTATTGATAGTTTTGTTTGAATCCATCGGAATAAACCGTATTTGTAATAAACAGTGATTTTTTCAGATGCCGTTGACTTTCGAGTTCCAGTCAAATTAGGTCACGTGATAACGTTCACTGGTCGACTTGTGTTTACGAGTAACAGATCAATGGAGATTGAAGTCCTTGTTGATGCTGAAGATGTTGTCAATGGTACAAAGTATTCCTTATCTTTTTTATTCTAAGTTTACTTAAAATGGAATGTCGTCACACAGGACTCGATTGCTGCAAGCGTAAGTTCCAAATCTTTAAAAATCTCGCTGTAAACTCCAAAAGGCATCACAGAAGGTTGTTCAAGAGGCACTTAATTAAAGAATGTTTACATTATGTTATGAATTAAATGTCATTCACTCTGCTGGTTTATGATTTAGGTATTAAATGACGGCATATCCTCAAGAGAATAGAAACATTAAATACGCTGAACCTTTAAAAAAATATTCAAGGTTTCGTAGAAGTGCAAGAGTACGATTATAACGAACTAGTTATCAAGGCATTAAATCTGATAAAAATGAATCATGGAAGATTACACCTACCTTTGTATACATGAAGTTAAAAGATTTAGAAGCTATGCTGATGCAGCGTAAACGTGAAGCATTTCATAGGTTCAATTTTGGATAGAAACATAATCTTCATAATTCACGATCTTACATGCTTCACAGCAATCACATGATATTCCATAAAGACACTTTTTCACGAAGCCTTGTTAATACTTAGGTTATAAGGATTTCTTTGTATTGCTTTGTTATAGAGCTTGTGTAATAAGGCAGCAACTTTTTGTCTTGCTTTTAATAGTGTTCTAATAGTGTTCAGAAAATAACCGATGTCTTTTTGTTAAATAGTGTAGGTTCCAAACCTTTACCAAGGTTTTTATAAAATTCTATATCCTATTTCTTTCAAACAAATGCCTTGAAATTCTACCGTTTGCACTTTTCAAAAATCATTAATATATTCAGAATTATAGTGTTTCTCTTCTTGTTTAAGAAGTCAAGACAAATTTTCAAAATAACTCAAAATTCTTTGATGAAAATAGAATTGATCAAATAAGACCAGTTTCTGATTGTCTGCGGTATAGTATCAAGCAATAACGCCTTTCTTCTTCCACATCGATTCAACGATTTTTGAACCTGTGTTGAGATGTTCAGCTTGTAAACCACATTGAAACCAATGCCTTTTGGCTAAAGATCAGTTCTTTACAGGGGCCTTTATTGAAAGTGTTCTCATCCAGGTCAAACATCTATCGTTGGAAATGAACACTTTAAAGTGAAATTTAATGACAGAAAAAGTGTGTTCCTTTTCAGGGAAATGTTTTCGAAGTGTGTCAGCGTTGTTTACGTATGTGTCTTTGGATGAAAAAAGAAAAGTGATGCCAGTACCGCAATTGGTTGTACGCACTGAAGATGAACAGAAACGATTTGAGCAAGGCTTGTTGAGATATGAAGAGAAAAAGATAGAACGACTTAAAAGCTCTGCAGAAAAAAGACAGAAAATGGACGCATAAGGTATTTCAACTAACATATACATTATATTAGCAATAATGTGGTATTGTGCTGCGGTTTCCACTTTGGATTGAGCGGCCAAAGGGGGTTTCCATTTTTATTTAATTTTGATTGCTGATAATCTTAGAATTCTCATTTTCTAGTACAGCATCAGTTATATACATTGTATCTTACATTTAAAATTTGTGATGTCATTTCTAATTTTTGTCTAAAGTAATCGAAATTACGTTGGTAATGAGCAATTTGGAATTGAATTATGCTGACAGTTCCTAAATGAATGTAGTTTGGTTGTAGACCGTGTGTTATTTCTTTGACTTCCAGTCAGAGACATGAAAGGTAGGAAGCGGCTGAAACTAATTGAAATGATGATGATTATCGTTATCTGTATGGCTTTATACCTAAGATGATCTCCGATGTATCAACCTTCAAGTTAGCCTGATAACCAGAAATCGGGTCTGGTTATCAGGCTATCTTCAAGTATTTCCATTTCCTACTAGTTATAGGGATAGGGTTAGGGTTGACAGGATACCATTTACTCTTTACTGTTACCACCTGGAACTAACACACCCTGTCACTAAGATCTGCACTATCTTGGCTGGCTCTTTCTACTTTGATCTCGTCTTCTTTCTCTCCATTAAAAACGTCAACAATACATCTGTATACGTTGATAATATTATTGTACCCTCAAATTTAAGAAATCTTGTCAAAAATGGGTGCTTTGTCCTGCATGCCAACTATTACAAAGTCGTGTATGATATTCGGTGTCATTTTTCAAGTATGATGCTTGTCTACTTTTAGGAAGGAATTTAACAAATGTCATATGGACACCTTTGACAGTATTCTGAGTGGTTTTCTTTGATTTATTTTGTTGTCTGTTAATAACATTGGAATCAAGGCTTACTGATTTTTGAAGAAATCGTTTTTTTAGCGATAAATCATCAATGGTTATTGATCCTCCATTTCCTTCCACTGCACGCGATGTATTTCTTGTTTCCTTTCTTTTTGGGACCTCCACGTGCCCGTCCCGTAATTGGTATAACATTTTCAATTCTTTTGATTTGTCAGATGAAATTCGCAGGGCAACTTTATCAGCAAAAACAGTTGGTAAAGTTTCATCTTCTTCATTTGAAGGGTCACCATCGCTTTGATTTGAATTTATGGAAATACTTCTTTCCTTGAACGTTATTTTTTGGGGTTTTCTGGCATTGAAACCATGCTCTGTTGAAACTGATCTTATTGAAAGCAAATCTGACGTTGTTGTTTCATCAAATGTTTTGTTGCTATTTATATCATCAATTCTGTTTGTTTTGCTGATTAAATCCGTTAGTCTTCTATCAGGCGAACCTTTTTTATGGCTGCCATTTTTCTCCAATATCTTTTCATTGAGATGGCTGACTTTTCCTTGAACACAGAATTCTTTTTCTTGATTGATCGATTGACGGGTTGATTTAAGCCATGCGAAATTGTGCGATGGATACGTTCCTTCCTTCTCATCTCCCTGTGATATTTTGTCATCTCCTTGTGATAATCCTTTTTTTTGGAAATTAGATAAACAAGGAGTGCGAGTATGCCGGCTCTTGTGGTTCGTAACTTGACTACTTCTGTTAAGAGCATTTCGAGAAGGTTGTTCGCTGGCATGGTGACCGATACAGTTGAAACTAAAGAGACTGTTGTCGTTTTCTGAATCAAATTTTCTTGTATTTTCGTGTTCCGTTCTTTCTTGCCTTGAATAATGTGATGAATCTTCACTGTTACTCTTAAAACAAGTGATTTCTTCTTTTGATTTAATTGGCCTTGATGTTAATCTGATTTCACTTCCTACTCTACTTTTAACACTATTCATGAATTGACTTGAAACTAAGCTTGGTTCAGTATGTCTCTTCTTCAAAAGTGGTCGTTTATTAGCCATTCTTTCTTTTCTTTCTGGTTCATTAAGCGGATCAAATGTCGGAACCACCTTATGCAATACATCAAAATAATGTAATGATTGATCAAGCCTCCTTCGCTGCGTCTCCTGCAAACGTTCCAAGTGATGCAATTCTCTCTGCAGTTTACGATCTGCGCATGCGTTTTGATGGATGACGTATTCGTTGGCATATGCCTCATCAGCAAGTTTCTTTTGAAGTGACATGTTTGAGACTAAGAAGCTTTTTTTGTGGCTTGGCTTGTCTCCTTCAGTCTTAAACCTGTAAATTTAATGAAAATTATGAGTCCTTCAGCTTAAGGTTGCTTGTAGCCTGATTACATGATTGATTAAGGCTGATTGTAGCCTGATGACATGATTGATTAATACCACATTCACACTGACACAGTTAAACCAGCTTTATCTAAACCAGGTTAAATTTGAGCCAATCAAATGCCTTCGATTAATTGGATTGTCCAATCAGAAGGCTTTATTCGATAACCTGGTTTAAATTAAACTGGTTTTATTTGCAACTGTGAATGGGGCATAAGGTTGATTGTAGCCTGATTACATCATTGACTAAGGTTGATTGTAGCCTGATTACATCATTGACTAAGGTTGATTGTAGCCTGATTACATGATTTCAGCATTAAATTGGATGATGTTTATGGCTTCAAACTTAGACTCATATGACAAAACAGCTTCGAGACGTGGACAATTTGACCAAGCAGATCGCCACACTCATAATATGGTCAACTGATATGCTTACTCTTAGCAGTTCATTGACTGATTAGTCCAAAGTTCGACTTTTCAAAGCTAAGCGACGTTCGAACTGATGTTCGAGTCCCTGGGGGCGACGTTCGAGTTTCTTTCTACGTTCGACTTTCCTTTGACATTCGAAGGATAGAAGACGTCCGATGTTTCTTCAGATTTTGCATAAGATTTAGAATCCGTTTGACTGTGAGTCCTTGCTTGAGTGAAAATGAAATTATCGCTTTGAAAATGTTGAACGAATAGCTAAAAGGAATTATATCATCAGTCTAGGCTGATCGTATAATTTGGCATTAGTGAACTCTAACTGAACAATAGATTTTGTACGGAAATTGTTTCTATAATTTGTCAGGAAAACTTTGAGGGCCCATGAGTAAGCAGCAAAAATGTTAGTTGCCGTGCGATGATCCTCTGCCCCCAACCCCATGCTTGAAGTGATATTTTGTATGAAGCATTCCATCTTATCTGCAAGCCTAAACATATTATTGCACTTTGTGTTTATCAAAGTATCGTCGTCAAATGCAAAGGATTTCACGACTAAGTTTTTCTTCGAGTCTCAGGTTGCGTTGATTCAAGCATCAAGTTTCGATTTTTGTATCCGAGATTAGATTACAAATAACAGTTTACAAAAAGTAACCCTACCTAAAAATGTCAAATAAAGCGATGTATCAATAAATTAAGTGACAAATAAATAAATGCCAATCCTTTCTCTTGTGATGCTATAAATGCGTATCAACAAAAAATATGATATTTAAGGAGGAATAGATACCCAGTTGATGCTTGATTACCATGACCTGCAAAGTTTTACATCATAACAATTATCAAATTTAAAATATATTGATTCCATATTAAAAAATGTTGCGAGATAAATTAATCACCTTGGCAGAAATGGAATTTTATTTGTCAACACATTGATCAGATTGCTTCCTGAAAGAAAATGAATCTTGGAATTTGGAAGATACACATTAACAATGCATTTCATAAAGCACATTCTTAGTGATAGATTTTTAGATAATCAAATATCAGTACTCACACATTAACATGGCTTTCTCAAACATCCTGCTTGTCTTACAACTGCTACATTTTATGATACATTGACTGTATGCCTGTCATGGCGAATCATAACCACAAAACAAAGGGTCATGTGATATTAATCCTGAAATATGGTACAATTAAAGATTTCCATTGCAGTGTCTCCTCAAGTATTATTAACATAAGTTTAAATGTCATAACTATGGACAGCTCATCGAAAAATTAGATCGTGCTAAATTCTTTATGATAATGATAACTTACCCTGCATTTTTATCCGTGTTTACCTTTTTGTCTCTGGGGTATGCAAATTGTTATGTGACTTATTTCTCAACAGTTGTAATCTCAAAAGTTTTGATATGATCTTCCAAATGATACCAAACGGTGGTCTAGCGAATAACCTAGACGTAGTTTTTGACTCGCTCATTTCAATTCTCTGGTGGATGTGAAGCACGTTTACTTCATTAACTTATTATTTGAAGTTCATACTGCCAACAACTTCTCACTGAAACCTTTTTTATTTATGTGTATCATCATTGTCTACGTACGGGAAATATCCTGTTCCATCTTTTAGTAAAACTTGCGTGCGATAAATTATATAGAAAAAAGCCACGATGGCAGGTTGTGCGTCAGATCTTACTTGTATGAAGATGCTTGCAGCAGCAAAGTGTAGTGTAAAGAGTTCGAAGGCTTGTGTGGTCAACTTCTTTGGAGGCTTCTCCCAAACTATCTTCCGTAAAAATTATCCTGTGCATCAAACACGAATTATAGCAAAGATCGATGGAAGTGGAATGCGAGCAAACATTGCTCTTCTTTCTGTTTAGTGCCATGGCATTTTCTTTCCTTATCTTGATGGATTTCATTGTTATTTATCGTCGTTAAGGTGAAATATTTTAGCAACAAATATTTCTAATTTTTCGCTCCTTTGTAAGTGCAGACTGGTACCAATTTACATTTTGATAGGACAAAAATATTCTTTTTCTTCTATAGAGATAATGTTTTGAAATTGTTCTTGAAGTATATAATTTTCGTTTTGAAAAAACCTTCAGTAAAGCAACCATAAATATTGTCAGCAGCTGGGATTGTGATACAATACATATCCCTAGATTCATAAGGTTCATTTTACTCCTGAGCTCGTTCTGTTATTTCTAACGAGATCAAGATGTCTATAATTAAACATTGATAACAATTAACAGGCTGTGACATTTGTGCTCTGGCAAGATGTGACCTTTGCTGCTCTTTTCAGATACACTGTTTGTACCAATTCACTTCACGGCCACAAATTTCTTGAGACAGCACCATAGCGGCTTTCCCATTCAACAATGTTCTCAAATTAGATTTCCTGTGCATGAATTTATGACGCGCGCGCACACTCACATAGATCTTTTGAAAGATTCGGTATATTTCTGATTGAACGATTTAAAATCTTTGATTGACCAAGACCATAGAAATGACCAAATTCTTCCGCATGTTTCCTTAAGTACACGTTTTGTTAAAAAACTTTGCACGAATGGTTTCCCACATAACAGCCGAATTTTGTTGGATGTGAGCTATTGAAAGATTTCCCAAAATAAATCGAACATGTTTTCCTTTCAACAGTTGGCAAACATTGTATTATTTCTCAGTGAATTTGTGCTTTTAAAATAGATGGTTGCTCATGTGCCATATTATTGAATATATTTCCATAACATTTACAGCGAACACTCACACTGTCAAATTTAACCCCCCCCCCCCCATTTTAAAAGAGGCAATTCAATCCACTCTAGTCATAGTGCAAGAACTTAAGAACCAAGGCTAAATTTTGAAATTTTCAGTTGTTTTATCTTTTTCACAACTGTTGTATATGTACTTTTGGAAAATATTGAAATTTGGATAATCAACATTATCATCACTGCGATGAAGAGTTGAAGGCAGACAATTTCAACTTACCCTTTGTTTCCCCCTGCCACTCACAGCTCCTTTCCCCCAAATGACGTCGGTTTCCAGTGATCTTTCTTCTGGTGCAAAACTGACGATTTTGGGTCAGTCCACAATAAGAATTGATAATTGTGATTTGACTGTCGGTGTTATATACTGATGATATCAATGCTGAGTGAAGTCAACAACTTACACTAAAAACATGAAGTAATGATCGTGAAGCTGAAGCAATAGATTTTAGTCCTTTCGTGCTCATCTGTTTTCATATTTGTTCTTCTCAATCCCTTTTCATGATAATACACGTTGGACCATATGACATAAACGACTCATGAACGTTGCCCTTTGCATTGCACGGCTATCATTGTGTCGATATTAACACAGAAAGAAATCGAAAGATGCCTGCATGCGTATCTGATGTACGCAACAGACCAAACAATCCTTCTGATTGTAAATACTTTCCATGGCCTTTCTTCTACTGCGAATGTGATTGTAATAGCATAATTCATCAAAAGATCGTTGATTCATGAATGCTGACAGGGTGCTAACATCAACCATCAAATATTCGATGCGGTGTTCGTTGTTTCGTTGTTGGTGACAAATGCCTTTCAATGTACAGGGGGTAAACAAGAATTAGAGATCTCTGCAGCAATGCTATCTGATCTGCAATGATGGTTTACATAAAACAAGCCGATTAAAGCAAAGTAACTTCGATTAAAGAAACCTTTTCTGAAACCTTAAACTTTCCTGATTGAAGCAATTGTTGTAGATATATCTCGTTGAGCATCGATATCAATATCCATTTGTGAGATAGAAGGCACCCCCTGGTAAATCACAAAGCAACTCAACGGCTTTACGATTCTGATGTTTGTGGTCGTCTATCCTCTTTACCTTTATCAAGAATAATCCTGTTACGAGGCTTTTGTCAATGACCCTGCCTGCAAAACTGGCTTATTGAAGCTCGATTTTTCTGACCTTAGAAATCCAACCTACTTTCGTCTTAACCTTGCTGTTGTTTCGAGTCCGTGCATGTTGGATGTCATTGGCATCTTTCAAGCATCACGATTCTGTTCTTCACAGAATTCGGTTTGTCAGCTCTTAACTTGCGTAGGAGTAAAATGTGTTACCATCTTAGTATGATTGTTGATTTGGCTCAACGTGATTCGGTTTACGTTCACTTCCTTTTTTTCATTTTCAAATCAGCAGACCGTAGGGAGAAGACACCTGACCATTGGCATGTTCCATACTCCTATACATTATCTGATATGATTTTCAACACAATTTTGTCATGTTTTCCAGATACTTCAATCATATTTGAATTGAATTCTTGATGTCATGGTGTACGCGCATTTTCAAATCAGCAGACCGTAGGGAGAAGACACCTGACCATTGGCATGTTCCATACTCCTATACATTATCTGATATGATTTTCAACACAATTTTGTCATGTTTTCCAGATACTTCAATCATATTTGAATTGAATTCTTGATGTCATGGTGTACGCGCATTTTCAAATCAGCAGACCGTAGGGAGAAGACACCTGACCATTGGCATGTTCCATACTCCTATACATTATCTGATATGATTTTCAACACAATTTTGTCATGTTTTCCAGATACTTCAATCATATTTGAATTGAATTCTTGATGTCATGGTGTACGCGCATTTTCAAATCAGCAGACCGTAGGGAGAAGACACCTGACCATTGGCATGTTCCATACTCCTATACATTATCTGATATGATTTTCAACACAATTTTGTCATGTTTTCCAGATACTTCAATCATATTTGAATTGAATTCTTGATGTCATGGTGTACGCGCATTTTCAAATCAGCAGACCGTAGGGAGAAGACACCTGACCATTGGCATGTTCCATACTCCTATGCATTATCTGATATGATTTTCAACACAATTTTGTCAAGTTTTCCAGATACTTCAATCATATTTGAATTGAATTCTTGATGTCATGGTGTACGCGCATTTTCAAATCAGCAGACCGTAGGGAGAAGACACCTGACCATTGGCATGTTCCATACTCCTATGCATTATCTGATATGATTTTCAACACAATTTTGTCATGTTTTCCAGATACTTCAATCATATTTGAATTGAATTCTTGATGTCATGGTGTACGCGCATTTTCAAATCAGCAGACCGTAGGGAGAAGACACCTGACCATTGGCATGTTCCATACTCCTATACATTATCTGATATGATTTTCAACACAATTTTGTCATGTTTTCCAGATACTTCAATCATATTTGAATTGAATTCTTGATGTCATGGTGTACGCGCATTTTCAAATCAGCAGACCGTAGGGAGAAGACACCTGACCATTGGCATGTTCCATACTCCTATACATTATCTGATATGATTTTCAACACAATTTTGTCATGTTTTCCAGATACTTCAATCATATTTGAATTGAATTCTTGATGTCATGGTGTACGCGCATTTTCAAATCAGCAGACCGTAGGGAGAAGACACCTGACCATTGGCATGTTCCATACTCCTATACATTATCTGATATGATTTTCAACACAATTTTGTCATGTTTTCCAGATACTTCAATCATATTTGAATTGAATTCTTGATGTCATGGTGTACGCGCATTTTCAAATCAGCAGACCGTAGGGAGAAGACACCTGACCATTGGCATGTTCCATACTCCTATGCATTATCTGATATGATTTTCAACACAATTTTGTCATGTTTTCCAGATACTTCAATCATATTTGAATTGAATTCTTGATGTCATGGTGTACGCGCATTTTCAAATCAGCAGACCGTAGGGAGAAGACACCTGACCATTGGCATGTTCCATACTCCTATACATTATCTGATATGATTTTCAACACAATTTTGTCATGTTTTCCAGATACTTCAATCATATTTGAATTGAATTCTTGATGTCATGGTGTACGCGCATTTTCAAATCAGCAGACCGTAGGGAGAAGACACCTGACCATTGGCATGTTCCATACTCCTATGCATTATCTGATATGATTTTCAACACAATTTTGTCATGTTTTCCAGATACTTCAATCATATTTGAATTGAATTCTTGATGTCATGGTGTACGCGCATTTTCAAATCAGCAGACCGTAGGGAGAAGACACCTGACCATTGGCATGTTCCATACTCCTATACATTATCTGATATGATTTTCAACACAATTTTGTCATGTTTTCCAGATACTTCAATCATATTTGAATTGAATTCTTGATGTCATGGTGTACGCGCATTTTCAAATCAGCAGACCGTAGGGAGAAGACACCTGACCATTGGCATGTTCCATACTCCTATACATTATCTGATATGATTTTCAACACAATTTTGTCATGTTTTCCAGATACTTCAATCATATTTGAATTGAATTCTTGATGTCATGGTGTACGCGCATTTTCAAATCAGCAGACCGTAGGGAGAAGACACCTGACCATTGGCATGTTCCATACTCCTATACATTATCTGATATGATTTTCAACACAATTTTGTCATGTTTTCCAGATACTTCAATCATATTTGAATTGAATTCTTGATGTCATGGTGTACGCGCATTTTCAAATCAGCAGACCGTAGGGAGAAGACACCTGACCATTGGCATGTTCCATACTCCTATACATTATCTGATATGATTTTCAACACAATTTTGTCAAGTTTTCCAGATACTTCAATCATATTTGAATTGAATTCTTGATGTCATGGTGTACGCGCATTTTCAAATCAGCAGACCGTAGGGAGAAGACACCTGACCATTGGCATGTTCCATACTCCTATACATTATCTGATATGATTTTCAACACAATTTTGTCATGTTTTCCAGATACTTCAATCATATTTGAATTGAATTCTTGATGTCATGGTGTACGCGCATTTTCAAATCAGCAGACCGTAGGGAGAAGACACCTGACCATTGGCATGTTCCATACTCCTATACATTATCTGATATGATTTTCAACACAATTTTGTCATGTTTTCCAGATACTTCAATCATATTTGAATTGAATTCTTGATGTCATGGTGTACGCGCATTTTCAAATCAGCAGACCGTAGGGAGAAGACACCTGACCATTGGCATGTTCCATACTCCTATACATTATCTGATATGATTTTCAACACAATTTTGTCATGTTTTCCAGATACTTCAATCATATTTGAATTGAATTCTTGATGTCATGGTGTACGCGCATTTTCAAATCAGCAGACCGTAGGGAGAAGACACCTGACCATTGGCATGTTCCATACTCCTATACATTATCTGATATGATTTTCAACACAATTTTGTCATGTTTTCCAGATACTTCAATCATATTTGAATTGAATTCTTGATGTCATGGTGTACGCGCATTTTCAAATCAGCAGACCGTAGGGAGAAGACACCTGACCATTGGCATGTTCCATACTCCTATACATTATCTGATATGATTTTCAACACAATTTTGTCATGTTTTCCAGATACTTCAATCATATTTGAATTGAATTCTTGATGTCATGGTGTACGCGCATTTTCAAATCAGCAGACCGTAGGGAGAAGACACCTGACCATTGGCATGTTCCATACTCCTATACATTATCTGATATGATTTTCAACACAATTTTGTCAAGTTTTCCAGATACTTCAATCATATTTGAATTGAATTCTTGATGTCATGGTGTATGCGCATTTTCAAATCAGCAGACCGTAGGGAGAAGACACCTGACCATTGGCATGTTCCATACTCCTATGCATTATCTGATATGATTTTCAACACAATTTTGTCATGTTTTCCAGATACTTCAATCATATTTGAATTGAATTCTTGATGTCATGGTGTACGCGCATTTTCAATTCAGCAGACCGTAGGGAGAAGACACCTGACCATTGGCATGTTCCATACTCCTATGCATTATCTGATATGATTTTCAACACAATTTTGTCATGTTTTCCAGATACTTCAATCATATTTGAATTGAATTCTTGATGTCATGGTGTACGCGCATTTTCAAATCAGCAGACCGTAGGGAGAAGACACCTGACCATTGGCATGTTCCATACTCCTATGCATTATCTGATATGATTTTCAACACAATTTTGTCATGTTTTCCAGATACTTCAATCATATTTGAATTGAATTCTTGATGTCATGGTGTACGCGCATTTTCAAATCAGCAGACCGTAGGGAGAAGACACCTGACCATTGGCATGTTCCATACTCCTATGCATTATCTGATATGATTTTCAACACAATTTTGTCATGTTTTCCAGATACTTCAATCATATTTGAATTGAATTCTTGATGTCATGGTGTACGCGCATTTTCAAATCAGCAGACCGTAGGGAGAAGACACCTGACCATTGGCATGTTCCATACTCCTATACATTATCTGATATGATTTTCAACACAATTTTGTCATGTTTTCCAGATACTTCAATCATATTTGAATTGAATTCTTGATGTCATGGTGTACGCGCATTAAATTAAGTGTTAGTCCTTATGAGTCTGCATATGGCTAAACAGTCTAGAACGGCAGCGCTTTTTGCAGTGTTCACAAATAAATGCATCATTCTTCGCTTCCAAGTTTATTAGCGGCAGCTGTCTTCTTTTTCTACTCTCCTCCTTTCTTTATGTAAGGGCTTGCTCATATCTCCTTGCTCCCGTGGTCATACTTTCTCTCCAAGATTAAACTTGTTTTGCGCACACCTCCTTGTTATCTACATTCACATCAAACAATTTCAAGTAACTTTTGAAATTATCATGATTGCTATCTCAACAACGGACTTGTTGCCGAGAGTCATCAGGAGCGTCACTGAAAAGATCTGTCCAACAATAAGGCCAAAGCCTGAAACTAACTGCAAGTCACTTATTTTGATCCTGTGGTATATAAGTTTTACCAAACAAAACAAATAAACAACAGCTTGTCAGATTATACAACTGTGAAAATGGATAAGACAACCCCGGGAAGACAATATCTTATTATTTCTGAAACATGTTATTCAGACAAGACTGAAAAATGATGACATTTTAGAATACACCTGAATTTACTGAAAAGTTATGACAAATGTTTTGTTAACACTTAAAATAAATGTTCTTTGATTCAATACATCATGATATAGCAGCATTAATCTCAGTTTTAAAAATAACATTGAATAACAAAATCATTCTATTTGGATTTCTGGCTCTGATACCAACAGTTATGTCTTGGAAAGTGCGACAAATTTGTGAAAATTAACCATGGGGACGGTGCAATTATTCAAATTACTAGCCTATTAATCATGGAATCCCGTCTGGTTAACAGGCTTAAAAGAACTTCTGGTTAATCAAATTACCTAATATCCAACATTTCATTCATGATTTTTGAGATCTGAATACGTAAGAGATGGTTGCCCCCACAACACAGTTGTTTTTCAAAGGGCCCTAAATGGTCTATCAAACAATTATGTTTTAGCAGTTCCACATCACACTAGCGCTGGTTATTTTTCACACATGAATCAATGCATATAACAGTCAAATGATCTATCTTAATGCATAAGGATCCTTTTTGTTGTCATATACATTTTTATTGATAATAAACTAGTCAGTGCTGGATAGGAAATATCACCAACAAACAACACCAAACCCCATATATCTTAAGAGTCAGTTGGCCTAAGCTGGAATCATCATCACAGAAAAAAAGTTTGAAGGGGTTCTGTTATTCAACAATATTTTTAAATTCTGTGTCTTAAGATTATTTTTAAATATAAGTAATATGCATTGTGATAGCAAAATGTATGCATGAGATGTTGGCCATTCCAGATGCTAAGATTTTCTCAAAGTTAAGGCCTCTGCTGAATTACTTCTTATGTCATTGACCATTCCGCGCTAAGCATTCAGTGCAACACCATACAAGCAACAGTATACAATGACTAAGGGTTTCTCCCTTATTTTTCAGTCCTTTTGTCTCTCTCTTTAAAACTCATCATGTAAAATCCTTGCATTATTTGCCAAGCTGCTACCTGTAAACAGTTCATAGTGTGTCAGCATTTCTTGTTCAGCAATTTTGGCATCTCCATTTTTATCTGCAATCCTTATAAGGTATTGTGCTTCTCTAATTGAATGCTGAATATGACGAGGGTCTAAATATCTCTCTAATTCTGTCATTGTGACAAATCCATCTCCATTTTGATCCATGTCTTCCCTGAACTCTCGAGTTCGCCTGAGATATCAAAATCAAAATTCTCATATTGATATCTCATATTTCATATTTCATTATCAAAATCAAAATTCTCATATTGATGATAATGGTTGTGACTATTTTATACATTGACAGCACTATACATTGACATAAATAAAATGTTTTAATGAATCTGGAGGGAAAACAATTGCATTTGCATATTATTTCAAGTGAGAAGAATCATTGAAATTCCTTGTAAATGGTAGTGATTCTCTTTCCTTCCTACTCTTCTGAGCTGCACTCGCTTAACTTTATGAACAGCTAATTTGCCGGTCAAATTGCACGACAAAAGTTCAGAATTTTCTGGCCTAATTGTGGCTCTAATGACAACACTTCAATGGTCAAACTATTTCAGGTATGCCTGACCTATTGTTACACTTTTGACATAAAAAGTGTTTGGCGGTAGCTTGCAAGATTGATATCTACCTTCTTACCAGCTTACCTAACCTTGATTCCTTCCTATACAGATTTTTGCCCCATCACGTAATGTGCTCATTCTTCGCATATAAAAATAAATTTTTCTGTTTTTTGGTGTAAACCATGTGGTCCAGATATAGTAGTGTGATAACGTCTGATATAGATTTATTTGGTATAAATCACATCAGACAAATTTACCACATCACATGTACCATATCACACAGATTTACCACATCACATGTACCATATCACACAAATTTACCACATTACATGACTATATCACACAGATTTAAAACCACATCACATGTACCATATCACACAGATTTACCTATTCACATGTACCATATCACACATATTTACCATATCATATGACCATATCACACAGATTTACCACATCACATGTACCATATCACACAGATTTACCACATCACATGTACCATATCACACAAATTTACCACATCACATGACTATATCACACAGATTTAAAACCACATCACATGTACCATATCACACAGATTTACCTATTCACATGTACCATATCACACATATTTACCATATCATATGACCATATCACACAGATTTACCACATCACATGTACCATATCACACAGATTTATCACTATTTGTCTCAAAATCAAAGTGCTAGTTTTAAAGTGGATTCTTGAATTTTACAGAGAAACAAATAAAAATTCATATGCTGTAAGATTGCAGAGACATCAATGGATATTTACAAGTATCTTTAGATTCATATCCACAAAAATTCTGTAGAACACAAATGGAAACATGCCTAAAACAATATAATAGACATATCAGACAATGTTTACATGATGCCGGCACATTTTGAAAATGGTGAAAATGTGATGGGAACAAAATTTGACCTAGCATTTACATGATGCCATTTTCAAAATGTGCCAGTTAGAGTTTGTTTTCAAAATCAACCATTTTCAAAATCTGCCAGCCCAAATTGTGCCATTTCCATGTGACAGGGAGGCCTATCCATCACATTTTTGACCATTTTCTAAATGTGCCGGCATCATGTGAATGCAATCTAACAGTTTTGTGGAGATTTACCTGATTAGAAACAATGTAGCATTTAAAGCAGACTGAAGAAATTGTTTTCGCTTTTCAAACAACAACAACAAAAAAAGATGCAAGAAAATATGAAACATACTCAGCCATATATTCTTTGTCTAGTTCTGCATCCTCTGGATCCACTTCGCCAGGGGGTAATGCTGTAAATTCTTCAAGTGAAATTCTCTGTGGGGAATGAAAGCAAAAATACACCGTAACTCATTTGATACTTGATACTGTAGATTAACAGTATCTGTATCTTATGTGTACCTTCTTTCTCACTTGTTTTTCGTCTGCACCATTTGTATCAATTTTATTGTTTCTTTGTTGCCAATGTAGAAAATGCATTGATACTAATCTGGGGCAGATATATACAGTTGCAAGATTAATGGGAGACATGCAGTGAGTTAATTGTTACTAAGTTGATGCAAAGTATGCCAAAAGAGTGCAAAATGTTTCATATACTAAGCTACCCTGTGAGGAATTACAGTATAATTAGCACATGACACCTGAAATTCAACTTGTGACACCTCAGATGCTATTGAGACATTCTTTAGCAACAAAATGGGTACATGCTGCATTTACGGGTTTATTTTTGTAAATGGATCAAGGAAAAATTAAAGTTATCTTGCTTACTACAACAGGCAATGATACTGATATCCTGTTTCATACATGATGCCATCCAATCTATTTTAAATCATTGATTGGAAAATATTCTCACCTTGTCATGGTTTTTGTCAAAATTTGGCATCATTTCATCCACCATTGCCCGCAGTGTCTTCTTGTTGTGTTCTGGATGGATGAAAGCTAAAAACTCGGTTTCGTTTAGAATTTTATTATCATCAAGATCTGCTTTGTACCAATGTTCAACTTCTTTTGCAAATTCTCCATCTCGATCAGATTCCACTAACAAAATATTTATAAATTCAAGTGAGTTTTTAAGGGTAAAAGCTTTATGAAAAGGAAACTGCATCACAAAAAAGACATTTCAATTGAAAGGAAAAAGGAGTTTGCACTCTCCATGTTCAATAATTCATTTTATATTTCAATACCAAATATTTCTCATTTATTTCCTACCCTGACTGTACCATTTTTTCCTGGCTCCCCAGCCATTTGACAACACTAGGAGCTTTTGCTTTTTAGAGTGACTAGAAATGTGAACTTTTTCAGTGAGTGTCTCCCAGGCATTTGCCAAAAGATTTGCCTTGTGCCTAGGCATTCATGCAAGAAATCACTGTGGTCCACTACGCTGCCTGAGTGGATGTTCAGGGTAGGAATTGAACAAGACATTTTGCCAAGGGATTTAAAGGACAAGTCCGGGGTTGATAAAATTATTGTTAAAAAGCAACCTTAACAACAGCTGAACACCAGTTGTGAGTTCTTTCCAAGTTTTTGTGCCTTGAACATTCATAAATTTTACGACTAATCTTTTGTAAGTTAGGCCAAATATCGTCGCCATTTTGTATTCTGTGCGAGTGTGCAAAGCAACGAGAGGGAGGCTAGCATAATGGGTGGTAATATCAACACATTTGGTAGCCTCGTTCAGGTCAACGTGAAGTGACGTCATATAAAATAACGTCATCTCGCACTTCTTAGCAGATTGAAATATGTAGTTTCACAGATTAAAAGCGAAAACAATTGAAAAAAAGTACTACACACCATTCACAACAGTGTAATCTCTTGAATAATCAACAATTATACCAACACCGGACTTGTCCTTTAAGGTGAAAAATGGAACAGCGTAAACTCTCTGCTAGAGATCTCCCAGCATTATGCTGCAGGATATTCCAGAGATTCTCTTTGCTAAGGATACTACAAACTCTTCATTTAGTCAATCACATGGAATCAAGACATTAAGTCTGATGGACTTGATGATGAATGGAATAGACAGAGATCTCTGAGGTATATACTGTAATGCACATATCCATAAAGGACTACTGTACCAAGAACCATGACCCTAAAATTGTATACTTGCTCCAAGTCTTTTCCATCTGTCCGTCAAACCATTCCATTTACGGTAGTTCAGCCATGAAAAGGGAACAGTCTGACGGACTGATGGAATAGATTTGGGGCAAGTCTACCAAAAGGCAAAATTGTTACTGTGCATATTCCAATGATTTTAGACAGGGTTCCAGCCCTTTGTGGAGAAGACATCCTCCAGTTAGGCAATAGGATTTACCAAAGATATATATCTTGTGCTATATAATATATTGTCAAAGTCAAACAGCCAAGCTTTCACCACATTCCCATCATATCCCTTAGCTAAGTCCAAAGAGTTGTATATTGCATTTTTGAAAGAGACTGGTGGTCTGTATCATTGTTACTAGAATATTCTTTGCCAGACTGCATTTTTGTGTTGTGCAGAGAAGATCTTTCCCCCATACTTTTTGGTTCCACAGGTTTTGTTTATTTGATATTCAGTATTAGTAGATCAGTTATAACACCTCCGGAGGGACCATTACGGAAACAAGGTCTTATTGACCTTTTTAATGCTATCCCTGCCATTTTTAACCTGGGGTGTTTTTAAACATCACTTTTAACTCTTTGCCTGTAAATATCATATTCCTGTAATTAGATCGCTTTCCTTTTATTAATTTATATTGTAATTTTAATTTTATGGCAAAATCATACACACATACATACATTTTAGCAGCGTAGGGTCTGCTGGTGGGTAATAATACTTACATGACACATTTGCATCTTTTAGTTTCTTTGGGTTTATATCAACCAATGTCGCTTTATATTCATACCATCTTATAAGGCCATCTTTGTCAATGTCTACTTTTGCAAATACTTTGTCACTGTCCATTTTTGCTGCATCATAATGTTCTAATATTCGATCATGAATCCAATTTTGTAATTCTTGTTTATCCAAAAGATGATCTTTATCGGTATCCACTCTATGAAATATTCCTATTAATTTTCTGTATCCATCCATGTTATCAAATTTGAGTTTTCCTTCCTTGACGAGTGTGCCTAAAAATGCTTCATGATGAAAATCTTTATTTACATCACCATCATGTTCCATATGTGCTCCTGCAATGTGGTCAGGAGGAAGCATATCTTTATGTTTAATATCATCTCGAGATATGTTTGCAATTCTTTGCCTTGGGAATGATTCTACTCCATAATAAAACATAAATAAAAACACTGCTACAGATCTGCATCCCAATGGTGTCGCCATTTTCACTTCTCCTATTTGTGGTACGAATGTCATGGTCTACTGGTAGCCATTATAATGGACCGTTTAGCTATTCTGAAAAAGAATCTCAATAGAGGATTGCGCTAAAGATGGCGGCGAGGAATTTTTTTCCGAGATGCATTGCGCTCGAATTACAAATCTTTAACGATTCTATAGGAATTCGATTAAAGAACGCAGTGCATCTCGGTAAAACATTCCTCGCTGCCATCTTTAGCGCAATCCTCTATTGAACGATACTTTGCTAAATTTTGTAGAATTCTCGAATGTGCACAATAGTGATAGAAGCTCTAACGCCACTCGATCGAATCTCGTGTATAAAAATGTATAAAAATAACGCTCGATCCAGGCTCTTTTGCTGAATAGCTAAAAGGTCTATTCGCCAAGATTTGTTGAAATTTGGTGAAATCATAGTAAATATGGTGAAATTAAATTTTCTTAGTCTGGGAGGTCAAGTAACCAACCTAGCAATTTGAGGAGCAAACTTGACTTTGTGACATGGAACAAACAGTAAAGTTAGTTTCTGACACGATATTGACCCAGTTATCGCAACAATTGCAAAAACAATGACAACAACAACAACGTTTTTTATTTTGCTCCCATCTCCCATGACAGACCACTTCCACTTATACTCCTGTAAAAGTGAGTCATGCATAATATGAAATATTCTTTGAAAGGGTCTGTTTCATCCAGCATTCCTTGCACGTGTCGTCTCTTGGCTAACCTTTGTTTGCCGCCATTTTCATGGCCCATGAAAATGGCGACAACAAAGGGAAACCAAGAGACGACACGTGCAAGGAATGCTGGATGAAACAGACCCTTTGAACTTGGGTGTGGTCTCCACCCCACCAATGCACCAATGGCAGTGCATTCTGACGATAAAACTTTGACCACTTGTTTTATGTTCCTCTGGAATATGACAATTTGGATGGCGTCGTGGCGAGGAACTGTCACTCAATAAATAAAGTCTCGTTTTCACGGGTTACCTAGCAACATTAAGGGTGAGCAGATCAGCGGGGTGAGAAGAGCAAGATCGATTGAATGTTAGATGGGTGTCTTTGATTAGGTACCAATTCTGAAAGCGGTAAATT
This sequence comes from Aurelia sp. 3 sensu Dawson et al. (2005), assembly GCA_964020215.1. Classification (NCBI taxonomy): domain Eukaryota; kingdom Metazoa; phylum Cnidaria; class Scyphozoa; order Semaeostomeae; family Ulmaridae; genus Aurelia; species Aurelia sp. 3 sensu Dawson et al. (2005). The sequence goes on from OZ026584.1 coordinate 68,647, forward strand.
GGAATTTATGTTGCATTGAATTTGAATTCCTCCAAAACGGTTGGTTTGGAAGGTCTTCAGACCTTTCTTAAAGGCGGCAAGTTTGGCAGACTCCATAAGGTTCTTGTTTTCGCGATGGTCAATCCAAAGCCTGCTATTTCATAAATTTTTATGTTTTACAATCGGGAACCATATTTCCGTCTGTGCCAAAGTGTACTGTTTTGACAATTTGGTAGGTTTGGAATTACCAATCGAAGACATCGATTGTTTTTTGCGATTTCATACTGGGTCTGTAGAATACCATTGTGCGGCTTCGTTTCATGGAAAAAAGGATGTTTCATTATGATAAGGTGTTCCCCTCAAAGTGACAGATTTAGGTCTTGTCTATATATTTCACTTTGTATTTGTATCTTCGTTAAGCGTTGAGCAAGTCCCTCATTTCTGCACAATCTTGATCGAATGATTTTTGTCATTATGTGGCAAAGATTTGTCAAAAATTTCCAAGTTTCTTTTCTGGTCCTTGATGAATTTAGACCAACTTAAAAGACGATGCAAAACCAATAGATACAAAAGCCGTCCCGTCCTATGTACCAGAATTCATCCTACCTTTTTAACAACAAGATAAGATTTAATTGTTTACACCACTTTATTAGAAAGAATTTGCATAACCAAAGTTGTGAAGCTGAAAAAATGCAGGTAAATATGAAGTCTTTTGTTATGGATTCAATGGTCATTGTGCGCGACGAAGGAGCGTGCTTACTAATTGCGAGGTAGTGAATTTTCGTTTGCTGGCCACGCATATTTGTTTTGTCTATTGCTTCATTGCCGCTGTTCAAAACGTTCGCATACCTACAACTTTCCTGATCACATGCATTGATTGGCGACGACGCAGCAAATCGAGCAAATAAATGCTCGTCAATAGGATTAACTCATCACAATAATCTGTTGACCCTGCTTTCATCACCCTCCTTCTAGTCATAAAACATGGAATAGGGAATAATGGAACAATTAAATCCAGTTCAAGGGAACAACAAAAAAGTCATTTACGAATTTAGTGTGGCTTTATTTGAGTTCAGAAATATCTTAGAGTGCGCGCAGTTGATAACTTTTAGTTACTTCTAGTTTATGTTAATAATCTTTACACTTCGGTTGATCTATGTTTCCAATTCCATTTCATTTTAGGATCATCTTCAGCTGTTAATGAAGTATTCGATAAATACAAATTCTTTACACAGGTTTCTTAAATATTTGGTTCAGTTTGACAAATTTGAGCCTTTTTGCAAAATGCATTCAATATTTGAGCACCACTTCAACAACTCTGAAACTAATTTGAACCAATTTGAAATGGATTTGTTCAGCTGAATTCATAAGAAAGCTTTAAAAAGAATTGCAAATTTTAAAACTTTGCATTCTGCTTGTAGTGTCTTGCTACCAATAATTACAAAATGGAGCGATGCATATTTTTCATTTTGTTTTTAGCAAGCAGTGCTTATGCATTCAAGCCTAGAGATGGTAAGTACAAAAAATGTTAGGAAAACAAATCAATCTCATCTCCTGACAGTCATTTGTTCTTCTTTTCCGTTTGATTTTCCTTATAAAACTGCGATGTCATTCTTTCTGTCATCTCGATTACCAAACGTTTAGACCATTAGCGCTTTTAGGAGGTCATTTCCTTGTGGAATATTTTTTGTTTTCCAAAATAAATGAATTATTCCTGTTTCGTTTCCTATCAGATGCTGATCCAAGCCTGTTCCAAGGAGACATGCGCCTCACTTTCATGCAGAGGTTGTTGGCAATGACTGGCGGTGACGTCAGTTTGGCGGGAAATTCTAATACTGTGTTTGGCAGTGCTAAAGACCAAAGCATGTTGTGGCTGCCAAGTAAAAAAGTTCCATATGAAATTTCTCCAGATCTTGGTAAGCCATGAGTTAAAACCTTTTCAATAACAGTAGCACTAGTCGCTAGATATGTTGGATAGAGTCAATCGTTCTCCCGTGCTTTTTGACTTGATTTACTGCAGATGTTTACCATAGGGATACAAGGGACTTTGATAGTGAGTCACAATAATGTCATATAAAAACACTGACAATAATATGTTGATGGGGTTTGTTCCGAATATTCGGGATTTGTCTGGCATCCAGGAGGCTATTTCGATTGGAAACTGGTAATATGATAATGATACAAGGAGATGATAAAGGAACGTCTCATTCATTCAAGAGTGCTTTTCATTAGGGTCTGACTGTTTTCATTAGGTTCTGTTTAACTAAACGTAGTAATTCATGTTAAACATTAAATGTGTTCAAACAGTAAACGTATAGTTTTATTTCGGAAGAAGGTACGAAATCAATTCAATTCAATCAATTCATATTGTCTACGTTTCCTACCAATCTTATATTAGGTTTCAGTTTATCTACTGTTTGATTAGCTTTTGTAGTGAATATGCTTTTCACCGGACCAATCAATATTTTGATAAACTGTATGATCAGACGCTGGAGCTTTGCTTGCAGATACTGTGAAATTAGGTAATTTTATGTTGTAAGAAGGACTTGATCATTTTGACAATAATGCTTATCATGTGATGTTTTTCCATCCATCATAATTTCAGCATCCAAACCAGCTGCAATGTTTGCCATATTTCAAGGTTTCAGAGAATGGGAATCGTATGCATGTCTTAAATTTGTGGAGAGAACAAATGAAAAAGATTATATCTATATATTTAATAACTGTTCAGGGTGAGTTGAAAGATTGACTTCTTCCACAAAGTGTTAGCTGTTTTATGAATTTTGTACAAGCTTCTATTTAATCATAATTTCTGTCAGTTTCGTACAATACCATCATATTGTTTCATCAGGTAAAAATTCTTCTAAAGCTGCTGTAAACCAAATCTGCGTAAAGACGATCTTTGCATCCTTCATCCTAGACATTTTTGGATACACTCAACCCAAATCAATGTACAAAATAAGCCTCGAATATGTTTTATTCAATGAATAAGAACTAAGTTAGCTGAATTGATAGAAATCATTTTCAGATGAAAACATCAATGAGGAAATAGAATATAAATTTTCATTGTTGCTGTTGTTTTTCATATTGACTTACTTTGGTTTTTCGCAGAGTTTTTCGTTGATGATTTTTATGTGACCAACATCTCAAAAGTAAGAAAAGAAGTTGTTGTTTCAGATGCTGGTCGTATGTTGGTAAACAAGGTGGTAAGCAAGAACTTTGTTTAGATGATGGTTGTCATTCAAGAGCCACAGTTGCACACGAGCTTGGTATATTTCATTCATTCTCCATTAAAAGTACACTGTTAGTGTAGAGTTTAGTAAAATTTTTATAATTTGCTTGAATTCATTTATGAGAGATTGCCATCCCTGATAGTATAACATCACTATTCTGGGTGATTTTATCCTTCCAAGAGCATAACAGGTGCTAAAACATGCGGCAATCATTGCTGCAAGGCGCGTGTAAAGCAGAAATATGATAAAACATTGGTCATTGCTTGAACGAGTTGGCCATTCAGTTACCGGTGAGAAGCAACCTTTTCCCGTTTAACTGGCTATGGAATAAAAGTATATGACTGATATTTCAAACTGAAGAAAAAATGTTAATCTACCGGTCAAAGGCAAACTTAGATGAGAAAATTTAGTAAATTGGTATTTCAAAAAATTACAAAAATGCCTGTTCGGGGTTTGTACAGGAATCGAGAATTCCGCGTTCCATTCTGCTCCATGATTTATATCGCATTGAAGTTTATGTTGTCAGTTTCCGAAGTAGAATTTCGATTTCAATTGGAAATAAATCATGGACCAGAATGGAGTCGTTCCCCAACTCACATTTTGCCAGCGTTTTCCCCATTTCTGGGTCAAACTGATGAATAATTTTACCAAAAAAACGTTTTCACATCTAAGTTAACCTTTGAATGATAGATTAACATTTCAGTTTTTAATATTGGCCTTTTTAATATTGGCCTTTTTAATATTGGCCTTATACGTTTTATTTCGCAGCTCGCCAAATGAGTAAATTTTTTTGTTTGATTCACCTGGTTGATATTACATAATAGTATTGCTTTAATATTTGAGGAGCAGTAACCTTTCACCTTGGATACGTATACGTTTTTTCTTAACTAATCCGGTGCTTGTTAATAATGTGTAAGTCAGAATGAATTTAATTTTTAAGTATCATTTATTTACAGCTCATGCAATGGGATTTTGGCATGAACAAAGTCGACCAGACAGAGATGATTACATCAGAATCTTTTGGGAAAACATTGAAAAAGGTGAGATCTTTTTACAGTTTTAAGATGAAAAGGAAATTTAAGTAAAAACATTAATGAAATAAAGTACCAAAGGAATGTAAAAAATTTAAGATGATACCTGCATGGCACTTTTTTGGGCCACCATACTCGTTCCTTTATTAATAATCTTTACAAATTTTTTTACAATTTAGAAACGGAGCTTCTTTGAGTGAAGCTTTTAAATGTCAAACTCAGCAATCATTTTTTCGTCATTTTAGATAATGCTTATAATTTCAACAAACACGATAATTCAGAAGTTGACAGTCTTGGAACACCCTATGATCATTATAGTATGATGCAATATGATGAAACCTCGTTTTCAATGAATGGTAACCTCACAATGAAAGCAAAACAGCCTCATATTGTTCAACTTGGAAATGAGGTTGGATTTACTAATATTGATTCGATTCAAGCAATGAAACTCTACAAATGCAATGGTTTGTACCCCTTTTAGGTTAACGACTTGTCATCCCTTTAATTTTAGTCCAAATCCGTGATACGTGTTTGTTTCATATTTACCTCCTTGAAATCAAAAGTAATTGTTACATAAACAAACTTTGTATTGACCAAACAATATCATAATAGGCAGCTGACATTTTGAACAAATTGCTGATAGAAACATTTTGTTGACAGCAGTTTAATCTCGGTTATGAGGACGCGATACAGCTCGTCAGATTCTTAATATTTGTCCAGTAGATATTTGGTTTCAGATAAGCAATCAAAACAATTTATTATATTTCTGTCAACTTTGAAGTTTCACTTCAGTGACGATGTACTGCGTATATGTTGTTATAGCAAATTCTGTGATGATACAAAATTGGACCAAATTCTGAAGAGAATCACTTGTTGATGACACTAAAGATGGCAGGCAACGAGGAATATTTTCTAAGATCTGTTGCATTTGGTTACAAATCTTCTGTGATTCTTTAGGAATTTGATTAAAGAGTGCATTGCATCTTGACTGAATTTTCTTTGCAACCCTGTTTAGCGTAACTTTCTATTGAAAATGATAAGCTTGCTTTATTAGGTAGAATTTCCTTCGATGAACATTTAACGTGACCATTCGAGCGGAAACTTCTATTAAACTGTGTAATGATTTAATTTTATTCATATGAATCTTAAATTTAAAGGAATGACCACAAAACAACCATTCAAAGAAGTGCAAATTGTATTAAATGGTGAGTAATTTCTAAGTTGGTCATTCCATCATTTTTACTATTATTTCATCATGTAATCACTATACAAAACTAAAAATTCTTTTTGTCTGTAGGATCAAGCAAAAACCTATTTTTATTGCAGGGTTTTTTATCATATCCAGCTAATGAAATGTTATATGTTATTTATGATTGTGGTCTTAGTTTCTATATTGCTATTCAAATTATGATTTATCAAACTGATTGATAAAGTTGATCATTCAGATACTGGTCTTTGATAATGGTTGATGTTATTTTACTCAAATTTTCTATGATGATTTTCGTTTGACACTTTTGTTGTCAACCACATATTTTGCTTTTTGAAATGGAGTAATTTGTGATTAATCATTTAGGTGCAAATGATTGTATATTCGATGATGATTGGTGTTATTTCACGCAAGCAAGTGATGATGATTTTGATTGGACACTTAGAAAAGGTGCAACATTTAGTTGGGGCACTGGACCGAGCGTTGATCATACCACTGGAAGAATGGGTATGTCTATATCACCTCTTTTTGCTCAGAAAGCGTATATGATAATTTTTATAGGCACCTCGTTCGTTGCTTCAGATCATGACATATCAAAGACAGAAATATTCCTTTATTGAAATTTCGGTGTTTTTTTACCGGGTGGACCAAAATAAACTTCTTCCCTTTGAAAATTCGTGATGTAGAAAACATTTGTTTTTCACGTTATTTCCAGGGGCATTTGCATACATCGAAGCTTCATATCCCAGAATGCAAAATGATACTGCACGTTTGATCAGCAAAACTTTTAAGAAGAGTGCATGCATGAGGTTTTATTATCATATGTATTCTGCGAGCCCAGGGAACATGGGAACACTTAATGTTTTTGTCAAGAATGTGAGAACCAAGGTGCAAAGAAAATTGTGGTCCAGAACAGGAAGCCAAGGAAATGAATGGAAGGAGCAGAGCCTTAGAATTGACATGAAAGAAAGATTCCAGGTAATCGTATTTTTTAAGGTAATTTGTCTGCATGCCAGCCAACAGAAGATTAACTTCGTAATCCTTTTCAATCTTTTCACTGCTGTATGGCATAATAGGCATATGTCAAACTCATTCCCTTGACCGTGAGAATACTAAATGATTTTATGAGTATAGATGGTAGTTTTATATATGTTGACTGTCAGGTAAGCTAAAATTTTATTCGTTGAGACAGGATGATGAAATAAACGATTGGGATGGCTAGGAACTAAGAAACTGATAAATGAGCATTAACGTCATGGATGTATAAAGAACAGAAATTTTCTATAAGCTATTATTTGGCAGTATCAAAACTGTTAATTTATTTTCAATATTCCTTGTCTGTTGTAACAGCATCTTGTATTTCTTCGAATTGTTACTGTTGAATTTTGTTTGCAACGTTTATTTTGAGTTTTAAATACAGGTGAGAGGCCATAGTAAAAACTTCGCTTTTTTTATTGATATTCTTTCGAGTTTCAGGTGGTGTTCGAAGGAATTCGTGGCAAAAATTATCAAGGGGATATAGCAATAGATGATATAAGTTTCACAAATGGCGGTTGCAAGACAGCCACAATAAAACCATCTTCAGGTAAGGCTTCCTATCCCAGATTAACCATGATACATCAAACATGCAATGAAATCAATTCAAATTTGTTTCATGAATGCTATTACATTCTACAATAGGTACCAATGTCCCAGATTGATCCTCTGGAATATTCATTTTGAATTGAGCCCAAAAAGTACCATGTTTAAAAAAAACTACGTAGGCCTAATGATAATAACTAAATGCAAAACTTATGATGCATTAAACTTTAATTGTAATTTGTTTCTTAAAACTTACCTAGTTTTTCGTCATTTTTGTTGATTATGTTATGTTTTGGGGGTTCTAGTTAAAAGGGGATCGTCGATTGAAGACATCAAACTGATAAATTTTGCTCTGCTGATCCTTCTTTGTTCTACTTGGCGTTCTTCCTTGAAAGATTGTGTAACCATGTCTTAGGTCCATGTAAAGACACTAGTGACAGAGAAGGCCCATACTGTGGTATTTGGAAGGCAGCTGGATTATGCGATCAACATAAAATTGATATGAAACACATTTGCAGAAAAACATGCCATTTATGTGAGTAGCTCCATTTCAACTTGCTATCTTGTCACCCTTTGAAGCTCTTTGTAAGAGTTTTCTTAACTTTTAGCGAGAGACAGAAGATTAACGAAAGTATTCTTGACAGAGGGATTCACATTAAACGTCCAATTCTGGCTTTTATTAGCCTGCCAGACAACTATTAGTAGACTAACTTTTGGTAGCCTCCTATCTTTTACTATCCTACCAGCTTAATTTTACATCTTGATTTTCTCAAGAACCAAATATATCATTGACGTTTGTACATGAAAGCATTGTCTTTTTGATCAGTGTGTTCGACACATGCTATATATCTTCCTGGTATTTCCCATTTACACTTTCTTTCTCTTTTCATTGCGATATCTCTCAACCAAATACTTTTGTCCTTAGGTTAAGAACTGAAGAGTTTCCGTTGCTACGGCAACATGGATGCAGAAGGTGATAGACTCTTAGAACTTGTTCAGTAAAAGAAATCAAATGTAAGTTCTTTAATCCTTTATTCATTAAATTATTGTCATAAAATATAGCTGCTGCAAACAAAATTATTTGTGACCTAAATATTCTGAATTTGTATCATCTGTCATTGATGGTCATTGCAAATGATCAAGGCATTCGAAAAGACTTCCAACCAGCTTTTGAAGCTACTTCCTTTCTTAGAAGAAATATTGCAAGCAACAGCTCTCAGACAAAAATGCCTCATAAAAGAAATAAAGGATGCGCCATGATGATTTTTGGTTCCATCGATTTCTGGCTGAGAAAAGTTACCTTTGCTTTCTTTTTCGCAAAATTAACCCATTTTAAATTATCAATTCTTTGCCAACAACAAAGACGAAAGCCTTTGCTTTTACGGCAACACATGACGACCTTGAAAACTTTTTTGGGGGTAAAATTAGACAATAGGCTCTACTTTTTCGGTAAAAAAGGCCGATTATGAAACTCCCTATTTTGGAGGCAAAAAGTAAGGCTATAGCCTTTGCTTTTTCGGAAAAATAGGCCGATCCTGAAAATCCCTATTTTGGGGGAAAAAGTAAGGCTATACCCTTTGTTTTTTCGGTAAAATAGGTCGGTTATGAAAATCCCTATTTTTCGGCCAAAATGTAAGGCTATAGCCTTTGCTTTTTCGGTAAAATAGGCCGATCCTAAAAGCCCTATTTTTTAACCAATAAGTAGGGCTATTGCCTTTGCTCTTTCGGTAAAATAGGCCGATCCTGAAAATCCCTATCTTTTGGCCAAAAAGTAAGGCTATACCCTTTGTTTTTTCGGTAAAATAGGCCGATTATGAAAATCCCTATTTTTAGGGCAAAAAGTAAGGCTATAGCCTTTGCTTTTTCGGTAAAATAGGCCGATGATGAAAATCCCTATTCTTAGGGCAAAAAGTAAGGCTATAGCCTTTGCTCTTTCAGTAAAATAGGCCCATGATAAAAATCCCTATTTTGGGCCAAAAAGAAAGGCTATAGCCTTTGCTTTTTCGGTAAAATAGGCCGATGATGACAATCCCTATTTTTGGGCTAAAAATAAGGCTATAGTCTTTGCTTTTTCAGTAAGGTAGGCCGATGATGAAAATCCCTATTTTTGGGCTAAAAAGTAAGGCTATAGCCTTTGCTTTTTCGGTAAAATAGGTCGGTTATGAAAATCCCTATTTTTGGGCCAAAATGTAAGGCTATAGCCTTTGCTTTTTCGGTAAAATAGGCCGATGATGAAAATCCCTATTCTTAGGGCAAAAAGTAAGGCTATAGCCTTTGCTCCTTCGGTAAAATAGGCCCATGATAAAAATCCCTATTTTGGGCCAAAAAGAAAGGCTATAGCCTTTGCTTTTTCGGTAAAATAGGCCGATCCTGAAAATCCCTATCGTTTGGCCAAAAAGTAAGGCTATACCCTTTGTTTTTTCGGTAAAATAGGCCGATTATGAAAATCCCTATTTCTAGGGCAAAAAGTAAGGCTTTAGCCTTTGCTTTTTCGGTAAAATAGGCCGATGATGAAAATCCCTATTTTTGGGCTAAAAAGTAAGGCTATAGCCTTTGCTTTTTCGGTAAAATAGGCCGATCTTAAAAGCCCTATTTTTTAGCCAATAAGTAGGGCTATTGCCTTTGCTTTTTGATAAAATAGTCCGATTATGAAAATCCCTATTTTTGGGGCAAAAAGTAAGGCTATACCCTTTGTTTTTTCGGTAAAATAGGCCGATTAAGAAAATCCATATTTTTGGGCTAAAAAGTAAGGCTATAGTCTTTGCTTTTTCGGTAAAATAGGCCGATGATGAAAATCCCTATTTCTGGGCTAAAAATAAGGCTATAGTCATTGCTTTTTCAGTAAAATAGGCCGATGATGAAAATCCCTATTTTTGGGCTAAAAAGTAAAGCTATAGCCTTTGCTTTTTCGGTAAAATAGGTCGGTTATGAAAATCCCTATTTTTGGGCCAAAATGTAAGGCTATAGCCTTTGCTTTTTCGGTAAAATAGGCCGATCCTAAAAGCCCTATTTTTTAGCCAATAAGTAGGGCTATTGCCTTTGCTTTTTGATAAAATAGTCCGATTGTGAAAATCCCTATTTTTGGGCCAAAAAGCCCTTGCTTTTTCGGTAAAATAGGCCGGTGATGAAAATCCATATTTTTTGGCTAAAAAGTAAGGCTATAGCCTTTGCTTTTTCGGTAAAATAGGTCGGTTATGAAAATCCATATTTTTTGGCTAAAAAGTAAGGCTATAGTCTTTGCTTTTTCGGTAAAATAGGCCGATGATGAAAATCCATATTTTTGGGCTAAAAAATAAGGCTATAGTCTTTGCTTTTTCAGTAAAATAGGCCGATGATGAAAATCCATATTTTCGGGCTAAAAAGTAAGGCTACAGCCTTTGCTTTTTCAGTAAAATAGGTCGGTTATGAAAATCCCTATTTTTGGGCCAAAATGTAAGGCTATAGCCTTTGCTTTTTCGGTAAAATAGGCCGATCCTAAGAGTCCTATTTTTTAGCCAATAAGTAGGGCTATTGCCTTTGCTTTTTCGGTAAAATAGGCCGATCCTGAAAATCCCTATCTTTTGGCCAAAAAGTAAGGCTATACCCTTTGTTTTTTCGGTAAAATAGGCCGATGATGAAAATCCCTATTCTTAGGGCAAAAAGTAAGGCTATAGCCTTTGCTTTTTCGGTAAAATAGGCCGACGATGACAATCCCTATTTTTGGGCTAAAAATAAGGCTATAGTCTTTGCTTTTTCAGTAAAATAGGCCGGATGATGAAAATCCCTATTTTTGGGCTAAAAAGTAAGGCTATAGCCTTTGCTTTTTCAGTAAAATAGGCCGAAGATGAAAATCCCTATTTATGGGCTAAACAGTAAAGCTATACCCTTTGTTTTTTCGGTAAAATAGGCCGATTATGAAAATCCCTATTTTTAGGGCAAAAAGTAAGGCTATAGCCTTTGCTCTTTCGGTAAAATAGGCCGATGATGAAAATCCCTATTTCTGGGCTAAAAATAAGGCTATAGTCATTGCTTTTTCAGTAAAATAGGCCGATGATGAAAATCCATATTTTTGGGCTAAAAAGTAAGGCTATAGTCTTTGCTTTTTCGGTAAAATAAGCCGATGATGAAAATCCCTATTTCTGGGCTAAAAATAAGGCTATAGTCATTGCTTTTTCAGTAAAATAGGCCGATGATGAAAATCCATATTTTTGGGCTAAAAAGTAAGGCTATAGTCTTTGCTTTTTCAGTAAAATAGGCCGATGATGAAAATCCATATTTTTGGGCTAAAAAGTAAGGCTATAGTCTTTGCTTTTTCAGTAAAAGAGGCCGATGATGAAAATCCCTATTTTTGGGCTAAAAAGTAAAGCTATAGCCTTTGCTTTTTCGGTAAAATAGGTCGGTTATGAAAATCCCTATTTTTGGGCCAAAATGTAAGGCTATAGCCTTTGCTTTTTCGGTAAAATAGGCCGATCCTAAAAGCCCTATTTTTTAGCCAATAAGTAGGGCTATTGCCTTTGCTTTTTGATAAAATAGTCCGATCCTGAAAATCCCTATCGTTTGGCCAAAAAGTAAGGCTATACCCTTTGTTTTTTCGGTAAAATAGGCCGATTATGAAAATCCCTATTTCTAGGGCAAAAAGTAAGGCTTTAGCCTTTGCTTTTTCGGTAAAATAGGCCGATGATGAAAATCCCTATTTTTGGGCTAAAAAGTAAGGCTATAGCCTTTGCTTTTTCGGTAAAATAGGCCGATCTTAAAAGCCCTATTTTTTAGCCAATAAGTAGGGCTATTGCCTTTGCTTTTTGATAAAATAGTCCGATTATGAAAATCCCTATTTTTGGGGCAAAAAGTAAGGCTATACCCTTTGTTTTTTCGGTAAAATAGGCCGATTAAGAAAATCCATATTTTTGGGCTAAAAAGTAAGGCTATAGTCTTTGCTTTTTCGGTAAAATAGGCCGATGATGAAAATCCCTATTTCTGGGCTAAAAATAAGGCTATAGTCATTGCTTTTTCAGTAAAATAGGCCGATGATGAAAATCCCTATTTTTGGGCTAAAAAGTAAAGCTATAGCCTTTGCTTTTTCGGTAAAATAGGTCGGTTATGAAAATCCCTATTTTTGGGCCAAAATGTAAGGCTATAGCCTTTGCTTTTTCGGTAAAATAGGCCGATCCTAAAAGCCCTATTTTTTAGCCAATAAGTAGGGCTATTGCCTTTGCTTTTTGATAAAATAGTCCGATTGTGAAAATCCCTATTTTTGGGCCAAAAAGCCCTTGCTTTTTCGGTAAAATAGGCCGGTGATGAAAATCCATATTTTTTGGCTAAAAAGTAAGGCTATAGCCTTTGCTTTTTCGGTAAAATAGGTCGGTTATGAAAATCCATATTTTTTGGCTAAAAAGTAAGGCTATAGTCTTTGCTTTTTCGGTAAAATAGGCCGATGATGAAAATCCATATTTTTGGGCTAAAAAATAAGGCTATAGTCTTTGCTTTTTCAGTAAAATAGGCCGATGATGAAAATCCATATTTTCGGGCTAAAAAGTAAGGCTACAGCCTTTGCTTTTTCAGTAAAATAGGTCGGTTATGAAAATCCCTATTTTTGGGCCAAAATGTAAGGCTATAGCCTTTGCTTTTTCGGTAAAATAGGCCGATCCTAAGAGTCCTATTTTTTAGCCAATAAGTAGGGCTATTGCCTTTGCTTTTTCGGTAAAATAGGCCGATCCTGAAAATCCCTATCTTTTGGCCAAAAAGTAAGGCTATACCCTTTGTTTTTTCGGTAAAATAGGCCGATGATGAAAATCCCTATTCTTAGGGCAAAAAGTAAGGCTATAGCCTTTGCTTTTTCGGTAAAATAGGCCGACGATGACAATCCCTATTTTTGGGCTAAAAATAAGGCTATAGTCTTTGCTTTTTCAGTAAAATAGGCCGGATGATGAAAATCCCTATTTTTGGGCTAAAAAGTAAGGCTATAGCCTTTGCTTTTTCAGTAAAATAGGCCGAAGATGAAAATCCCTATTTATGGGCTAAACAGTAAAGCTATACCCTTTGTTTTTTCGGTAAAATAGGCCGATTATGAAAATCCCTATTTTTAGGGCAAAAAGTAAGGCTATAGCCTTTGCTCTTTCGGTAAAATAGGCCGATGATGAAAATCCCTATTTCTGGGCTAAAAATAAGGCTATAGTCATTGCTTTTTCAGTAAAATAGGCCGATGATGAAAATCCATATTTTTGGGCTAAAAAGTAAGGCTATAGTCTTTGCTTTTTCGGTAAAATAAGCCGATGATGAAAATCCCTATTTCTGGGCTAAAAATAAGGCTATAGTCATTGCTTTTTCAGTAAAATAGGCCGATGATGAAAATCCATATTTTTGGGCTAAAAAGTAAGGCTATAGTCTTTGCTTTTTCAGTAAAATAGGCCGATGATGAAAATCCATATTTTTGGGCTAAAAAGTAAGGCTATAGTCTTTGCTTTTTCAGTAAAATAGGCCGATGATGAAAATCCCTATTTTTGGGCTAAAAAGTAAAGCTATAGCCTTTGCTTTTTCGGTAAAATAGGTCGGTTATGAAAATCCCTATTTTTGGGCCAAAATGTAAGGCTATAGCCTTTGCTTTTTCGGTAAAATAGGCCGATCCTAAAAGCCCTATTTTTTAGCCAATAAGTAGGGCTATTGCCTTTGCTTTTTGATAAAATAGTCCGATTGTGAAAATCCCTATTTTTGGGCCAAAAAGCCCTTGCTTTTTCGGTAAAATAGGCCGGTGATGAAAATCCATATTTTTTGGCTAAAAAGTAAGGCTATAGCCTTTGCTTTTTCGGTAAAATAGGTCGGTTATGAAAATCCATATTTTTTGGCTAAAAAGTAAGGCTATAGTCTTTGCTTTTTCGGTAAAATAGGCCGATGATGAAAATCCATATTTTTGGGCTAAAAAATAAGGCTATAGTCTTTGCTTTTTCAGTAAAATAGGCCGATGATGAAAATCCATATTTTCGGGCTAAAAAGTAAGGCTACAGCCTTTGCTTTTTCAGTAAAATAGGTCGGTTATGAAAATCCCTATTTTTGGGCCAAAATGTAAGGCTATAGCCTTTGCTTTTTCGGTAAAATAGGCCGATCCTAAGAGTCCTATTTTTTAGCCAATAAGTAGGGCTATTGCCTTTGCTTTTTCGGTAAAATAGGCCGATCCTGAAAATCCCTATCTTTTGGCCAAAAAGTAAGGCTATACCCTTTGTTTTTTCGGTAAAATAGGCCGATGATGAAAATCCCTATTCTTAGGGCAAAAAGTAAGGCTATAGCCTTTGCTTTTTCGGTAAAATAGGCCGACGATGACAATCCCTATTTTTGGGCTAAAAATAAGGCTATAGTCTTTGCTTTTTCAGTAAAATAGGCCGGATGATGAAAATCCCTATTTTTGGGCTAAAAAGTAAGGCTATAGCCTTTGCTTTTTCAGTAAAATAGGCCGAAGATGAAAATCCCTATTTATGGGCTAAACAGTAAAGCTATACCCTTTGTTTTTTCGGTAAAATAGGCCGATTATGAAAATCCCTATTTTTAGGGCAAAAAGTAAGGCTATAGCCTTTGCTCTTTCGGTAAAATAGGCCGATGATGAAAATCCCTATTTCTGGGCTAAAAATAAGGCTATAGTCATTGCTTTTTCAGTAAAATAGGCCGATGATGAAAATCCATATTTTTGGGCTAAAAAGTAAGGCTATAGTCTTTGCTTTTTCGGTAAAATAAGCCGATGATGAAAATCCCTATTTCTGGGCTAAAAATAAGGCTATAGTCATTGCTTTTTCAGTAAAATAGGCCGATGATGAAAATCCATATTTTTGGGCTAAAAAGTAAGGCTATAGTCTTTGCTTTTTCAGTAAAATAGGCCGATGATGAAAATCCATATTTTTGGGCTAAAAAGTAAGGCTATAGTCTTTGCTTTTTCAGTAAAAGAGGCCGATGATGAAAATCCCTATTTTTGGGCTAAAAAGTAAAGCTATAGCCTTTGCTTTTTCGGTAAAATAGGTCGGTTATGAAAATCCCTATTTTTGGGCCAAAATGTAAGGCTATAGCCTTTGCTTTTTCGGTAAAATAGGCCGATCCTAAAAGCCCTATTTTTTAGCCAATAAGTAGGGCTATTGCCTTTGCTTTTTGATAAAATAGTCCGATTGTGAAAATCCCTATTTTTGGGCCAAAAAGCCCTTGCTTTTTCGGTAAAATAGGTCGGTTATGAAAATCCATATTTTTTGGCTAAAAAGTAAGGCTATAGTCTTTGCTTTTTCGGTAAAATAGGCCGATGATGAAAATCCATATTTTTGGGCTAAAAAATAAGGCTATAGTCTTTGCTTTTTCAATAAAATAGGCCGATGATGAAAATCCATATTTTCGGGCTAAAAAGTAAGGCTACAGCCTTTGCTTTTTCAGTAAAATAGGCCGATGATGAAAATCCCTACTTTTGGGCTAAAAAGTAAAGCTATAGCCTTTGCTTTTTCGGTAAAATAGGTCGGTTATGAAAATCCCTATTTTTGGGCCAAAATGTAAGGCTATAGCCTTTGCTTTTTCGGTAAAATAGGCCGATCCTAAGAGTCCTATTTTTTAGCCAATAAGTAGGGCTATTGCCTTTGCTTTTTCGGTAAAATAGGCCGATCCTGAAAATCCCTATCTTTTGGCCAAAAAGTAAGGCTATACCCTTTGTTTTTTCGGTAAAATAGGCCGATGATGAAAATCTCTATTCTTAGGGCAAAAAATAAGGCTATAGTCTTTGCTTTTTCAGTAAAATAGGCCGGATGATGAAAATCCCTATTTTTGGGCTAAAAAGTAAGGCTATAGCCTTTGCTTTTTCGGTAAAATAGGTCGGTTATGAAAATCCCTATTTTTGGGCCAAAATGTAAGGCTATAGCCTTTGCTTTTTCGGTAAAATAGGTCGGTTATGAAAATCCCTATTTTTGGGCCAAAATGTAAGGCTATTGCCTTTGCTTTTTCGGTAAAATAGGCCGATCCTGAAAATCCCTATCTTTTGGCCAAAAAGTAAGGCTATACCCTTTGTTTTTTCGGTAAAATAGGCCGATGATGAAAATCCCTATTCTTAGGGCAAAAAGTAAGGCTATAGCCTTTGCTTTTTCGGTAAAATAGGCCGACGATGACAATCCCTATTTTTGGGCTAAAAATAAGGCTATAGTCTTTGCTTTTTCGGTAAAATAGGCCGATGATGACAATCCCTATTTTTGGGCTAAAAATAAGGCTATAGTCTTTGCTTTTTCAGTAAAATAGGCCGGATGATGAAAATCCCTATTTTTGGGCTAAAAAGGAAGGCTATAGCCTTTGCTTCTTCGGTAAAATAGGTCGGTTATGAAAATCCCTATTTTTGGGCCAAAATGTAAGGCTATTGCCTTTGCTTTTTCGGTAAAATAGGCCGATCCTGAAAATCCCTATCTTTTGGCCAAAAAGTAAGGCTATACCCTTTGTTTTTTCGGTAAAATAGGCCGATGATGAAAATCCCTATTCTTAGGGCAAAAAGTAAGGCTATAGCCTTTGCTTTTTCGGTAAAATAGGCCGACGATGACAATCCCTATTTTTGGGCTAAAAATAAGGCTATAGTCTTTGCTTTTTCGGTAAAATAGGCCGATGATGACAATCCCTATTTTTGGGCTAAAAATAAGGCTATAGTCTTTGCTTTTTCAGTAAAATAGGCCGGATGATGAAAATCCCTATTTTTGGGCTAAAAAGGAAGGCTATAGCCTTTGTTTTTTCGGTAAAATAGGCCGATTATGAAAATCCCTTTTTTTAGGCCAAAAGGTAAGGCTATAGCCTTTGCTTTTTCGGTAAAATAGGCCGATCCTGAAAATCCCTAATTTTGGGCCAAAAAGTAAGGCTCTAACCTTTGCTTTTTCGGTAAAATAGGCCGATCCTGAAAATCCCTATTTTTGGCCAAAAAGTAAGGCTATACCCTTTGTTTTTTTTTCGGTAAAATAGGCCGATTATGAAAATCCCTATTTTTGGGCCAAAAAGTAAGGCTATACCCTTTGTTTTTTCGTTAAAATAGGCCGACTATGAAAATCCCCATTTTTAGGGCAAAAAGTAAGGCTATAGCCTTTGCTTTTTTGATAAAATAGGCCGATTATGAAAATCCCTATTTTTAGGGCAAAAAGTAAGGCTATAGCCTTTGCTTTTTTGATAAAATAGGCCGATTATGAAAAATCCCTATTTTTGGGCCAAAAAGTAAGGCTATAGCCTTTGCTTTTTTGATAAAATAGGCCGATTATGAAAATCCCTATTTTTAGGGCAAAAAGTAAGCCTTTGCTTCTTCGGTAAAATACGCCGATGATGAGAATCCTAATTTTTTGGCAAAAGGTAAGGCTATAGGCTTTGAAAATTGAGGAATTTACTGAATTTACCCCTGGACCGCTGAAAGAAACAACGCTGGTTTGGGTGTCACTGACAAGTTTACTTTTTACTCTCCTGGCAGGATGATAATTTTGTGCTCAGCGTGACATGATAAATTGTAATGGATAAACCATTGCGAAAGACAATCTAAATTAAAAAGAAAAATGCTTTTAATGACGACAAGTACATCATTGTTTTACACTCTCATAATCATAAAAATAATAATAATAATAATAATAATAATAATAATAATAATAATAATGATAAATCGTTATCTTTTAAGCTGCATATAAAATCAACGTTGTTATCGCCCTTAATTCTAAATTTTTACATCAAAGTTCTAAATCACAATAAAAGATGAAGCATCGTTAAAATGCACATCCTATACCCAAATCCCCAGAATCACAACTACTGAAGAAAAAAGTTACATCCAAAAAACGGGAATTAAAAAACTGTCTTGCAAAGTTGAAGAATGTCGACTTCTGTTGGCATTATTTTGATTTGCAAATGCCAGCAAAAACAACAACAGAAGTTTTTGCAAAGGAATTTGTCTTACCCCAAGTCTCAGGTGACATGCAATTTCAGACGGACCGAAAAATATGTCCGAACTCTTGCCACGAAATATTATTTTGTTATAGGTTGGATTTGACCAGGACAGTATAGCACTAACTACAGGTCGTAACCTAATTTAACATCACAAAGAAAACGCTTTCTCTGACAATAGTTTGCAATAGAAATTAACAGCAGAAAACCGTGTTTGTTTACTTATGACTATACTACAAGAACAAGGACATATCTTGTACCACAATATCATCAGTTGCCTTTGATTGATAAAACAATTCATTTCAATTTGTGAATGTAGACAGAAGAAATTATCTCAAGCAGTAAACAAACAAACAAACAAACAAAAACAAACAAACCACGCTGCAACAGTTGTCGTGCAAACAGTAAGGCAAATTACCACTTTGTACATGCGAAAGGAGAATTTAAATCATGAGTTTATAACAAAAGTAGAAGGATGAATCTGAAGATGTGCCTGGTGGATTTCGTTTATGTGGTTCAGAAGCAAAGTAGCAATTGTTTCATCTGAGCCTCAAATATGCAAGAATTGTTCTTATTTCGTTATAAAGTAATAAATTCTCTGTAAAACAACTCTCCGCCTGCACAAGGCGACAGTTAACCTTGCTCATTTCATGACAACTTTTGCAGATTTGTATATTTTGAATTACTGGGTAAAAGAACTTCCTGTCTGCAGTCGGTAATTACTTTGAATTGTGGTGTCAATGACAGAACAGAAACTGTGTACGCATTCACATAAACTGGTAACTCTTGAGAGCCCCAAGCTCCCTGCTACAGATCCTAAAATTAGGCAACACCTGATATGTTGTTCGTTGTGCCTTATGGTCTTGATTTATCATTTCAAAATGCTTATGTATCCATCCATTTCCTCATCTCAGATTGCTCGATGACGTCATTTTACGCAGCTTCTGCTCTGTGGGTGTCCATCAAAGTAATTGAAAATGTGTTATGAAACCTACCCTTGTTCACTACAAGACAAATCAACTACAATAAAACAGCGAGTCAAAAAGAGCTAAGTTTCTAGAAATCAAAATTGATCAATTTGATCAATGATTTGAATGTTTGAAAAGCAATCATGTTTAAATCAGTTCTGTCGAAAATCGAACGCATCGTTAAAAACAATTCACTCACTGATAATCTTTCCTTGACTTGCTTACTGAGCTGGAGACTGACGATCTCGGAGCCATTCCAGATCTTCTCAATCCAGCTGTGATTGGCGTTGTTCTCTTGGTAGGGCTAAAGCCCGGGTCTGTTGTTGGTGTCATTGTCATTCCCGATAGTTTCAACTTGTCAGGTGAAATAATGGAGGACGTAGGTGAAGAGGACTTTGTGCGACGCATGTTTCCATAATAAGGTGTACTGGTAGGATAATATGATGAAGTGATGTCAACTCCAGAATGCTGGTCTGCAGTTTGATCTAACTTCTGTGCTTCACGTTCAATCACTGCTGGTTCGTCGATGGCTTTTGATGAAACAATGCTTAACGAATCATTAAGTTTGCTTCTGATGTCTCGGATCTCATCAGATTTCTGCGATGTTCTCGCGATGAAAGACTGCTTTTGTTGCATTTCTTTTGAAAGTTGATCTTTTAAAGTTTTTACCTAGAAATATAAAATTCTTCAATTTCAAACCGTCTTTGGACTAAAAATTTTCTTATGTCGAGTGCAGCCGTAACAGGAGAAACGTTCTTATTCATTTCTTATTCTTAGTCATCAAACAAAGGAATGCGCATCAATGATTCAGAAATAGCCACTGTGGAAGGTGCAAATACAAATATCCCGCATATAAGAAACATGAATTTAAGAAACATCAGACCTTGATTTTCAAAATAATATCCCCTCCTATCAGAAACTGGTGCAGGTCTGCAAAGGGCATGCTTCTTATTCAAAAAAACTATGTTTTCATTAGAAAATCGAAAAACATGAGAAATTAAGCTTTGCTTTTGAATCAGCCGTTACCTATTCAAATGAAAACAAGAAATTTGCAGCAAATGAAGCAAAAATCACCTTCCGGGAATAAATGTAATCTTTCTTGGTAGTGAAGATTTACAAATACAAAAAAATGTGTGTTTTGTACGTCAATCATAAAGCTCTTGTCTTATTAGTTCATTGTTACTACATGATTTTTCTAATAAGAAACTTAAGAAACTTTACCCTGATTGGAAGTTTATATATATCTCATTTTATAAGAAACATATCAGACCTCAAATTGAAAATGTTGTTTCTTATATGCGGGACACTACTGTAAATGAAAAAGATAGAGAGAATCTCAAACTAGTAAAAATAAAAAATGAAAACGTAGCCCAATTACATTAAAAGAAGTTGTTGTTTTTGTTGAAATTTTACATTACACGAGTTACGTGTAAGTTGGATTATTTCTCTCGGTCTGAAGAGATCCAGTGAAGGCGCATTTGACAGCACAGCCAATAGAAGATAGAATATACTGTAATCTAACCTGTTCCTCCATTCCTCTAACTCTTTGTTTATGAGCGCGTTCCCTTGCTTGATGTGTTCTCTCTAAATGTGATTGTGCTTGCTTTGATCGGTCTGCTTCACGGTCAATTTCATCCCTATGTCTTTCTGCTATTTCCATCAGTCTGCAAGACAATATAGAAAATGAAAACACAAAAATACACCATGACGAGATGATGCTTTGTAGCCACCGTTCATACATCTAAATTAATCGGATTTTCGTTAATCATCTAAATCAATAGCGTACCTCCTCCCCTCCGTCTTCCTCCGCAGTGATAGTAGAAGCTGAATGCAGGAAACTGGATTTGTGACTATACCTTATAATAATTTTACTTGCGCACCCTGTGGAATTTTCGATTTAAACAAGAATCCAGCCAGTTTGATATCTTACAGCACCTTTTCAAGATAGATGCAAACATTTCTCTCATTCAAAAAATACGAGATCAGGTATAACATGATAAAGGAAATGTAAGACATACTGTAAACTTTTATATTTGAATAAAACAAGTGGTAAAGGAAGCTAATGTTAATTCGAGGTTTTTAAAACATTTATATCAAGATGAACTCACTTTTTAGCGTGACCCTCTTCCGTTTCTGCCAGAGTCTGTTGCAATGTTTGAATTTGTGATCGAAGCTCTTGCATTTCTTGATCTTGTGAGTTTAACGATCGATCCAATGCAGTTCTTTCTTCGCGTACTTTGTTCAATTCTTCGTCTGTATTTAGCTTGTCTCTCTCGATCTAAAATAGACAAACAAACACCTGAGAAATGCTTTTAATGTTTATTTTCACGGCGATAAAATTTCACGTATTTTAAGCTCATTTTGATAACCGAAATAAACTTTAATTATTTCTCTCCTCAGATCTATCATTCCTTGTTGACAACTCTTTGCTAAATTCGACTATATATAAATTTTCCTGCTGGAAATAAAATTTTTCGTTGAAAAAATTTTCCAAGAGAGAGAATATTTTCGTCTAAAACAGGATTTCTTTTCTCTCTCACAATATGATGTGACCAATCACTGATAAAATACTCACCAAATAGCTAGGTAGCTAAAATGCGATCCTCAAGTTTTGTGCAATTAAAGACATTTAATGAAATGAATAAACTAAAACGTAAGAGATGAGGATAATTATAGAATTTACATACTCTATCCAAGGTTGCCTTCAAAGCTTTCTTATCTTTTTCAACTCGAATCTGCGCACGCTCTAAATCTCGTTTCTCTTGTTCGGTAGTTGCTACCAGGCGTTGCTGTTGACTTAGCCTCTCTTGCAGTTGTCTCTTGTCCTCCTGTCAAATTAAGGGTATATACCGATAAAAATTAAATTACAAGTATATACCGATAAGAGATCAAATTAAGGGTACCGATAAGAGATCAAATTTAGGGTACCGATAAGAGATCAAATTTAGGGTACCGATAAGAAATCAAATTTAGGGTACCGATAAGAGATCAAATTAAGGGTACCGATAAGAGATCAAATTAAGGGTACCGATAAGAGATCAAATTAAAGGTACCGATAAGAGATCAAATTTAGGGTACCGATAAGAAATCAAATTTGTCCACAAAGTGTACAGACTCTGTTGGATGTCACTTGATTCAATGTTATGTAATTTGTCAACAACATTTGAATAAAATTTCCTTCAAAGTAAAGTGTTCTGTTAGTATTCTACTGCACATCCCAAGCAGGGAAAATTCAACCTTCAGAATTAAACGGATTAAAGGATAGTAAAAGTAAACCATGAAATTATTTTATAAACGTATTTTATTCAGCTAGGGTCAAAGAAATATTTTAAAAAGGATTTGGTCAAACAAAATTAATATCAATCGATATTCCAACTGCCGGAAAGCTCTAGTTGGCCTCTCTTCAATGAGCTGCCTCTCGCTATCAAGTCCCCTGTGACGATCCTGTTACTGTGAGGATTGGAAGTGCTGACGTTGTAAATAGCTCTGAAGAGAAGCTACTCGGAGTTCAAGTTGATAGCAAACTTTCCTTCGATAGCCATGTTTCCAAACTGTGCCAAAAGGCTAGCAATAAACTTTATGCACTTGCTCGCATATCACCATACATGGATCAGAAAAAATTAAGAACTCTCATGAGGGCTTTTATTACCAGTCAATTTCAATACTGTCCTTTAATCTGGATGTTTCACAGTAGGCAGCTGAACAAAAAAATTAACAAAATACAGGAAAGGGCTTTGAGAATAACTTATAAGGATGCCGAATCTACTTATAGTGAACTATTAGAAAAGGACTGTGCCGTTACTATTCATACAAAGAACCTTCAATTACTTATGACTGAGATGTACAAAACCAGAAATGACCTGAATCCTTCTTTCATGCAGGAAATTTTCTTAGAAAATGAAAGTCATTATAATTTGCGTAGCAATAACGATTTCGTTCAACCTAGGGTGAGATCGGTCGGAAATGGCACAGAAAGCGTCAGATTTAAAGGTCCACAACTATGGCAAATATTACCGCAAACAATACGAAACTCTGAATCCCTTGCTCAGTTTAAAGCAAATATAAAAGATTGGAAGGGAGAAAATTGTCCATGCAAGCTGTGTCGCACTTTTATTCCGAATTTGGGCTTTTTATAATGTTTTTAGAATTTGTTTTTATTGTATACTTTGATGGATTGTAAATAGTTTAATTTTCTAAATATTTTACTACACTTGTAACATACATGTTTAGCGTTGGAATTAATTAGCTAAATATTTTTAGCTATCTGTTATTTTAACCAACGAAAAAGAAATTGATAATAATAATAATAATAATAACTTCTCTCAAATGCCAGAAAGCAGCAAAGATGTTCCATTTAATCAGCAAAACAAACTTGCATGTTGATTTTGATATGGTTTGGAATAAAAAATGTATCGAACTTGACTGGTAATATTGTATGCTCATCTCGCAATGAGCTCATCTCGCAAAATATCGGATCAAAGAACCAACAAGCTGTCATCTGTATCCTTCTAATGAGGCCTTTGTGAAGAAGCCATCCTCTCTAGAAAGGCCCAGTTCTTTTAAGCTCAGTGAAGTCTCCAAAATTAAATAAGCTCCCTGGGGGCTTGACAGAGCGTTTACGGTTAAAAACATTTTACTTATTAATTAGTTGATTAATTTATCAATCATCAAATCTTAAAAATATTTCCATACCTGCAATTTTCCAATTCTTGAAACAAGATCTTCTTCATTTTCTTGTCTCGTATGAAGTAATTGTTGAAACTTACGAATCTGCTCATCCAGTTCACCTCTTTTTATCTAGCATCGAAAACGTAAATATAAGTTTAAATCACAAATTAGATGTCAGAAGAAAATTTCCGCAAGTATACACAATTGTAGTGATTTAGCTTGAGTCATTTTTGAGACAATCCTCAATTTAATAAACCATAGTCAGGGCAAGATCCTTGATATCCGTGTATAATCTATCAGAAAATGTGACATTAACAATAATTCTTGAACAGATGCAAAGTTCTTGAGAATAAAACTATGGTTTTTGTAAAATTCAAGAAGGAGCAAAGCGACATTTTATCAACCAATCAGAGGACAGACACCGAGAGAACAGTTTCTAAAGAGAATGTTCCTAATTTTGATGAAAAGTAAAATATAAGTACCTCAGCATCATGAATCTCATTTTGTAATGCTCGACAACGTTCAGCCAATCCATCGTTAGCTTTCTTTCCTTCTGTTTGTGACATCTTCAAAGTATCCAGCCTTTCTTCCAATACTCTCTTGTCATGTTCGCCGGTAGTTAACGCTCGTTGTAACTGTCGAATACGCTCTTGTAAACTGAGTATATTTTGGTTACTGTCATTTAACTTCATTGATAACTCGGTTACTTTCTGTTTACAAGCTCGCTCTTCTTCTTCTGTCTTTGCTAGGGCAGTAGATAGGCGATCAACCTGGAATGAAAAAGAATGCATTTTCTAAATCAGCTAGAAACAACTGGAGACTGTTTAAGCCAAGCTTGTCATTATTGTGAAAAGTTTAAATAAACGAGAGGAACAGAAGACCAAAAAGAACAGTATTCCGTGAAATGGGAGAAATATAAATGGAACCGAGGTAACAAAGTTAGAAAGCAAAAGAAATTATTTATGACATCTCGAGTTATCACCAATTGTTAAACCTGATCAATTTCTTATATCTCAAAATCATTGTATTGCATTCTATTTCCAAAGTCTAACTATGAATCAAAGTGCACTTAGTGTTCTTCTTGGTGATGCTAAACAGTAACCATAACCCCATGGCTTTAACTGCAACAAATTTTATGAAATCGTCAACTATACCGGGTGAGCCAGAAAAAAGTTCCCACTTTTGAAAATTCATAACACCAAAACTACTACTCGGATTTGAATCATTCAAATTCTAGTTAAAAGTCGAAAGATCGAAGTATTTTTGTGATTTTTCTCGCTGTCCTACCAGCACTAGAAGTATTGGTAAATTCAACTTTATAAAAATTTCATGGTTGCAAAATCACGGAAAAAGGGCCTAAAACATTGATCAAATCGTAAGGACTCTATTCAAATCGAACAATAGACCATGGGCGTTCCGCCTCCCTCAAGAGTTATAAGACATTGATTTTCAAACAAATACGAAAGATTTTCCATCCCAAGGCAATTAATGCCTAGAAGATATCTCTCACCTACGAGAAGTTGCATTTCCTTCATTATTCTGTGCGAGAGGTCATTTATGAATTGATCGATCTTTTTCGCCATTTTTCAGTAATCAATGAACCATGGAATTTTTGTAAAGCTGAATTTACCTATATTTGTAGTGCTGGTAGGACAGCGAGAAAAATGACAAAATTACTTTGATCTTTCGGCTTTCAACCAGAATTTGAGTGATTCAAATCCGTGACGTAGCCTTGGTGTTATGAATTTTCAAAAGTGGGAACTTTTTTCAGGCTCACCCGGTAGATCTGTTATTTATTCTAAAAATAGTCTGAATAAAAAAGCACATTTTGATACATTTTGTAGAATTTTGGAATGTGCACAAAAATGATTAAAACATTCAATCGAACCTTACGTATAAAAATGTAAAAATATCACTCGATCCCGACTCTTTATTTTGAATGGCTAAAAAGGTCTATTCATACTATAAAATTTGAAACTTACTGTGAGCTGTAAAGATGTTGCTTTTTGTTCCAAATGATGTTGTGCTTTAATTAGATCATCGATTCTTTCTCGCAATGTCTGTTTCTCCGCTTCGCTATCTTGCAACGACAGTTTTATACGTTCGAGATCACCTGAAATTTCAAAAGACAAATTCAACAAGTTTACAAACAAGAATGGTCTTTTAATGAAGAGAGTGTTTATAAGAATCTTACGCAATATCGGTTCTTTTTTTTCTTCACACATGACTGCACACTTCATCAAATTTTTAGAAGGAATAGAAAACGTAGTTCGGTTTCAATTAATCATCAAATAATTCCTGCCTTCTATCTATGTATTTCCATTGCTCTCTTTTGCAACAGCTAAGATCGTTGAGAGTACACGCCACCTGAAAGGAATGACTAAACCAAAGGAAAGATGGATATAATACGGGTTGACTCGATTAAATGGATTTCAAAAGATTTTCAGGATTCAATCGTGCGTTTCACGCCATTTTCTGGCTGTTCTGTAAAACTGATTCGTTTAACATTCTATAGTAGCAAGGAACTAATGTATTGAACATTATCAAAAAACATATGAACAATATTTCAGTCTTCTTGCTGTTACAAATATTATTTTTACTACTTTTGCCTAATATGTCTCAAACACAGAGTATTACTTGAGTCACCTCCTGATATAACATAAGGCAAATGACTTTATTTTCTCATTTCATCAGGAATCAAAATAACAAGTTCAAATATCTAAGATAAACAAACACAAACCTTCAACTCCACGCTTCTTCAATTCGATCCTGGTAATACGCGATTCTGCATTCTCGATTTGAGATCTCATAGCCTCTTTCTCCTGTTCGATCTTCGAATCATTCGATTGTAACTTAGCAACTTTGTCTTTGAATTGTCTTCTCTCAGCCTCGGATTGAGCCAGACTCGTTTCAAGTGCATGCATCTTCTCATTGATGCTTTTCCTCTCTCGTTCAAGTCTCCTAATTGTTTCTTCTTGTAACATCAAAGCAGTCTGGGCACTACTCAACTTACCATCAGCTCCACGCTTACCTTTTTGAAAAATGAAACGTACACTCATAATAGCTATTAAAATGGATATTCGGAGCATTTTTCAACAAACCTTCTAATGACCAACTGATACAGTAAAGTCCCGCCTTTAAGCAACTACTTTATAAGAAACTCGGACCCTGAATTTTTGCAAGAAAAACAGGCAAACAACAGAGTAATTAATGAAGAACAATAGGCTAAAGTCAAAAAGTGATTTTCTTAAAGGCAGGACATTACTGTATTTTCATAAATTCTTTGTTGATGGGAAAATGCCAGAAGATGCTGTGGATGCAAAACAAATCATTTGCTTTCCTATTTTCAATTTTCTCTACAGCATCCTTGAGTAGATTTGAATCTATTTCTCATTCCGTTCCATCTGCCTCCATCAGATAAATTGGTATTTGTAAACTGCTCACTAAAGATGACACGAAAAAAAACAAATGAATGGCTTACCGTTTTCACTTTCTTCTAAAGCTTTTTGCAAAGTTTGAACTCTCTTTTCGCATTCATTTCGATCTGCTTCCATTTCAGATAATTGTCTTTGTAGACTATTTACTTGGGCAAATGCTTCATCTCTTTCACGCTCGTAATCCCGCAGTTTCTGAGCAAAGTCTCGCAGAGCAACGCGAACAGCCTCGGGATCGATTTCAGTGACTGAATCACCTTTGCTTGGAGATCTCCTTGGTGATACTGACGAATCTTTTGTTGGCGATGTATCAAGTTCATCTTTATTTGGAGTTTTGCTGCGACCAAATGGAGTTCGTCTTCTGGGGCTTGGACTTCTAACTGGTGAAGGCGACCTTAAACAACAATGACATTCTATGTAAATAAATAAAATATAAGGTTGTAACGAAACCAGCTAGAATGTCACAAAATTCAGGCTTGTCACAAAATTCGATGAATTCCTGAGACGTTTTAACATACTTCAATACAGCTATAAACAAGATCGTCACAAAAAATACCATGCAATATACCGGGTGGACCAAAGAGAACATCAATTGTTTAAAAGCTCGTTACGTGGAGATTTCTTGAGATATTAGATTGAATTGAAGTCTAGTTAACACCCAACGGGCTGTTGAATTTCTGGTTTTTGTTCCACTTTTCTGATCATTGGAAATAGTTAGAATTTCAATCTACAAAAAGCTGTAATTTCTTATTACGCGAAATGAGGCCTAAACCCTCGATGAAAATTAAAAACAACCTACTCATTCAAACATATTTCGTTCGTCTCAATACGTATATCTTATCTTATACTTTTTGCAAATAAATACTACAAATGAAAAAGAAGTAAGAAAAAGAGATTTTTAAAGTACCTAGCCCTTTCAGGTCCAATGCCTCTAATTCCAAGAGTGCGGCGTAATGCTGAATGTAAACTTGTTAATTTAAATTCAACCTCATGCTTCATATTCTCAATTCTTGTTAACTGTGATTCCAATCCAGAAATTCTACCCTCCGCTCCAGAGAGTTTCAACTTCAAATCAGCATGGTCCTATGAAGAAAATTCATTACAAATAGAGACATTTTTAGATCATGACTCACACATTGGACATTAGCATCAATAGGATTGTGTCGCTGAAGTAGTCCAGCAGTGAACTGGTCAATTTGTTTGTGTGTTCTTTGTTACTTTGCTGCTTGTCTTGGAAGACGAGAGAGAGCTTGTCAAGACAGATTTTTACGAAAGGGGAAGGAAAAAGATGCCACAGTCTAAAACAAGGAAATAAACAAGCATTTTTGTGATTTTTAGGCATTTTAAAAAGATCTATAAGCGCCCTTAGATTTGACCAATATTTTCAACGAAGACTTGGCGCAAATGAAATGGATTGCTCTTTGAAAAGGCATGTTTGGATACCATCACAAATCCATTGCAAATCCAGCTTTAGAATAGACTTATAACATCATTTCTGATACTATAACCTTACAATATCATTTCATATGGTTAAGATCATGATGATGTCATTACCTGGTTAGCATTTTCCAGCAAATTTTCTAGATTTTTCAGTTTCTCTTGAGCCTTTGCTTCCCCCTTTCTTGCTTCTTCTAACGCCATCAAATAATCTTTTTCTTTAACTCTGAAATCTTCATCATTATCTGCAAGCTTTCTAGCTAATTGTTGACCTTCCCTTCTTGCTACTTCCCTCGCACCATCTATTTCAGCCAATTTCTGCTTTGTGCCAAATGTTTCCCTGCGACTTTCTTCGAGCATATGCTCCTCTTTAGCCAACTGATCTTTCAAATTGCTTATTTCTTTCTTTGCTCTCAAACAATCAGATTCCAATTGTCTGACCTGATGGAAAATTCACCAATTTTAAATTTCAGATAAATTATTTTATTTAAATTGGTCCATTCATCAACTATACCATGTAAGTTAACAATAAACACCCCCGGCGTTTGAAGAAATACTGCTCTGTGAATATCGAAGCAACAATATTGGAAACAGTCTAATTTTATTAATGATATCTTAAATTTAATTCAGTAATTTACCAGGCTTTAACCTTCCCGTGGATATGAGAAATTTTCTGCAGAACGCCTAGACTGAAGCGGAATGGGTTCCATTCGTTGAAGCGGAATGGGTATTGTTGGGGGTATCGTTGGGGTAAATGGAGCGAAAACAAGGGCTCATGTAATAAGTCTACAGAACGCCTAGACTTGACCAAGTAATATCAGCAAATCAAAGAACGCAGGGAAACAAGGGACAGAAATGCATAAGTCTGCAGAGCGCCCTTTCAAAACCTGTAAAAATGAATGAAACCACGAGAAACGATCCTTAGTTTCCTTCCTTGGTTGTCCTCCATTTAAACATAAAATAACCAAAATAGCTAATTAACCATAGAGGGCAAACATGTGATCATAAAAAATAAATTTTCTGGGAAAGAAACAGCTACATCTCTACCTTTTTCCTGATTTAGTTCATTCATCATTAATAACTTTTAAATGCAAATTCATGGCATAGGTTGGACCAAAATCAAATTTCACTTTAATGTGTTGCTTTGAAGTATGAACAAATAACTTTTAGAAACGGAATCGCCAATGGTTACAAGAAGTTTTGAAAACCATTTGAAAGATTTCTAGAAATAGACAAATTACCTGATTATGAAGTTGTTGAATTTCTCTTCTTGCTTCTTGTCTCGCTTTTTCAACATCACGTAAATTATTTCGCAATTCTTCGCTTTCTTGTTGTTGAGCATTTGTCGTTTCTTCATAGTGGGAAATCTTTTGTTTTGCTTCATCCAGGTTTCTTTTAAGATTTGCCTTTTCACCTGAGAAAAAATCAAGTACCTTATCAAAATCATAAATCAGCTTCTATTCCTCTTTCCTCCTTGCCAATTTCGCAAATGCGATGACAGTTCATCTTGCACCAATAAAAACATTTGACTTTAAAGATTGATTTTCATGACCAGTAAGAATCCGGTTTTGCAGTCGAGGGTTGTCCACAGACTTTCGTGCCCATTTGAAAAAGTGGCGATAAGGAAGCGATGATCGGTTAGTGGGAATCAGTCCTATTGACCAAGATGAAGTCCCCCCTAAATGTCTTTCTACCAAGGGATGTATCAATAGAATCGCTTCAGCACAGAACAAATCTGTTATTGAACTATAACGCCCTCTCTACTAAGTTCAATAGACGAAAGCAATTGGAATATCATTCATGCACAGATTTTATTTCATTATCATTCCTATTGTATGAATATATTAAAATTCTTTGCACGTCGATCTCAGATTTCTAATCTTACTTTTTTTGTTTACATAAAATATGAAATTTGTTTACCAAGACATTTCATGTGCATAGATGAATAATTTATGAATACAGATAAAGTTCTAAACTTGAAGTATCTTTTTACTATTTTGCAACTAAGCTCATTTTTTACTTCAATAGTACAGTACTAGATAAGAATACAATAAAGCGATTCCCATACCTTCAGTTTTCTTGACTTTGCCCCTCAATTCATTCGTTGTAGCTTGAATAGCTTCTTTTTCTTTCTCTTCATCTTTGAGTAGCCTGCGCAGTTCCACATTCTCCTTCCTCGCAGCTTCTCTCGCTTCATCACCTTCACGAATTTTCCTTTGTGATTCAATCAGATCTCTTCGTACTGAATCACGGGATTCTTCTACCATCTTTAATTGCAATTTCAATTCGTTGATTTCTCGGTCAGCATTTTCTTTGATGCGCATCAAGTCACGAATCTGAAGTTCAAGTTCGGCGACACGAGATTTGAATCCCGTCCTAAAAAATAACACAGTTCAATTTAGTCTTAAGGCATAGCAATAATGATAAACAAAATAATCCTAAGTTTAAACAGGAAATTAAATATAAAAATACAATTGCTATTTCAACATTAGTTTCGTTATAAAATCTTCTTTGGTGCAAACTAATAATGATAAATATTGACTATCAAAATTCACTTTCACTTTTCCTTCAAATTGAGAAAAGATTTTGTTCAACAAATTAGAATATCTATATAACTCCAGTTTCAAATATGAACTTACAGTCAAACGACCTCAAGCGTTGGATGAGTTTTCAAAGATGCGAAGTGTAACTTCGTAATTCAAATTGGCGCCAAATTTTAAATCTTGAGTATCGTGTTGCGGTTTTCTATTTCTGTTACGCACGCCAAACGTAATTCTGGAAGGCAAATACAATTTGTAAATAAGACTTTTGATTTTCGCTCTAACTTTGAATATCACTTGGAGATTAGGGATTGTTGTTGCGAATTGTTGTATTTGCAAATTTCTTTATGCTGCCCAGACAATGATGGAAATAAGGTATATACTTGTCTTGGAACCAAACTGGAAAGCCATGGCTTTCCTCTTACAAGATGAAGACTATCAAGAAAGGCTTTTATACGACCCATTCGAAGGTCTATGCTAAGAATTGAGAGAGATGCTGCCGAACATTATTCGTTTCTTCGCAAGGATGTTCCCGATAGCAGTTTGCGGGAGTAAAGCTTAAAACTAGCAGCGATAAGAGCTAAGTCTGCATATAAAGAGTAAAAAATTCACATCCAAGAAACTACGAAAAAGTATTGATAATTTACCATCAGCCTTCTCATGTAATAAGGCAGGGGTGTACCTGGAAAGTAAACCCCACTAGCTCTATTTGCAACAGGCATGTTGAAGTTCGAAAGTGAAATCTGAATATCCAAATGGACTTTCGTGCGGGATTTCATATCTTCAAATAAGATCTTACCGCACTCTAACCACATTGAATTTTGGTTTAATCTATGTACTCAAAACTCGGAAGGAATTGCCAATTTGAATTTCATAGTTACACTTCGGATGTTTGAAAACTCATCCAACGCTTGAGGTCGTTTGACTGTAATTAAAACCTAAATCCATTAATCTCCAGGTTGCAAAAGAACATTGAAAGGGCAATAAATAAGTAACCTCAGTAGACAAGATTTGCGATAAATAACTTTCAATACTTAGGGCCTGTTAATATTGGGAAAATCATCCACCCCCCCCTTCCAGGCTGTGAGCTGAGAGGTGAGATCCCACCCTCCTGTACGATCCCTTGTTATTTTCATCTTGCGTTTATATGGGAAACGAGCCATCCCAGTTAGGTGAGATCCCACTCTACGAGAGATAGGATATCACTGAGGTGGGATGAAATTTTCCCATGTAAACGCTGGATGGTGGAACGAAAAGCTGGAAAATGAGATGAAATCGTCTGTTTTGCGCACGCGTCAAATTAAAAACAATTGGAAACCTAATCCTTGCTGGCGCCATGCTCCAATTATGATTGTTATTGTCAGGAATCATGGCATGGGAGGTGGGGAAAAGTGCTGGAAGGTGAGGTGAAATCGTCCATATAAACACGTGCAGATTTCATCCCACCTGACAGCTCACAGCCTGGGAGGTGGAATAGTTTTTCTCATATCAACAGGCCCTCAAAGGAAATCGATATGGCCAACAAAAACAGATTGTTAAAACAACACCTGAATATAGCACATAAAGGATTGAGAAACTGAGTCCAAGTGAAGATATGAATTGGCAAGAGACATAACGTGATGAAAATCTCCTTTGCATGCATTCAAGGGAATCGACATAGTTAAAAGCTGGCATGGGCCAGGTCAAAAATGTAATATATTGTACTCGAAAATTTTGACGCACGGGTAAGAGATACAGCTATGTCTATCCCCTCTAAATTTTTACATCACATCACATCAATGTATCAATCAATGTATCAATCAATCAATCAATCAATCGCCATAAAGCTCTCAATACTTACACTTTATCATTGACAAGCTTTCCAACTTTCAACGCGAAGCTGGATGGTGGTAAAACACCGTTTACATAAGCTACCATATCTCTCTTTTTCATTATCATGAAATCCATGTTTTAAATCACTGCATTAAACAATCAACCGATCAGACCGATCGATTTACAACTTCGATTTCCTTTTCCACAACAATTGCAGATCAAGTACAATTCAAAAAGATAAATGCTACAGAATCATTTTGACAACTGTAAAAAATTCACACCATTTTCTTTAATGACAATTCTGGAGGAATCTTCAACGCCAACACATCTCAGAAATTTCATAAAATTTTGATTTACTTTGATTCCAAAATAAACATTTGCAATGTAAGGTTCGAACTAGACCATTGCTTGATGCTTTCCAAGTCATTCAGTTTGTGAGTACTACGTTCACTCATGTGTCGCTATCGCCTTTTATGCTCTGATAAAGTACATGCTGATTTCAGGGGGTAACTGCATGCAAGTAAACAGCCTCTTTTCTGACAGATGTTATCACTTTCATAATTCAGTCTTTTAGAAGAATCTTTCTTATCTATCAACAGTTGATTGATTTACCTTCTTCATTATGATTATTCTCGTAAAATAAGATATAGATAAATTTTTTTGTTTTAAAAATATTCAACGCTCACTGCCAAAAATACTCAACTTTAGTTGCTATGAAACGGTCTCCCATCTTAAGAATTTAATCAATTATTGTATTAAAGGGCTTTACAAAAATTTGGCAAACTGTTTTTACAGGATTAAAACATTTGGAATTAAGCATGAAATTACCAACCCGATTCTTTTCAGGAAAAACGAATATCTAATTTGAATATTCAGAAATTACTGTTAATAAACCATGAGCTCTAAACCAAAATGTTCTAAGAACAATTCAATAATGCCAACTCTACGAACAACTCAATAATGCCAACTCTACGAACAACTCAATAATGCCAACTCTAAGAACAACTCAATAATGCCAACTCTAAGAACAACTCAATAATGCCAACTCTAAGAACAACTCAATAATGCCAACTCTAAGAACAACTCAATAATGCCAACTCTAAGAACAACTCAATAATGCCAACTCTAAGAACAACTCAATAATGCCAACTCTAAGAACAACTCAATAATGCCAACTCTAAGAACAACTCAATAATGCCAACTCTAAGAACAACTCAATAATGCCAACTCTAAGAACAACTCAATAATGCCAACTCTAAGAACAACTCAATAATGCCAACTCTAAGAACAACTCAATGATGCCAACTCTAAGAACAACTCAATAATGCCAACTCTAAGAACAACTCAATAATGCCAACTCTAAGAACAACTCAATAATGCCAACTCTAAGAACAACTCAATAATGCCAAAGAGAGGAAGACTTTAAATTGCTTCAGACTTATTACACCCGTTATGATACTAAAAATTAAAACTATGATTTGCTAGTAAAGTACTAAATTATCTCTAAGATTGAGAAGAACGACAAGAAACGATTGATTAGAGAAAATAAAACGAAAGGCAACCCCCCGGTGACTTACATGGCATCTTCCAGCTGGCTCTTCATCTGCTTCAGTTCTTGCTGTGAAGCGTTCAGTGCAGCCTAGAATTGAGACGAGAAAATAAGAATGTTAGCGAACAGTTAGAAAACTAGCAGGGAATAATGAAATATTTATGCCTTTAATTAGCAAACACAGGATAAAGATCCATCTTTTCTCAGGTCTTATTTACTCGAAAACCAAGTTTTACATTTCTAACGAAGCGTTTCTTTGTTTTTGGTAAATCAATTAAAATTGAACGCGCATCGAATTATGGTTAACAGTAACTTATTCTTTAGAAATGTTTGACAAAGAAATAGTGGTCTTTGTTTTCAGATTAACAAGCACGAAATACAAACAACTTTGCAGAAAAACAACTCCAATCTACCTGGGTGAGTCACAAAAACATGTGGGGCGTTTGGCGGACTGTGACATCGCATTTACCCACCCGATTGTCGTGAACTGAATTTTTCCATGAACTCAATAACGTTCACAAAGCCATCATAATTATGATTCTGTTCATTACATGAAAAATTAATCACCAAAAAATAATCATTTTATCTTTCAACATCGCCATATATCAACTGAATTCTTTTTGGTTGACTTTTAATGAGCGCGAACTGTGCGCAGTGCTCAAAGAAAGGGTTTCTGGAGATTTGGAACAGCTTAATCTCAAACTTCATGAAACGAACTGTGAGAAAGATGAGCCAGGGAGAGTTTTACTCAGATATGATCACCGATAAATGGCACTGACTGGAGAAAAAATTTCTTGACCTCCACTAAAAATAGTTCAAGATAGTAATACACCTACCGCTGGTTTCTGACTATTTTGTAGAATGGCTAAAAAGGTGTATTTATTTATCACAATGTTCCAACAAGAATAAATACAAATCGCAACAAATTAGAAATGAATGTTTACCTTGTCTTGTTCTGCGCGACTGAATGATTCTCGTTTAACTTTTTCCAGTTCTGTTTGAACATTTTCAAGTTCATCTTGTAATCGATTTCCTTTTTCTGACAAAACTGCTTTTTCATTAGCAGCCAGATGTAAGACTTCTTGTTTTTCATTTTCTGCCATCACTAACATCTCATCTCTTTCTTTCTGTACCAAAGCAACTTCATTGATCAACGCTGCTTTTTCTTTCTCATATTTTTGAGCTAATCCTTCAAATTCCGCTTTCATTTCACAAACAATTTCTTCCTTCTCTTGATTTAATTGCAATGCACTGCTGTCTTTCTCTCGATTCAGTCTTTCTACGTCCTCCTCGTGTCGTTGCATTGAACGTTTAAGAGCCACCTTGAAATAAAATGGAACATATGTAATTGTGCAGGGTAGCAATTGGGGCATCTGATGAGAATTTAGCCGATTAAGACAAGTTTGAACGGGACTCTAAACCCGCAATCAACTGTAGCCCGCGTGCAGTCTTTCTTTCGTGTAAATTGAAAGAATGAGACAATAGCAAGACTGCGCATTAGTAAACAATTTCTCGAATTTTCTTGAGTGAATCCATTGTAATATTAGCCAATTAGATCCTGGGTTAGAAATTTTCCGAACTGCAACACAATAAGCTAATACATAGCATCTTTGTTTCATTTTTGTTTGAAACTGAGTTTGGTAGAACAGATTATCTTCATTGATTTCATTTTGCGGTGTCAGCCATACGATAAATCTCTTGGTGATGCGCATTCTTTCAACTTTACAAAAGAGATAGTGCACAGAGGCTAAATCAACCGATGTTTTACTCATCAACATATGAACTGGAAGTAGCTTCTTGATACACTATGTTGCTTTTATTCAAAAGAACCATTACCACAAAGGCTGCACGCTTGATACATTACAATTTCAAAGTGTCTCAAAATCAAATTTGGCCTAAACGAGAACTTTAGATCTATGTTGCAGCAGCCAAACTGATAGAACAATTCAACTTCTGTCAGAAACTTCAACTAAAGCTGTATGGATGCATGGTTTTCTCTTGGCCCAAATTTGATTTCAACAAAGTCTGAAATTTAGCGAGCCCAAAAATGGCCCTGTGAGACAGTGGTTCTTTAAGAACAAAAGGACAAAAGGAGCTTCTATCTCCCTTTTTGAGGATCACCGAAAAGAAAGATACCAAAATGCATTTCATGATGAACACTGAAGAAAAATCTGTCAGAAGACATTGTGCTTAAATACAAATTCCTCATTTCATCAATTCAAGAAACTATCCAAACAACAAATGAAACTTACCTCGTTATCTCTGTTAGCAGCATTTAATCTTTGCTCTAGTCCTTCTTTGTCTCTGTTCAATTTCGCCTCTTCAATTTCTTTTTCTTTCTTTACCCTCGCAATGTCAACAATAAGTGCTTCTTTTGCCAACTTTAATTCTTGATTTTCTCCTTCCAATTGTTCCTTTCTTGCCTCTAATTTCCCAGCAGTTTGTTGCATTTCGTACAAAGCTGTTTCAAGACTCTCCTTATCACTCTTCAAACTGGCATTTGCCTAAAAAGATACAGAAAACAAAATGTTCAATATTGACTGTTTAAATAAACCTTTAATATGGTGAGGTATATATACCATAGCAACCAATCAGCCAGCATATCATAGTAACCAACCACCATATGGTGAAGTAAATGATAAAAAGCTTCCACGCTCAAATTCCAAATTAATAGCCATCTGTTTACAAATCAGTTTACTTCAGTCACAAGCCAGCTATCCTGTGAGACAAGATGAGTTTTCTTCAAACGCACGCGATTCCGATAAATTTTGTAAAGCTTGTCTAATGCATGCTGAACAAATATTTAAAGTTATGTTCACCTCAGACATGGTTCTATTGTCCCTCTCGGCACCCGTGAGCTGAACAACAAGATTCGATTTCTCTTTGGTCAGGTCTTCTTTCTCGCGGGCAAGACGCACAACATTGTTACTCTGTCTGTCTAACTCGCGTCTAGCCTGCACAAGTTCATCATGGTAACCATCTCTCTCGCGGGTTGCTTGGTTCAAACTTTCGATGAGTTCTTTTCTCTCTCTGTTTGACTGAATAAGTTCGCTTTCAATTTTCTCTCTTGTTGCTTCTGTGATGCTCAGGTTCTGATCCAGTGTTGACTTCTCTGTATCCAAATCGACCTGAAAAATGATGTCATATGAAGGTTAAAATATGATCAAAATTTCAACTCTTCTACAGAGCTTTCAGCTATAAATATTTCAGTTCAATCCTTTATCCTCATATTCTGAAAAATCTCTTTTCCTACCAAACATTATAGTTTCGAATTAATCGTTTTTGTGCAAATCAACTAAGAATAATTATTGCTTAAATGCACTTTTTCTAACTCGATCAAGTTTCGTCTGTCATTCTCTACAATATTTACATCCATTATGTAATCAAAAGGAGATAAAGTGCTACCCTTTCATATCCATAAGTCCTTGAAATCTATCAATGGTGGACACTTGGGGGATGTGGGGGTTTGATTGCCCTCAATGTTGGAATATCTGGCAAATTATCCGCCACTGAAATCAATCAACTTTAATCTCACCTTTTCTTGTTCAACTCTGATCAGTTCTTCTCTTATGCTGATTTTTTCCTGCTCGATCTCTCGTTTCTCATTTCCCAAGGCATCTCTTTCCATTTCCATATGTCGGATGATTTTTGTCAGCTCAACTTTATCCATTCCAAGAGCTTCATTTAAGCTTTGCAATTTAATGAGTGCATCCTTCAATGCAAGTTCGTCTGATTTGATCTTGTTTATCGCCATTTCAACTTCAGCTTTTTGTAGCTCCGTCTTTGAAAGAACTTCAGCAATGTGCGATTTTTCTTGGTCAATAACCTCCTTTTCAAGTAGAGCTCTGTTCAATCTCTCTTTCAAATCAACACATTCTTCTTTAAGTGCTGATAGTTTGCTTTCTAAATTCTCGCCAATGGTCTGCGCACGTTGAAGTTCGGCAATGATTCTCTCCCTTTCTTTATCTGTAAAAAGATGACAGAGTTATCGACCAATATGTAGACAAACGATAGAGAAAATTTCCAAATTTTAGATGGAGACGAATATCTTCGAATTTCCAAATAAAGTTCCAAATCTCTCAGCTTAACAAAATATCTATATAAGTAAGACTTTTCGGATTCTGTTCGGAGTCACTATAGCCGCATTCACTTGTTTCTCGTAGACTGGTCAAAAAATAAGTGGACTAAATTCAACTTCTTTCGGTGGTCAATATCATATCTGAAACGAACTCATTACCATGACAGCAAAAATGAAAAAATCCATGACATTCAGTTTCTTTCATGCGAGACAAAGATCTCACATATTTGGAAATTAAAGCATCATAGTAATCCTTCTGTGAAACAGATCTTAAAAATTCTAAATCCTAAGTCAGAAAAACAATGCGAAACAAATATTTGTAGGTTATTGTATGCTGAAACATATATTACAAGTTTGTACGCTATTTCAGCATGCATTCCATGACTGGTTGATAACGGCTACTTAAAAATGGCTGTGCAACTATGTTCTCCTTCTCCTTTTGCAACTCTTTTGCAAAATTTTGTCAAAATATGCCGACTTACCGTTTCATCAAATTGGAACAAAAAAGAAAGAAAGACATACCTAGAGCCTCCCTTTCATCTTCAAGATGATCACGTGTCCTCTGTAAATCAGCATTGGCTAATTTCAACTTTTCGATTTCAGATCCTAACTCGTCAATTTGTTTCGCTTGAGATGATCGAACTCTATCAAGATTTTGCTTGTCATTTTGTGTTAAATCAAGTTGTTGTTTGAATCGATCACGATCGGCTGTTACCTCCATCAAATTTCTTTCAGCTTGCTCGAGATCTTCTTTTATCTTACATGCATGGCTTTCAATTGATTTCTTTTCATTTGTCAAGTTTTCAATTTGTTTCTTCGCCATTTTAGAATCATCCTTTGCAGCAGTCATTTTCGTTTTCAATTCCTGTTCCAAAAGTAAAAATATATATATTTTAATATGAGACTGTTGATTTCTGAGATGTATATATCGCTAATTATTTTCTAAATATTCGAATTCAAATGAAATCACATACACACACGCTATGCTAAAGAAATCCTAGTTCTTAGCTTTTGTCATTGTAACAGTCCTGGCGATAAACACAGCTGTGAAGAACAAAGCTTTCATCTATAAAGAGACATTGTATAGACCATATTCTTCGCAAATGGGTAAGAGCTCCTGTCTTACGTGAAAGTAAAATTTAGATTAAGCTCTGCTTTCGAAACAATTTCCAACAAAATCTTCAAATTCTTTCCCACATAAAGATCAAATAACTGTTTTCAGCGGAAGAACACAAGAGAGCAGATAAATATCAAAATGATATATATTAATTAATTTTAACAAAATGAAGGGAATAAACAAACCTGAACTTGCAACTGGCGTTTCTTGAGTGCTGATTGGACAGCAGAAACAGCTGAGTCAGCAACAGCAGGGGTCCTTGCTCTGGTTGGTGACAATGATCGAAGTCTAATAGCACGTGACGGGGATGGTGATCTCTTATTGGACGGTACTCTTGTATATGGAGTTGAAGTTAGATAACTAGCCTCCATTTCATCCACCTCCTCCCCATCTACTTCTTCCATACCATCCCCCGTAGGTGATCCAACCATCTTGGCAGTTGTCTCAGTATCTTTGATAACACTATTTGCAATTTCACGCAATGTTGTGTGCAGAACATCAGCTTCCTCTCTAACTGCCAAAATACTTGCTTGACTCTCAGATTCCCATTTCTCATTTTGTTCAACAAGTCCCGTTTCCTAAGAATCACAAAAATGTTATTTAAATTTCCCCATCTGATCGCCAATGAATGGCGTAGCATTTACATACAAGGCTTTTGCCTTCAAATCTGTTGTATGATTGAATGAAAACACATTGATCAAGTAAGAGCTGTTTTGAAATGCAAACAACAAGAATCATATACCAGTAATTCATATTAAACACAAACCTAGGCTACGTTCAATTCTCTAAGTACATATACATGTTGATTTTCCAGCAACCTCGGGAAAAGGGTGTAAAAAAGGGCAAACACGTAAACAATGAATTAAAGATATCAGCCGATTTCCTTTAAACTAATTCATTCATTTCTAGAATGTAATAATGATGATATGATGAAAATAATAAAATGCAAAAACTAACCAAACTGCTCAGCTTTTTAGTTAGAGAATCAATCTCTTCATCCTTTGCACTAATTTGTTGTTGCAGTTGTTCAGTCAGATCAGCAAGCTTCTTCATCCTGTAAAAAATCCAATTTTTCTCCAACCTTATGCTAAAAACAGAGCAATTTACCAATACAAGATTCAAATATCAATCACCACACACTTTCAAATGTTATTTAAAGAACTTTCTGTATCATGTGAAAGGAATCATATGTCATTGAAAGCATCAAGAGACTGACAGTCTATAAAAGTTTTGTGGAGAAAAAATTTGTCACGCTAGCGAACAGCTGATTTCACGAAACTTTTTCCATTACGAGAGAAATGTTAATATCGAATAAAGAAAGAATTGGAGTAGATCCAAATGTTCTATGCTTACTGTTCATTCGTTAGAGCAGCCTCGGTTTCATATTTGTTCTGCATTTCCATAAATGTTTGAATCTTTTCACGAAGTTGTTGCTCAGCCTAAATAACAAAAGGATCTTTTAATTAGCATAGGAAGTGAAAGTCTTTAAAGCACAATAACTGTGGTGTCTTTTTCGCAAAGAAAGCATTAGGTTTGGTTGTGAAATGGTTGATGTGTGGTTGATCCGATTGACACAAACTGCTTTCTTTAAACAACAGCGATCCTCCCTTACCAATATTTGTTAGAATAAAGATCTCTTCTTTGAAAATAATAAGAATTAACAATTTTTTTCATTAAAACAATACTTTCATCCCCACATTCTTTTGTCAATTGACAGATTAGTCTTAACATTTTTTTCAATGTTCCTAATTTTACAATTAAATAATAAATTGATCTTATCAATAATATCATACCTTAGCACGGTTTTCTCTTTCCCTGTCCAAAACAGCAGATACATTAGACTCAGTACCTCTTTGCACTCTTTCAAGATTTACACAAGCACCTTGGATTGAACGGGCAGATTTGTTCACTTCAGCTCTCACCAGTGTAAGGTCTCTGAAATGATGAAAAAAACATTAAAGTTATATTTTTATTGCAAAAAAATATGACAACTTCTCAAAATGAAAATTTGCACCAGACCTTTGACACATCCATAACTAGAATGTTTAAATGTGAACAATAGTAATAGAAGCTCCAAAGCCACTCAATAGAACACTTTGTAAAACACATGTAAAATTATTGCTGCTCTCTTACAGTAGCTATCTACAAGATCTATTATTGGCTTTTTGAAGTTATTTAACTTACCGTTCAGTACAAGCAGATCATTGACTCAAGGACATCACAATAAGGTGTTTATACCAAAGTTTTTGGATATGAAAACGTCAGTATATCAACTTATTTTTTCTTTACCTTTTCAAAGATGAACATTTACCAATGAATTCAACTGTTTCAAAGCAAGATTTTCAGGAAATCAGTTAGACAGTTGAATGGTAGCCAATACTGTGAAATCAAATCTAAGAATCGTCCTGAACAAATCTTATTGTCAAATGATCATTATAATTGGCATAGTTTGTGATCTTTCATGGCCCGATAAGATTTGGTAGCTTTTTATACAGCCCTTGCTATGAAGTATATATATAAAAGAAATAACTTACTTTTGTGCTTGAATTTTCAGCTCATTGAATTGTCTCCTGAATCCATTAACTGCTTGCCACATCACAATAAGACGTTCATGTTCTTCACTGAAATATTTCTGCTCCTCTTCCTCTCTTTGTTCCAATTCTTCTCTTGCTTTGTTCCAATCTGCAGTCAACTTTTGCACCTCCATTGTAAGCTGGTTATTTGTGTCATTTGCTTGTTCCAGTTGCTCCCGAAGCATATTGTTGACATGCTGCAGACTTGAGTTTCTATAATGAAAAGAAAATTTCATTGACAAATCCTAAAATAATCTTCCAATAATGTATGGGCCAAAAATGAACTTCAGTTATTTGAGAATCTGTAATATACAGTTTTCTTGGGGTATTGGAATTAATCACAATTTTACTGAAAGCCAAAGGTCTGGAGCATTTCTTGTGATGTCCTTAGACTTTTATGAGCATTGTAAATCTTACTAAAAAGGGTTTATGAAAGTTCCTTTATTTCAAAATGCCTACAAAATGACAAGAAATCTTCCACTAAGAGCAATATACTGTTCATTCCCCTCAAGGCTTTAAAACTGATTTTTGCAAATGCATCACTTCATATTCACCATAATTTTTATAAAGATTTGATTCTCAGCATTTTGTTTGAGCATGTGGTTTGAGTCATAAGACTGATCATGCTCAATGTATTTGAGTGAAAGGATAGATGGTTTTGGGCCTTTTTTCTAAGTGTTCAGAAGTTATATATGGCTCTTTTTGCTAATTTTACCTTTTTTCAATTGGAAGAATTGAACAATAATCACTCAGTCAAATAGCTCAAGGAACCAACAAAGATGAACAAATTACTTTTGCAAGGCAATTTGCAGCACTGCAGCAAAGTTTGATGAAACTTAATCCCAGCTGCAAAAAAAGTTATTCAAAAAAGCAAATAAGACCCTGTCATCACATAAAAAGAAGTCTGGCCATGGTTGATATTTTTCACCTTTTTTCTTTGATTCAGATTTGAACAAATTAAAAATCCCATTGCCTCAAAGTAACCTAGAGATTTACTTATCTCTAGAAATCCTTTCAATGGCATTAAGATTATGACATCCTTATCACAAAAAGAGAGCTTTATAAAGAGATCTTCCAAAATATTGATTCTTACTTCTGTTGTTCTTCTTCCAATCTAATTAGAGTGTTCTCAATATCTGATGTGTGCTCATCCTCAGTTTCACGTAGCCTCCCTTCATAAGCTTGTAAGCTAACTGATGCATTCTTCAGCTGTGGTGAAATGAAAATATTGAAAGTATATAATGTAAAAGTTCAGAATCATTGCCCAAACTTAGTGGGCATTTCTATCAAATGAAATGAGATGATTTGAACAGGGTTCTACAAACCACTTTTCTGTTGAGGAAGATTCAAAATTTTGAAACATACAAAATAATTTGGTCTGTCCAATAGTCAATACGCCCTTTCAACAAAACGGTGCATGCTGGGTAATCAGGATCGATCTCTCGCACGCGTTGTATTGTTTCTATTGTGTTCGCCTATTCTCTCGCCCTTGGAAGTTGTTTTTCGAGCGGTTTATGACGATTTTACTCAATTAAACGAGGTAAGAAACTTCTCTCGTATACATTCCATACTTTTAGCTACTTTTTCTTGACTTTTTGGTGGTGTTTCACTCTGAAATATGCTACAGGGCATCGTTGATAGCAGGCGCAGATGGCCAAAGGCCTAGGTCCCTGCACTTTCAAGCGGTAAATAGCATATCGTCGCGGCATTATTACTTTCATACTTTACCTTATAACTTGACAAGACTCTTGAAAAGCTCTTACTGTACCTAACCAAGACATTAATTGAAGCAAAAGGAAAAGAAAATGCCTCTTCCTTTCAACCTTTGCGTTGTGATAAATTTGTGCGGGCTGACGTGAATGTAAACAAACTGTTCACTTTCTCGTGTAAAGAAACAACTGCCATTTGACTTTACAAACCTTTTTTCATTTACGCCTGAATTAAAAGGGAGAAATATTTTTGCTTTTTCTTACTTGAATCAATGTCTTAGCTAATGGGCTACAGAAAAAGCGTTAAAGGATCTTGTCAATGTAAAAAGTAATGTATGAAAGAAGTGCTGTAGCGAAGATATGCTGTTTGCCACTGACAAATACAGGGAATATAGGTCTAAGGTCCGCTATGCCTGCAATCAACGAAGCCCTTCATCATATTTGATTGTGAAATATCACCAAAAGGTCAAGAACAAGTACCTAAATGTGTGGAAAATATACGGCAGAAGTTTCTTACTTTGTTTAGTTGAGTAAACTCGTCGAAAACCTTTCGAGAAATAACTTGCAAGGGCGAGAGAATAGGTGAACACAATAGAAACAATACAACACGTGCGAGATATCGATCCTGATTACCCAGCATGCACCGTTTTGTTGAAAGGGCGTATAATTTGCTCATAGCTAAAGTCAATAGAAAAATTAGTTTATAACTGGGATTCAATAATATCACTTCATTGATCTTTGCAGCACCAACAGCTGAGAATCAAGCTGATCTTCTTTGATTACTGCTCTGCTTTTACCCTGATCCCCTCCATTCTGGCAGCTGGTAGATGCTGGAGGGACCATTTATATAGCTCTTATGAAATTTGTCAAATAATCAACAATGTATATATATTATGCACTTTTTGAAAAACATTTTTCTTTTTATTCCATTAATTCATTCAAAAAAGTAAATCATCTGAATATTACTATGAAAATGATTTAGTACCTCCTACCTAAAATCAAATGGCCAGAAGCATATTCAGTAATATGAAGAAATAAAAACATACCTCACTTTGAACTT
Organism: Aurelia sp. 3 sensu Dawson et al. (2005); assembly: GCA_964020215.1. Lineage (NCBI taxonomy): Eukaryota > Metazoa > Cnidaria > Scyphozoa > Semaeostomeae > Ulmaridae > Aurelia > Aurelia sp. 3 sensu Dawson et al. (2005). The sequence continues at coordinate 113,501 of OZ026584.1, forward strand.
TCTCAAGTTCCTTACTTTTATCATTCATGCTGTTATCAAGCTCACCACATTTTCTCTTGTACTGAAGAACCTATGAACCACAAACAGACAAAATTTCATCATCACTAAACATGTTGTCATACGATTCAGAATGCAACTTCATTTTTCTCTTATTTCAGTTCTAAATTTCTCCAAATCTATGGATCCAAAGAAACCAACTTTTGCAGTAAGGCTCTGACTTTGAAAACAAAACAGTCTGTGTGTCAAATGATAAAATTTCTATTCCCACTAAAAATATGGATTTGGAGCAGGAACATGGTCACATTTTTCTGAAAGCTAAATGGATAAAATTGGCAGAAATCTACAAACCTTGCTCTGAAGTTTCTGAATAAGTTGTGCTTGTCTTTGTTGTCCATCTTGGTATGCTTGCAATTTTCTCTTATAATTAGCATGTTCTTCATCTAACTTTAAACGCAACATGGCATTTGTTTGTACCAATGATTCATTTGATCGTACTTCTCCATTAGCTTTTGGGGCTTCCTCCATCATGGATTTGCTCTTTACGCTTGTCTCACCAATCTATTAGAATGAATTAATGCAAAGATGGTTCAGTCAAACTACATTAAACAATATCTAGATATTCAGGGAACAGTAGCTTTCAAACACTTTGCATTCTTTCTGACTCATGCAGTGGCAATTTTACCACCATACGATACGATACGATACGATACGATACGATACGATACCATACCATTATGCTGATACATTGTAACCACACTGATACGACTGAGTGGTGAATCACATTAAGACTAGGGTGAGAGATTTTGGAATTTGAAAATCTCTCTGATTTTCAAAGATTTTTGAGACACATCCTGACATTTTGAAAGGTTGATCAGATTTCTCAGACTTTCAAACTTTTGACATTCATAGATATTTCCAAAGATTTTGCAAGGCTTTTGCGGATGTTTAAAAGAACTGCCAAAATGTTTTGAATTTGAATCTGGGGAAATCTGGGGGAAATTTCTGGGGTCTTTTGAGGATTTTTCAAAGAACTGCCAAAAGATTGTTTGAATTTGAATCTTATATTGGGGGAAATTTCAAGGATCTTTTGAGATTTTCAAAGATTTTTAGGATTTCCCTTGAGACTTCTAAGACTTTTTGAAAATCTCTTTAAAATTTGCAGGATTTTTGAAGATTTTGAAATGTTTGAAAATTTTTACAGAAAGTGTACTGGTCAAGATTTTTGGAGAGATTTGCCACTTGATGATTTGCCATTTCAGACTAAAGCACAAAATGGATGAGTCAGAAAGCCATGGCACGATATTGCATGTCCTTATACAAGATGAATCACAAAACTCAAATAGACCTTTCTATTTGCACAGGAGGGGGAATGACACCTTTTCAAAGAAGAAATATTTCAGAGAGTTAATTTAATTGATTTAATCATCAGTCAGTTGAAAACATTTAGCAAATGGATCTAGGGTACAAGAGCTCAGAAATGGATTAAATCCACCAACTCTTTTGTTTTGTCTCTGAGAATTTGCAGATTGCTGCCCCTGGAATTTTCAATTTTGCCTATCAAACATCATTGACAAAATTGTTCTTTTGCTCCGTACATCTTGCTTCCAAAGATTTCTATCAGTTTTTTCCTTCCTGCCCAGCTCCTTCAAAGAATCCTCAAGGCCTAATCCTTCTACTCAGCCCTTCTACTCAGCCAAATTAAAACGGAGGACTTTAATCCCTTGAAAACCACCTTGGATTAGTTCGACTTTACACTTGTAAAAGATCTCTCAAACTGCGACAACCCAAAGCATTGTGCAATGGCCGCGCCAATGACCTCATGTACTAAGTACACACAGTAACACAGTTGAGGAAAGTTTGTACTACGAAATTCATTGACAGTTGGGAAGAACAATAAGTGCCCATATGTGGTTCTAATCTCAAAGCTTAGAACAAAGGGGTGAAGGACTCTCGAGACAAGAGATCAATCCAAACACAATCGAAAACAAAAGTCAATTCAGTGGGCGGTATCTTTTTCATGTGGCGAGGCAAAGTGTCCTGTTTCTGTAGTCAAGGAAACGGATGATGCAAATGAGCCCTTGGAGAAAATACATCAACACTTCACAAATTAACAAGTTTTATCATTTATGAACTGGTAAACATTAAAATAATTATACCTGCGTGCGAGTTGATGGGTTAATGCAAAAAAGGGGCCAAAATCGAAGAAATATTGAGTTTGCTAACGGCAAGGGCTTCTTATTGGACGCGTCTGAGTTGCTAAGGGTAACTATGGATGCAACCTAGTTTTTGATGGAAGGGCAAAGCGACATTTTCCAAAGCAAGCACTAAAATCTTTGTGGGAGGCGAACCAGCTAAGTAAAAACTTCTGGATGACTTATGAGAACAAAAAGGGGCGTTTCCACTCACAACAAATCCTGGTTCAAGCTGAAACATTTGAGGACTAATGACTCCCTTGACAATATTTACGTTTACGAAAAAGCCCGAAAAAGGAAGTGATTTGAGAACTGAACGGAAAGAAACCCAACCAATGACAAGAAACCCACAGTTAACTATATGCGTTCTTCGAAACTCAACAATTTGATTTTGCAAGAAAGAGTGAAAAATTTGATAGTTTGTTGAAAGATTTCATCAAACACCAGGGGACCTCCGCTGAAACCTCGTTAATTAAAACTTTTTCCTTGTCTTAATTTGAAGACAGTCGCATGGTTAGAATTTTAGCCAAAAAATCAATATGTGGATCTATGTTGATAAAAGATGACGTAGAAATTATTTGTACATTAGTACAGGAAATCTTTTGATCAATAGTTCCTATTTCACAAAAAAGAAAACGAGAGAACTCACCTTTTCACTTAGTGCCGAATATTTAGAGCCAATTTCATCTCTTTCTGCTCTCGTTGCAGCCAACAAATCTTCTAATTTTGAAAGTTCATCAGTTAGTAGGCGATTCTCATTGGCTAAGCCTGATTCCCGTGACATGGCTTTAGAATCAGGGGGAGAAATAGATTTTGTTACAATTTCCCTAATCTGGGCAGGTACGTTCGTTGATGGTGTATCTTCAGCCAGGGGGGTGTGGTATGATTGTTCGCTGTCACTTATGTTTGAGAGATGGTCCTCTTCCAGCCTCTAACAAAGAATATTCCTGTGATTAGTTTTGCAATATACCCTCTTTTGGACCTGGCATGAAAGGGAAGCTATAGCTCTTGGTCTTCTCTCTCGGCTTGCCTCAAATGCTAGAGGGGGATTGTATGTCGCTGATATGACATGTTCACAAAGGCGTCTGTTTTTGTATTCATCACTGTACTATCTTGCCTGAACATAACCAGGAGAGCCAATTACCGTAGCCAGTGTGAAGACCCTACTGACTTTTTCAATGTGGTTCGTCATCTTTGAAGATAAATTAGCAGTCTCACATTCAGGCTACAATCAATGCTTCCCTGCTAAAAATGTATGGCCTAATTTTCTCTTAAATCCTAATAACACAAATTTGAAAAATTTCTTAAGAGAACAGTTGTACATCATTATCTCCTCACTTCTAGGTAATTTGTAGGAACAGCACTAAATCAAAGTCTCACCACAAATGAGGTGCAAATTTTTTTGTGAACAAAGTAAAGCTTCCTCTTACTCATTTGTATACTGGATGATAGTTGCATTGAAAAACTCAGACATGTCTCAAAGGGCCTTGATGAAATTCGGAGTGATGATCCTTTACTTTATGAATGAAATTCTTTCCCATCAAAGTCTTGGCAAAAATAGAAATCTAATCAAAGTATATTTGCAAGAACTTCAAAATTCTTGTCGTGGGAATCCACTGTGATGTGAGGACTTCTTGGAGCAAGGATGTAATGAACACAATGTATTGAAATGAACCAAGAATAAAACAGTGGTTTCCCAATCATTATAATCTGGATACAAAATGAAAATAGGGAAATAATAAATGGATAAATAAGTGACTTGAAACCGCAAAGTCTACTGAAACGATTTCAATTCAACGTTTGATCTTTCTTTGCAAGTGTAAACAAATATGGCCGTGATTTCTCTCGCCTTCAGCAAATTCAAAAATTACAACTTGGCACAAATAAAGTAAAAATAAGAAATATCAAAAAGGAAATCATACTTTGATGACACTGGTTAAGTCTTCTTCTTGATCAATAAATGTATCGCCTGTTTCGTGAATATAACTCATTTATGACTAGCAACTGCAAAGAAATTCAATGTTTTAGAGAAGATTGTTCATTTGACAGTTTGAAAGGCTATACAGCTTCAGTCGCAAGCAAATTCATTCTCATCCGTTGATGAGAATAATATCAAGATCGCTGAAGATAAGACATCATGTATCAGGCACAAGTAAATAAACATTGTCGCACCAAGAAACGCGAGAGCATTATTTTATTGGCGAGAAGTAAATTCGAAGTTTGGCCTGGTGTGAAGTCAACGAATCCTCGGCAATTCAGACTGCAAAGAGACCTGAGATAAATCACAAAAAATAAATAGAAAAATAATCTTACAATGCCAGCAACTGAAAGAGATAAAATATCTTGCGAATCGATATGCGATACCAGGTGCTATCCTTTATACATTGATGATATTTTGATTTCTCTTCAAGGCAACAACCTTCTGCTTCAGTCCGCCATATCCATCCAACATCCAAGAACATCCACGCGTTGTCGAATCACATCACAGACGCGCTAAGTTTGAATCTGATTGGCTCACCCAAACGAGGTTCTTATCGTCTCTCTTCAACAATTAAAGATAAAGCGATCTGATTGGCCGAATTTGAATAGCTATTTGTTTTCTAGTTCTTCCTGTTGTCTCGTTTACTTTTCAACGAAATGTTTGGATTTTTGAGGACGAGGCTTTCGGCGTTTCCTAGCAACTTGATGTCGCATTTTGAAACGGGGATCCTGCAGAAGATCCCTCACCTGGGAAAGAGGAAGTAGAAAGATTCAGGGTGCCACTTTGTACTTTTGACCATTGGCAAAACAAACCATAAGCGACACCCTCGAATATTTCGAGACTGAAGTTCGGGGGTTCCAATCTTGCTAAGAGTCAAGGTTTGGCAGGAAACCCCAAACGTTTTTGAAAGGTTCCTTTGATGTTATTTTGGTAGCAAAAGTGCGGCGATATCACGTCGAAAAGACAAATAGCAACATCGAGGAATGATAAAGATTTGTCTATCTGACAATAAATGTGAGGCATAAAAGTTTATACAGCCTTCGTAAAAATAAACATGTGTTGTTTGGCATTGATCCGTTTCGTCTCGATTTAGAATAAATACCTTTGCCGCATGCATGTACGAAAGGTTGTCCGCAGTGCCGCAGGCTCAGATCAGCTGAAAAGCTGCCGAGGGGCATTTCACTCTGAAAGATCTCGTACACCTTTGGTAGAAATCCTTTTGTTTTCAAGGAAATTCCATGGAAAATTCGTAGAAACCCTGTCGTTCTAAAGAAAATCTCGTTGGCCTTTTTGAATTAGTGAAGTACCCCTCAATAGCTGCCACCTACCCAGCTCGCTTGCTTCAAAATTGCTTCGATTGCTTTATACATTGCATAGATATTGTTTGCTTGGTTGCTTAATCAATTCTTATAAAAGAAGGCGAATTTCCTATCTTTGATTTATTCCTGCAATTCATTTCTATTTCTCAAAGGTGAAAAGTCACACAAAGCTTTCTTTGCAGGGCGTCTTGCATCTTGCACAGTGGCAACTTTTTATGGCTTCTCTTAAAATTGATAAACATTCACAACGTTCAAAACATTGTTGGCTTTACTGTATTCAAAATCTTTTGCTCCCACACAACATTTAAAACCTTTAACCTATAAGCTGTCTTACACCTTAAACCTTTAAATCCCTGCTCCTCTGTTCCCTTACCTAGGCCCTTTATTCAAATTGTAATTCTTCAGATAATGTGGTCGATAAGTGGAAAGCATGATCGATGCGAGAATTTTCGCCACAAAAATGTAAAATTATACGTGAAATAGTATACCATTAACTGCAACACCCTGCAACAGCGAATCAAAAACATGGCTCTATTTTAAGAAGATCAACATGGACGTGGTCAGTCAACTCCTTGCACAGTAACTAATATTTGTGAAAACAAGCTCTTTGGAATTGGAATTTTAACTTGTTTAGATCACCACATTTGTTCCTACGAGTATTTTGCTTCCTTGTTTTCGTTTGGGTTAAAATCAGCGCAATCAAAGAGCAGCAGAAACAATTTTGCAACTGGTTTTAAAGCGATTAGATATACTGTATAGCTATTTGTTTCACTATATAGTAAATAGAAATCCTGTTGAAAAACAGGGCTTGTCGCTTCAGTTTAATCTAATACACTAATCCATTCATTTCTTTACTATTATCCCCATTTAAAGTGATTTCAATCCCAGAATCAAGTCCATAATTTATAAGTTAGAATCAGGAACTACACTGATAAATATAAACGGGTCTCAGAAAAGTGAAAAAGGTAGGAAATACTCTGCTGACTAAATGACTTATTCCGAGAACCTAAAGTGTTAAGTCAGTTAATCAAAACTCAAAATGATTTTCCTTTTTCACGCTTGTAAAACTATTAGTTATGCTATAACTGATATCTCATGGCATGACTTGTTCACATTACTTGTTAACATTACATGACATATATCCTCTCTTGACAACAAATGATAACTTTCTCACAATATATCATTCATTTTTTTATCGTTTCATCCATTTGATTTGATCTCCACCAAGACCTCGATATAACTGTATTACCTGCTTGCATCCCTGTAAAGTTATCTGCAATAAAACCTCCTATTCAAGTAAAAAACAAGAAAGTAAAACAAACTAAATGCCAATGCTTCTTCGATGTTTTGCATCAGTTCGTTGAATTTTGCATTTTTTTTGCTTTCGTTTCGCTTGCTGCTAGTTATGGCCTCTAACAAATCAGATTGCATCTCATTATTATCCTCATACATAATATTAGGATATTAACCTTATATATGATATGAATTAATTTTGTGATAAGTTATATATTTCAAAAGCATTACCATGAGCGATAGGACACCCAGTGTGAAGAAGTTTGAAGTCTATGTTAGTAGCGAGCCACCTTAACTTATTGTTCTTTGTGTTTTGAATTTATTTTAAGTTTGTATACAGTCACCTTTCACTTACCCTGGGTACTGGTACCCAGGGTAAACAGGACGGAAAATTGTCTGCGCCGCAGGTGCACTGCAGTGCGAAAAGTACGGGACTTTATTTTGCCGCTTTAGCGCATGCGTAGACAATTTTCCGTCCTGTTCCCAGGGTACCTTTCACTGTTTCGTAAGCTTGAAATTTTTAATTAAAAAAAAGTTCAAACACAAAGAAAAATTAAGTTAAGGTGGCTCGCTACTGATTCAAATTTCAAACTGCTGCACATTGAATGTCCTATCGTCCATAGCATTACGATAATGAAGAGGAGCACCATCACAATAGTACGTTAAGTGGACGTCGACGAACTTTCAAGATGGATAATTAGTAAGGCAATATCTAAATCACATGATACGCACACTAAATGTAACACAACGACAATTTAGAATAAGAGATTCAATGAACATTTAAGTGTTATAAACTACAGCAGGCTGCAGTAAGCGGCAGTAGATATCTGAAAAAAACTGTACTTGTCACAAATTTGTCATTGAACATCGACAAGGTAAAGTAAAGTCAAATGCTTTGATGAATAAGTAAATAAAGTGATAGATAACTACCTAGCAGCTAGCAGATACACACATTCCACTTGAGATGAAATCACACATTTGCTTCGCGATATTGCCTGGCCAAGTCTGTGTCTTCTCTCTGCTTCGACATGACCTGTAATTCACCTACCAAGCTAGCAATTTGAGGACTTCCAAAGTTCTCAATAGAATTAAGGAAGATGAATATAAAGACCTGCTACTATGCTAAATGCTTTCCACCCCCACTGTAATCGTATTTTGAGTGGAGGAAAAGCTTGCTTATAAATTCTTTTCAACCACAAAAACATCTGCATTCTGCAAGTGCTAGATCACATTTCACTTCATTTCGGTCGAGTTGGAAGTGCAGAACAGTTTCTGGGCTAATCAGATGTTTGTTTCAAAAAGGGCATGACATTAGGGGGATTCATTCCCCTCCATCACTACAGCATAAACAATTTGGAAGTCATTAGGCTGTTTTGCAGCCAAGTTTCTTCTGCAATGTAATATTTCATAACTCTCATTAGCAAGAGGGCTTGTGAGATATTTTTTGAATCATTCTTTACAAAATGATTAGTTTCCTGAAGGGCAAAAATTCTTCTTTCGCGACCATTGTTCACCAAAATATAAAGAAAGTACACAACAACCAGTACTCAGAGTAAATCAAACAATTATGTGAAGGGGACACAGCCCGCAAGGTTTCATGATAATCATAATTGTACTCTGGGTACCAGCCGCAGTGTGCTTGCTTTTTTGCCTTTATATTTCTTGGGGAAATTTAACAACAAAGAGATTCCATTCAAAATGGCTGCAAATTAACAATGTGAGTTCTCTAAGAAAAATCATATTTTCACAAACAATGGGGCATTGAATTGAGCTCAATGTTTTCAAGATACTTATCAATATTGATTGCCTTTATGAAAGATAACAATATTTCAAAATGATCTTTAAGATGCGACAATGTAACCGATGATACGACATTTTTTGTACTTCAGAAATAATCTCAAACTGGTAAAAAGCGGTGTACTTTCCTGAAATTTCAAAGTCTGCGAAATATGCAAATGGTAAATCAAATTTTAAACCGGAAATTTACTCCTTGAAAGACTTGGAATGAGTTAAAAGTCTGGACCGAAGACGGGGGTATTTCATTTCATCTAAAGGGTACATCAAAGAGAGAAAAACGCGTGTCCAATCAGTGGCTTGATGTTCGCAATGACCAGTGGCGCACGCTCTCACTTCTCATGGGATTACGTGGTGACGTAGTTGATAAAAAAGAAGAATCTCGTTCGTCAAAGGCATTTGGAAGGTATACATGGCCAGTGTAATGCTAGCAGTTTGCGCAAATAAGTCAAGGGCCTAAATTTCAAGATGATGTCAATTCGTGACTATTTCGGTACGGTTTCAAATAAGGGAAGTGCACTTCAATGTTGCTAACATGAGACTCCAATGAATATAACAATGAAAAGATGTTTGTACGAAGTAACCAAAATTTATTGTTAAACCATTTCAATCGAAACGTCTTGATAGAACTCTTCTCCAAGCATCACTGGACATTTATCCATGTCACAAGCTGTTATTAAGGTATCTTTAATGTCGTGAAACTTCACGTTTCCAAGGCAGAAACAGCTGTTCTTCCAAAACACGTGTCAAAAATCAAAATTTTAAGACGTGAAACTGTTATTAAGGCCATTTATCGAAGATTTATTAACTACAAAATGAGATACAAAACGGGAGAGTACGCATAAAATACAAAGAAATACAGAGTTGTAAATTATTAAAAAGGTTCGGATGTTCTTATTCAGAACTGATATTCTCGCTAACTGTTGGAAACCACTAAAAAATTAATTTACTTTGCTTAAAAATAACAAATTGCGGCGAAACTCTTTGTAAGCGGTTTTCTTTAATGATATTCTCTAGTCTTTGATGAGGATATTGAAGTGAATTGGGGTTGATGATAGTGGTTTGAAATTGGCAACGAGATAAAAATGAAATTCGAATCAAAGTTACCTTTTTAATTAAAGTCTTTTATTTCTAGAAACGACATTTTAACCGTCACATGACCAGTCCATTGTATAAGATACTCTTGTTGTTTGGCAGCTAAAGATACTCTAGAATGTAACCCTTGGTCTAGTGCGACAGCTCAGAGCTGTTAGCACTGGCAATATCTCAGATTGTAAACAAAATATCGCAAAAAGCGGAATCTCGGTATGTGGAGATAAATCTGAATTAATGATTACGCTAAAGATGGCGACGAGGAACTGTTTTGTGAAATGCATTACGTTCTATTATCGAATCCCCTCGGCCTTTTCACGGAAAGAAAAGCATGCTGGGAAAAAGGGAAAATTTCAAGATTTCGACACCACGCAGCTTCGAATTTCGCCAGGTTTTATCGAGGCTTATTTTCGCAACAAAACCTCTCTCCTGAGCGAGCACAAAGACGTTAGATATCTTTTGTGCATATCGTTAAAATCCTTGAACTTCAGAGATTACGAAATGGCAATATGTTTTTCAATCTGATTTTTAGAAATCTTTTTATATAGCCAAAAAGAAACACGAGGAAGTTTCCAAAATCGCAGAATTATGCTTAGGCCCTTGCGACCAAACGCCACATTTAGGCACATAATTCTGCTATCAAATGAGGAAATCAACTGAAATTCAAAATGAAAGCACTTCATTTATCCGTGTAGTCGGATATAAATTTGCAGGGTGCTACCTAAACGTATATGAATGTAGGGAGGTCAGACAGCTCAGATCACATGTCGTCCTTCCCAATGAAAACTTCCGAATAAAGTATCTTTACAGAAACTGGGTCCAATTTTCCTACAAAGCGAAAGAAACCCTTTTACTGCTGATTTTTTCATCCAAATATTGTTGATAAATGCATTTTCCAACATTTCATTGACGTTTCTACTAACTGCCATTTTTGAAATATCGTCTCTTCAGAAACTTATTTTAGCTCGTAAATCCAAGTCAGGTTTAGGCCTTTGAGTTTGACTGTTACTGGACTAAAGCTAAAGCGGTGAAAACCGAAAGCGCCCATTAAAAATATTCTGTTCCGTGAGATATTTTGGGCATTATCTCCTCATCTACTATTTAAGCTAAGCAAAAAGATTTAACATGATATCGAAGGTTAATGTTCTGAGAGTTGCATGTCCATGCCATTTTGGAAAGAGAGAGTTTAAATTCTTGAATTCATTTTGATGCACTTCTCGCTCGCTATTTGTGATTGTCTCGATCTGTTGTTTTAGTCTCTGCATTTCTTCTCTGTTTTAATGTAACAAACACAGCTGACATGATTTAATTCCAGCAACAAGTCGAGAATAAATGTAGAGAATGAAAGATCTACAAACCTTGTCCAACTTTCTTTCTTGTAGTAGTTTCTAAGCATATCCATGAGTTCTGGCACTCCCAACTCAAAGAAAATGTTCACGATCTCTCGGAGGAAAGCGAGACAAATCAGAAACGATGAAAGAAATATTCTGCCCGTTTGATGAAACTAGTATCAACAGTGACAAAGGCAGCCATAAACTGCGTAAAATATTTTCCTGGCTTCTTGTTGCAACTTTGAATTCCACCTCGAATGAAAATCGATTTAGAAATAACGTGTAACAGAACTTAGGTCATGTGACAACCGCACTCGTATCTGCACTTTTAATCATTGACTGATTAATCTAAAGTGGTTTTAGCAAACTTCTTTTTAAATATCATTTTCTTGCACACGTTTTCTTTTTTATAAGAAACTGGTTTATAAGAAACTTGTGCTTGGATGGCGAAAAATTTAAGAAACTGTAGTACTCCGTTCAATTTGTGCTAAGAAATTTTTGTAAAATCAAAGACAATTGTGAGAAACTTGTTGTCAAGAAAGAAATATCTGGCAGTGATAGAAACCACTTCAATCCAAGAAATAAGACACAAATTAAGAAATTTTTAGTAGTAAAAAGCTGAAATTTTCATGTGAAATTAAAGACACTTTTATTCTTAGAAAAGAACAAACGTGTTTTGGAAACATATCAATGTAATAGACCAAGGTGTTGAAGACGTATAAGGTACACATAAGTTTTAGAGGTAGCTTAATGTTTCAACAGGGTGTTGTGGAAGGAGGGGGGTGGGGCAAAAAATCTCTGAAGCATACTGTAAGTGCAAGCCAATGAAACACAGAATACGATGCCGGTTGATAATAGAGGTGGAAACCAAACAAGATTGACCTAGCAAGAGCAATCCCTGTATCGACTCACAACTCAAAATGAAACTTATCATCAGGTTGATTGTCAATCATCATGTTGAATCGTCACCCCACAAGTTATTTTTTCTGCAAGAAACTGCTTGTAAGAAACTCAACCATCGGATCGTCAAAAGATAGAGAAAATCAAGTACTGGAAAAATTTCTAAGAAGCCACTTACTTTAGTGGGGAAAATCCTTCGCATATGTTTACTTTATTTTAACTTGTTTGTTGTATCGTATTAAGGAACTACTTACGTAATGTCTAAACATTGGGAAGGCTTCATGAAACCTTGTTTCGAAATATTTCCGGATAGGACAGGAAATAAATATGACGATTGTTATGGAACATTTAAAAGAAACTTCTTAAACTCTAATTACTCAAAATCTGATAATCTTTAGAAACTTTCAATATTGGCCGAAATTCCTAGTTTCTTGTAAAAAGAAAGTGTAGGTACTTTAATCAATGCTTTCCTTGAATGATTAAAAGTGCAGATACGAGTGCAGTTGTCACATGACCTAAGTTCTGTTACACGTTATTTCTAAATCGATTTTGATTCGAGGTGGAATTCAAAGTTGCAACAAGAAGCCAGGAAAATATTTTACGCAGTTTATGGCTGCCTTGGTCGCTGCTGATACTAGTTTCATCAAACGGGCTGAATATTTCTTTCATCGTTTCTGATTTGTCTCGCTTTCCTCCGAGAGATCGTAAACATTTTTTTGAGTTGGGAGTGCCAGATTTCATGGATATGCTTAGAAACTACTACAAGAAAGAAAGTTGGACAAGGTTTGTAGATCTTTCATTCTCTACATTTATTCTCGACTTGTTGCTGGAATTAAATCATGTCAGCTGTGTTTGTTACATTAAAACAGAGAAGAAATGCAGAGACTAAAACAACAGATCGCGACAATCACAAATAGCGAGCGAGAAGTGCATCAAAATGAATTCAAGAATTTAAACTCTCTCTTTCCAAAATGGCATGGACATGCAACTCTCAGAACATTAACCTTCGATATCATGTTAAATCTTTTTGCTTAGCTTAAATAGTAGATGAGGAGATAATGCCCAAAATATCTCACGGAACAGAATATTTTTAATGGGCGCTTTCGGTTTTCACCGCTTTAGCTTTAGTCCAGTAACAGTCAAACTCAAAGGCCTAAACCTGACTTGGATTTACGAGCTAAAATAAGTTTCTGAAGAGACGATATTTCAAAAATGGCAGTTAGTAGAAACGTCAATGAAATGTTGGAAAATGCATTTATCAACAATATTTGGATGAAAAAATCAGCAGTAAAAGGGTTTCTTTCGCTTTGTAGGAAAATTGAACCCAGTTTCTGTAAAGATACTTTATTCGGAAGTTTTCATTGGGAAGGACGACATGTGATCTGAGCTGTCTGACCTCCCTACATTCATATACGTTTAGGTAGCACCCTGCAAATTTGTATCCGACCACACGGATAAATGAAGTGCTTTCATTTTGAATTTCAGTTGATTTCCTCATTTGATAGCAGAATTATGTGCCTAAATGTGGCGTTTGGTCGCAAGGGCCTAAGCATAATTCTGCGATTTTGGAAACTTCCTCGTGTTTCTTTTTGGCTATATAAAAAGATTTCTAAAAATCAGATTGAAAAACATATTGCCATTTCGTAATCTCTGAAGTTCAAGGATTTTAACGATATGCACAAAAGATATCTAACGTCTTTGTGCTCGCTCAGGAGAGAGGTTTTGTTGCGAAAATAAGCCTCGATAAAACCTGGCGAAATTCGAAGCTGCGTGGTGTCGAAATCTTGAAATTTTCCCTTTTTCCCAGCATGCTTTTCTTTCCGTGAAAACGTCTATTACAATGCAACGCATCTTGGTAAAGAGGTCCTGTCGTCTATCACTCTCTGTCTTCAATTTTAAATCTTTTGATTTCCATCATGCGTCAAAAATCATAAACTCCAAAGACAAGTTATTGAAACCTCATTTTAAGCATATTAGATACTTTGAAATTCTGGTCGCAAAATGTCATCGTTTCTTTTACCTCATGAGAAGTTCTATCAAATGTTTTATGAGAATTTAGATTGTTTTATGAAAAAGATCTGAAACGGGGGGGAGGGGTCCCCTAGTGAAATAAGAATAAGAAAACAACATGGAAGGGGAGTTAGATCCTTTTTCAAGTGCCATCTTCTACCATTCTTGATGTATCAAGGTATCAAGTGAGTATAGCAATACAGAATACATAAATCCTGCGCAGAAATAATTCTTACAATGAAGAGTTTAATCTGGCTAGATGAGATAGCCTTTTTAAACAAAGTATTATAGCAAGCAATCAACCTTGCATAGAAGCTATTTCTGACCACGTAGAGGAACTGTTGTGATTTCACTTGTATCAGCAAGAGTTTGTCGGCTCTCCTTCTTCGACCTAAAGAGATTCTTCTCGTTCGAATAACAAACATACTTCTTCATTCTGATATCCTTTTCATGTTTTCTGCTTGATTGGGCATGGGTTCATCTGACAGTACATTTCCCCATCTTTGCAAAAACTGTGAACAGAAAAATTGCGTTTCAAACAAGATGATCTCCTGGAAGGTTGATATGCCAGGCCAATTTTTTAGGATTATATTTCCTCATTCGCAATAGCTAGAAATTATCATTCTACTCTGTCATCAGCTACGTCACTCTGGGATCACATGAGAAGCGAGCGCGCAGGCGCAGCAAGTCATTGCGAGTTTGGTGTTCAGCAAAGTCATAATTCGTTCCCTTCTTCAAATGAGAGTAAGGTAGTGAGTTGATGGTTTTCATGGGACTTCACCTAGCAGAGTTATTCGCAGTTTTTTTAAGGCCATAAATATAAACTGTATATTAAATTGACAAAAACCTTCTCCTGGTCAGCTAACCTTGCGCAGTGAAAGTTAAGGCGAGATTTGAATCTATCAGTTATAGCAGTATCTGAAGAGGTCAACACACATGACAAAAGGCGACGAAATAAACTCTCTCTCTCTCTCTCAAGCTAAATACCCTCCTTACTGTTGCTCATGAGAAATCACAGTTTGAAGAGCAGCCTAAACACAAAAGATCCGTGGCTAAGAACATATGCTATAAGGCTATAAAGGTTCCGACAAAATGAAACCCTGAGTATGACATCATGGTAGTAAGTAAGCTGTGTGAGAAGGGGTAAATATGTATATTCTAGGATCAAAAAAATAACATTTCAAAAACAGTCTCACCAATAATTACAATCAACCTGCTCATGATAGCCATGTGGAACTTCTTTTCCATGAAGTAAGCAAGCTGTAGCATAAAGAGAAAATCTTAAGCAAGTTGAGGAGTTGAAGTTGCAAACAAAATTTCCTTGCAGAGAAATTTCAGCAGGATGATTGACAGCAAAAAGAGCTTTCCTAATTATGAATAATTATGCATCACTGGGAAAATAGTGTGAACCCACTGTCCATCGATTCACTGAAAGGAACTTTCATAATAACCCGTCCTCGTGAAATCATAGAGTGTGAGAGTCTGAAAATTTGAAATTTGAAGGGAAACATGAAAAAGAAATTCAGCTGTTCAATTGAACCTTTTAGTGAATTAATTCAATCAATAATCGATCACTGATTTAATCTATCAATCAATCAATCAATCAATCAATTTATCAATCGACCTATCAGCAAAGCAGCGAATCAATAAATCAATCATTCAATAGTTGAATGAATCACTTCCTGTTTTGAAGATGTCTTGATGGGACTTTCTCGAGAATATCTGTTATAATTTAAGAATGGAGACGCCAGTTTCAGTCAGGTAAATATTCGAATGGACTGTCCATTATTGAATCACATATTTGCCAATATAATCGTTGGTATATCTCAAACGCAGCAACTTTGCAAATGCATACTGACTTTTTAGCATCCTGATTTTTGATAACTTAAAGAACAAGACAAGCAAGAATTCATGAAAAGGTAAGAATAAAATATTCGAATGACTTTCACTTACATGATTCTGGTTCTGTTGTCATCATATTCAATAAATCTTCAATTTTATCAAAATCTAAAAAAAACAAAATGTTCCATATATTTTTCATACCGGATAAAATATCATTCATATATGTAATATCATATATGTTATCATATATGTAATATGCCATGTAATTGTTTATTGAATTAAATATATGAAAAATATAATTCGTTTGTGACAATAAAAATGTAAATGAATTGAACCTCAAGAAATCATAATGTCTCTTGAAACACTGCTGACAATATGAAGGTTGAAATGAAACTCTCTTGTTTGAAGCCACTTACATACGTTTTCATAACTTCGAAAAAATTATTCAGTAAGAAATTGGACCTACTGTATGACGCTTTCTTTGCACAAATTCCTCTGTTTGGTATCTGCTTGGCAGTATCCCCTTCATTCTTGATGATACACGTAAAACCAGTTGGGCAATTAGTTGGTTGAATGCCGGGGAAGACACTGGTACTGCAATCAATTGGGGAGGGGTTTGTATCTTCTCCGGGTATTAGCCATGGATTTCCTGAACGAAAGAATAGTCTTTATATAACAAACATAAAAGAGCAGACAAGACTGAGTGGCCTGCAAATTTTTCTTCCTTTCGAATGCTACTGCAAAAGTATTGTGCATTTGTCAGCAAATTTCCTTTATGTATTTCTAAAAGGCTAACTTTCAAACAGACACAATCTCCTAGGGCAACGTTACGGTGTCGAAAAATTGATCGTTTCGTATAGATATTTAGATAAATGTTCTCTATCTTGAAACTAGTTTCTGGCTCGTAGGAAGCTGGGAGCAGGGGGCTCAAGCACCCCCAATAATTTTGAAAACAATGGTGCTACGTCAGAGGCATTAATTAGATGTATTATTTATTATTGTTTCAGGGACAATTGCCCCCACTGAGCAGCTATTTCCCACGGCCCTGGCTAATTCGTCAAATTGAGATCAGCAGTTCAGTTGACCTACTAATAATGGAATGCAAGACGCAGCAAGTTCTAAAGAAACAACAGAAGCAAAGATTAAGTTCAATTAATAATGGACGTACCTCCAACAGTCAGTGATTCTGGCTCATCCACCCAATCAGTTGCTAAAAAAACATGCATATTCAATTAGTAACTCACAAAGTGACATTTGTTGGCCTACGATCAATGATTTACTGAATATCTTATTCGAGATAATGCACTTTGCAAAAGACAATGAGCAGCAAAGATTTTGATAAAAGACTGAGCTATGCTGACGATCTCCCCGTGTGTGCCAGCAGACCAACACGAAGATTAACACAAACAGCAAAGTTAGTCTTCTAAACATAGCTTGCAGACCCTACAATTCAGGCCACTGGAGCACTTCACTAATTCAAAAGAGGTACTTTATACCATGAAAGAGAAAATCAAATGCGACATGATACAACTGACAATATTGTTTCTCGCAATTATAAATTAATTGATCAGACTTGGAAGTATAAGGCATATATTTTGTAGATCTCATATCGGTTCTACTTCATTAGTTGATTCGTCTGCTTGTAGATTCGCTGTTCACTCGATATTTGAAAAAGAGGGAAATAACACCTAACATTTACCTGTAAATAAAGTTGAATTTTGACTCAACTTACCAATGGCACTATTCGGTCTTTGTGGTAAAACACATTTATATATACATCCTGATGGACAACATAATAAACCAGGTTCGCAATCTTTATTATCATGACAAAGATCATATTCTTCACCACAGCCAACTTTTTTCTCTGTTTGCTTCGTTATAAAATTTCTTCCTTCGATATTTCTTGGACAAAATAGCTCGGTTCGACCAGACGTTACACTTTTGAGGAATCTTCGTAACTGTAAAATAAAATGAAAAGAAATCAAGATTTTTTTCTGCAAAGATTCCAAGGTCAGAATTCTTCACAATAATTTTTAAGATTATCGCATGGTAATAAAATCAAAACTACATTAAGTTATGACATGACAAATCGATTTGAAGTTTATAGAAATATTCGAAAATCCAAAACCATCCCTCGTTGATTTAGATATTTTTAGATCGAAATAACTTACCAAGAAAAATGTGATTTCCTGTCATGACGTATGTTTCAAACTTGAGGCAAGTATTTCATTGAACAAAATGATGTGTACTTTGATGTGTAATGATGTGTACTAAGATCTTGCTGAAGATATGAATTGATAAAGTTGAAGATATGAATTAACCTGATTCGCAATCCTCAGCAAGACATTATTTAAACCCGCAACTGAAGTATGTTCTTTTGGCAACAATAAAAACAACTATTTAAAACTGATTATCAATCCTTAGACAAATGTCCTTCCAAAAATTGAAGATGATTTTGAACACATCTCTCTAGAAAACTTTCAAGTGCAGTACGTCAACCAAAAATAACTTTTCACATATGCAAACCAAGTGGAAAGAAATGTCCTATCGAACTCACATAATTTCCATTTTTTATCAGATAGAATTTTCTTGGTCTTGAAACGCATTGAATTACCAATGACAGCAATAAAAACCAGAACATGATTGACCTGGATGACGTCATCATTTGTAACTGTCTTCGATGAGTCTGAAAGAAGTTCGATATTCCTGTTTTGATGCCTGGAAGCGTCTGAAATGATAAGAAAGCAATTAGACAACATTTACTATTATGAGGAAGATCATTTCGGTTTGATTCATAGAACAGAAAGTGTGTCTGTTATATCAGTGGTAGGTACTGTTACATGAAAGATCCTTATGGTTCAATTCAATTCAACAAGTACAATGTATCAAAATGATATCTATGGTCAGTGGGTAACAACAAAATTGTGATAATTACGGTATAAACGTTTGACATTCCAGGTAGAAAAAGCCGTTG
The DNA here is from genome assembly GCA_964020215.1 of Aurelia sp. 3 sensu Dawson et al. (2005). NCBI lineage: Eukaryota > Metazoa > Cnidaria > Scyphozoa > Semaeostomeae > Ulmaridae > Aurelia > Aurelia sp. 3 sensu Dawson et al. (2005). Next base: position 132,229 of record OZ026584.1, read on the forward strand.
TTCAGCGTAGATGTGCTGAAAGAGATCTATACGTTTCTACCATAAAAATATTTGCATTTGCATGATATGAAACCTATTCCAGATACTAAATTTCAATTGACCAGGTCATGATCAGGTCTCATAGCTCCTCCTGTATAGAGTTAGGATTTATATTGATTCACAAATCAATAGCCAGTGAGCAGCCGCATATCCACTTGAGATATTGGAGAAGGGTTGCTGTAGTCAAGTTACATATCTCCAACAACGAATGAATTAATGTTGCCAAAAAGGTAACCCTCCATTTATCAGTGACTATATGAAATAAAGCGAATCAAGATATCAAAATCTCACGCTCAGTTCAAAAATATACAAATCTAACCCACTGAATCCCTGCGTAGTAGAGATGTTATTTACTATTATCAAAATAGATGAAGAAACGTGATAATTTGTGTTACAACTTTAGACTTTGTTTAACGCAATTTGAATCAATGTTATAAACTGAACAGAAAAGTTGCCCCAAGATTGATTTCGTCAGTTCAATCAAAAGAAATCACAGTTTTGAAACAAGCAAATCACAGAATCATTATGGATTGAACGTAATAGGAAACGGCACCCATTTCTCAGAGAGAACTTCGTTAGAACAACAAACATGGTAACCAGTTTTATGAAATGCTTGCTAAGTACTTGCTAACAGGGCCGAAGCCAATGGGGGGGCTGGGGGGCGGAGCGCCCCCCCCCCAGCAGACCAATTGTCGGAAAATTTTGCTCTCTTGTCGGAATTGGCATACCGGAATTTGATGACCCGGGACGCAGGTGGGACCCAGGACCCGGGACGCAGGTGGGACCCGGGACCCAGGACGCAGGTGGGACCCAGGACGCAGGTGGGACCAGGGACCCGGGACGCAGGTGGGACCCAGGACCCGGGACGCAGGTGGGACCCAAAATTTTTTCCGATTTGAAATTTGAGTTTTTTTAAAAAATGAGAAGTATTTTTCAAAGCTGGATAATTTCATCGCATTTTCCGCGCTATGCGTATCTCTTTTATAAAAAGCTGCTTATAAGAAACCCTAAGTCTGAGTTGAGTAATTTCTAAACAAACGTAAGAAACTCTGGGTACTTAGAATCTGACAATTTTAAGAAACTTTCACTACTGGCTCACATTCTTAGTTTCTTTGGGAGCAGAAGCTTAACTTTTTTGAAATTAGCTTTGCTGAAAGGCAAACCTGCTTAAATTTTCGAAAGAAATTAAATGAACATATTCTAAGTACTCAAGAAACTTAGCCTGTGTTCCAGACCACTTGAAAGAAAAGTAACTTACTTTTGTGGTCGGGAACACAGGCTAAAGAAACTGAGTACTGCCCCCTGAACGGGGAGCAATAGGGAAGGTACCACATTTATTTTGTAGGATACCGTAAGTTTCTTCCACTACGATTTTTGCAGACCAAACAATGAGTCAGGCAACGATCGGTGACTTGGTCCGGCTTTTTCACATCATTGAAGCTGATTGAGACAGATTTTTGTCACACTTCATATGTTTACAGAGAGATCATAATTGATCACGCTACCAACGCTCAAATCATCCTTGGTATGTGTACCTTTTCACGTTTTGAAAGTTTGCACGTCTAAAGTAACGCATTATTTTGACTTCGATTGTAAATGCAATTTATCAACCAAAGTAAACAGCGGAGTTTATATCATTCCCTGTGATTGAAAGGATGGTACAAAGTTAGACTTATGACGACAAGTCTCTTGTTTCCCTGTGCTCTTTGACTTGATGATGGCGCTTAGCCTCACTCCAGTGAGGCCCTCAATTTACGCTCATCTAATTGAATTGAATTTATAAATTTTCCAAAAACCATTCCCCAGAACTTACAAACAATGCAAAAGCATACCCGAAAACTTTGACAAAAAAAAACAAACAGTTTTAATCTTTTGTATGAAGTTTGATCAGATAAAGAAACATTTTCGAATATTGGCCTAAAGAAATATTTTTGAACACGATGCCGTAAAACTTATGATCATGCCAAAATGATACATCAAAATTTATGGCACATCCCGTACCAACTTATATTGAAGTGACCCCGGGCTTTGGAAATACCGACAAAATCAAATTCATGAAAATTCCTCGACTGACACAGAAATGCGTGAAAAGAGCCCAAATCACTCGATAAGGAATCTCCTCAATTCGACCAATATGCAAATGCATTTCATTTCTGTCAAGGGTTGGAAGATGATTTTTACAAAAGTATTAAATAATATCAATTATCAACTAAACTTAGATTCATTCCTGTTCATCAAAAATCAGTCTGTTCAACGAAATTTCAAATGAAAAATATCACACTTTCAATCTTAAAATTTACGTTTCTGGCTTTATCAAAAATGTATCTACAGGGTGTCCCGTAAAATTTTGCCCCGTTTGTGTGGCTACTGTGGAGGAGCTGTAGATTCAATCATCTTAGTTGTTAAACAGTTGCATAGATCAGGCTTCAACCTAGAGTTTAGGACCTTGCTTGAGTCAATCTGACATGTGGTTGCTGATTTATAGCAGATAAAAGGCAAAATAAATGGTATCAAATAAATCGTATCAAAATGTTCGCTACAATTTTTAAAAGGTAGAAAGTGGTATCTAATGAATAGACAACAATGCTAGCCCTTTAAAAGATTTAGCAAAAATTTTAATACGACGCTACAACGCTAGAACCCTTTCTTTGAAAATTTACTTTATTATGTTTTGAAGCAACCATTGATTTTGCCTTTTCTCTGCCATAAATCTGCAACCACACGTCAGATTGACTCAAACAGGGTCTCAAACTCTAAGTTGAAGCTTGAACAATATAATGTGTAAAAATCGAGATGATTGAGTCTACAGCTTCTCCACACTAGCCACACAAACGGGGCACAATTTTTTTTGGGACACCCTGTAAATGTAATCCTTATAATCAATGAAATTATGCATGTAATCTTCGTTGAAATTTGTAAGATCAAAGCAAATTGTACAATTCTATGTAAGTAACAGACGATACATGAACAAACAAGAACGATGGTAATCTGCGCAGGCTAGAACGACGAACACTGTCAACAAACACGTTAATAAAATCCAATGTATGTGGTTTTCCCCAGGGCTCTGTCCTTGGTCCACTTCTTTTCCTCATCTATATAAATGACCTTCCAAGCTCATCTAGCAAGTTATCCTTTTATCTTTTTGCTGATGACACAAACATTTACTTTGAATCTGACAATCTTAGCAAACTAGAAAAAGTAGTAAACAAAGAACTTAAGAAAGTTAAAAGATGGCTTGATGCTAATAAACTTGCATTAAATATTGAGAAAACAAACTTTGTTATTTTCCATTCCCCTCAAAATTCTTTGGATAAAACTGTCAAGATTAAAATTGGCAAGGAACAAGTTAATCAGGCTAAATATGTCAAGTTTCTTGGTCTCCTGTTGGATGAAAACTTGAATTGGAAGTACCACTTGAGTGAACTTTCAAAAAAGTTGGCACGAACTAGTGGTATATTCTTTAAAATAAGGCATTTCCTACCTACTAGTGTTCTAGTTTCCTTGTATTACTCTCTATTTGCTTCCTTTCTTCAGTATGGAATTATTGTATGGGGTCTTACCTATGACATCCATACTAAACCAATATACCTACTACAAAAGAAAGTTGTTAGAACTATTGCTTTCAAGAATTTTACATCTCCATCTACACCAATCTTCTCTGAATTAAAAATTCTTAAGTTATATGATTTATTTCATTTCAAGCTGCTTATTTTTGTGTATGAATCTGTTCACTTGATTTCTCCTGTCTTCTTCCACAATTTTTTTGAAACCTTGTCATCTGTTCATCAGTATGATACCAGGCAGGCTCGCAAGGGAGATATTTTTATGACACGTAAGAACACTTTGCAATATGGCTTACGATCAATTAGATTTGCAGGCGCTAAATCCTGGAACAATATTCCGTCCAGTATCAAACAGTCCACGACAACAATGACTTTCCGTCGTGATCTTAAGTTACATCTTTTCTCAACGTACCAGTCTTGAATACCTCGATAAGATCGCGTATTAATCATTCAAAACACTCAAAAGATTTCATAATTTGAATGATAAGTTTTTAGCATAGGGGGTGCTCTCTCCTCGATTAGTTTACCTACTGAGAGAGCTCCTCCTTAAGAAATTCCCCTCCATACAAAATTCTATGTACCCTTATGTAAAATTTGTCATCTATTTTTTGTCCCTGTTGTAATTTGTCATTTAGTTTATTGCATTGTATTTTTAAAAGTTTTTTTGTATGTAGTGGAATTTTAAAATGAAACTGAACTGAACTGAACTGAACTGAACTGAACTGAACTGAAATGTAATCGATATTTCAAATAACAAGAAAAGGTACACATACCAAGGATGATTTGAGCATTGGTGGTGTGATCAATTATGATCTCTCTATAAACAAATGAAGTGTGAAAAGAAATCTGTCTCGATCAGCTGCAACGATGTGAAAAAGCCGGACCAAGTCAACGATCGTTGCCTGCCTCAACTTACAAAGTAAATGTGGTACCTTCCCTATTGCTCCCCGTTCCGGGGGCGGTACTCAGTTTCTTGAGTACTTAAAATATTTTCTTAGAATATTTTCATAGGGTTAGGGTTAGGGTGATTTCAAGAAAAGCTAAGAAGCAAAGAAACAAAGAATTTGAGGTAGAAGTGAAAGTTTCTTAAAATCGTCAGATTCTAAGTACCCAGAGTTTCTTACGTTTGCTTAGAAATTACTCAACTGAGACTTACATAAACGTTGACACAGTTAGCGCGGAAAATGGGATTAAATTATCCAGAAAAAGCACTTCTTAAAAAACACTTCTCAGCTTTTAACAATTTAAAAAATTTTGGTCCCACGTGTGTCCCGGGTCCCACTTGCGTCCAGGGTCCTGGGTCCCACCTGCGTCCCGGGTCCCGGGTCCCACCTGCGTCCCGGGTCCTGGGTCCCACCTGCGTCCCGGGTCCCGGGTCCCACCTGCGTCCTGGGTCCTGGTTCCCACCTGCGTCCTGGGTCCTGGGTCCCACCTGCGTCCCGGGTCATCAAATTCCGGTATGCCGTCGGAATTTTTGTGTTCTAAATAACTAGTTTTGGAGGACTTTGAGGAGAAATAATGGAAAAACATGAATTTTTTAGTGTAAAAACGTAAATTCCAACAGAAATTATTGAATTTATGGCATATTTTTTATTGATATTAACTAATTGTGTTGATTTCAACGTTGAATTGCGAAATGTGGCCAAATTTTAGTTACCGCGGAGTTAGATCGGTACAACTGTTGTTGTTGCTGTTGTTGTTGATGGTTTTTTCGTCGGAAAATTTTGGTTTTTCGCCCCCCTACGCAGGCATAGCTGGTATCGGCCCTGCTTGCTAATTAACGTGATAATTGACCAAACAATGAGAATAACTGAGTTGGGCGTTCACCTTCAACCAATATTCAAACTATTGGGTCAATTTACAAAACAAATCTGCTACATCTTGAATATCAATAAAGATAAAATGGTCTCAAAAAGAAACTGATGCAGTTATCAAAATAATTCAGCAATTAAGTTATTCTAAACATTTCAAAAAATGGTGTAAAGTAAGAACGGAAAGCATTTCATCTTACTTACAGAAACAGAATGCAACAGCTTCAGTCTTCACACAGTCCAAGGACAACTGAATCAAACAATCTTTTCCTTTAAATACAGTTTCTTTACATTAGAATTCTGTAAAAGAATGAAGATAAATCCTTAAGCATTGATTGAGAATTAAACTTTTTAAAACCCCTAAAAATTTGACTACTGGTAGCTTATCTTCTAAATCCTGTCTGGTTTGTCAATTTACATGGTTTGAAATCGCATTGAAATTGGATATTAGCCTGGCTTTTCAGTTGAACCACTGTGATCGTACACTCTCTTTGATTGACTGTAATGCTCTCATTACAATATCGATAGAGCTCCACTCATCATAACAAGCGAGGGCATTGATTCAAACCACTTAGTTTATTCCCCGGGGGGGTACTCCCATTGTGGCCTAACAGGGGGGTCCAGTCAGTTTGAGGGTCTTACCAATTGGCTACCAAATGGCCCTTTTTGTCAACCACATACTACCAATTAGGGGTATTCTAAGATTCGAAGCCATTTATTATGTTTCAACCCGGTACGCTCCTTCGCACACCAGTTTAGTCATTACAGCATCAATAATAAATGAATTTTGAAAAATTTCTTGCTTTGTTCCATCAGTTTTGCAATAAAACATCTCGAAAACCGTAGAAAATTTTCATCTCTAAATGCTACCAAATGACCCAGTTTTCAGGTTCATGAACTACCATTTGAGGGTTTTTGTAAAAAGATACTACCATTTGAGGGTATTTTTCAAAATTTTTCCTTTGGCCCTCTTTAGCCCTGACTGGACCCCCCTGTCAGGCCACAATGGGAGTACCCCCCCGGGGTTTATTCACACTGTTTATATGAATGAGACTGTTATATTTTTATGCGATGCCAAGAAAATCTATTTCGTAGCATTCTTCAGATTTATGTTTTCAACTTTGACAAAAGAATTTAGAAAACAGAGGCTAGAAAAGATTTATAAGTTCGCAGTAATGCCTTGAATACCAAAAATGAACTGCCTAATCAAACCTTCTGCACTCAAGAAACACATTTTAGCAAGAAGCAATAAACAGTCTTGAATGCCAGTAGGCAAGCCTAGGATGCCTGTAGCAGCAGTGCATACCATTATCCACTTCCTTCACTTAAACCAAGACTCGGATTTTGTGAGATTAATGAATATAAGAATCATTACACGGAATTCACTATACGTTATCAGTTCTGGATCCAATCAAAACTTAACTGAAAGACCACGTGACAACACCTTGTATATGGGAAACAACATTAACTGATAAATTGAATATGGTTCAACGAAATTTGATATTAAACCTAAAATATTTTCAAATTTCATTCATAAATCGTCACAACGAATACCTCTGCTTGAAAAGTGTGGTTAATACCTCGTTGGCAAGGAAACCTGCATTATGTGGTATTAAGATGAAAGAATGCCGGCGACATCAAAAATAAAAAAAAGTTCGATCAAAGAGATACTGATATGCCACCCATATTACAAATGATCCCTTCACAGGGAGGGGTTACATGCTTCGCTCAAGGCTGACATTCATCAAGGCATTTTGCCATATATTGTATAATAATCCAATAGACCTTTTAGCTATTCTACAAAAGAGCCTGGATCGAGCGATATTTTTATACAATTTTATACGCGAGGTTCGATAGAGTGGCGTTAGAGCTTCGATCGCAATTGTGCACATTCGAAAATTCTACAAATTGTAATGAAATATCGTTCGATCCACATTCGTTTTCAGAATAGCTAAAAGGTCTATTCGATGGAAACCAAACAACAAAATCTCCAGTTTGCAAGACTCACCTATGAGGTAGATTAACATTAATAAATAACAAAGCATGAACAATTAATAAATAACATAATGATGAGCTGCAAATAAAATATTCCTTCCATTCCTTTCCAAAAATCCTGCTAGATCCATCATGAATATCACTTATTGTTTCGAACAACTACACCAGTCCACTAAATTTCAAATTACTTCAATCAGAAATCTGGCTTACCTTTCAATCAACTATATCGTTGCAAGTTTTCTTTAGTCTTATTTTGAAGAAACCCTCGCAGTAACTCAGTGCACCAACAAAAAGCAAAGACCAACAGACACACGGCTGATCTGACCTACAATATGAATGAGTATTTACAAATGAATGGGTAAAGAATAAAACAAGGAATCAGTTCTTGTGTAAAATTTTAATATAACAGTGCCAAATTGAGAGCAAGATTAACAATTTAAACAATGGTGTTTAAAAATTAAGATAACTAATGCTACTTTATTTTCAAAGATGGAATTGTGCCCACAAAAAAATTAAAATAAATAAACTTCTTTAAAAACCAAACGAAAATAGCATGAGATATCTTAACAAGACTTTAAAAATAAAAACCTACTCAATTTGAACCACAATCACTAGTGCGTTTTCTTTCTGCATTACAGATGAGATAAATTGGTTATTGCCTATGTAACGAATTGGCTCTTTCCGATGGGGTGAGATACACAAAGGCAAGGCCCGCAGGCCTAAGCCTTGGTAGAAAGCACTACTCTTGTTTGTGTGACTTGCCTCTATCTCAGTTCGACGACAACTAACTACAATTCTTTTCTGAACAACAGAAAAGGCTGTTTACTCAACTTATGCTAATTGCTCGTTGACAACAACTAATTAGTCCTGTTCAATGTTCTTTACGTCAACACATTCCAATACTATTAGACTCATACGCTACACCTATTTATTATTTGTGTTATGTTTAGATGATGGACTCAATGAATGCATATCATGGGGTTGTTTAGTTGCGGAAACGAATTAGGCATTTTCTGAAGAAACTTGTGTGTCCCTTATGCAGTGGGTTAAAGCTCATGCGAAGTAGCGTTTTGGGCTGGAGTGCTCCACTGAGTGCTCAGAACTCCGACCCGAAAGGGCTACTGCATGAGCTTTAACCCACTGCACGGGCGAGGGCGACACATAAGTTTTTCGGACAAAGCCTAACTCGTCTCCCCAACAAGAGGACTATCAAGCGGACTATAACATACGACGAACAGATCCACGGACAAGGCAGCACGCACTGCCAAAGGTTGCTTCTCTCTTCTCCTTATTTTAAATGCAAAGACTGGTCTATCTCCCGTTAGACATCTTCTGAGCGACCTGATCAAAAAACAAAGTCCTTGGCGAAGTTTCAGTTCTCTTTCGTTCAGGATAAAACATATTTTTGGACGCTCAATACTTGTGAAAGTCTTTTTACTAAAATAATCTTTACAAAATGAACCAGTAAAATTTCTTGACTTTTAACAACAGATAGCTACAAATAATGCAATTCCACTGCCTAAAGTATAAGAAATCGTGCGATCTATTTCAATTGAGATAATTTCTATGTCAACAAGATAAGAGCTATATTCAAGATAAGCTATATTAAATCAATGATCAAATTAAATGTATGAAATATAACTAAAAATTACAAGTTTCATCTGAACTAACCTTTTATCTGCCCAGCATATACCTTGAAAAGCTTGACTGCATACGATCGATGAAAACAGCTTCATGAGTAGCAGGAAGGCGATATGAACGCTCTTCCAGACGCGGAAATTAAACCAGTAGAGGAAACAGCGCGAATTGTTTGTAAAAACAGAGAGATCTTTGAAGAATAAACTGTAATAACTGAGATTGGATCGAAGCAAACGAGAAATACTAACAAAAGGAGCTGTCGATTCTACTACTTGATGGGAAAGTTTTTAAAATTTTGTTCAATTCAGAGACGCTTGAAGAAAAGAAAGTAACAACTGACTCTGCACCGAAATATTAACAGAAATGCTAACAAAAAGCACAGTTACATTCTTACAGTTGCCGCTGGGGAATTCCGTTATGATAATGATCAAGATTTTAGTAACTGTTAATTAATCATTGGAAGGTTGGCCTAAATGGCATTTAAAATGATGACTTACATCCTTTGTGTTTTTAAACAGTGAAGCAATTTTAATGAGGTTTCCTCATCTTATTTGTTGGTTTTATTTATTAGGATCTTTATGGTCAATTTACTTTTTTTGACTTTGATGCGAAACTGATGAAATGATTAATGAGAAAAATATAATAAATACGATGGGACTCAACATCCTTACATTCGACATTAAATGAGTCTACATATTGATAAAAGCAGATAGAATTGGACGGAGCATCAACATGATTGATGTCAAAAGATGATTCACGGCACGGACAGTTACTCCCCCCCCCCCTAGTTATCCCTCCGTAAACGATTCAACTATCGTCCAGCAGGGGTGAATTTCGTAAAACAAATTTGATTTGACAGCCTCAAGAATACAGTTACAACTGCATTCAAGCTGACGATAACGTTTTGCTTCCCACATTTATTTTCATTTGATTAAAAATCGAACTGTCTTCTCGGAAACCCAACTTTTTCGACAGCGGAAAACTGGTTAATGTTTCCTCCAAAATCTTGCAGAGGTAGTAAACAAAAACAAACTGCAAAAAGAGTGACAGGGATTTATTAGATTGTTTGAAATACATTTTCGAAAACAGTGGTAACTAAAGATAGGTGCAGCTAACAAGTATTTGAACTGCAAAAGTTTGTCAAAATAGTAACAAGTGTTTTTTTCGATCTCGGTACCAAGGGATTAACAGCCCCTGTACTAATTCCAGTGAAGTTTCACAGTGGTAACAAAATGACAGTTTCCCACAGATCCAAAATCGATCTTAATTCTATGAATGGATTTAAATCGCACTGCTGTAAACGTTTGAAAATTGTGAATGTTGGGCATCACTCCGTTATTCCGACAAAACATTTTGAGCACGGCTATGTTTTCTAAGGGATACAATTTGTTTTCCTTTTGATCGAACTATAATGATGATCGAACTATAATGATGATCGAACTATAATGATGATCGAACTATAATGATGATCGAACTATAATGATGATCGAACTATACTCTGTACCACCAGTTTCATTGAAATTGAATTTATCGTTCTTTCTCGGAAAGCAGGTAGGTATTCATCATTGGTCCGTGTTTTAGGTTATGCCAGGCTTGTATTTTTGCTCATTAGATCACACGGTTGAATAACTTTGCTATGCACACTAGCTGTTGCTTAAGCAATTTAACAGACCGTATTGATCAAATTAAAGTAGGATTTTAGCTTTTTATGGACATAATGAACATATACGCATTTAAAAGAAAGATATAAGAGAAGATAGCAAGAGAAAAACTTGTCACAAGAGAAGACGAAACAGAAGAAATAAAACTTGAACCTGTTTCGATGAAATTTTGCAAGAAAGGAGTAAAGCGATGTTGATGAAGAAAATGAGGTTTGTCCATACTTTGAAACTGTAGGCCAAGTCAGCTAATCCACTGGCCACGACAATTAACGATTAATTATCTATTCCAAAAAAGAACCTGAATCGAACGATACTTTATACATATTGAAGAATTTTCGAATGTGCACAATAGTGATAGAAGCTCTTACGCCATTCAATCGAACCTCTCGTGTGAAAGACCCTGCCTAAGGATATCGTTTGATGTGGGCTCTTTCAAAAAACAGATGCAGGTCAATTCAAAGTCTCTTACTGAGTAATCAGCCTCGTAACCGTGTTTTTCTCTTTCAGGTGCATTTCAAATATTACAGGTGTTATTGTGATAATGCTCATGGGAAATTTTCGCTGTGAAACAGATGTTGAAAGCGGGGTAATGAACTAGACTTATGCCTTTTCGTCCCTTGTTTCCCTGCGTTCTTTGATTTGCTGATATCACTTAGTCTATAGGGGCTCATAATATTACGCTTATATAATGGGCCCACTTTGCCAAAATGGCCTAAATAGGTGGGAGTTCTCGTGCACTCAACAAAATCGCTTCAAAATCTGGTTTAAAGAGCTCGAACATTGAAAAAGAAACTTTTAGTACAAAGAATGATGTTGTCTTGACGTACAAAACGCAAAATGTCTACCTTTCAGACAGTAATCTTCCACTGTAGAAGCAAAATAGATCCATCGAAGCTGCGGGAACTCCAGGCTTCTTCAACCGTTCTTTAAGAGCAACAACAACAACATCCTGAATAGCGGCCCCTGATTGGTTAAAAACTGAATTCTAGCGATTTGATTGGTGAATACGGAACCACCCTACGCGGGCCTAAAGTGGGCCCAGTATTTCAGAGTAATGTTATTAGTCCCTCTTGACCAAGGAACGCAGGGAAACAAGGTACGAAAAGGCATCAGTCTAGTAATGAACATCTTCTCTTATTTCATTGTCTTTTTCTCATTACTTTAATTAAAAGCTACCAGAAGAAAACCCAACGCTCTCTAATTACTGGATTGACCCGGGATGGAGTCCACAGATGGAAGCCTCCTCAGATACTAGAGGGATGTTTAAAGATATTTGAGAAAAATTCTTAAACGCCCTGTACCATGTCTTCGTTAGTTTAAGGAAAATCTTATCATGAAGACAACACAGAATTCTTTCCTGTAATCTTGGCAACTTTTTGATACGAACTTCTTAGAAAAGTCGCTCTTTACTCTAATTACGCTCAGTGGTAGCGCACTAAACTACCAACCCTGGCAGTTCGAATCCTCATCCTGTTAAAGCTACTAATTAGGATGCGAGCCACAAGCTGTTTTATTCCAGGCTAAAAGAAACATGAGGTGCGGTGACAGCGGGAGCAAGGACCATGACATTGCTTCAATAAGTTTAGCATTCCATTCTATCCCTATTTCTACTTCGTTAGGCATGGTAACTCTATCAGTCTGTAAGAACTGGTTTTTAGAGGGCCGTTGCCTTTCAAAGCCATGGCGCCCAAAAATGACTGCTCTCAGCTTCTCGGTGTGTTCTAAAAACCACCTTCGGATACCAAGTGGAAATGAACGAGCAAACAAACAAACAAAGAAACCAGAGCTCACACACGACGTTGGCATGTCTGACCGAACCAGTTCAAGGCAAGCCTTGGAAAAAGTCATCTCTCTATCTAGTTGCCAACAACTGCGAAGAAGCCAATTCTTGGTATGACCTTGGCCTAATAAACAAACATAATTAAGAGCTAGGCTTATCAGCTCCTTTTACTAACCCATCAATGTCAATGATAAAATAAGACTGACAAGAGAGAGCTTAGGAATTAATCAAGTCGAGGTCACTTATCAGTCAAGGCGAGGCTAGGTTAATCCCTTTGTTGTAAGTATGACGAAATGATTGATTAAGATCTAAAATAGGGATGATGACCATGGAAACGAAGGAAGGCAACAAATCTATATGTTTCATGAAAGATAGAGACAAATCTTCACACTTTCTTATCATTATTCTTTTTGAAGGATTCTTGTTCTCTTCACCTAACCATATTGCCTAAGGACTCATATTAGAAGGGCACTTTGACGGGAACTAGATTACGCAAAACCCGGATCAAAATTAGCAACAACCCGAAAACCCAGAAATAAAAACCAAAACCCGAACCAACATTTTCGCTTTCACTGACACTCTTTGCATTGTTTTAAGCATCAGAGAGCTGGTTTTTCGATATCAGTTAACTAAATGAACTATATGATCTCGAAAACCTAAAAATATAGGAAGTTTGAATGTAATACCCGAGACCCGAGAACAAAAAATGACCAAACACGCAACCCTTGTAACACCTCAAAACCCGAAGACCCGAACAATTTAAACGTAAATCCCGAGACCCGAGGGCTGAAACTGACTAAACCCACAACTCGTCAAACGCCAAAAGTCCCCATCATATTATGGTCGAAACCCTTTGGTATGTAATGTTATTGATATTGGGGCTATTCCTGTTATTGTTAAATTGTTTTGCTGTTTGTAGAACACGCTCCAGTAAAGAAAATCTTTCTGTCTTGATCTTTCCAGTGGATTTTTATGAGGACTTTGAGATCTTATGTGGTCGTTAAATCGAACATCTGAAATGACACAAAGTAGTTCGAATGTGACATCAAAATGGTAGCACTGTCAACAATTCTACAAAAGATTCTTGATTCAATGATATTCTTCATACATGTTCAAGAAATCTTAGAAATCGTTGAATGCGCACAACAATGATAGAAGCGGTATCAATTGAACCTTTCGATTCAAACTATATCAAAATATTGCTCGATCTAGACTTTTCTGCAGAATAATCAAAGGCCTAATAAAATAAAAAAAACTCCAGTTCCATTGCAGGAAAGTGGGTCTGGTGTTGAAAGTGGAAGAGAGGTTGAACCATCATCCGGCATGCTTGGAGATGAGATAATGCCATTATCAAATATGGATAACTTTGTTAATCAAGATAATGAAAACGAGAATGATACCGTACAGAAAAGAGGCCAGATAACAAGAGTGCTGAAGGGGCAACCTGGAAAAACTGGGACAAAACGAATATGGGTAAAATCTTACTTCCTTTTTTCTCAAACAGAATGAACTTTTGAAAATACAAAGTGACAAATAATAAAAAATCATATGCTGCTGTCTGGATGTAATTCCACTTGATAACAAGTAGGTGTGGGCATGTAACATCATCAGACATAATCTTTGCTATCGAACTATTTCATTTCATTTGACTATCTTATCATTAGTTGATAGTCGTTTATTTTAACATCAGGAAACTTTAGTCCCTGTAATTTCATCATCGAGAATTAAAGTCTAATTTCGTACTGTTTGTTTGTATCTTTTCTTGGCCTTGTGTGAAAGTTATTCAGTGAATCTAAAGATATGATCTAACTTGCGTTTAAACCACAAAGATCAACATAAATCTACGAATTCAAATTTTCCAGAAGTTCACTATTTTTCTTCTCCATCTATACCAATACAGCTTTTTAAGATCGTACTGTAAGTAAGGTAATGTTTTCTTTGCATCCCCAATAAATATTTTGAATCACAAAAGTTTTCTTTCTTACCAGCAATACATTTATCCACATTACCATTGGGTAAATGCACAACAACAACAACAACTACAACAACAACAACAACAACAACAGCAGAAACCACTGCAATATGCAGTACCCCCTGGACAATGTCTTGATGAGAACTCAGTATGTGATGTTGGACATGATGAACAATGTTGTGGCTTTGCAACATATTGTATTGATTACTGGGGGGTTGGTAAATGTCTAGCATTTAAGCAACCAGCAAGTTATGATAAAACAATTCCTGCTAGGATTCATCGAAATAATTTGTACAAAGCACAGATGAGGAGAATGCTATATATGGCAGCTGCTGGGCAATAGCAGATACCTTGCATGGATATTTCATCCTGAAGAATTATGGCAGTACTCCAGTTAACACATCATTATGTCCAGATTGGTTCTAGCACTTGACATACTGTACTGTAGCTCTTAACTAGCCGCATCAAGACATAAACCCATTTCTTTATACTGCGCCAGTCTCATGATCAAGGATACAAATATCTATTATTTGCATGGGAATTCACATCATGACACAAAAGGAAAAACAGCATGTTTCGGCGCTCCCTGGTTTTGGGTGACAATACACTTCTGAAGATACCCTTTTTTGCTAATAAATCTACTGTAAAATAGCTATTTGCTTTGAATTCAATTGTCTTGACCATTTTAACAATCAAAACAGGAGACTGGGGAAAGTGGTTTGTTCTTGCGAATGATGGAGCCAAATTTCATAAATGGCTGCCACAGAGCTACAAATGATGCATCTTCCACAAAAAACTGGCATTTTTAAAACTGCAAAAACTGTGAGAAACAAGTCCCTACAAAGTAGCCGCAAGGATGTCCCATGGCTTATGTGCTTCATAACGAAGGAGAAACCATACCTCCTACAGCTTTGGTGGGAATGGGGATCAACTTTTCGCCATTTTCCTTCAAAGTTGATTGGGATTTGTGTCCAGAATTTACGAGAACTATGTGCTCTTCTCCCAAGTCTCCTTTTCAATTGTCAAAATGGTCTATTAATTAATGAACTCAAGTTTTTTGAAAAAGAGTTAAACTAATGAGCATCAAAACATTGAGTGAAACATTTGATGAAAATGGATAAAAACTACCTGAACAATGCACTATTGTGTCTTTTTCTTTTTAGAGTCTTTTGTCTTCAGTCCCTTTGTTTTTTCCTCAGTTTCTTTCTTTTCTGCTTTCTGCCACGGTAGCGAATTCTTTCTAAACCAAGGCCAAGGAGGTAATGCAATCTAAAACAAATTAAATTCAAAGTTGTCAGCTGAACAGCTTTTAGATGTTAAAGTGACAATGAAGTTCACAATTTTGATAATCCCTTGTTGGATAATTATTAAAACAACTTGGAAGATTAGAGAACTCCATCAAAAGATTTTTTGCCTTTCAAGACAAACTGATTGATTCCAAATGCTTACACAAGGTAACTTAAACAGTGCGTTGTCACAAGCAATGAAAAAATTACAAAATGATGGACAATTTGCTTACCAAAGATGAAATTGCAGCTCCAATGAACACAAAGAGAATTGTCTGTGAAAACTGCTCCACAATAAAACCATATACAAAACCAACAGCCTGTAAGATAATAACTATAATCATCATCATCACCATCATCATCATCATCATCATCAACATCATCATCATCATCATCATCATCAACAACATAAAATATCACAAATTCCTCTATAAGCAGTCTGGATCATATTTACCATAATATTCCAAGTGTATCTATGAAGAAAGGTTGAGTGTCTTCAAAAAAAGGATGTTGCATCACATTTCAAGATAATTCACATCAATCAACTTACCCCAAATAATGCAATTATAACTTGGTACAATCTCTCTGCTTTCTGTTGGCCTTCATAGTCCTGGAATTTCAAATAAATTTCAAAAATGGAATTCCAAATGAACATGAATTAATCTAACTACTTTCTAAAAAAACAGATAACTGTAAGAGTTGCAAAAACGTGAAAGGTTCATACGAAAGATTGCCGTACAGCAGTTTGTTGCTTTTATGTTGCTTCCTAACCTGTCACCAGTGTAGAGAATCAATGCAATTGTCTGACTGGCATGGAATTATGGTCTTCTGTTGTTCTTAGAGTGACAATCTTGTTGGAGAGATGAGCTGTAAAACCTTTTGTTGCAAAACAATACCAGCTAACCAATCGTCAGCCATACCTTGGGTGCGCATGCGAACTAAAGATTTATTTTGACCAATCAGAGCTTGAGTTTTTATGCTCCTTCGTAGCTACGAGCAACAGCAACAACTGAAGATCAGCTTCGTGATTGGTTTGGTGAAAACCCGAGAGAGAAGCATAGGCCTACCTTACGGTTGGTTGAAATTTAGGATTGAAATCATTGCTTGTATCAAATCAAAGTAGCCTTTGATCCTTACCATGGGATAATCTCTCTCATCTTGCTTGCCATTAGTAAACACCACCATTTCAAACTCTCAAAAAACCGCTCTCTTATCATGTCGACAATTCCTCTCTCCAAGTCTCCAAGCTCTTTCCAAGAAATTCAAGGCTGAGAGCAACAACAACAACTATTTTGTAAGCCTCAACCTGCTACGCTACTACGCTTGCGCGGACAAGGTACGGTACCAGACCCCATGAGCCTGGCTGAAGCTGGCACTGAACTCATCTCTCCAACAAAATCTGTCACCATGGACTTTACATTTTTTCAATCTAGGAACTGACATTAATTCTTAAACAAACTTTGGGCCATTGAAAATGATGGAGCAAAGCATTTTGGATCAGCTGAAAACCATTCAAAACTGAGTCATATTATTTCCCAGCAGAGTTTTGAATCAAGATTTGAACATTTGCCTTGCATGGCTGATTTCTCTACCTTGCACTTAAAATTTCAGCCACAGTTCCAGCCATAAAATGTTCATAAAAACAACAAAGGGAAACAATAAATAGGTATATTGTCTAGTGATACAAATACAGTCAAGAAAGCGATTTTGATGGATGAGAGGTCCCAGGCATAACTTTCCAATTTGGCTCCAATTTTTTGAAAATATTGCATGCTTTTGTGCTGGGCTAGAAAGCTTGTTGTGAGCACCAAATAATAAGAAAGGCTTTTCTGTTGGTTTACATAACATTTTCATTTTGGTATAAAGCAGATTCCCATCTGGTCTTCTTTCAGCAAGTGCGTGTCAGTGTGATTCACAGAAAAGAGGTTTGCCTATTCCAGAATCTAGCCATTACATTTCTAGGAATGATTGTTCGGGATCTCTGCTTTGTTTGCAGTAGCGTTGAGGCGAGGAGCTTTTAAAGCTGATGACGATCTGAAGGCCAAAAACATAAACTCGTTCATAATATTTACCATGTGTGTTGGAATAGATTTGACATAATTGACAGATCTTCTGATGATTGGAATACTCAAAACAGCATTAATCATTGCATCTTCAATCTGCTGTAAATAATCCATTTTGTTTCCCTCCTTTTCGCCAACCTTTCTCTCAGAATGGAAGACGAGAAAAGACTTTCTGTCAATTTGTTGTTGTTGTTGGCAATGAATCATTGATTAGGCCATGAATGAAAAGGAGGCAGAAATTGCAAACGAGGCGCAATAATCAATCAATCAATCAATCAATCAATCGATTGCAAAAATCCGCGCGTAAACAAAGCAAAAGAACGAAAAGGAATTGAAGACGGCGAATTTGAAATGAAGATCCCAAGTAAATGAGGTAAATATTTCAACTTATTTTTGTTTCATTATTTGCAATCATTCTTTCAGAATTGTCTCCTGCTTTTTGCTGTATGTGTATTCAGCACCACAGATCGTGCACAGGTAAAAGTATGGTGAAATATTCCTCCACAACAGGTGGGGAAATATGCCTTGAAATAGGATAGGAGGGGTATATTACCGTCATATTTCAAAGGAGTTGAAGTAGAGCCTGTCCTATACAACAGATAAACTATCAAATATGCCTGTTCTATTACACTGTCAGTGTTATTGGCTATGAAATATTCCATACACATATTCATGGAATATAACAAATGGGGTATATTTCACAGTCTTTGTAGCACTAAATTAAGCCTATCCTATTACATAATGAGTCTCAACAACTGAATATTGCACAGAATATAACAAATGGGGTATATTTCACAGTCTTTGCAGCACTAAATTAGGCCTATCCTATTACATAATGAGTCTCAACAACTGAATATTGCAAAGAATATAACAAATGGGGCATATTTCACAGTCTTTGCAGCACTAAATTAGGCCTGTCCTATTACACAATGAGTCTCAACAACTGAATATTGCACAGAATATAACAAATGGGGCATATTTCACAGTCTTTGCAGCACTAAATTAAGCCTGTCCTATTACACAATGAGTCTCAACAACTGAATATTGCACAGAATATAACAAATGGGGCATATTTCACAGTCTTTGCAGCACTAAATTAAGCCTATCCTATTACACAATCAGTCTCAACAACTGAATATTGCACAGAATATAACAAATGGGGCATATTTCACAATCTTTGCAGCACTAAATTAAGCCTATCCTATTACACAATGAGTCTCAACAACTGAATATTGCACAGAATATAACAAATGGGGCATATTTCACAATCTTCGCAGCACTAAATTAAGCCTATCCTATTACACAATGAGTCTCAACAACTGAATATTGCACAGAATATAACAAATGGGACTTATTTCACAGTTTTTACAGCACTAAATTAAGCCTGTCCTATTACACAATGAGTCTCAACACCTGAATATTGCACAGAATATAACAAATGGGGTAGTCTTTGCAGCACTAAATTAAGCCTGTTACACAATGAGTCTCGACACCTGAATATTGCACATAATATAATGAATGGGGTGCATACAATACTAAAATGCAGGCATGATACCAAGATATATGTAAATAATTTTGATTCTGCCTGAAAAATCAGCTAAACGTGCATAATCATCATCACATATACACAAAAAATTTTGCCTAACGACCATAAAGTGGTTGACTGAATTTACAATTGTAAAAGCTAACAGTGAACCAAATTAGAAGGGTGCTTCCAATGAACTGTTTGCAAAAAACCGTTTAAAGGCAAATGACGGATTATAGCGGCAAGTTTAAAAATAGAACAAGGGCGCCCATCATTTGTCCAATTTTTTTGATATAATCTCTGGAGATCATCAAATACAATTATAGAATACAATAGACTATATCTAGATTTCCCAGTGCCCTGATTTCAGTTGTCTTAGATTATGCCTTTTAACGCTTAGCTTACAAAAAGAGCAAAAGATGGCTGTCTGCCATCATTTGTCCAATTGTTTTGACAATGTTTTGAGATCACAAAATATATAGGAATACAATAGGATATTTTCAGATTGCCCAGGCCCCTGATTTAAGTCGCCTTATATCTCCGTCATTTGTCTTTAAGGAACAAAACTTTCAGGTAAATAAAGTTAAGGAATTTCAGCACTACTGCTGCAGCAGCCATTCAAGCTTTGCACAATATGTTTTTTGGGACACCCTGTATATTCATTTCCTTAAATTGTCATGTTAATTAATTTGGCAAGGGCATAACTAACTGGTCATTTTCCATTTCGAGAGTCACAACTCTTTGGCAGAGTCTTTGCACTCCTACAATGTTATTATTTTTGTAAAATGTTTTCTTTGTTTTCTTCAGTCCAGCAACTGCACTGTTAGATGCAGGTCTGTACCAATCTACAAAAGCAAACGGTATTATTCTTGATTCCCTATCTCCACGTCTGCTCACCACAATAGCACTGACACAAAAGAAGAACTGGATCTTGCAAACATATCTGCCAATTCCACTTTCATCACTGAAAGGGAAATATGCAACAGCTTTGCTGGATCTGTCAGTCCTATTCATGCAAGAATTTAATGTCAATCCGTTCACTTCACACCTTGCATATTTATCGAACTGCCTTGACACAGCAATAAATCTTTCTTCAAACAACATTTGCAAGTGACTTGAAATAAGGTCATAAATGGTAGTGTTCATGCATTTGCCCAGACGTTTTGGACCAAGCATTGTCCAAGAATAGGGAGCCATCTCTGATTCAAGCATTTCAATGCTACATTGAAATTCAAAGTAGTCTCCAACGGCAGCTCCAGTTTTGATATAATTCTCCACCTTTGCCCTATGAATTTCATTATTGTGCATAATTTTTGCAATTTCATCCCCTGTTAATGAGGAGGATCCCTCTTGAATCAGCTGTGGGCATTCTTCATGAAATTTGAGCCTTAAGCTCACAGGGAGGAGACTGTTTTGCTTTAGCAGAGCCAACACTTGACATGATTCAAATCTCTCAATGAGCTCTTTCTCAATATTTCTGCCACTGGATGGAACACCTACTAAGATGCCATTCAACCGTTCAAATCCAAAACACCAGAATACATGAGCTGGTCCAAAGTCGGTGATGGTTCTCACTATATGAAGCATCATGTGATTATTGATTGACACATTCCATTTACCATAAACTTTGCAGAAGAGTTTGTGATGGTCTTGAATTTTGCATTCAAGATTCACCATGTCATCATCAGACAATATGTGCTTTGTTAAAATGTCTGTAACTTCACACAGCAATTTCATGCAGTTATATGCAGCAGGTGGCAAGAGTCCTAAGAGACATGGTCTGGCAAAGACTGTTGCATAGAGAAGCCATTGCTGGGCAGTTATTCCATCAACACTAGCTTTGTCTAAGATTGACATTGGTAGTCTGCCACAATCTGAGGGCATTTGAATTGATTTTAATCGTCTCTTTAGGGTCTTGCGTTGCTCTCCTTGTATTGCAAAATTTGAATTTTCATTGTTTTGGTCTTCACTGAAATGAATACCTGCTTCCTTTTTTATTAATCCTAGCATCAGTGCATGCATTGGATCAACTGCACACATGCGTGAGGGATCAAAATAAGGAAGTCTATGCAATTCACTAAACCGTACACCATTCTTTTTGGCAATTTGTTTTGATTCGGTTATAGTGCGTGCACTCTTGTATTCTTCTCCTTGCTCACATACAGTTTCTCTGTTCCTGTAATTAAAATTGAAATCCTTGGTATGGTAAGACATTCTTCCAAAACCTCGTCCACCTTCTCTTTCTGCTGAAAATTCACAAATGTTGCACCCTAAGTTTGCTTTGTGGCCCAAAAACTGTGTTACCTTTCTCAGAGCTGGGAGGTCACAGGACACACATAGTAAAATCCCTCTAACATTTAACTTTCTACTGCCCTCACCTTCAACACTTATACCATGCCATAATGTTAGTAAATCATCAACTAATGGTTTCAGAAAGGTGTTCATGTGTGTTTCAGGCTCAGAAGGGCCTGGTATAAGGCCTACCAGCAATGTCCACTTTTTAAGCAAACGTTCTGCTCTAGGCAGATTCAAAATTGTCAGGTAGATTGCACCAATTTTATATTGACCTCTCTTGCATGGTTTCACCCAGTCAACATTCAGCATAAATGCTAAATTCTGCACCTCTGAAAGGAGCTCATGGCCAGTGAAAGAGTCTCTTGACCAGTCGCTCCAAAGCTTACCATCCCATACATCTTCAAGGAAATCATCATTTTGATGTCTTTCAAATCTTGCTGAAATGAGTTTTATGAAATCACTGTTATCCATTAAGTTCTTAACCCAGGCAACAGGTGACTGGTAGTGGTATACTTTATAAGGGCAGAGTTTCACCTTATTGCCAATTTGTACTTGATAGAGTAGCTCTTCACCACATTGTTTATTAAATTGTCTTGCAGAACATTTTTGTAATGAGCTATCTTGTGTGTAGAGGGTGTTGCATGAATTATTAGGACAGACAATGAATCTATGATAGGTGTGCTTGTACTCATCAACTTGCGCAAGTTTTCGAACTCGAAATAAAGTGGCTGGAAAAATGTCTTGAACAGGGTGTGACAATAGAACTAAAAGACTGTAAATTAATGCCAGAATGAACTGAGCAGCAGCAAAGGTAATGTTGAACTTGCTTATAAACCATAAGAACTTTACAGAAAACCATTTCATCAGACCAACATCGACAGGATCATTGTTCCTCAATATCTGTGAGCTGTTGTTGTCTTCAATATCTTGATTTTCAAATGTCACTTCTTGTCTTGTGAGCTCTAAAGCAAATAATTTCCTTTTATAAAAAAGTATACAAAATATTGCTCATAAAGTATATACTTTTGGAGATCATTGCTGTTTTACCTCAGAGAAGATCCTTAAGAGGTGGGGGCTGGGATGTATTCAGCCTACCAATGATTTGCTTTAGTTGCCATGTTGTTCTGTGAAAAAGCACATTGAAAACCAAAATTAAAGCTTGCAGTTGTTTAGAAGAATGTTAGATTTACCTTTCAACCTTATTTAATCTGTTAGTCAGTCATATTCTCATTGCCCCCCTTAACTGAAAGTTTTAATTTTGAACTTGATTATTTTGCAAAAGGCCAAGGGAAGATTGGATTTTCAGTCACAACCTAAGCAAGAATTTATCAAAGTTCAAAAATTAGTATTTCACAAAGTAAAACATTACCAGGTTCTCTTGTTTCACCATGCAGCATTCCACATTCTCTTTCATAAAAATCTGAAAAATCAATAAATAAATGCTGTATATTAGGAGTTTCTTGAATTGATCATTTTATTGACAATACTAATAGGCTGATAGCTCAATGTACAGTATCTGGACATTTGATTACTTTCATTTCAGTAAAGGTGCTGACTTTGATTTTACTAGGTTCTGTTTTCTCTTGATGCTTTTATTTTTCCCCATATCTGACACCCAAAATAGTAACCCTTGTACAAATTGTGGACCCAGAAAAGTAGCTCTTATATATTTTCAAAATCACACCATAAATGTATACATCATAGATATTAAATTTCTACCTTCAATATTTCTACTATTGTCATCCTGTTGTACATCTTGCCATGATCTCTCGTTATCATGCACATTCATTTCATCATCAAGGGGACTATCAAGGTCATCTAAAACAATAATGTAATGCATTTTAACGATGATTTTCAATAACGATAAATCAATTGTATTTACATACAAACATATTTTTATGAGAAATTGCTTAAAGAAACCCAAACTCTCAGATGTTGCCAACATTTAAAAACTCCAACCCTGGGAAAGGGGGTACTTGACCTAAATTTGAATGGGGATGTGCCCACAAAGCATCTATTTTACCTACCCTACCTGGCTCAAGGACTCCCCCTTTGTTTCAAATGATAGCTGATTCTAAGAAAATTTGGTCAATATACAAAAATTCTAATTTCCTGTGTTAGTTAAGTAGCTCACTTCAGCAATGTGTATACGTTGGAAAGGCTTTAGAAACTTTGTTTTATCTTATGCTCAGGGGGTGCACAGATCTGATAATTTTTAGAAACTGTAGAATTTACTATGGATATCCTCCCTGTATGTCCTTATCAACTTTTGTGATCACAGTGTGATCACACAAACAGTCAGAAAACGTCAATTATTGATCAACTATTTTTGGCTCTCGTTCAAATACCAGAAATAACAAAAAACCAAAGACAATGATTATCATCACTTGATTGAGAAGGTTCTATTAATTTCCCCTCACCACCATGAAAATTTTCCGAAAATAATTGACAGTCAGCTTCACAATCTTCGATCATGTCCACATTTGGTTGACCATTACTGTGCATTCCATATGTGTCGTAATGGCGGAAAACACCTCTTTCTGTTAAAAGGACTCCATTTCCAAAGCAGAATTTACAGTCGCATACTCGTACTTTGTTCATCTTCGATATTCGATATGATGTGCAATGCAGTGAGTGTTCCTTTGCTGACTGTTTTGTTCTGCGTTGCTAGGAAACATCCTTCGATTTGACCAATCACAGGCCAGTAATTTCAAAAATAGCCAATCAAGTGCATGGTTGTTCAAAGAGCGCGAAAAGCAAAGCCGAGAGTCGCAGCGCGTGGCGTTGGTTCACAGTTCACACCTTCACACACGTTGGGCAGTTCAGGATGGCGGGTCTCACTGAGAAAGAAATCGACGACCTTATTTTAAAGAATAAAGCGCTGCAAGCCGAAATCAACATCCTCAAAGAGAAGAAACGAGAAGTTAAAGAACAATCTGCAGGAAACCAGAGGAAGAAAGGAGTACCGACGGTAAAAAATGGAATTTATCTCTTCCGGTCTGAGGCCTGACCCGTGACAGACGTTGCCTGAGGAAAATGCAACTTGCCAGAGGAAAAAAGATTTCCCTAGTAGCATATTAAAAGAAAATTAGCTTTAAAAAACCCTTAACACTTAGGTACATTTCCTTGGAAGGTTGCACGAAAGAGTAAAGGCAAGCATAAGAAATTCCTTGATTTCAATTTGGCTGAAAACTTCGTTCGGTTTTCGAAAACAAAGGAAGCTGAGATTTCCTATGCAGTTTTGGTTCTTAGGCCAAGCAACATGATTAACCATACTCGCCAAATCAGCTTGTATCTCAGCCATCACTACAGCTATCTAATTTTTGAAGGCAGGAGCAAAGTATCTCATACTTTTTTATCAAGAAATAGTCTTCATGTTCTAAATTTATGTTACAGATAACATAGAATAAAACCAATAACAAATATGCAGCCTTCGCTAGAAGTGTGTAACAAATAAATAAGCCCAAATGTTACAATATGTGCAGAAGGCATTTTCTGGGGCGTCGGAGGTCTAGCAAATTCCGTCAAATTGAAGATCCTGCCTGGGAAAAGGTCAAACTGGCAAAAAAGCAAGACTAAAAATTCCCATTAAAGATTATTCTCTGTTTTACTCAGTGCAGGGGTTTGGAAGCAAACTTCCAGTTTCTTGAGGCTGTTGAAACTTTCCCCTTTTTGTACGCATGATGTTCATCATTTCCATGGGGATCATCAATTCAAAGTGCTGTTTCTGAGGGAGGGGGGGTGGTAGCACCAAACTGAAGATTCTTTTCCAAGCAAGGGGTGCCAATCTGACAAAATTGTTTCTTCCATTCCCCTGTATTGCTAAAAAAGATGGAATAGTCCAAGCAAAGCATTCTTTTAAGTCTTTACAATAGACCTTTGAGCTATTCTACAAAAGAGCCTGGGTCGAGCGATATTTTGTATACTATTTTGTACGTGAGGATCGATTGAGTGGCAATAGAGCTTCAATCGCAATTGTGAACATTCGAAAATTCTACAAAATGTAATGAAATATCCTTCGAACCAGATTCTTTTTTGGAATAGCTAAAAGGTCTATGTTCTTGAGTTACAATTCGTGATGTTGTGAATTCAGGCAGGGCTCCCTTGTCCCTTGTGGCCCCTCTCCTGCGTTCCTGATATTTCCCCACGTTCTCATTGATCCAGTTAAAAAAGATTGCATTATGGTCACCAAGGGGTGAATCTCGCATCAATAACAAACAGGATTTTGTTTCAGCAGATTGCAATCCAAATAGCATTCAATGCCCACAAGGATATTTTGGAAAATGCTGCCAATGTCAAGTGGGAAGATATACCAAAGGATAGGGTGGAGGCAATTAAAGACATCGTCAGAAAGGAGATGGAAGCAAGTAGATTGCCAAGTCCAAGCAATAGTACTCTCCATTATAGAGTAAGGAAATATTATACAATCAAGAGGGGCACTGCAAAAAGGAATAGCGACGCAGAGCTAAGACGTCAAGGACGAAAAACAGCAAAGCTCCATGTAATGAATTCTGTAAGTCAATGAATTGCCAATAAATTCAATAACTTGATGAAATGTTCTACTACATTTTATCACTTCAAATATTAGGTCGTAATTTGCCAATACCTTGACAGCATGCATCATTTTTTTGCATATCGAGACAGTAAGTAGATTGTTTCTTTTATGTGAAAAACGAGAGTATTCTACAAAACATAATGGATTGCTTTGATGTATGAAAGATACAGCATAAATTGCTTATGAATCAAGTGGATTTATTTGAATATATTTGAATATGTTCAGATATCATCCAAATATACAAAAAGCAAAATAGAGTGTGTTTGTTAGTCCAAGCCATGTATAGGAAAGGTAGAAATATCAAAATAAATACCATAAGTAATGTATATATTCACTTTATGTGCAGTAGATACCACTAACAATCACATTAGTAAGTGAGTGTGGCATGTTGGAAAAGGGACAGAGCTGCACCAATATGGAATGGAATGAAAGTAAATAATGGGCATTGCGTTTCTTGTTCAGTTGACTTGTGTCAATGCCAAATACCAGAGATAAAATGTTAATAAATTGCATTAAAGAGTGTTACTGATGGAGTGACTGGTTAATGCCCCGTCTATGATAAATCAAAAGTTAAATGAAAAAAAAAAATACATTTTCAATTGTATTCCATAAAATAAGTAACAAATTGGCTCTGTTGACACTGCTTCTGACCTATTCATGATTGTGTGAGAACACTGCCATATTTCCATAGAGAGAGATATTGGCAATGTTTCAACACTTTTTGGTTAGTCTGTGGTAAAGCCACAAGGCAGATGCAAAATAAAGAGAAACTTTCCTTAGTGTGCTAGGAAAAGCTTCCATTTTTGCATCCAACTCTTATTGTATCTCCATGTATTTTTAAGCACTTTTTTAAACAAAATATATATAATATATTTATAATATAATATATTCTAAATTCAGCAACCTTATCTTTGCAGAGGAAACGTGATAATGAGGTTGCTAAGGCAGTGGCGGAGGGCACTTTAAGCTCCGATAATCACAGTGAGGTGGCTGCTTTTAGAAGAAACGTGAAAAAATTTAAATTATCGGAAATCGAAAGCCCTCCTCACAGTGATGATGATGAAGGGCAGTTGGCTCAGACAAAAAAGAGGAGGGATGGTTTGGAGAAAGGCAGAGCAACCTTGAAAAGGATGTGCATGTCAGCAAAGGGTCACAGTTCTCCTGAAAATCATCCTCTCAGTAATTTGAAACGTCAACTGGATCACAATAACATCATATTGCACTCAACCATAAACAGTTCAGTACATGATTCACAACTGTCTCCTTCAATTCTCACTGATGCAACACAAGCTGGGTCTATGAGCCCCATAAGGCTGCCCATAACCCAAGCAATCAGTGGCTCTAGCAATGAGAAGCAGGTGCTGCCAGAGGACAGCGACCAGCATACTTGCACCAAAAAGAGAGTGGCCACATACCGGGATACATTGTATCGTGACTGGGGTGTCTGTGGCACAACTGTCTATCCATGGAGTCATATACAGAGATTTCCATTTGCAGAGGTTTGAATTTTTTGTCATTCTTGCACTTGCACATTGAGTTGCCTTTTTGCATAACCACTGTCCTCAGAAAACAGTTAATTTCTCCAATACTATTTGGTCTGTTGAAAAGCCGTAAATGAGGTTATTCTATATATACTTGGCAATCACAAGATATGCAAATCGTGATGTTTCCATCAAGGCTGGCTTTGCAAATTATTTTTCAAACCTTGATTTCAAAAATATAGATTTTTCTTACAAACTACTCAAGAAATTTTTGGTTTTCTTTCGCTATATGTTTAGCTAGGTTTTTGATCTACAACTGAACCAAGTCTGATTGAAACAGCTAGGCTAGATTTCTGGCAATCCGATTTCACATTTTTGCTTACTTTTTGATAGTGAAAGGCAGAAACCTTGATCAACTGATTAGCACATTAGAAAGAGTTGGACCCTGCTATAAAAAAGTTTAGCTTCAGATCTCTGTTTTGGTTGTGGACTCTTAGAGAAATAGATGCTTTGTGAATTCTCATGAAAGTCTCAAAGGCAGCCAGCAGCCAACAGAAACAAGTCCTTTAAAGCTAATCTGATAAGTTTCTTGAAGCCTAAAGCCAGCGGCAGATGTGGACATACAATAAATGTTTACCAAAGTGTAAGTTTTAAATTTTCCAGAAAAAGCTGGTCACTGACTGGCCAGAAAAAGCAAGAAAATGTGATCTAATTTTTGGAATTAACATCATATTTACAAGTTTTAAAAAACATTTACTTGCACTTAGTTTGTTCATTCACTACTCAATATTACTCTTATATGAAGACTTAAACTTAGACATGCAGCACCTGACGAAAGCAGCACTCCTTACCTCCCCCCCCCCCCACTTTCAATTTCTTCTAACTGTCCAAGCCATTATTGCATTGTTGAACCCTAATCTTTGAGTCTAATATTTTGGAGGCCCAACATATTGCTATTTATTTTGCGTCTGGGTCTTGGAGGCCCCAGATATTTTATTCATTGCAGTATGAACTAAAAGATGAGCGCAAATGTATTGAGCATATGAAAGATTTGATGGGTCACTGTGGTGAATCGTGCCAAACTGCATGGCTCTCTCTATTTCAGATGCATGGACCTAAAATAAGTTTGCTATTCACAAACCCTGCATATTGGCATAGTACCCATATTGAAATTTAGGGAGTACCCACACTGAGGCGAGGCATGTGAAAAAGTTGGTGGCAAGAAGAACAGTGGTAGAAATGGTATTACATTTACATACTGATCATATGGAATTATCTATTATATTTCAGGTTCGGGCTATTCTTCAGCAGAAAGATTTCCAGACAAATTTTGGCACATGTGATCGTCAAAATATGATTCGACTAGTGGAAGGAAAGCTGTTTGATTTTAAGGTACTTTGATTACCTGATAATACCATTTGCAAGAAATTTGCTTTGTTCAACAAGTTTATACAACACCCCTTAGCAAAATATTGAATATGTTTGGAGCATACTAACTTGTTTTGAGTATGATTTGGGTACATTTGAGAGCTTGATCTGAGTAAGAAGTTTGCACTGCTTGCGATAGCTTGCAGCATGTATCTTTTGAACTGGAAGGCAAACCAAATCAAGCTTGATTGCAGTACTTTTAAGAATGACTTTAGCATATGGTTAATGCCAAGCTTGATCAAGCTCTGATCTAATGTGTAAACTGGCCAAAACTGTGTCAACATACTCATTTCAAGCTCCTTCAAGCCAAAATCATAAACGCTGAAGTATGCTCCTTTGATGTGTGCTTAAAACAGTTCAGACTTATTTTGATGATTGATTATTTAAAGACCCTATTTGCATACCATAAACCTTCATGGGTACCAAAGTTATCTTTTGTGTTTCTGAAAGTCGTTTCTGATCTACTTTCTATTTGCCTTGCTTTTCATTAGGTGCACGTGAGCCTTTAAACGTGATGTTGCACTCTAATCTTTGTGGGACCATTGCAGTGGGTTTAGCATGTATTTAGCTTATATATGCCATCTCTTTGTTGTTGGGAAAAGAAAAATTAATATTGTCCTATTTAACATGATATTGTGGCTTTGCCAATGGTGTGTATTTTCGTCACTGAATAAAAGCTTTTCCTTTTCAGGTTATGAATCAGTTACTATTGAGTGCACAAATGTACATGAAAGCATTTGAGGTATGCAATAATTTTTTGGCAGTTCCATAATAGACTAACAATTTTTTATCTGTTGACAGCTTTGTTGTTCAGGGACTAAATGACTGATAATGGTAAGAGAATACATTAAAGTCGAAAACTGTTGATCAATCAGTTGGTGTCCTCAATGAATACCAACAAATTAAGGAAGCCAGTTTCTAGGCTTTGTGTAAACATAGATCATGAGGTCTTTTGTACCATTCATTAATTCCGCAAATGCTACTGGTACCTTTGCTAACTTTTCTCTTTCGACATCTGCCAGGGAACACGAGATGCACGTATTTTGCACCCTTTGCATTTAGACAAGATAAAGAATGTTGGTGATGAATATGAAATCTGGGATATGGATTTGTCAACATACCTCAGAAAACTTCAAAGAGAAACACAAGTAAATCATTTTGTCTTTTTGGCAAAAAAATTATTTCTTTATTCAATCAAGATATTGCAGTTGGGTCTTTTGTTTTGTTGTTTACATTTACAATACTCTAAAAATGTTTGGTTTGTATATACTTAAAATTTCCAGAGTAAATTCACAAAAATGGAATGTAAAGAAGAGGTGTAGGATTCATATGGGGCCATACTGATAGATGAAGCTGAAATACAAATTGTTACTCAAATCCTTTATTCCAGTGAATGCACAAACGTATTAGAAATCACATGCAGACTTTCTTGTATTACATGTAGGATCCTTTATTGGATTATTTCTCTAAAATTCATTGACATTTATTTGATAATGCATTCATTGGTTTGAAAATGTTATGTAGCTACCCTAATTTGTTCTATCGTACTTTTATAGGAAACTTTTGAATCACAATACTTGGTGATGCCAGTTCTGAGAACAATTCCTGGAAGCATCTTGACAAAAACTTATTGGTCTCTTGCTGTGAGTTTTCATGTTTCATAGTAATCCTATGAAATTTGCAGTTCCTTAATTCTATAATGTGCAGATGGAAGCTTGTTTTGTAGAGTCACTCTTTAAAGGGTCTGTTTCATCCAGCATTCCTTGCATGTGTCCTCTCTTGTCTGGCCTTTGTTTGTCGCCATTTTCATGGCCCATGAAAATGGCAACAACAAAGGCAAACCAAGAGACGACACGTGCAAGGAATACTGGATGGAACAGACTTTTTAACACTCCAGTAATTTCTGTTCAAACCTTAATCAAAGCTTTTTATTATTTCTTTTGCTTCAACAGATGCGTTTTCATCTCCTATTTGATGGAGGCCTAGCCTCCCACTACAACAGTTTCTGAGATTGGCTAAATACTTTTGGTTACTATGGGGATTGTTGTTGCTCTTTCTTCAACCATTATAATGTATAATTTATATGTGTTTATGTTATAATGAAGGCAACAACTGATTTGCAGGTAGCATTGATTGATGGTTACAAGAAATCAATTCTGTACATTGATACCTTTGGGATGGAAAGAGCAACGGATGCATCAAAAGCGCGGTACTTGGTTTTGTCTATTTAGGGATATATTTCTATCTTCCTTTGTTCAGGAGAGCTTCTATTTTGGTTTTTTTTCAGAATTATGCAGAAAGGCTTCCGTCTGACTTGGCAAATGATTTGAGTCTTGTGATTAAAATAAGAAACCATTCTATGCAAAATGATTTATTTCTTAGACATAATTGTTTCATTTTGCTGTTAATTGTTTCTCAATCTTTATTCAATATATTGTTCTTCAAATTCTTGATGACTCTGGTCTGAAAAATCTTTACTCAAAAATAGGTCTATATGCCTAAAGATATTGTTTAGCATTTATATGAAGTGTTTTTAAAGTTTTTCAAATGATGTTCTGCAACTTGGACAGTTTCATTCAGACTCATGTAAACTAATGAAAGTAAAAATTTCTTTTCATAGGTATGTTTTTGATAGAATTCTCAATGAATTGCTTCCAAGAAAGTGGGAAATCCTAACAAATTCAAGTCTTGCTGACAGTTCAGAGGTGACTATCCTGAGCTTGTTTTGAATATCATTATCATTAGGCAGTTTCCTTTGCATACAAAAGATGATGAAACAAATTTAGAAGTATACAATGCATCTACTAAATCTTTCAGCCAAATCTTTTGATGAAAACTTGTGTGAGTTGTCTTGAATCATTCAGAAGGTCAATGTGATACTGGATTTTACAATAAGAAAAAAATGTGTCATGCATTGCAATTGCAATTTTCCATATTTTCAAACTGATAAATATTTTCCCTCCAGATTACTGTTGTCACCACAAAAGACCATCACAATTCTGGAATTTGTGTTTTTCTGGTATGAACTTTAAAATGTAAATACAGTATATACAAATTGGTTGCATGAAATGAATCAACCTACAATAACAGTACTGCAAATTTCTTAATCCCTCTTATACTGTAGCATTAACAGTTTCTCAATTTCTTTCTTTTTTGGTTGATGGATTACCAAGTAGTTTAAACTATGTCACTGCCAAAAATGTCAAAAAGTTGTGTTGATTACATTACATAACCCTGCCCCTTTAAACTCTCAATGAGATTATTGCCATTATATCATTAGATATATTCTTAAAGAATTCCTTGGTACTGCATTTCTCATCATAGTATAAGAGTTCCTTAGATTTTTGGCCATCCATTGTTCATATAAACAGGGTTTGATAGAAAATCTTGTAACCAAAATCTTCTCTATATTTTAGCATGTACTGCAGCTCTTGTCAACAGAGGCTTTGCATGAAAAGGTAAATTGTTGTCCATTTATGGTTGAGATAGATTCTGAAAGACCCTTATTTTTTAATAGATTATACAGATAACATTTAATTTTTCATGTTGGTTTTTCAAGACATATTCCAAATCATCTTCATACCACTGAATTTTAAACCTGCTGATATCAATGTTTTCTTTTTATTAACCCTTTAGGTAGACATCATGCAAGTCAAATTGTGGATTTGTAACAAGATTTTGGAAGGCAGTTTTTTCATTACTGATGACGATGATGACAATGATAAGGGCAACAATGTGTCTAAATCACAAGTTTAAAGAAAGAAACACTATATATAAGTATTGGAGCATAGAATGAACACCCTTGTTCATATTAGTTCAATCACAGGTAACCTTGTAATCCTTTTGGCACGACAATGCCATTTACAACCACTGTACCTATTTTGTCATTTGTGATTGTCTTGGGTCCACCTTTTATTTAGATTCTGAATTTCAACGCATTGTTTTTGAAATTCTGCAAGAAAGTTTTTAAAGAAGAAATTCTAATCTTTGTGGTATAATTTGCTCTTTGACCATACTTCCATTGCTTCAAAGAGTTGCTATAAACTTGTTTGTGGTGTCACAATACATTGATTGAGACAGAATTAAGAAAAAGCAAGCCAAATTTAGAAATCTACTTGAAAATAGACCCAAAACAATCAGATGTAATAAAATTGGGCAGAACATCCATGCATGGTATTGCATTGCCAAAAAAAAACATCATGTAAAATGGATGAAGCAAATCTGCAGTCACTGTAGGATCCCATGTCACATTTACTGTAGCTGCGTTCTCACATATCCATGACCTGGTTATGATTTCTTTTCTTTGCATTTTCAAGGTTTTTACTGTACTTTTTTCAGGAAAAACACAAGAACTGGAGCATCTTCTACATTATTTTCAAATCCATTTTTCAGTAGTAATTGCATCCAAATAGAATCAAAAGTTTCATTCCTTCCAAATAATCTGAAGGGTGCCAAAATATTTACATTAAAGTAAATGAACGGAGATATAGCGACATAATCTAAACATAGCACAAAAGAACGGCAGGCGCCACTTATCTTCTCATTGTTTTCATAGATCGAAAACGTCAAATACAATAGGTTATGTTAGATTGCCCAGTCCCCTTAGCTAAGTTTGCTTTTAACCCCGTTGATTTACTTTAAGGCAGAAATAATTTTGATCCATTCTCCTGGACTAATTAATGAATGATTTGGCTGCCATTGTTCTCAATTGTTCAGAGGTCGGGTCTTTTGTTCGTGATTTGAACATCATCACAACTAGCCAATCAAAGCCACAACAGTGTGCCTTTAATACAGTGACAACTGTTGATGGACTTAAGGTTACTGTAACCCTTTAGGCAGTGATTAAGAAACTCTTTTCGCCACGGCCATTTGTCAAACTATATCAAAAAAATATTATATATATCATTCGATGCAGAAGTAAACACAGAATATCATAAAAGTATAATATGCAATTGATTAACAGCATAAATGATTTATTACAGATCTTCGGCAAAATGGAACACTCTTCCGGAAAATCTTTGTGTACCCCAGCGAGTGCTGCAGGACTACAACCATTTATTTACCAATGACTAAAGGCCCTGAACTGCAAAACTGTGTCATGAATTTTTGATGAAACGTTCAATGTCTGAAATGTCTTTTTTAAGTTTCAAGTCTTTGCAAAAGTCAGACCAGTGGATCTATTGAAAATCATGACACGGTTTCATAGTTACATGCCGTGTGCCCCTTTTGGCCAAGTTTTGAGTGATTTGGTTGGCCTGTTGGTTACACAAAGATTTTTTAGTACGCACAAGTACTCTGGAATCATGTTTCAAGAAATCAGACTTTTACCAAAAAGAAGCAAAAAATGCGAGAAAAACGATTATGCGTGAAAGTGTAAGCAAAGACCCGCAAAGGTCAAGCAATAAAGCTTACGCACGGTCTTGTAAAGAGTTATGCCAACAAATAGCAGGATGGGATGTTATGGATGCAGTTTCAAGATCAAAATGCTCAAATTTCCAAATAATTGTGGCTATTTTTGGCAGTGAGTTGGTTTGAATGGTACTCAAATGCTTATACCATAACGAAAAATCAAGAATTTTTCGTCTGAAGGGTTACATTAGCCTTTTTTGTCTTGTAATTGTCTGCCATCATCAAAGGCAGTATGATATGAGAATATCCTAATTTAATAGAGTTGCATTCAGCGAGTAAGTGGAAATTTTTATTACCATTGAAAAGAAAGTTACAGCTCAGTGACTTGTTGCGTACAATTCTACTCTATCTAAAAATGCAGCTCCATGGATTTACATTATAACATCTTGCACAGTGTAATGTTCTTCACCATATTGCAAATATTCTGTGTATCATTATGTATCATGCTGTATTATGCATCGTGTAATAATGAACATCTGTAAGTACAAAAGGCAGTATAGTATCAGATATTTATTTCATGCTGGAGTATTCCTTTTACTGTTTCTTAGTATAATATTCCATGCTCTATTACAAATATTTTGTGTGTGTATTATTACTTTGCATGATTTTCTACATCTGCTATCATAAAGGCCAGTATGGTGCTAGAATATCTTATTCCATCCTAAAATATTCTGTGTATTATTGCACAGTGCAATGTTCTATGCTCTATTGCAAATATTCCAGTATTATTACTTTGTGTAATATTCCACACCCGCTATCATCAAGGCCAGTATAGTACTGGAATATTTTGTTCCATCCTAAAATATACCGTGTATCATTACTTAGTGTAATATTCCATGCTTTATTGCAATTATTCCAGTACTATTACTTTGTGTAATATTCCACATCTGCTATCATCAAGGCCACTATATTACTGGAATATTTTGTCCCATCCTAAAATATTCTGTGTACTATTACTTTGTGTAATATTCCATGCTCTATTGCAAATATTCCAGTACTATTACTTTGTGTAATATTCCGGCGTCCACTATCATCAAGGCCACTATATTACTGGAATATTTTATTCCCTGATTGGAATATGTCAAAGACACTATTACAGAATATTTCATAGACTATTTCACCCCCGTTTTACCTGTGGTGCTGCTAAGGGGCGGCTTCCTATTTGGAAAGAAATAACAAACATTTTTATCAAAATAACAAACAAATGAACAAACAAGTGAATTAAACTAATTTCATTACTTATTTTCAACAAATTTGACATGGTTCAGAGACGACAAGGACAGAATGCCATGGGTGCAGGC
Source organism: Aurelia sp. 3 sensu Dawson et al. (2005) (assembly GCA_964020215.1). Lineage (NCBI taxonomy): Eukaryota > Metazoa > Cnidaria > Scyphozoa > Semaeostomeae > Ulmaridae > Aurelia > Aurelia sp. 3 sensu Dawson et al. (2005). Next base: position 168,031 of record OZ026584.1, read on the forward strand.
AGTCTAATGTGCAGTACAGCAGACTGGGCATTTGTGGCACTGGCATCTGTCCTTGTTAATGGAATTTGCTCACAATAATGGGAATTTCAATATAGGATAAAATAACTTCGTGGATACTGCAGATCTGCCGTACTGTGCAGCCTGGGCCATGGTCGTAGTTTATTGGCATTTTATGAGGACCCGGAGAAGAGGCAGGCAACTGGTTCTGCACATCTGTAGGATTCTCCATGCAAAATTTCTAGTATGGTGGGGGAAGAACTATAAAATCATCGTTTTTCAACAATAGCTAGGTGTGCATCTTCTGTGCGCAGTTTGCAAACTTATCAGTCTGGACAGGCGAGGGCCCAATCGCTTAGTTCGCAACAACAGCAATTCATCAGAATGATGTGAGATTTATTTTGTCACACAGAATGAATTTCTCTGAAAGTTTCAAGCAAAGTGGGCATCTGTGCAAATTTTCTCCAGATGGAAAACACATTGTAAGTTCATTTTTGATTGTTGTTTCAATAGTGTCATATGCAGATTATGGCTCTTATTCACATGAGATTTTCAATAAAATAGTAAGCAATCAATTAATGATAGAAAACAAAGGAATCCAAATGAGCTGCACATTAAGTGCTGAAGTTGTTATGGCACCGTGCTGTAATCCACTGACTTTGCAGCCAGAACAGTCTGGTGGACAGGGTTCAAATCTCACCACCACCTTTGAGCGTCATGACGAGGGGTCATGGACTTGATTAGCGCTTAGCTATTTCTGCGATCCCAGCGCTTGGCGTTGAAAACCGCAACTTCACCTTCATTAGTGCTCCATTTCTAAGCCTTGAAAATGAAGATGAGTGCAAGCAGCCTTACATCTGATTTGTTTATTTCATTTTAGGTAAACAGTGTCCAGTACAAAGTAGTTATACGAGATGTCAAAACATTGCAAATAGTCTCATTGTTTACTTGTCTTGATCATATTGATGTTCTTGAGGTTTGTATTTATTTGATGTGCTCTTTTTGTCTTTGCCATTTTAATTTGTTATTGGAGGATTTTCTGAAGAATGTATTTTCTGTTGTTATCAAGCAATATGTAGTATGTACAGTCACAGTTCTCAAGACTGAATTGAAGAATAATACTCTTCATGCCTAAAATTTGACCCCCAAATGAGCATGCTTTTAAAGTTATGATGCAAGCAGAAAATATTTTATTTGCATAAAAGTACCTGTGCATATGCAGCTATGTGGTCCTGCTCAGTACTCTGGTAGATATTGACGTTGATACTTATGAAGCTTCAAATGATGCAAAAAATTGTTTGCTGGTTTTCTACAGTACATATGTTAAGAAATTAAGTGCTGTTATTAACAAATCATGACAGCTTTAGAATCAAAATATTTTTATTTTGAATATCTCATTCTAAAATTCCCTTGCTCTGTTTCAGTGGTCTTCAGATTCTCTGTTCATTCTTTGTGGAAGCTTCAAACGAGGTCTTGTTCAGGTAATAAAGTACTTTCATGATCATTCTGAAACTTAAGAATTGTGTATGGAGAAACAAATGCTTCAAAAAATTCTATTAGAACAAATCTTGGCTTGAGAATTGTCTTTCATATGGCTTGAGAATTGTTATTCATAATGTAAAGAAATCCTGTCATAAAATATGTGCAAGGCCTGTACTTTTCCCACGGAAGTTTGACTTAATAAAGTATGAATCAGCTGGAGTCAGGTATATTGTAATTAATTGCAGGTTTGGTCAATAGAGCAGGCAGATTGGACATGCAAAATTGATGAAGGTGTTGCTGGATTAGAAGCATTACGATGGGCGCCAGATGGAAGGCACATTCTCTCAACAGCAAAATTGAAGGTACAGTCATGATCCACGTGTTTGTCAACAGTTGTTTCAATATAATTGTTACAAAATTGTTCCCATCCCTGTTTTTTATATGAATTTGCATCTGCTTGTATTATCTTGTATTATCAAAGTTTCACTGCTGTATTGCACTTAGGAAATATATCTCAAGTCCAGAATAATTCTGTAATATTTGAAAATCTTTACATAGCAAAGTCCTGCATTACCATTGCCTTTTTAGACAGTAAGGTTATTTATTGTCCATAGCATTAAATTCCTCATCTCAATTCATGATTATTGCTTATGATTACTTCGTTTTTCTTTCTTCTTTAGCTGAGAATAACAGTCTGGTCATTGATAGACAAATCAGTTTCATATATCCGATATCCAAAACATGCCAGCCAAGGTAAGACCAAGCCTTTTTATGCTTCAATATTGATAATGCCATTTGATATTGTGAAACTGTACATCTTTAATAACTTTAGTGCCTCATTTTGCTTCTATCTTGGTATTGAACAATTACATCTTTCGACATAGGGCTGGCTTTTACGAAAGATGGGAAATTCATGGCACTTGCGGAGAGGCGCAATTGTAAAGATTACATCAGCATCTTTTCATGCAGTTCATGGCAACTTGTTAAGGTATCATTTTTTCACGTATACTACTGTAACAGTGTCGTGATGTTTGCATAAACTAGCTAGCAATGCAATTCGAACATTTTAAGTATACTTTGATAGGACTACGCAGTGTTTAGACATGGACGTGATGGATGTTAATTTTTATGCCAGTTTTTGAGACCTGCACTTCTTTGCTCCTTCATCATCACGATTAGAAGAACTTCTTCCAATAAAGTCTGAAAATATATAAGTTTTTATTTTTATAAGCACTAACAATAAGTTTTTATTTTTGCAGCATTTTGAAACCGACACAAATGATTTAGCAGACTTATCATGGTCTCCTGATAGCCGTATCTTAGCTGTTTGGGAATCTTGTCTTGAGGTTTGTCTCTTGTTCTCTTCATTTCTCTTTCAATATATGCCCTAGTCTTTTTAGATTTCATTAGTCCTATATTTCTGTATTGTTTATTCAAATAACCGAACTGCATCAGTCATTGCTACTGTTTTGTCATAGCTCATTATGGTCTATTTAGATCCAAAGTTTAACGAGAAGCAGTGCATCTCATCTGACCCTTAGAGACTTGATTCTCTTTCTAACTCATTAGATACACACTAGATAACAAAAAGTTACAAAAAGTATTAATTTGCCCATTCCATACAGCGACACGACTAACTGCCATTTTATTCTATTTTCCAGTATAAGATACTATTGTACACAATGGATGGAAAGATCGTATCTCTTTACAGTGCTTATGATTTTGCATTGGGAATCAAATCAGTTATGTGGTCACCATCCAGTCAATTTCTTGTCATTGGCAGTTATGATCAATCGGTCAGTAATTTTCATTGTAGTAGCCACACTTGCACCTTGTGTTTTCTCTTATTTTCGGAGGTTAAAATTTATGAAGATGATTTTAAATGGTCCCGAATAAATAATTTTGATATAAAATAGTCATTGTCACGCAATGTCCTTCTCAGGCACGTTGTAGTAGACTGATTTCAATGAGTCCCAGTTATTCAAAACGGTAGCCTTTCAATAGCGATAACTAGCACCATATAATGAGTCTAAGGCTGCAGTTTCACACAATCTGGAATTCAAATATGACCTAAGCGCAAAATATGGATCCACACTGCAATCGTTAAGCTAACTGAACTGTCAACTAAAGTCATATTTATCGATCAGTTCAACCACGGCTGTGTGGATCTTCATTTTCCACTGACGCCATATGTAACTTATGGGCAGTCAGTCTAAAACTGTAGTATGCCTGCAAAGAGCCCTTCGTTATAATAGCTCATTTAATAGGAAAATCCCACCCCGCTTGTTCAAATGCAAGCAAGAAACCCCTCGATATTATTGTGTTAAAGATACTGTAGGAAACTTTTAAGTCAGCTTTTGTTTCATCTGCAGGCACGCCTTTTAAACAACATCACGTGGACAGCTGTTACACAATATAAGCATGCATCGAGTATTGGAGATCCTAATGTGGTATATCTCTTTTTATGTTAAGTTCTGATTGATTGATTGATTGATTGATTGGTTGATTGATTGATTGATTGATTGATAGAGTTGTTTACTGATTTTCTTTCGCAAGCAATTTATGTCTTTCAATTTCAGTGCTATTGGAGAGGCGTATTATATTCCAAACTTTTTGATGATTCCTTCGTTTTTGATGGCAAAGTCCTCTCAATGTGATCGAACAAAACGAATTCGATTGCATCAATCTTCTATCTCTACACCATAGCATTTGCGAGCATCGATTCTATTGCTAAACACTTTTGGAAAGTCTCTATTTCGTTGATTTCTGCATTTCTCCTCAATAAATGTCTTACCACAGTTGTAAAAAGTGCAGAGTAAAATTCAACTAAATTTTTTGCAGGCATGTTGATCGGTTCGTTATTCTAAACTTTGCAGTGCACTATTCTTACATATTTTGTTTCTTTAAGCTTGTTTACAAAGAGGTTCAAATGAAGCCAGTAAAATTGCCATGGGAGGTTCAACCGAAAGGACCTTTATCTGCACCTAGTCATTGTAAGTTTGTTTCAGTTTGTTACATATTTCTCACATCTATTTTGCCATTGCTCGATTTCTTGTACCCCATATCCCGTCGTCCAAGAATTTCCTGGTATCTCTATATTAGGAGAAACTTGTAATTATCACAGAAAATTTGTTTTTTCAGTTATGATGTTTATTCATCGTCTTATTTCTTGAAATAATTTGAAGTTATTAATTTCTATTTGATCGTTATATCTTGATTGATTTTAAGACTGAAAAACTTTCAAATTATCTTTTAGATCAAATCCAGCCACTTCCTTTCCCTGTCCCAACTGTCAGAGCGGATCCAGAAAAAGCCAACCCAAAAATCGGAGTTGGTAAAGTCATTTTTAGTCATGACAATAAATATCTGGCTACGAGAAATGGTAAGCCAAGTTTTCATAACTTTATGCATTTACCATTCATGATGAATGAAATCACCCCTTAGAACGTATGTGTAGTAGTCTGGAGGTTGTTCAGTGTGATGGAGGGCTCAAATCGCGTTGTTGGAGGGCTGATATGCAGTAACGCAGAGGTTATTCAGTTATTTAGATAAATAGCATTCAGTAAGGCAGATAGATGGACAACCTCTTAGCTACTGCACAGACATTCTACTGTGCGGAAATTGTCTTTCCTTTTTCATTGTTATGTTCTTTTTGCAGATAATATGCCAACCGTTATCTGGATTTGGGATGTTGCGAAACTTTCATTATCAGCCGCTTTGGTTCAGAATTATAATGTAACAGGTATAAAACATTTTTTAAATTCTTGCCTGATCGACGTTTCTTTCGTTAATTCTCCAGGCTTTTTGTAAGTGCTCGTTGTCTTCTGAAGTTAATTCGCTTTATAGTAGCAGTCATGCTACTTCTTTACTGTATTTCTAAATTCCATAATCTTTCAAATCGCTTATGCCTCAAAAAGCTTATCAAGAAGCTAAATTACATGTCTAATATTCTTTTCAAGTTTCCTTCCTTCGCCCATTGTTTTTCTCACCTTGCACAAAAACACGATAAAACTATGATCTAAAAGTCCTTGTTATCCTTACAGCAATGGAATGGGATCCAAAACAAACTCGACTGGCACTTTGTTGTGGCACAAACAAACTTTATATGTGGTCACCAGCTGGTTGTCTCTCAGTTGATGTTCCAATGGAATGTAAGTTACGCCCTTTCATTTACTTCATGGATGATTTTAAAATGCATAGCCCTGTCATAATTTTGCGTGAGTTTTTCCAAACAGAAGCTGCTTCAGTTTATTGAGTTTATTAAACAAATGACAAAGATCGTATAACTCATTAAGAGACTCCGTTTGAAGAATCATTTGAAATGCCATTGAATTTTGAACATTTCAGAAAACTGTAACAATATCATTTGCTGCCATCAGATACCCTATAATATCTCAGTTTACATGAGGACTTCAGATCATTGTGCTGGCTCAGACCGGAATTTCAGGTTCCAAACATGATAGAGTTCAAGTTGCTAATATTCATTGTACATCGATCCTTGTCGCAGGTTTCAGCTCAATTTTATTGTCTTTAACAAAACATTTTTCGATCAGAATATCAAATTATTCAGTTTCCATTATCATACCGCATCATCCTATTCTTTGTTTTCATCATCCTATCTTTTAAAGTTAATTCATCTGATGTTGTTACTCCTTTCTTTGACATGGGAGATATGTTTCATATTTGTTTTCCTTGTAGCTCCATTTAACGTGACTGGACTGCGATGGCATAAAGATGGACAGGGACTTCTTCTTTTAAGTAAAGAACTTTTTTGTATGTGTACTCTTAATTTACCCGTGCAATAAAAAAGCTTCAGTCAGTTTCATTTCCAAGCTATTACATTTGCCCCGAACCATTTGACAGATAATTTTGATATCAGAAGAACTGGCAGCACTTCTGTTAAAAGTTTTATCGCACAGAAGGGAGTCAACATCGTTAAAAGCTAGTACAGGCCAAGTTAGAAATGTAGTCCATTGCATTTGATAGCTTTAACACGTGTCGTTTTACTTTGTAGCAAATAAAACAGTGAGTGCGTGGGCGTCTTCTTTCTATGGCTGCTATGAGATATAGCTGTGTCTATTCCCGTTTAGTTTCAGTGGCCTTAAAGTCCTTCTTCTAAATTCTTAACACTAGGTCACTCCAATTTTTGAAGCTATATTTTGGACTTAAAATGTAATTGTACCTTGCTTCTAAAGCTCAGTAAATTACTTTTAGCAAATGGTATTGCAGCTAGTTCAACTTTTGCTATGATTAAAGACAGAAAACTCAAACTTGTCGTTTATTCTGTAGCATTTGATTTGAAAGAGTGAAAGAGTTTAACAAGCAAAACAATGAATGAGAACTGTTGATTTGCGAGGGTGAACTCGTCGGCATCCATGTGATTTTATGGTTTTAAAATGTCTTCATTGCTATGAAAGTTTCCTCATTCAAAAAATCTGAAACGTGGTGCGAAGACAATTTTAATTTCATTATCAAGAAAACCTGGATTTCGGTTCATTTCCTCAAGGAATAACTCGCTCTGACAGAAATAAACAAAAGCAGAAAATATTATAATTCGTATGATTTTCTTTATTAGATACAAAAATTATGATTTCTATTCTACTATTTACAACTCGTTTTCATTATTTAATCATTATTAACATAAATCCGTCCGAAACAATCATTGGTCTCTATTTTGTACAATGTTCAGTCATCAATTTATTAATTGATCTATCTATTGATTCACCTGCTAATCAAAATCTTCAAACTCGTCAAGTCTTTTGGATCGTTTCAATTCCTTTTCAGTTGTTAAGTCTTTCGTTCTTCGTTTTATTTTCTTCATAAATCTGCTTTCCATTAATTTATTTTGCGTCAAAGGAATTTGTTTATTTTCCAATTTTTTCATTCTCATTTTATTATTTTTCAGTTTATCATCAGTTTTTATGGGAACAGTTCCAGATTCAAAATCATCAACTTCTCCCCTTCTACCTCTTGTTAAGGCTGTGCTTAGTTTCTCATTTGATGAAAATCGTTTTCTTCTTGCCAGCATGTCTTTCCAAAAGAATAACCTCAAAATATATGGTACTTCTGAAACAAGAAACAAGGTATTAAGAAAAATGGTATATCATAACAAAACCTCAAACTTCTCTTGCAAAATATCTTTTCAAGAAAAATCCCTAAAGCGTTTCCACACTTTTTCCATCAAAATTTAAGATCAATAGTTACCCAGGATCCTCTATAGGCACGCTGCTATTTCAGACTGTGCGAAAATCAGATTTTGCTTTGATGGAGGATGATATGGATGAACTTAGCGACAGTAGCGGTTGAGTCAATAAACAAGCCTGGTGTTTGAAAAAATGCTGTTCCCCGAATATCAAAGCAATGATACTGAAAATTGTCTTGTTTTATTCCCGATATGTCCAATTAGGTTCAGTAATTTATCCGGCTTTAATAGGCCCTTCCTTCTGTGCAAAATTTGAAATTTTCTGCCGAAAGCCCCTTTCTAAACCTGCAAAATCGAGTGAAAACAACAAGCAAGATTTCCCCTTCTTCTCATTCCTAGCAATTATGACACTTGGATGTGTTCCTGTATTTTGCCTGTTGGGAGAATGGAATCCCCTGAATAAGTTATTCTTACTAGGAAGAAGACTTTTTCAATGCCCCAAGAGTATAGCACGTGCTAAAGCATACTGAAGTCATCGCTGTTAAGGAAACATATCAGAGAAGCTTGCTTGTAATTTTGGCACGATTTTCTTAGATTTTTCAAACGGAAGCTGTTTTGAAAATCCCTTGTAAAATCTGAATTGAGTGACCGATTTCAGCCAGACAAAAATAATTGAACATGTTAGCTATTCAACCAGATATTGCAAATTCAGTCAACACTTACTCTCTCCTTTTGGAATCGACGGTTGGATGTTGCTTCTCTTAGAATATCCTGCATTCTCTTGTACAATGTTACTCCTGGCTGTAGCAATCCCCCGTACATTTGTTGCAAATTTTGCTCTGTTGGCATCTCGTAGATTTACAGCTACATTTGCCGACGGCGGTAAGCTCTTTTCGCTCACAAGATAATCCTGTAATTCTTTCATGTTTTCAGAAACAGTGTTTAGTTGATTCGATTGTTGATGAAACGCAGAAGATGCAATCACATTTTCAGTGATCGGTGATTGATTATTCGGTTGGGCGATTGTTGATTTTCGGCTCTCTTCATCGTCATTTCCATTGTTGGTCAGAGCATCGGCCGGAGCTTTTATCGGTACTTTAAATGCTTGATGCGGACTATTTGGATCGAATCGGTATTCTAGTGAAGAAAGTATAAAGATTATCAAATTCTATTAATTCCAAAACAGATTTGCCATCTCAGAATTTATGCCAAGCTAAATATTGTCCATAAAACAACCTTTTCTTTTCGATTTCTATTCAGATCATCAGATCTTTTTTACTAAGTAGCAATCTTACATATTCCATTTAGACAACCTCTTAAGGAAACAGGCAAAAGACTTTTTAGCTATTCTACAACGGAGCCTTGATCGAGCGATATTTTTATACATTTTTAACACGAGGCTCGATCGAGTGGCGATAGCGCTTCTAGCTAGCACTGTTGTGCACATTTGAATATTCTACAAAATAAATCGAGACATCGTTCGGTTGAGATTCTTTTTCAGAAAAGACAAAAGGTCTATTGTGGAAACAAGGACAGTTTGATTTTAATGCTAGGCTATGCTATCCAACCCTAGTGGTATTCGTTTTCATCACTGAGATTGCAACCCTTCTTCCCCTTTTTATCATATTGATTAGCTTTGTATATTTAACCTTAATTTTTTGACGAATGAATACTTCTTTACTCACTACTTACATAAAGGAATGAATTCAGCAGAAAAATCGTAAGATGAAATAAAACAAAATACTTACCACTAACTTTGAGTGATTTCGGGTAAACGGGCATTTCATCCAATCGCTTTGTAGCTCGAACTTTCGAAAATAGTTTCGCATCAGGAGAAATTGCATTTTGATCAAACGTCAATGTAAATTCAACTATTGTTTTTGTCACAGTGTATGGGTTGTTGTTTATCAGTCCCTCTCTAAAATAAACATGAGATTGTTATGATGACAAGATTTCAAGGAAAGCAAACAAGAAAAGCTAAATTCACACTTGAAGAGTGGTTCTTCAAGCATTCTAGATAACCATAAAGCGTGGTGACGCACTGCAAATGTTGGATTAAATGAACTTGGTCGCACCACGTTGCATCGCATCATACTATGAAATGTTTCTTGTCCCGAGATCCTGTGCAGGCATCCTACAATCTCAATCAGACAGTCTAAGATCAAATGTGGGCAATGTGGATACACACTGTAGCAGTTGAACTGAAAGATGAGTCAATTTCTTGTCAGTTGGATTACTACAATGTGGTTCCTATTTTTCATTTAGGCCAAATTTGAATTTTAGGTTGTTTGAAATTGCAACATACTTATTAAGGAGTCTGAGTGACGACATTGGTGACGATATCTCATAAACAGTGCAAACGAATGAAACTGGATTGGTCTGTCTGGGTTGGATTGCTTTAAGACTGTAATAAATCCAGCCTTTCATTGACGATCGTGCTCTTTACACTGGTGACTACAGACGTGACTATAATTCATTGCATCTTTAGATTTGCACATTTTGAATAAATGATTAAACAAAATACCTGAAAGACAAAACTTCAGCTTTCAAGAAGTCGTTCTTGTTACTGCTATTTCCATATATGTTTTTCAGCTGAAAAGAAGAGGTGAAATATTATGTAAAAAACATGCAGTAAAAAGCTGCAATTTCCATAAATGTATTTCAGCTAAAAAAAGAAGATGAAAGATTCAAAATAACATGAAATGAAACAAATGCACCAGCTTAAAAAAATTCTACGTCTGTTTTGCATCTGACAGGTTTGATAATGATGGCGACAAATTTCTAGTATTTGTAGCAACGGGTTTAAAAAGCTCAACTGAGTCAAAAAAAGCCTGAAAAATTGTGCTCCATGGTGAAAACCCTTTCTTAAAATAAACAAAGTTTATTAACAAAATCTTACCGCTTGCTCGACATTTCCAGCCAAGATTAAAGATTTGGTGCTCATTTTATCTTTGAATTCGTCAAACCATTTCTGTTTCAATTTGATTTCACCCTTGAACACTCGAGCTGGAAATTTAATGAAAGATTATCTTTTCTTTCATCTTACATAATCAAATCACATGGCATTCTACAAGCATTGAAAGGATTACATTTGAAGAGATCAACAACTTTTGCAAGACTATCTTTAGAATTTTTGATCAAATAGGGGGAAAGAAACATATGATAGATTTTCATAATGAGAACTTGTACCACAAAGATCGCTTTGACTGAACAAAATGAAATAAACAATGTTTATGCAACATTTGAGGTCAAGCAGAAAACCTTTATCATAAAAATGAGAAATCAATGCATGTATATTTACTTTGGGGCTCAATTCGCAGAGGTGGAGTTGGTGCCGGGGGTTTTGTTGGTTGAATTTCTTGATGTTCCTGCGGATGAAGGTATGCAAAGTGCATCAAGACTTTCCTCTTTCCATTTACAATTTTAACCCCCGTATTTTCTTTGCCAGGATTCTCAGATTGATTACGAGGCATCTCTGAAGTTGTTACAGCCTCGTTTGTGATAGTGTTTGACTGCATTTTGACAACATCATTGGATGTAGCATTGTAATTCGAAGTTGCATACTGGGCAGCCTGTGGTTGTGTCGTTTGAATTGACTGTGGCTGTGTGGTCTGGGTGGCCTGCGTTGCTTGTGTAAGCTGACTGGTTGTGTTTTGTGTTGGTGGATAAAAATATGTTGTATTTGCTGCATAAGTATGGTTGTGAGATGGTGATTGAGGGATTTCTGATCTCTTTATGTTACTTTCATTTATTTGAGCCAATGCACCTACAAAACATTAATTCTATTTTAAACTTACAGCTAAATTTATCAAACATACGCAAAGATCAATCATAAACAATGAGTAGTGCTACACGTTTTTTTTTATAAGAAACTGGTTTATAAGAAACTAGTACTAAGATGGCCAAAATTTTAAGAAACTCTAGTACTATGTCTGAGAAGTACTAAGAAACTTTTCAAAGTTAAAAGCATGAATTTTATAGCAAATAGATCGTTGAACCTTTATTATTGGGCAATATTATCAAACCATTTGTGTTTTCAACATAACAGAACACTGTTTATTCCTATATGATGTTTTAAATATCAAGGAACATAACTGCAGCAGCGTTAGCGACCACATTGACAATTCATGCATTCAAAAAATAAGAAACCACTTAAGAAACCATTCACACATTTATAAAGTCTCTTGAAGGAATAACATTGAAGACAACAGATCCTTTGCAAAACAAAAATCTCTGTCTGCAACAGTAAAATTGTCATATGGTCCATTTCTGTTTATAACCAGTTATAAGAAAACAGTATAGTCTGTAGAATAAGATATCTTCTACCAAACGATTTCAGAACAATATTCTGAAATATCAAGGGTTTTAAAAATGTAATTTCGTAGCAGAGGGATATCTTTTATGAAAATAGGATGCATACTAACCTTTGTCTGTTGGTGGTAAATAAAATGGGACAGGTCCTTCATTGGAATGATCAGGTGCACCAGCTGAAAATAAACAAAGAAGATTCAAGATTAACCAATGTGATATGTTCCAACTGGGCACTTGCATCGAAGGTCATCAAAGAATACACCTAATAGTTGATTTGATGTCAAAAAACTGAAAAATTCTAAATAACAATCTGAGTTGAATGATTTCATTTATTCATTTTGAAGAATTTTCGAATGTGCACAATAGTGATAGAAGCTCCAACACAATTCAGTCGAACCTTTGTGTACAATGTATGAAAATATCGCTCAGTCCAGGCTTTTTCATAGAACAGCTAAAGCGTCGGTCGAAACTGAAAACAGAATACTGCCTTGAATTGATTCAGGAGCTGAATTTAACACGAACATTGACAAAATGAGTTACTCATGGATGAAGGAACCGGGGGCACTGCGGGTACGTTCCCCCCAAGATTTTACAATAAACAAATAAGTTCCCTTTTTATTTATAGAAAATGTCCCTCTTCGTACGTCCCTGAAATTATTCGAGCAGATAAGATGCTTGTCTTACCAGTGAAATAAACAGAATTTCTCCAGAGACCACCACATGTTTGATTTCCATCTCCTGAGCATGCGTAGTTGCATTCTGAATCGGGTGCCATGTCATATTTTCCATAACTGTTGCCACAGAAACAAAGATAGCCAAATTGAAGTCCAGCATAGCTAGAAAAAAGACAATAACAAAATTAGCATGATTCATGTTTCCAGAGGCCCAAAAACTAGTTTAGTTGAAGTCCAGCATAGCTAGAAAAAAGATAACAACAAAATTAGCATTATTCATGTTTCCAGAGGCCCAAAAACTAGTTTAGTTGACAGCATTTTTTTGATTTGGAGAAAAATATTTTGTAGAAGTCTTTTAATTAAAATGAATAAAAATTCTTGGACTTACTAGTAGCCTGTTCTTTTGCATACACTTCGACAATTACTGATAGTGACAAATGGAATACCAGCACGAACAGCAAGGTCTCTGATTGGATGGAGGACATCTACGTAACAACCAATATATCCTGGAAATAACAATGAAATATTAAGCAAGGGATGTTTGATGCTTGTACAAAAAGATGACTTACTACGAATCGTTGTCAAACATAGACTTGCTGCAAATCTCTTTCCTTTATAACGCAAAAAGTTATCATTAGGCTGAATGGAGTAAGCTAACTTCCCTATTGTTGCTGCTGTTTTGTTTGAAGAAGTGAGCTAGAACTGAAGCATTGTCAAAGTACACTTGACACAAAATGATAAGAAACATGTCATCAAGGGATGGCAGATCAATCAGTGTACCTTGTGTCTGCAGTCGTTCACTGACATTACATATCTTCGATATCTACAGCAGTTTCTTGCAAAAGATCAAAATCTTTAACGTTCGGTTCAAAAATACGCCCGGTGAAACAATTAGTGTGTTTTAGTCTTTCTCAAATTTAGGATATTTCATTACACGTTCTTCTCAAAACGCCAACATTTAAAGAAGTGTGCAAGCCGCAAGGTGCATTGGCATTTGTAAAGAGCAAACACCTTTGAACATCCTATTCCAAACGAAGTTGTGCATGCTCCGTGAGCAATGAGCAGCCAAAGAATCAATGACTTGGAGAAGAAAAGGCCATGATATCAACGTCCCTCGCCGGATCCGCAGATGCCTGCGATGACAAATAGCGAATAAATTTGTTGGTAGAAACGCCGCTGACGACGAAAAACAACAGCGAAAGACTAGATTTAATAGATGTATAAATTGCCAATTTTTTGTCCTGCCAAGTAGAACTTCTTTAGGGCTGTTATAATGAAACAATACTTTGTGTGAGTGTTGTATTCGTTCTATTTATAGAGAAGCCTATTTACCACTTCTCACTCCCTTTAGTGTCAAAAGCATTAAGATTGCAAACAAAAAACTGACAGTCTCCTTACCATTATAAGGTGCCCTCTTCACGATGATTCTACTCCTCTTATCAATGACGTCATTCTGTCTATAAGTCGCAGATAATGTTTTGACAACCACTTCATCTTCTGGGTATGATCGAATTTCTTTTCTTGTTTCCTCGTCCCCAGACTCTTCATCATCACCTGATGTATCATCATCATCATTATCATCATCATAGCCACCCTTCTCGCTTCTATTACTTTCTTTATCTCTCATTCTTTTCTTTCCATTTTTCGATTTTTCTTTATTATTTTCTTTATCCATATCATCTATTTCATTCTTCTTTTCATTTTTTGCTACAATTTCATGCAGTTCATCAAAAGCTAATACTGCTTGTGAAGTTTTTTTACCCTTTCCTGTTCCTTCGTTATTCATACTTTCTTTATCAATTTCAATTGTCTTTCCATCTTCTTTATCTGTCCTTTTCTTTCTAATCTTCTCTCTTTTCTCCCTCTGACTTTTAGCTTTCTTTCTTCCTTTGCCCTTCCTGATACTTCTCTCTTTCTTCAATCGAGATTCCTTGTCATCCATAATGTCCCCAACATCTTCAGGTTTAAATTTTCTCTGTTTCACTCTGTTCTTCCTACCCTTGCTGAATTTATTCCTACCTAATGATCCAGAATTGGATACTGGATCTAATTTCATTATTTCTTCTAATCCAGAACCAGATGCGACTTCCTCAGAGTGTTTCTCAACAAAGATTGGCTTCGATCCTAATCCTGACCAGAATCCAGCAACTTGGGTTGGCTTATTGTGAATCCCTATCAATGATCCTTGTTTCTGTTCTGCTTCGTTTGCTTTCGTTGGTAAATCCAGATTCATTGCTGCTCTATCTTTTTCGGATTCTTTTTGCAATCCACCTGTTAAATCACGTTTAGATTCGATCGGATTAATCTGATCTTTCATGTTATCCAGATTCTGCAGATACTCATTATTCAACGGCGTTAAATCTGAAACTGTATCTGAAATAAGATTCAAATGATTTCTTCGAAGTTTGTTTTGAAAAGGAGATTCATCATTCCGTAGAAATCTTTTCTCTTTTTTCCCTGTATTTGCCTTTCCAATATTTGCCATAAATTCATCAGCATCAATATCACTGTCCATGATAACATCTCGTCGTTTCTGCGCGCGATTTTTCCGATTTCCTTCAAATACTGAACTAATATCTTGTCTCTTCTCTCTTAAAACATCCTTCCAGTTTTCACTGGATTTCCTTTCTAAATCTTTCTCCATTATCAACTGAAAATCTTCTGCTTCTCGTTTATCTTTCCAACCAACATTTTCTATTTTAGCCTCAGTTCCATCAGCCCAAGTTTCCTCAGTCTCAGTCCGTTCAGCCGTTGCCATGGGCACATCCTCAGTCTCAGTCCGTTCAGCCGTTGCCATGGGCACATCCACTCCCTTACTTGGCCTAGGCATATTCCTCTTTGACATTCTGATCATCGGGAACTGTGAGCTTTTTTCTTGCTTTTTCACACTGTTCTCATCGACGGTCATAACAGAGGAATCCAAGCTATCTTCATCAGTCCCTTTTCCTCTTGTTATTCGTTCTAGCATTTCATTTTCTTTTGCGGTGAACATATTTTCTGTATTCACTTCTTCCAGAAACCTGACTGCATTGTCACCATCTAAGACATTTCTTTTGATTAACTGAACAGCGTTATCTTCATTTCCTAATTTTACAATTTTACTGTTTCTGTCTTCTTTTTCTAAATATGACAAATTCGGCAATGTTTCATCTCCAAGATCTTCAGCTGCCCTTTTTCGAATTCTAATCTCTTTGTCACTTCCCTTTTCTGATGCTCTTGAAATTCTGTAGACATGTTTATCATCAACCAGTTCAATTTCTCTTAATCCCTTGGGTTCCTCAACTTTATTTTCAATTCTTCTAGGCTCTCTAAATTCTTCAAACTCTCCTTCAACATCATCAATATTTCTTTTCCTCAATTCTTTATTTCTCTTTTCTACATCATCTGTTGAAGACATCAAATTAAAGAATTCTTGAAGAAGTGACATTTTCTTTTCTTTTTCAAGACTTCTTTTTTCGACACCAATGTCATTCCTTAAATCCCTCTTTTCCTTGGATTTCTCGAGGCCTGATGTCTGGGACTGATTTTCATCATCTTTTGGTGCCAGCATCTTCAAAATGGCACCTGTTTCGGCAAATGTAATATTGTTCAGCCCTTTAGCGCTATCCGAGACACGCTGATCTGCCTTTAACCCTTTGCTACCATCCGATACAGGCTCATCTGATTCAGCGAAAAGCTGAACATTATACCCACTACCCGAGGAAACTATATCTCTTTGATCCTCGTTCTCATCACCAATCAGTTGTGCAAAGGAGGCATCCATATCATCATTCTCCCCAGTGACGTCACCACTTGCACTTCCAACAAACTCATCACTAATTTTCAACCCACTTCCTTCCACATTGCCCCCTGATGCTTCAAGACCTGATCCATTACTTTCACCACTTCCAACCGCAGAGTCTTGTGAGTCGTAAAACTTGCTCAGGGGGTTCACTTGTTTTTCTTTGTCATCCGACGAACTCAGTTCATTAAAATCATCGAATGTTGCTTTAATGTTGTGTGCAGATTCTAATTTTCTTTTCTCTCGTTTAAGATAAACAACACCTGTAAACAAAAACACGTTATAACTTTTTTTAACATTTGAAACGTAATTTCTCTGTGGATGTTCTTAACTTTAGTTCAACATTTCAAATCTTGGAAATTGCATGACTACTTTTCAACACTATACAAACATTACAGGATTGGAATAAATGAACTCCCTTTCATTTCAAGGCATTATTGAGTCATAAGACATAGGCCTGCTCTATCGCGTATCATGTGGTCCACGTGATAAAAAAGTACCATTCCTAAACTACTGTACCATAATGCATTTCATGTGATCAGTTTCATTCCAAAAGAAGTTTAGCCAATCAGATGCACCATTAAAAATCCTTGCACTTGGTTATACGCAGACAATTCAACATGTGAGTCATTGCCTTTCATTCGTAAATCCTTTTGGATCACCGTTCACCGAAGAGTCAAAAAATTACAGCAACACAATAAAAGTCAGTCTTGCTTCATGGGAAAGCAAAAAGTAGGCGAATATATAATTTGTCCAAGTCATCAGTTTTGTTAATGGGTCGCTATTCGTGTGTAATCATTTCAATGAAAATACTTCAGTAAAATTCAATTCTGTATCATCTTAACAAAATCAAAGAAAGAATAATGTCTACCTTAACAAATACAAAATTAAAACTATGTTGAAATACATGATGCAAGCTTGTAAGCATAGTACAATCATTATGACTTACCACCTAAAGTTAAAATGAGGTCAATATGTAACATTAGAAGGAGACCAAACTTGAATATGATCATCTTGATTTCAGGTGTCTGTTATCAACTTTTTGATATCTTTACATTCCTGCAAAAGATCATAAATTTAAGTACCATCACCGTCACAAAGCTTTTTATACTTTACAAAATTGAATGCCAAATCATTTCTGATGGTAAATACCACAAGGAACGTTTTGTTGTTGAAAAAGATAAAATAAAAAATAGTTTGAAAGATTGGTATAAACTGTTTATCAGTTTGAAATAATGTCGTCGTCGAGGTGTCCTTTAGAAGCGTTCGCCTCAGAAGGAACATATCGTCATCCAAGTTGGTGAGCTGAGAGTTTAAAAAGAATCCTTACAAGCACGTGGCTTATCAACTATTTTGATGCGGTCTAACAGCACTTTCTTTAATCCTCCAAAAAACTTTGTTTGGGCCTTTAGAGTTGAAAAGAAGCTAGCCGCAGAAGGTTTTGCTTGCAAAAATCATCCATGACTTTGACGTAAAATCTTTGATGATACAAAAACTCGACATCATGCCTCAAAATTATTTCTATCCAGTGTTTCCTGCAAATTCTAAAAAACATTGTTCTACAACCTAAAAAGAGTTGAGATGCGGCCTGTCGTTGATTGGATGCAAGCCGCAGAATAATTTGCTGACAGAAATTACCTAGAATCTTCCAAAAAATATTTCGTGATAAAACACTGAACAACTTACCTCAAAACGACTTCTATCCAGTATTTCCTGCAAAATGATCTCAAAGAACGTTCTTTAAAATGACGAAAACTTCTTAGACAACAAAAATTTTGTAGCCGCGGTGTATAGGCGCTCTTGAGTTGTTCTAGAAGACGCATAGAAACCTTTGCTTGCTAAAATCAATTACCTCACCCCAGGGCTACACACATGGTTTCTTGATGAGGTTTAACATGGTATTATGAACACTTAATCAAGCTTATTATCAAAATCATTCGCTTGATTACTTGATTAATCAATAATTCAATCATGCAGGTGAGCGAAATTATTTTGATGATCAGGTACTTGGAAAGCCGCTGCGAAACAGGTGCGTAGACAGCCACTGCGAAGGATTTTCTTGTGTTTTGTTCTCCACCAGCGTTCTTCATACAGCGTCTTATACACTGCGTCCTGTATACTGCACATTATATTCCACGTTCCATCCACTAAGTCGTGTATTTGCGTCTTATATACTGCTTCTTTTTGCTGCATCCTATATTTTACATTCTATATCAAAAGGGTATAAGGGTATAAGGGTGAATTTCTCATTCTCTGACGTCGCAAAGTGATCTGCCAATGATCAATTTTGAAACACTTGATCGAACAGAAATAAACAACGGCTGCACGGAAGGCGTGAAATCTACTCTTAAGAAAGGTGAATTACTTTGCAATGACAGAGAGCGGAATATTTTGCTTTACGAAATTCAGCCTTGTTATACTACAAGCATTCTTTTACTTTCTCAAAAACAACCACTGATGTTCTTTTGCCAAAAACAGTCTTCTGCAAAATAATTAGTTTAAACTTGCTTAATCCTTTCAACTCTGTTTTGATATACTTTGCATCATTTAATTTATAATGTTAAAGGGGATCGATATAGTTAAAAATATAATCTATTGTAATCGATAACTTTGACACCAACGGTTTCATCGTGTTGTAAAAGAAACAATGGGTTTGTCGGCGTCTCTTCGGCCTATTCATAGCAAATTGTAAACATAGCGATGTTTATTCCATTTTTAAAGAGTTGCCGACGGTGAAGTTTGCTGATCGAGTAAAAATCATATTCTTTACTGAGTATGATAAAAATTTAGCTGTGTACGAAAATAAGATTTTAATGAATTGTAGACCAAATCAGAATTGGCAAAAATCACAACATTTGCAGGGAAGTCCTTTAGCTCGGCAGTAAAACTATGTTTGCAAAAACAGTGGAATTTCTTTGCATGTTTTGGTATTCAAAAGCGAAATAGTTTAAGAGATATTGCCGAGCAGCCTTTAGGTTCTTTAGCAGATGGTAGTTTCCAAGACGTTCGAAAAGCTGTGATGAAAAATGACGCATTAGTGTGAAACTATAGGGTTTAGTAATATGCTGTATCATTTGCAAAACGATAACATGATCTTAACTGATTAATCAAGCGCATGATCTTTGATTTAGTCTCTGCAGAAAGTAAACGTGCCGTAATAAACATGTTCGTTTAAATAATTAAAAAGCCATAACCAATTCACTGGACGCAGTTAAATCATTGTGCTCAGTATTTTGCGCAGGGCTGATATAGCTGAATTGTGAAGTGGTCTACCTTGGCAGTTGCATGCGATCGTACGTAAGGAAGCTAAGAACTTCTATGTCAGATTTACTTGAGATACGATATATGTTCTTGTGAAGGCATAATTTGTACCTGCTTCCTTCAGAGGTTGTAGATAAATTTTTACGGCTCATCGAAGCTACGAATGCAAACACAAAAATAGAATACTGTGACAGGCTAGATTTCGCCGCTAATCGATACAATTTACTGAGAACAGAGGTCTCCATATCATTGTTCCCTCTGGTATCCAGGACAGGAGATAGGGGAGACTTGAGAGAATTATCCATACAAAAAATAAAAATTTCAGTACTATTTTTCAGCGTTTTTGATCAGATTTACCTAATCAAATTTCATAATTTTGGTGCATAAATCAATACAATAATTTGTCGAAAATAACAAACTAACTACGAAATATCATCTTGATCTTAAGTATATTTAAACTATATAAATGAATGTGAATAAAATCTTAAGAGTCAAATTTTGCTGCTTAAAAGTAACCAAAAGTTTTAAAGCAACTAAAAATACAACATGGACATAAAGACAATTACTAGCTGAAGTTAGTCCAGTACATTCTTGTCATTATTTGCAAAATTACTGACTTACAAAGCCTCCTCAGTCACAACAAAATTGCTCCACACCTCAATTTAAATTGGAGGAGAAAAGCAAGTCCTCCTTACTTCTCCATATTTGCATGTTGTTTCAATTAATATTAACAGTAGAATTCTATTGAATGCATTTCAATCTGGCATTTATGACTGAAGATTTTAATTTCCGAGAATAAAAAGAGTTTTCTAAAAAGATAGGAGATATGTTTTAAAATCAGCATTTGACAATCAAAAAAAAAACTTATTTGATGACCTGACATGATGAAAATAAGTACCTATCATGCATATGCTGTGGTAGGCAGTGAGAAGATTTAGTTTTGCTCAATCTTATAATCCACCTCTTTGCAAAAACTTCTAACAATCTTATCTGATTTATTTCCTTATTTCATTTCTCAAAAAAAAGACTGAAAGGTTAATGCTTAAATCTTGTTACTTAAATAATATCAAAAAAGGATATTCCGCATTAAAAACAAATTCTATTGGTATATGTTGAAAACAAATGCATTTTTCTAAATGGATGAGAATATTTTTAAAGCAACTAAAAGCCAGCAACATGGAGCTTTGATGGATGAAAGATCAGTGTATGGGAGCATGGGCATTTTAAGATGGAAATCATCGTATTGTCAATTCGTTGCCTCTCTTTTATTCTCATATAACATGAAGTAGTATTCTGATATATGCATTAGTCAGCTGTTTGAATTTACAAGAGATCTATATACCATATGCACATTCAACTAAAAAGTCGCATCGAAATGAAGCATTAAATAAATGAAAAAAGCAACTTTACAAATTAAATACCGGGTGTCCCAAAAAAAAGTTCCAACGTTTGATGGAACACAGGGAAAGAGTGTTTGAACCTAACGATTTCTATTCACTCTAGTTACATGCTAGACATTTCAACTTAAAGTTTGGCATATTGTGGGACGAAATTAGTCATCTGAAAATGGAATCATGAGCTCTAACATTTCATGTTCATGCTCAAGACAAAACCAGAGAGATTTGTACGGCATCCTACCTCATGGTGGTAAAAGGGGACTCCCTCAAAGACCAACGCATACACTGAATTAACAATGCGTTCATTACCTTGACAAGGGGCAAGGTTTCTACTCACTGGAGTACAATCAAAGAAAAGACCATTTTCCAGTTAGTGTGGAATTTACGGAGAGTGCGGAAATTCTTCTGTTAGCTTCCAATGCTTTTTAATTGTGTGAAAAGGCACCGGCTCGAAATCATTTTGTGGACTGTCTTGGGACAAACAGTTTGCTGCTTTTATTGTTGCATTATGCCAACTGGGAATTTCGAATGGGAGTTTCACAGTTCCACAGTTTCACAGTTTCTTTTCTTTAACTAAAATAGCTCTCAGCTCCTTGTTCGGCGTGCCATATAATGCAAAATTTTATTCTCCGGCTTTGTGCAGCTCGAATTGAGTGGTAAAAAGTACAAACTTAGTATGTTCCCCCGAGACCTATTCCCTATCGGATTTGATTTTCAAACTTTGATTTGAATGTGCTCAATGAGCAGAACTCTTGTTCGTCGTCCGTTGCTCATCCGGAGATTACCCCTTCATTGCAATGATGAAGGAAGGCGTACAATCTCTCTGGTTTTGCCTTGAACATGAACACGGAATGTCAGAGCTCATAATTCCATTTTCAGATTACTAATTTCTTCTTAAGATATGCCAAACTTTAAGTTGAAACGTTTAGCATTTCACTAGATTGGTTAGAAATTGCCAGATTCAATACTTTTTTCTCTGCGTTTAATCAAACGCCGGAACTTTTTTTTGGGACACCCGGTACATAAATGGGTAATCTTACCAAACAGTTTAAAAGCTTATTGGTCCTCTATCTTTCGAATAACCAAAGTCATTGGAATTATGAACCATTGACATCAAACCAATATAAATCTCCAATGGAATTTCTTCTGAGGATGCTTCAAATGTATGCCCTGTTCCTTCCATTGTTGAAATGAGGGCTTGCTTAAATCCACAGTAATCCATGTGCGGAGGGATCTCATCAAGGAGTGGGACTGCTTTATGTTGTGTAAATGTGAAAAATGGAAGATCATTAAACAATGGGTTCCATTTTTGCCATAAAGTGAGTTGTGGATCTTTCTTCATTTGGATACGGATACCAGTTTGAAATGCTCTGTTTCTAGAATAAGATGGAGGCAATGCTCATATTCAAATTCTTCAAAATTCTATCAAATTTTGCTTTATTTTTCAACACAAAGATTGAGAAAAGTGATCTAGATAATATTGTCCAAAAAACCATTATCAACTATTTGACAGTAATTTGCAAATCATGGAACTAAACAATGTCTCATTAAAAACTATTTTCTTCTGAATATTCCAGTTTCAAGACTTTCTGAACATCAAATCACTTTGCCCCTTACCCTTGGGTTTTTCTTACATGGAATGACAAGGTATCTCCAAAGGTCACAACATAAAGACTTACAATATCATGTTATGTTTGGGATAGATGAATTTTCCACCTTGAATCTTTTCAACTTGATTCCAATGGACTCTCTTGCATTCTTCAATTCTCAATGCAACAAAGCTGTATTTGATTATTAGTAATTGCTTTTCAGTTAAGATGCATAGTCTCTCTTTTTCATGATCCCAATGATCTATTCTGAAAAATAAGAACAATTTTAATTAACAATTCAGAGACGGTTTCATCAGTTTCAATTTACAGACCCTTCTTGATGATAAAAGTCTAGGGGCTACAGTAGGTTAACAACAACTTTTGCTAATTTGCCAAGTTGTTCTAAGGGCAAGTTGATTTTCTGAAGCCTTCATTGTGATAAAAAATCGTTCTAAAATTTTTCATTTGAAGGGCTCTACTGTACAAATAATCATTTGCAAAACATGCATGTAGACTTGCTGCCTTCTAATAATAAGGAGAAACAACATATCTCAAGAATTCTGAGATGCAGGGGAAGATGTGTTACTATGGGCAAGGCTGTGCTGCAAGCTGTGAAAGGAAACTCTTTGATTCAAGGTGAGACTAAACAGAGAAACTTACTCTGCAAGTAACCAGGCGCTCACAAAATTTCCATCCACAGTTGAATCAAGATACCTCTTAACATCCTCAACTGCATGCTCAAAATTACCAGGCTGTAATAAGAGTAAAATTTTGTATTTACAAGAAATGCAACAATAATTAATTGGGCTGTATCTCCTCATGGCTCATAGGGGCATTTACAACTAACGGAGATAATTGAATGTAAACTTTTTGTAGCTATGTTCTTAATACACTTGAATGTCAATAGCAACATCTCATATATACTCAATTCTGCATACCACAGATAATCAGGGAAGTTTGCCCAAGATTGGTGTCATGTGAAATTTTCTGCTTACACCAACCAGGAGCCTTGCAACAGAATATTGAATTTTCTGATCTTTGAACATGGAATCTAGTTAGCTCAATTCTGCATAAAATTGTATGTTTTGCAAGGCAAACAAGTTGAAAACTGAAAAGTAAATTGTTTCCAACATATATATATCTTGCAAGATGGATCATGCATTTATGGAGCAGTCCTTTCAGTTTAACATGATAATATTAATCTGATATAAAAACGATTTGATCAGGCCATCTGATTTTGACAACAATAATACAAGAATGATAGGATACCTGACTGCAAACTTTATAGAACCCTCAAAAGATATTGCACACACAGGAACTTGTGCACTTTTTTAACTGAGCTAGACAGTCATCAATACACATGAAACTTCATTATGAAGATTGTAAGTATTTCTTAGGCAATTTCAATGTGCACATGCGGTTTGCAGTCCTGCTCAGAAGCAAGTCAAAATTCATATTTATACCCGCACACTGTAGAACATTCTCAACATGTGATCTCTGACATCTTTTGAGGCTGGGTTCTTGACTGCAGACGTTTCCATCACCAAAATATCTTGCAGATTTGTCTTCCTTGTCTCTTTCTCTGTGTCCTAAAATATAAAACCAAAGAAGCCTGTTTGATGAGGAACAAACTGATCTTCAATATGCGCAGTAAATATTTCGCAAACCTTCCTTCCTGGTCACTTTCTCTGTATCCTGTGAAATGAAATCAACAGTCGTTGAGAAAATACTTTAACACATGTCATGGGTATTATGATTTAAACAACATGCAGCGCCCAGTGCCTTGCAGTGGGAGTTGGAAATGAAGGCAGTGACATCTAATACTTACAATCTTTATTTCTTGTGGTTTTTCCATCCTTTGCTGCGTTGATCCCTGGATTCAAATAAACTCAGTTAAATCTTGCAGATGTTTCATCGGCTTTAATATGATGAAATCAACCAAAATTAAATAATTTATGAGTCACATTTTCGTACCGTCCTTGCAAGAATCTTTCATTTTGACTCCCTGTTTGGGAATGGGAGGAAGATGGTAGATCATTCTTTGTACCCCTGTGATCAGATTTTCGACAAATGCAACGGGGGTAAACTTTATTAGTATCCATTCCCTCGTCCATTCCTTACAATACAATATACAATATTCCCCCCCTTTTGGTTCCCTTTCTCCTTTCCTTTACGCTCTTTTGTGAGCAACCAAGAATTGGGCCAGTGCTAGAAGTTTCTTAAGAATCGTTAGATTCTGAATGCTCAAATTTTCGTACGAGTTTAAGCATGGAGCATGGCTTTCCCTTCCTCTTTTTGAAAAAGAAAGGAGAATAATCATACCCCCGGTATTTATCTCTCTTTTCAATGCCTCTCCCAAATAACATAACAACAACAACGCCCTCCTTAGTCACAAAGACAATATTTACTTCTTTAAATGTCATATCCTAAAATGTTGATTTGCCCAATAGAACTTCAGCATTCCACATTGCTATGAACAATTTAGATATGACACGTGACTTATATTGTTCTATCAAGCATGACTCAAATACATTACATTGGCTTCGCATTCCTGAGAGTGATCAAGTGGTGAAAGGACAAACAACCATTCGTTCCGAATTGTTTGTGAATTCAAAAACTAAAAGGATAAGATTCATCTGATAATGGCATCAAACATGCATTCTGCTGAGAGACGATTGTATGAGAAACTCGGAATGGAGAACCCGAACAAGCCATTGGTTTGCACAAGCACTGTGAAAGAAGGGCCTACGATTCATAAAGTTCGTATTGTTGCTCACGACGGTTCAAAGAAAATTCCACCTCCTGTTGCAGCGAAACCTGTATTTTATAAAGCTTCAGTTCAAGCCGCTAAAGTTCCTGAAAAAGCAAAACCCTCGACAGCCAGCCTCGCGCCAGGGAAGGCACCAGAAAAGAAAACATCAACAAAAAGTATGGAGGATGAACTTGCTGAACTCACTGACCTTCTCGTTAAAAACCTTGACAACACGAGTGATCCAGATTTTTTTGGTAAGACCTCCAGTCAACCAAGACCACTCTTATTTCTGGAATTGCCCAACTTAGTCAGACTTTGGTAAATTGATCGTATGCTTTTTTGAAGCATAAAACTCTTGGCTTTCCTGGGGGTAATGAAATATTGCAGGTCTCCAAACAAATATGGCTCAATGTTTAGGGCCCAGCAAAAATATATACTTGCATGGGCCCCTGTATTGACATTGAGAGAGGGATCCATGGGTGAATGGGCTGGGTTCCTCCTTTCCTGTGCTCCCTTGTTCATGCACTGAATGAACGGACTCTATGAAGGGGGTAAAAAATGGTGGATAAGATTCTGACACTGGGAGATTGCACTGCAGTTTGAAGCTGGAAAACATATATGTTATGCCAAATAGCTATGGCATGGAGGAGCATTAAGAAAAATGGAAAATCAATATAGGTCTATTATCCTTTGTAACCCTTTGGGTCAGCAAAAACGAACTTTCCACCAGGACTAAAGCCATACAGCACATTCATCTATATCATCAAACAGCGCCCCCCTGCCCCCCCCCCCCGCCTGGTTATTTGCCATGCATTAAGGCTGCTCTCCATATCCAGCGTTTTGAGCGCGCGGGCGCGTCGACCAAGATTGATTCCTTTGGTAGCGATCGTAAGCGCCCGCTATGGGAGTTGAACTTGTTTCTACTCCCAAAGCGCCCAAAAAGCGGTCGCTTGCGATCAGATTGACTGCTAAAGTTTATCATCTGCACATGCTTCTATTTGGTCGCAGCACCTGCACGCTCAAAACGCTGGATACGGAGAGCAGCCTTAAGGTATTCTACATAGCCAACATCTTCAAGCTGTTTTATAGCACTTAAGTGTTGGGACCACAAATTCTCATCAAGTAATCATATTCAAATATAACCATTTATGGAAATAACTCTGTTGATTGCCCTGTTATTCAAAATTACTCCACCTGAAAAACCATTAACTTTGGTCAAGATAAAATTTGTAGACAAAGGGTAGTAGAAATAGGATTTTGCAGTTCGGAGGATAAATCTGTGATTTTAAAGAGCTTTATAGGGTGTGTAGTTCTAAAATTCCTGAAAGCAGGATATGATCCAATAAAATTTCAGATGAGGACCTTGCTAAAACTGGACAGTATGGTTAAGGCTATGCTTTCAGAATGATAAATTCAAATGAGTCAACCCTGGAATTGCTCCCAGTTAAAATTTCCACTTATCCAAAAGATTAGCACAATATAAAAAGTGGATCTCTTGAGACCAGATCAAGCATGCTTCATGTGCATAATAAAATGATCCCACAGGCCCGTTGGAAGCGGGGGGCTAGGTGGGCTTCAGCCCCCCAATAATTTGCTGAAGTTTGTTGATTTTGTAAGTGAAAAAGGCTGTAAAAGCCAGGTCATAAGAATGAAGATTCAAAACAATATATATCCGAGGAAGCTACCAGAATCTATCTTAATCTATCTTTTGATGTCATACAAGTCAAAATTTTCATGGAAAGACCCCCATTAGTCGTGATCCTTTGCTTCCATCAATGGCACATTTTCCAAAAATGGGGAATTTTCCAATGATCTAAAGGGCGCGATCATAAAAGATTTTTCCATGGGCAAGCCCCTGGACCCCCATTTTTGCTCGCTTCACTCGCACCTCATTTCACCCCCCCCCCATATCAATATCGACGGGCCTGTCCAATGAATTTTCTCAAAAATATTTAATATTCAAATTCAGCTAAAAAAGGTGTTTCCTGCATTGCATGCAAGTTAGAGGGCATGATCATGCAAATTTTAATGGAGCTATATGCCCCAGACCCCCTTATTTATCCATTTCTGGCTTCACCACCGATTTCAGGATCTGTTGCTTCATTGTTTCTTGCTCAGTATATCCTCGGTTTCAAAGTACAAAAAATTTTAATAATTTGTAAGTAGTTTTAGGTTTCAAAGTTCTGAGAAAAATTTTCAACAAAGACTGATTCTGAATTACAAAAGTTCTGAATTTTGAGAAAGTACTTCTTGAATTCAAAATCTAATATGTTAATTGTTTGTTGCAGGTATTTGCTACAAATGCAGGAAGAATGTCTCTGGGGAGGGGCAAGGATGCACAGCTATGGGCAATGTTTATCACACTGAATGCTTTGTTTGCAAAACTTGCCGTAAGTATGTTGAAGTGCACTTGCATAGGCTGACCCAGGAGGTATGCCTTTATGTTTCTTTAGCGTATTTGATAGAGCTGAAAAAATTGTGAAAAATTGTTTATATATGCGTCTTCTATCTGTATATCTCAAATAAAAATACAATGATCAGGTACAAAGATATATTCTAAAATACTTGATGTTCTGACCTTTCTTTTGTTCAGGTTTTCTCCTTTTTGCTATGGTACAAATCAATTAATTTTTTTTCTGCAGGGACAAAGCTGACTGGGAAGGAATTTTACTGTGTTGAAGATGACCCATTTTGTGAGACATGTTACTTGGTAAGTAACAGTACGGTGGCATACAATAATCCCTGTTAAGTGTAGTAGTATTATTAGGCAGATTTTCTGGACAGTCACATATAAACAGTTACTCAGCATGCTTTGGTAGCTTACTTTTGATGAGAAACTTGTCAGATCTCATACCAGCAAGTTAAGCTTTTACATATCTTATGGGAGGGTCCCTCACAAATCAACACTTTTTGTTGAAGTATTACCTTTGCTTGGGTGAATGTTAATTTATGAGGTGTGTAATGAAAGATGGTTTGATGTTGAATTGAATTTTTTTCCAGTAAAATTCAAATATTCACCCATGAATATTTTCAATCTACAGAGCAGTTTAGAGGAATGTGTGGCTTGTGCAAAGAAGATCACAGAAAGGGTAGGTTTGGTTATGAATTTCTATGTGTAGCATGTAAGATATTTTATTTATTATAAAAATATGATTGCTACATGCTGCAACCATGCACTAAAGTTCAACTGATATTAATTTGTTTTATTGCAGATTCTTCGTGCTCAAGGATTCTCCTATCACCCAGAATGCTTCACTTGTTCTGTTTGTTCCCGTAACCTTGACAATGTGCCATTTACTGTTGATGCAACCAACCAAGTTCATTGTGTTGAATGTTATCAGTTGTAGGTTCATTAATTTTATCATATAATATTTGAAGTAAAATTAGACCCCAGTCCCAGAGTTTTCCTTTAAACAGTACATCCCATTTCCAGAATTTTGTGCCAAAAATGGTGTTAAAACTGGCGCACATCCCAGTATGATCGAATAGTGAAGTACCCCTCCTAGGATCAAGATCAAACACCAAAGAGAAAGAACTGGTGTTGCACTTATTTGATATTTTTGGCTGAAAGTTTTAGGTTAATAAATCCACTGAAAATAAATATAGCACCATATATATATATTATTTCTGCAGATTTATTTAGGGGTTATTTCTAAAGATTTGCATGATAGCTTAAAATCTCATCTTTACACTTTAAACTTGCTATTTTGCAAACTCTTCAGGAAATTCTCTCCACGTTGTGCTGCCTGCCAGAAACTCATTCTTCCTGAAAATGTAAGTATTCCAGTTTATTTCATATATGAGAAGATATGAATGAAGATTGACTGATGACTGTGCTCCAAAACATCGTGAAAATGCAAGCTAGTAATTTTTCGATTTCCTGAGGATCATATTGTCGATTGGAACATTTTCTGAGCAAAGTTACAATTTTGTCTCTGATATCTATCATCACAGCAATTATATATAGGGAGGTGCTGATTCATTGAAGATTTTCTTAACTTCCACTTAGCTAAGAAACCATTTACGTAATCTTAAAAGGAATCTATCTATCGATTTTTCGATCTCTGCTGCTTAACTGCCTTGTGCGTTCTATTTCTCATCTGGTATTTTAGTTCAACTTATAGTACATAAATTCTTGTTTATGAGTCTAGATTCTGTTTTGTTTGTTTTTTCAGTTTGTATTGAGTGGGCTTGTCAGGATTTCTAGCTACTGAAAGATAATTTAGGCCCACTGTGCATGCCGCATCCAGGCATAGGACCCCTAGTTTAGCGTCCCTTCCGAAGGTTCGAGTGGAGTTAGTTGCTTTAGAGCTTTTATCCTATGGATATTGTGGATTCAGATAGTTTGTAAGGAAAGGATGAGGATCTATTCTATTAGCTGGTTGCCACGATCTGCACAACACTAGCATGAGCTACTGTATTTGTCTTTTAGGAGAAAGGAGAGACTGTCCATATCGTTTCAATGCAGAAGAATTTTCATGTGGCATGTTACAGATGTGAGGTAAGTAATATGGAAGATCCTTGACTGAATGTCCTGCTCGAATGAACGTCCCTTGAAGTGTTTTTTATGTTTTCATCTTTCATGTATCGTGACTATCAAGCATTTAACGTCAGATAATTCTGTCTTCCTACTTTTTCAGCGCCGAATATTTTCAGTAGTATTTCCTTGAAATCCTTTTTCTCAAAAGGATATTTCGATTAACTATTTTTCATGATCTTTGTCAAAGCTTAGTGGAAATTTTTCCGATCCCGTGCTCTTAGCGCAGCTCTTAGTATCTGCTTTAAGATACAATAAGACTTTGATGGAAGATATTACCTTGTAGGATTGCAGTGTACTTCTATCAAGTGAAGATGGTCAGGGATGTTACCCCCTGGATGGTCATCTTCTTTGTCAACTTTGCAATGGTAAACGAGTCCAGCAAATGACTTCTGGAATCATGCCGGAACCTTCCACCGAACTTTAATTTGATTTGAAGAATTTTGAAGTCAGTTGATTGGAAAAGAAAACACCGACAAATATTTTTAGCTGAATTAGTTAGTTTTGCAGTGCAGCCAGGAAAATTGCTAGTGTATGATTTAGAGTAGGAAAAATGGCGATCAAACTCCAACTGAGATCGAGCATTTTCAGTCCGAGACTCTCGCCATCTTATTCATGCTCGATTAAGTTGTTACCCGGAGTTGTTAGTAGATCCAGCGAACACAAGTGCGCTTTTTGTATCTCTGGAATGATACATCTATTTACAGTACCGATAGCGTGTAAAAGTTTATTTCAATTAATATTTTAGCAATTTTTACGCTTCAGATTATTCTGCTGGGATTTCTGTTTTTTATGTAAGCTAATTCTATTTTTCAACAAATGCCCAGTAATTAGATAGGCCGACTAGGGTATACTGCGAATTTATGGGTGAGCAACGACTGAAACGTAACCTCACTGATTTTCATTCTCTTCTTGTAATCATTCATTCTTTTTTGCTGAATTATAAATATTTTTGATGTTGCTTTAATACCGTGATTAATGCTGTTTTATAGATAGTATTGAACATTTTGCACGTTAGTATAATTTTACAATAATAGTTTTCATTCAAGTCCATGCTACTTGGCTAATCTTTAATACGCATGCTTCAAAAGAAAGTTTTGATCATTAGAAGGCTCGAATAGTTCTTGAACTTGTTACCCAGCTGTATTCAGAAACAACGTATCATAGATGGGTAATATCCTTGGAATGGAATGTCTATCAGAGAGGTGAAAAATCAGCGTTATCCCAGTCCAGTGATGTAGTAAGTGTAAATTAAAGTCAGTCTCTGTGACTCTATCTTTGCCATGTGAGATTTGCGATAAAGCAGATTTCCTTTCGAGATCTAATTTATTGGCCCTAATTTGAGGCAGACCTCAAACCATCCAGTTCTTTCTTTCAGAGAGCTTTTTGCATTTTATTCTTTCATGATCTCCCTGTTGCTTTCTTCAAATTAAGACGAAAACATTTCCCGCCAGTCCAATTATTTTTGGGGTAGAAATCAAGCAATTGGTTATGGAAAAGCAGGAAGTAAACCATTTCTTGGAAACAAATCCCAAATCTTCGAACTGAGGCTAAAGCAGCAACGAGGCGAGGCCTCATTCCGGCAAGTATTCTTCAAGACGCCATTTTGAAGTCTTGCAACTGTGCTGAACTTATGGCGAAAGAATTGAAAGATGAAAGGACAGGACTCAGAGCCTTGCGAATCGTCCAGGTATCTTTTTATTCACTTCATTTCCTATTTGAAATGTGAGCTGACCAGATATAAAAACTCAAGTCAAGAGAAACTCCGGGGGAGAGCAAGTAGGCTTTTTTATCTTCACGCCTCCGGACTGCAGAGTATGGCAGTTTCCAACGAGATCTCGGGTGTGCAAGAGCAAAATAATGAGTGTGCAAGTGTGCAATTTTATCTTAGTGTGCACTTCAAGTGTGCAAAAAAACTTTTGAATTTGTATTTTGTAAGAAATTCTAACAAAAAAGGTAATAATTGTTGTGAAAATATACCAATTCAAATGCTTTTCTGTCCCGTATTCTGGCAGAAACAGTTTGGGCCTAAAATTCGATTGCACACAGAACGCAACGGGCATTCATAGACTTACTACAATGATTCCCAGATCTCAATTATCCAAACAAGACTGCTTACGGTGACAGATACAACAACTGTAGTAAGTCTACACATTCCTCAGAAAAACTTTTGGTCCTTTCTTCTGAGGCTCTTCATTCAGTCATCACTGTGGCAAAATAAAAGCTTCAACAATAGAGCCACACCCAAATTCTAATGTACCACACCCTTTCTCAGGTGTGCAGTTAGACTTCACGAAAAAAATCTCGGGTGTGCACTTGCCATACTCTGCAGTCTGGTCACGCCTCCCAAAAAGTTCATGTGTCTCTCTTTGCAAATTTGCGCATACTAGTTCCAATGCCGTTTCTTGTGTACCTATTTGTTTTTGTTGCTCTTTCAATGGCCCTTTTCCCAAAATCAATGACCCTTTTCCTTTAGCTTTGTTGCTCAATAAAACAATTTCCTGTTGATGTTAAAGACAATCTAATCATCTATGTCAGAATTTCCAATAGACGATTACGCTAAAGATGGCGGCAAGGAACTTTTTACCAAGATGCACTGCGTTCTAATTACGAATCCTTAACGATTCTATAGGAATTCGATTAAAGAACGCAATGGATCTTGGTAAAAAGCTCCTCACCGCCATCTTTAGCGTAATCGTCTATTGCACAATTATGGTATGTGTGACAGTCCATTTTTTTGCAAAAGGTAGTTTAAAGGCTTTATGCTTAGAGTTAGATTCCCTTTTACAACACAGGATAAAGCCCCTCCATTCTGTTAAGAGGTACCAAAATTAAAAATCAACTATTAAAAAGACCAAGGAAAATGAATTTTAATAATTACTTTTCTGTTTAGCTTGATTCAGCTATTTTGGATGATGAAATCTTGCTATTATTTCAATCTCAACTGAAACATGTTTTCAAATATTTTGAGGTATTTATATAAGATCTCAATTACAACATTTGTAATTATATCAAAGTAAGCCTGAAACTTTTCTAAAATCATGAAAGTTTAACAGAATTATGTCAGAGATGGCTGGTGAGCAATACGTGGCCTCGTTGTAATTGCTGCCATATTTTTTTACCAATCCAAGGGCTAGTTAATCACTTTAGAATGATTTCCTGCTGTTAAATAACCAGGGCTGTAGGAAGCACCTCAAACTGGAGGGCACAACACTTCAAGGGCACTTTTGTCATCAAGAAAAAGGGACACTTTCTGAACATAAACAGGCACTTCTTTATTTCTTGCAAAATCTTTGGGGGCACATGCCTCCAGTGCTCCCTGGTTCCTGTGACTATGTTGAAGGACAATGTGTACAAACACAATTCTATAAATTCCAGTGCATAACCAATTAAAAAAATGTATTGATATATATATTTTGCAGGAAGAGGGAATCAATTAACAGCTGGGACAATTGAATGAAATAATATGAATCTATCAAGGGTGCTAAACTATACTTATGAAAATGAAACTAAGTATGATTCATGTCATTTTAGTGTGGATTCAAACATCAGCCAAACAATTAATTATCATTAAAATTGTTACATTTCTTTTTCAGAGGGAAACAATCAAATGGCAACCAGAAATTAATGTACTTATCAGGTTTATTTTGTGGCGGGTGAGTATGCAAGCAGAAGACAATTGTATTTTTCTAATTTTTCATTTGTATCAATTTCATAAAATCTACAAAACCAATGATAACATTATAGGATTGCACCACATGACATATTCTGCTGGTTAGTTTGTTGAAGTTATTTGATTTGAATCTTGCCCAAACATTAATTCTTACAACTGAATGCTTTTAACCATTGTGAATAGAAGCTACAAACAATTTTTGGTGACATTTCACCAAAGCATTTTTCTCAAATCTCGCACACAGCATTTGTTGCAAGCGCACCATTTTCATATAAATGTTTTGAGTTTAGTTGCAGTTCTATGATGCATTTCTGGAAGGAAGCAAGAACATCAGCAATGCAAGTTCACAATCCAAAAATTAAAAGGATGTTTTTCTTTATAGTTCACAATCTACAAGAATTCATCAAGCATTGGACAAAGGCTATTTGATGTTAGATACATCATTGCTTCTAAAAAAGGTACTGTAAGTCAGTCCCATTTTGTTTCTTCCTCTTATGTAAGGGATTAAATCTCTTCCAAATTTTGCCTCTTTTTTTAATGATATATTTTTCTTAATTTCTCGTTGCCTTGAAGGAACAAAGAAATTGATTTGTTTCTTGCATGTGAAAAAACCTTTCCACTGCAAAAAAGAGCCACTGATGAACTAATTAGCTCTAATTTGCAGTGGAAAGTAAAGTCTGCATGCAGTTGTATTTTGTTGCTTAAACTTGGAAGCAAACACCCATTGTTAGTTATGGTAATGCTTGGCAACATTTTAGTGATAAAAATCATTTGCAGGTAATGTACCAATCACTATAAAAGAGAAATTAATTTTGGGAGCAGTTTATGTTGGATCAAACTGGCTGCATGAAAGAATGGATGACATCATGACTTATTTAGATCAATACCAGTTTTCATCAAAGGTATATATACATTTTCTTTTTTCACACTTTTGTGTTCCTTGCACTCTGAGTACCTTTTTCACGTCAAGTGCACTAGCTATTTCAATGCATTGCAATGTTAATAAATAAGATGCAAGCTAACTTGTACTGTACTGAGTCTTGGTCCTGCTTGGTATTGACATAGATAGATTGTCTTTACTTTTATGTCAGAAGCTCTGTTTTCTACTTGTTTCAGATTCGTCAATTTTTAGAATGGTTTGAGCAATGTTGGCAGTTGGCCTCAGTTCTAAATTTCTTGGTGTTTTTGCAAAGTGGAATGTATCCTTGTCTAACTTTGGCTAACATCTTTTTGCAACATGATTTTTAGCTTAGTTTTAGATTACCGGTTCACTGAAGATTTAACCGTGCCTTAAAGACAAATGACGGAGATATAAGGTGATGTAAATCAGGGGCCTGGGCTATCTAAATATAGTCTATTATATTCCATTATGTTTGCTGATCTCGCGAGAAGCAATTGGAGAAATGAAGGCAGGCGCTCATCTTAGACGCTATATATCCGTCAGTTTTCTTTAAGACCCTTGGCTCACAAAGGCTATGCAAGCTACGGATGAGGAAACAAGATGAACAAAAGCCAAGCAATTGTGGCTGCAAACATTTACAATTCTGTCATCAGGCTCAAAGGAGGAAACAGAGAATAGACAACTTTGCTTCCCTCTCAGCTTCCTTGATGATCCATTTACTTCTCTGTATCCATTGTAACATTACTGTTTATTACATACCAAAGAAGTGGTCTACCCCAGATAATTTAAAAGTCCTTTCATAGTACATTATGAGACAGACACAAGGCCTAGTGGTTAGCTGTGGACCTTTAACTATTTGATAACAAAACATTGTGCAATAATTTATATTTTCACATTCAACCACCACTTGGTAACCCTTAACATATACCATATTAGATATCCGACATTAATGGAGCGCTTCCTTCGTATTAGGCATGTATATAATAGAAAACAGAAAATAAAAAAGGTTGGTACTCTACCTATTTATCATTAGTATTTTATATCGAAGACATAGCTTATGAAAATCATAATCACTTCGTTTTAGGATGCTGTGATGCTTCTTTGATCATAATTTTTAATTGACAGCAATATATATAATCTTTTGAGGGAGTATTATTTCTTTAGCTCTGACAGTTGACATCCTTATTCATTATTATTTATTTTTCATTTAAATATTTTCATCATTTTTTACAGACTAGTTTCCAATTTATGAACAGAGAAATCCTTTGGCATGGTTATGCCGTAAGTACTTTTCATTAATAAAACCCGTTTGTGCTGGATATTATTGGAGACATCCATCATCTGGGAACTTCTTATATTATCTCATTTCAAACAATCTCAAGTCACTCGTTTTATTCTCACTTTTTCTGTTCCTTATCTTCTGGATGATTTTCTGTAACTAGCTCTCAAGCAAACATTCAGCTGAGAATTTTCTTTTTTACTTTATTATGCAATTATTCTCAAAAACTATTCTCTTTTCAGGAATTCATATTCTACTTGATTCCTTTTATCAACATACAAAGGTTAAAGATGAAATTAAATCAAATATTAGGATTTACACCATACAAACCATCAGCTGAATGTAAAATGACTTCAAAAGAATCCAGATCAAAACGTTGTCCTAAATGCAATATGAAACCGACACAACCTTACATCACCCCTTGTCGACATGTATATTGTTATTATTGTATTAAGGTAAGATGGCAAAGTCATTTTCTTTCATTTTTGTCTATCAAATTACTACTTTAATTTTTGAATCTTGACATCATTCATCAAATGGAGTATGCAGTGGGAAGTGGATTTGTTTAAAAATAGAAGGATAACTTCCAAATCTTTAAATCAGTGTGAGGTAGGGTAGTAAAATTCTATGGCCTATTTCTTTTAACTGAATTACTTGAAAGGAAATTTCGCTGCTTTGATTTGATTATGCCATTGGACTTTTCAAAAATGTTAAATAATTTTTTCAAAGTTACAACGTATTTCGTATTTCAACTAAGTTCAAGCTATGACATCATCAAATTTCTAAGTCTTAAAATAGTTGAAGATTTTGCTTTATATCATAATATAGACGTCCATCAACTACCGGGTGAGCCAGAAAAAAGCTCCCACTTTTGAAAATTTATAACACCAATGCTACTTCACGGATTTGAATCATTCAAATTCTAGTTAAAAGCCGAAAGATCAAAGTAATTGTGTCATTTTTCTCGCTGTCCTACCAGCACTACAAATATAGGTAAATTCAACTTTACAAAAATTTCATGGTTGATTGATTACTCAAAAATTGCCCAAAACATCGATCAATTTATAAATGACCTCTCACACAGAATAATGAAGGAAATGCAACTTCTCATGGGTGAGAGATATCCCCTAGGCATTAATTTCCTTGGCATTGAAAATCTTTCATATTTGTTTGAAAATCGATGTCTTATAACTCTTGAGGGAGGTGAAACGCCCATGTCCTATTGTTCGATTTGAATAGAATCCTTACGATTTGATCAATGCTTTAGTCCCTTTTTTCGTGATTTTGCAACCATGAAATTTTTATAAAGTTGAATTTACCAATACTTCTAGTGCTGGTAGGACAGCGAGAAAAATCATAAAAATACTTTGATCTTTCGACTTTTAACTACAATTTAAATGATTCAAATCCGTGTAGTAGTCTTGGTGTTATGAATTTTCAAAATTGGGAACTTTTTTCTGGCTCACCCGGTATGATTTTCTTGAAATTTCTCGAATTCATGAGAAAGAAGAAAAGATGAAAATTCTGAAAATACTGAACATTTTATGAAAGTTCAAAGGTAGCATTTTAGCAAAATAGCTACAGTTTCATTGAAGCCATTCAGTCCAGAGAAATGGATCATTGAATTTTACACCATTTCAACCTTTTTCAAGATTTAGAACCTCCAATGAACGAAGAAAACACTCAGGCGCAGCTTTGTTTGGGCCTGCTTTGATTTCAGTCAGTGAGATATTTATGTATTCTCTGCTTTTATTTTTTGTGTTAACATCTTATCTTTCATTTTTTGTCCACAGACAAACTGCCTTGCTGATGATGCTTTCAAATGTTGTTTGTGTGATCTGCCAGTTAACAATGAAATCACTCCATATCAATCAATCACTTGATTGGTGATCAATAATCAGCTTGGTATGAAACTGAGAACCTGTAGTTTCGTTCAGATGGTAACACAAATATATTGGGTACTTTAATGGATACTGAGCGTCCCTACAAAGGTAACAGATTTAACTAGTCCTAATATAAATGTTGATATGTCTGGATACATCTTCTACCGTATACATATGTGACTTAAGGTTTGCTAAGGGTTTGCTAAGGGTAGAGTTTGTTGATAAAAGGAGTTTGAAGTTTGATATGTCTGGATCATCTTCTACGGTATACATATGTGACTTAGGGTTTGCTAAGGGTTTACTAAGGGTAGAGTTTGTTGATAAAAGGAGTTTGAAGTTTGATATGTCTGGATCATCTTCTACGGTATACATATGTGACTTAGGGTTTGCTAAGGGTTTACTAAGGGTAGAGTTTGTTGATAAAAGGAGTTTGAAGTTTGATATGTCTGGATCATCTTTTGAACCATTATTTCAATAAAAGCAGAAAGTTTCAGAAAATTAATTGAATTGAATTGTTACTTTCATGTTAATCTATTATCGTTCATTCTTATTCTTGTCTTCTGCTGATACAATCAGACCCCATTTATACTGCACTGGTACACCTTTTGATGCAAAATGAATTGTATCGGATAAGCCTCCCGTTTACACTGTTCCTGCTAATCCGTAACACTTTCCTCCTTGTGTCTACTTGACTTGTTGAAGTGTCAGTCCCGTCCGATCGTTTGCTTAGTTCCGAGAGCGAGTCCAGTGAGCCAGCGAACGAGAGGAGGGCTCTTGGAACTGTTCCGAGCAGTTCCGAGAGCCGCTCCTCTCGCTTGCTCGCTCGCTCGAGACTTTAATAAGTCAATGTGTATATGGACCTTCTTACTTCTCAAAAAAGAGTTTTGGATCGAGTGTCCAAATCTAGTGAATTTGTCAAGGAAAACAAAAGCATGATCCCTGTTCTCGATATAAACGCCGGTGGTTGTGGCAAGACGTTTGCTTCGGATTAAACAACATTTTTCAGAGAGTTAATTATCGAAAATTTACACAAGGTGAGTTAGCAATTGTTCAGTTTGCACAGAAGCAAATTTTATTGATTTTTTTGTTTTGTTTGTTGTTAATCATTGTTAGATGCTTTGGTTTGCAACTGTTACAGAAAAAGTCAGCTATCAATGAAGAAAAACAATGAGAAACAACAAGGCAGATGAAACTTCTATTGTATCAACTAAATTATTCCTAACTTGCTTCAAGTAAATTTCAAATTGATTAACACCTTGAAATATGTTCTGAAATCTGAAGCAACTTCTCGACATGGCTAGCATCTGTATACTGAGAACGGAGGTCATGCTTTTGTTCTCTGTCACAAATTAAAAGTTTAGCTCTGAAGCAGTGTAAGCGCTCTTGAATGGTAAAAACTTTACTACAGACGCAAAGATGTATTGGCACAGTGTAAACGGGATCTCAGTCTCAGTTTAAAGATATCAAATTAAGGAAAATCATAATTACATATCATCACCGAACAATTGTATCCAATCAATGAAAGAAATTACATCCAGATGTCCATTGAATTCTTTATTTTGCTTCAATGTCATCATTTTCCATTTTACCATTGTGTTGCAACGTACTACCAATTCTTCATGTAAAGCTTCAAATAATCGCCTGAGATATCCTGAGTGAAGAAAATGTCCAAGTTATGGTTTTGGGGAACCCATGAAAATGTAAGGAAAGATGCACTCTACAGAACGAATTCGAGGAACAGACCTTGATATTGTGGCCATGGACATTGTTTGCCTTTTTCGCATAACTTGAAAATTGAGCCTGCCAACCCGTTTGGATCTCCTATTGAATTTTAAACCATTCTAGATTTAAACTTTATTTTTCAAACTCTCAAAGATTTTACATCAGTCTGTTTGATGTATTACTCTTTTCTCTTTTACTGATACACTAATAATCAAACAAAATTTCAAATTAAGAAAAACAGTTGCTAGTTGACATCGCCGAATAATTGTTTCCAGTCAATAATATCAAAACCTCCAAGCATCCTTTCTTGAATTCTTTATTTTGCTTCAATGTCATCATTTTCCATTTAATCCTTGTGTTGCAATTTACTATCGATGCTTCATATAAGGCTTCAAATAACCGCTTGAGAAATCCTAAGTGAAGAAAACATCGAAGTTATGATATTTAGGAACCCATGATAATGGGAGGAAATGTGCACTGTACTGAATGGAATTAATGATCAGCATATTTTGTCATTGTCCCAGAGCAAACCTTACCCTTGGTATTGTTTGTTTTCAACACAGGTCAAATTTCGCCTGCTGCCCCCTTTGGATTGTTATTGATCTTTGAATTTTGAAAACTTTCTAGACTTGATCATCCTAACTTCTGCTGGAGGGTCAAACATGTCACACTCTTACAGTGGTAGCGTGGAGCTCAAAATTTTTCAAATCTTTTAAATGAGTGGGTGTAATATTTTGTCAAATTTTCCCCTTCAATTGAATAAGTTGAAAGAAACGTTGGGTAATTTGCTGTAAATCTACCGTGGCAATTTTTTGATAATAGATAAATATGGTAGAATTAATTGCACTACAACCAGAGCTGTGTTATTACGACGTTTTGAGCTTAAACCTATTATCAAGACTTGATTATCATTGGAACATTGTTCAACACGCGTAACAGAAGATTGTTCGTACAATTTTTGATATGGGAATTACTTTCGAAATTGCGGTATTTTTACTAATTTTGTAAACTTCAGCTGAAACTCTAAAAAAATTAGAACTATAATAAAGCTTAGATTACTGGAGGGAAGTTGGTGTAAGCTCCAAGAAAGCCATAGTTTATGAAGGTCTACAACATGATGGTAAGCAGAGATATCATTGCTTTTCTTGCTAAGGATTTAGAAATTTGACGACGTCACAGCCACAACATTTTTAATGCCGCCAAAATCAGAAAATCGAAAAATTGCCACGGCAGATTTACAGCAAATTACCCAAAGTTCCTTTCAAGCACCTTAATGAAAAAAATGTTATGGAATTTTACATCCACTCTTCTAAAAATCTGAGCCTACAGTGGTTGGTAATGATCTGTTTTGAGACAACGGGTATTAAGTTACCATCATTTCCCCATCTAGTTCCCAGTATCTCGTAGCTTCATCCATAACTTTTCAACAAAAACAAATTTATTCACCTGAAGGATGCCCTTGTGCATCAGATAATCGTTCGGCTACAATCAGTGCTTGCATTTGTCTGTCTTCATTGTCTCCAATGTATTTTCGGAGAAGAGTACTGTATCTCTTGATTGGTGTTACATGCAACTTACTCTCTCTACTACCTGCTGAAAGATAATTATTCATAGCTTGGTATCCATTGAAATTCCCTGAGTTTTTTGACCTGGTATCTATTTGGGATATGGCCGCAAGGGTTGGCATGAAATTCCATAGTCCCTGTGGCAGCCTTGTGTAGCTGTCTGTGAATATGTGTAGATTGTAGATTTTCTGCATGGTAAAAAATTTGAACATACATGAAATTCAAGATCACTCAAGACTGTTTTGACACCATACTGTATTTACAAATATTCTGGTATTATTCTGTTTTGAAGTGGTAATTTTGAAAGGATAGTAGGTACCTTTGCAGGCCTTTTGGCAAATATCGACAATTAAGCTTTGAATATTGAAGAAGCTCATAGGAAACCTTTGGCAGCAATAATCTCCCAAAATTTAAGAAACTCCTTGCTGACCATATCTCTTATGAAGAAATGTGTGTGAAGGTAGCCTCTTCAACCCTGTTAGGCCCTCTTCAACGGTGCACTACATGCGTGTTTAGGTAACAATTTAATATAGCTGTGTAGTAGATAAAGATATAACAAGAGAGGATGACCCTCATATAAAGGGTATCAATTTAATGATACGTTGATTACGCACCTATCCCTCTTCGGTAAATTGTAATCATTAATGCTGTGATGAATTGTTGAGAAGATCTTTGGCATGATGACAGTCTCATCTACATGAATATGGAATGGTTTATTGATTTGCGCAAATCTTATGATAGTAACATCTCTTGTTAGATTATTGAAGCAAAGGAGACTTTATTGAAAGTTCAGCATTCAAGAAACCAAGAATGCGAGAGAAAGATAATTGTTTCTGTGTACTGCAGCCTAATTGCTCTTGCTGACTTTAATTTACTTCAGTCTACTTCAGGTATGCCAATTTAATTTAGCCTACTCTTTATTTACCATAAGTTACATTTAATTTTGTCCTTTGTTAAGACTCTTCATCATCTCTCCTGGTCATGATTTAATCTTATAAACCGTGTTTGTTTCTAAAAAAACTGCAATGTCTTTCTATTTTCTTTTCTTGTGTTTTTCATAGTACCAGCACCTATAAGGGGACCACAAAAGAAGAAAGGTTAGCTTGACTTTTGATGCTATCCCTGCTATTATAATCAGGGACGTTTTCCTTTACGCTTTTAATCTTGGACATGTATCTTGTATTGTATCTCGTTTTACATGAATAAAACTTGCAAATATTTTTCAATGGATGTTGAAATATGAAACTTCTCGTCATTCTTTTTCTAATTAGACTTTTCGCCCGCTGCAACATTTTGCAAATATTTTTAATTGTGGCAAATGATACATATATATATACACTTATCTAAGCCGCGTTACTTCCGTGTTCTCGTGTCTACTGTTGGTTACTCTAATTTGCTGTTACTTATTTTGTAGTTAACTGTATTTTACCCTTCTTTACTTCATAGTTTATTCTAAAGTGTTACTCTGGTTTGCTCATTCTACCTAAGTCTAGTCTTGTTTACTTTGCTTTACATTTTGCTTTATAGTGGAAAATATTTTCTTACTGCCTGCACCGGCAAAAAAACACTTCAATCGAAACGTTTCGTGTAGTATTCACGTTTTATCAGCGTCCACAATCTTTTTGGCTGAATTTGTCTTGAATTTGAACATTGATGTGACCTACCTCGATCCAATCTGTTATTTCTTCATTGGTAAAACAAGTTGAATCGAATAGTTCATTGAGTTCTGTTTGAAATATCATCATATCAGTTTCTATTGGCTCATTGGTAGCCTCCTGTTCAACTTCAAAGGCCTCTCTTTGAGATTGAAGACTCAAGTCATGTGGCTGCCCATCTCGTTGTCTTGTCTCAGCCCTGTGCTGTATGATACTCGTAGCTGGCGCACCTCGATGTGTCTGATAATGTGCAGAAGCCTCATCTTGATGTCGAGTTGCAGCAGCAAACGATTGACGATCTCGTTCCAAAGTGTCAAAGTGTAGTGATAAGAAATCTTGTTGCAGTCTTTCCACGTCAGTTGGTGCTCCTCCATAACGCCTATCTTTGGAATTTAAAGAAAATTTATGTTGTACGGTCAGTTATTCAGAGGGATAGCATGCAGCAAGGTAGAGAGATGAAATCGTATTGTTGGAAGGATGTGGTGCATTTCATCAGAAGTTAGCCGGAGAATAACATACAGTAAGGACGGGGGATAACCCCTAGACTACTGTACAGATATTCCATAGTGTGATAACCCAAGAAAATGTGAACGGGTTAGAAACAGAAGAAACTAAACTATGTTTTTGGAGAGAGCTCAGAGTATTCGCGCGTTTACAATAATAGAATTAGCACTTTTTCATTTCAAATAAACGCGGAAGAATTGAATTATAACTCACCATCCTGCGGAGTAGAATGTGCCACTGCATAGCCAAGATCCTGAAGATCTTGATACAGAGGCTGATACGCAGGTGTTTGATCGCTTGTCATGTTTTCCATTTCAGTGCCCATGTTGTGTTTTTGAACATCTGGTGGAAACTGGCCAATCAAGGCGAGTCTTAATGACTCCAACTGTGCAAGAAGGGCTGTATTTGAATCTTGCCCATGATGCATGTTGTCAATATCACTGTAACCAAACCATTCTTCTATACGAGGCACTAGGCTCGCTGATCTTGCTTTCAAATCCTCGAGTTTATTGAGTCGAAAACCTCTAAGGTTTTTTTTGAGTGTTTGGATAGAAATCACATCATTTTCACATTTCAAACGGATTTCATCGACCTTATCAGGTGGAACAAGCATGCCCACGTTATTCGTGTCATCTAATGACCCTGTCAGTGCATCAACCATTGCATCTGTCACAGTTCGCGATCTTTTGACACCCTTGACATATTCATTAATTGCAATTATTCTTGCTTTCATACTTTCATCAACATCTTGATTTGCTTTTTCTAAACAATTGCACAACAAACTGATCATCTCAAGTTGCTGTTTTTTCAACTCAACTCGGCACATCATTCTTTCTTCTTCGATTTCTTTCATCAGCGATTCAGCATTCTCTTCTAAATCTGAAAACAAATGAAATGAAAATTTTTACTGCATGAATCTCTTTGCTGCAATTTTAGACGTATCGAGGGACGCTCATTAGGGGGTGTGGGGGGGGGGGGGGTGAGACACCCCCCAATATTTTCAGAGTCGGTCCAAAATTTTTGTCATAAACGAAAAGTCGGTCCATGACGAAGCTTGGATCTATCTTGGATTGTTCGAGTCCAAGTTGGTCCGACTTCTAAATGTTTTAGGCAGAGGTCGGTCCATGACGACGGTTGGAAATTTTACAAGCAATGCTCGACAGTGATCGGGAGAGTCGTTCTAAGCCAAAGTAGAAGACGGCCTTTAAAAAAATTTTCCCAGACATACTATTGCAGAAGTGCCCAGTCTACGATTGGGCAAAGCAATCATTGGATTGTAAGACTTGTAAGACAAAGCAAAGGTATTTGTTGCCCAAACATTGGTCTAAGTGTACAGTAGAAAGCTGTTGGAAATGTTCAAAGTTTCCAGTCTGGCACTGGGGTGTCGATAATGGCAGGGCCACTGAGGGGAGCAGTGTGCAGTTTGCCCCCAGGGTCTAGGGGGCCTCATATTTGAAGATTTCTTAACATTCTGACTGTAGGAAATTTTCTGAAATGCATTTTAGGCCGTTTTAAGCTAATATAAAGAGCGCGATCACAAAAATTTTCTGCTCGCTTCGCTCGCATTGGGCCTCATTTCGCAATTTTGCTCCTGGGCCTCCAAAACTTCTCGGCAGGCCTGGTGTCGGTGGTGGTAATTGTATGGCGTTGGAAATTGGACACCACCGCCTGACCTGACAGAAGAAACCTTCACCGTAAAAGCAAAACAGGCAAAGTCGAATCAAAAAGCTTTGAGAAAATAAGTGTGAAGGGCTGCTCTTTCACTCTTACAGCGATTTTTGCTTTGTTTGCTATTGATTTTCCTTGCGAAAAAAGTCTGCTTTTCTAAATGGTGTTTACTTGAAATCTATCCTGAAGATGCCAATTTATGAAGAAACCTGTCACAAAATGT
Organism: Aurelia sp. 3 sensu Dawson et al. (2005); assembly: GCA_964020215.1. NCBI lineage: Eukaryota > Metazoa > Cnidaria > Scyphozoa > Semaeostomeae > Ulmaridae > Aurelia > Aurelia sp. 3 sensu Dawson et al. (2005). Next base: position 213,027 of record OZ026584.1, read on the forward strand.
CAAAAATTCTTTTTAGAAGTGTTTAGAAGTGACAAACATGGGATCAGGAGAGGTGTTCTAAGCCAAAGTAGAGGGCGTGTCCTCAAAAAATTTCCTGAGGGCCTTGCCCCCAGACCCCCTCCTTTTCGCACCCTTAGTTAATCTGTCCTGCTTGTATCAAAGTTCATCCAGAGTACGAACAGCCTGTATACATCCAGTCGGTCCAAAAAAATTTAGTCGGTCCAAAACATGCTGACACCCCCCCAAACAAAATTTGAATGTGCGCCCCTGGACGTATCTCACCAACGATTCAGCTCTCTATTCGAAAACTAAAAACAGAGACACAAAATTTGATACACAGCCATTTCCCTTTGACAGAAAGTTTGACCTGAGTTAATTTTTTTGTCATTTCCACAACTGTAGTCTAGACTTATATTAGGCCAAGTATTTTCCATTTTTAGGCCAAGTATGATTTGCAGACCGTCCAAAATTGCAACGTGCCTGTAAAGCACCCTGGGTTAAAATTCCTGCAAAGGACCCTGGGTTAAAATTCCTGCAAAGGACCTGAGTTAAGATAGCTTTAAGCAGTGCCATGATATTTCTGCTACAGCTTCAGATGCCTTATAGATGGTGTGCTGTAGTTGTGGGCTGCATCGAAGAAGAGGCTCGTTTGCCACTCAGTTGTATCATTTGGCTATTCTGAAAGGCCAAAGTAATGTTTGAGTTTGTTTTCGTGAATTTTAGTTGGAAGTGAAACTGAGAATTCCAGAGTCCTTTTTCCAAAAATTTTGATATTTTGCAAAGTTTATTGGAATTGCATTTATTGGAGATGCTTCTTTTTGAACACAAATTAGAACAGACCAAAATAAATAAACAAGCAAAGTAACAGAGGGAAGTAGAAACACGATGAACTTTGACCAGCTTAAGTTTCAAGACGATAAAGTTTTGCACAATACTTAATTGGGATGGATATATTGTGACTTATTGCCTCAAAATCTAGATATGGAATTGCACTATATTTACCTACCATTGATAAGTGAATCGTATTCTTTTAACAAATCCTTGCAAACTGTCACTTTCATAATCGAATCTTCATTCATTGTTGTTGAATTTTTCACTTTATGTGTTTTATGTGATTCCAAAATGCAATCTAAACAAGATGCTGCATTGCAATCTTCACATTGATACTCCAGTGGCAATTCATGATTCGTACAAAGAAACCCAGTAAATTTTTCATTTATGATTTGCGCAACGAAATGATTTCCATGCAAATTTGTCTTCTTTTGGAAACAAGAACTGCAAAGAAATTTATTACAATCCATACATTTGTATTGAGCATCTTTCATACATGTGCAAACTGGTTTTTTAAATTTATCTCCGTTTTTTTCCATCGTATCCATCAATTGACTTAGGAGCAAACTTTTCTTGAGCTGGCTGATTGTTTTGAATTCTTTGAATACTGCTTTGCAACAAGGGCATATAATAACAAATTCTTTGTCAGCTTTTGGTTCTTCCTTCTTTTTCTTCAGCATTTGACTTGCAACCATATTGGCCAAGCATTGTTTGCAGAAGGAATGATCACAAGGCAATGTCTTTGGTGAATTAAATATTTCTAAACAAATTGGGCAAACAAGAAGTGCTTCAACGCCTGACGCCATCTTGATTTACCCTTTGGTTCTTCTGGTTTCTTGGTGCTGTTTCTCATGTGACTATGGGAGGTTTAATATATCAGGATATCTGTCATGACATATACCGTATAGTAAAACAGCGATCAAATTGCTTGAAAGTTCCAAATACGTTAGGCCAACCAGAAAGGGAAGGACAGCATGCAGCTGGCCGGCTGAATTGCACTGAATGGGGTTAATAATCGATTTGAAACATTTAGACTGCTGAACATCCCAAGTAAATATTGAGGAGCTGTGGATTGAGGTAGAGGTACCACAAACGAGGTCAAATTACCATACTATTATACGTAAAAACTCCCCAGGAATTCTGAGCGTGGGCTTAAATTGTAAAAGTTTCTGGATAGAAAGGATGTTTGCGATGGACTCGTGTTTCATGTTTAGACTGACCGAGGAAGATGAATGGGCTTCCGTGGAAAGCAGCCTTGTTTCGTAGTATTATGGATGGAGGCTGTTGTACTGTAGGTGGTGTTATTTTTCATTTTCATTTTCAGTATCGTTTTGCAGTATTTATACACGTTAGATAGGTTTCATATATAAATTTCTACCTAACCAATTTAAACAAAAATTAAAACAAAAGCACAAAAACTAAGAATCATGAAAATTTACATGCCTGATTTCCAATATGATGGAGAAGAGAACGTAGAAATGACAGAAAAGTTGTCCACGGCTGTTCTTTGAAGGTTTTCGGGTAGGATGCCAATTTTATCCCTCTTTCTAGCGAGTTCACCAATTTTACACCGCGATAAGAGAGAGCCTCTTGGCCATTGATCGTTATGGCGCAGGTGAATTCAAATTTAGCGTAGCTGTCTCTTTTCTTAGAAGATTACTGATGGTGGACCAGCAACGATTCAGAATTATCGGAGCAGCAGCGTTACAATCAGGGACGTAGGAACCATCTCAAACTTAGGGGGCACTACACTTTGAGGGCACTTTTTTCCTTATGAAAAAGGGGCCAGTTTCTAAAAATAAAAAGGTCACTTCTTTGTTTGTTCAAAATCTTGGGGGGGGGGCACGTGCCCCCAGGGCCCCCCGGTTCCTACGTCTATGGTTACAATTCTTGCAGGGATTACAATTTTGGATTTTTGCAAGACTTCAATTTTCTAGCTTTTTGGGTATGGGTATTGCGTATTGTAGGTTCTTATTGGCATATAGAAAAATGATTTGCATCAGGGATTTAGTCGGCTTGTGGAGCTGCGGACACTGTACTCTGATTACTGATGCTGTGCTGTGCAGGAAATTGGGCATCAACAACAACATAGCAACAACACAAATAATGGCCTAGGCAGCAACAGGGGAATTGAAGAGAAGATGGCGGTCAACCCATTAGCAAATCCAAAAGGCGTCAAACTCCTTTGTGAATTATGTCAGAAACCAGCTTTAATCCAGTGCACGAAATGCAGACTAACTTACTATTGGTAAGGCTTTTACCATGTTACATAGCCTAATTTTGATTTTTTTTAGTTACTTTTTTAAAGTTTTTGGAAAAATGCTTCATATTCACATCTGCCACAGTGGTCTGCAGAGTATGGCACTTTTCGACGAGATCTCCGGTGTGCAAGAAGAAATTTCTTTTGTTCTCTATTGTCTATTTTGAATAGTCTATTGAAAATCTCCGGTGTGCAAGTGCCATAATACTCTGCACACCAGCATCTAGGTAATTCTTTGCTGAAGAATAGACATCGAGCCTAATGAGCTGGCAAGTCAGTGACAACTGGCTCTGCATCAGGGAGGGTATTTTGGATGGTTTTAGTTAGAGGAAAACTGCAAACAAAGAAAACAAAGATCAAGCAAAATTCATCCAAATTTACCCCAACCAATTTTATCCCAGACCCCACTGATTTTTTCTTTTCGTGGCTGTAGATTCTTTATTTTGCTTTATTTAAAATTACTTGACAATAGGTTTGATCTTTTTATTTGATTTGAATAGTAAGACCACTGCTGAACTTTCTACGGCCTATCAGATGGTGTAACGCTCAAATTGTGTTTATTCCTGAAGTCTGTACTGTTTCACAGAAGATGCTTTCTGGGTTTCTTGGTAGATTTTTACTTTGTAACTATTGTATGATGACTTTTTGCAGTGGAGCAGAACACCAAAATATTGACTGGGTTGGAATTCATGAGAAAATATGTCAATTACTAATTCCGTTGAGAACGCCGATTCCTTTCACAAGTGGATCAGAAGAAGAGAGAAAACACAGAAAAGACCAACAAAATATCAGACAGGTTATCCTTCTTTATGTTTAAGAAAATTTGCTCTGTTATTCAGAGAGTTGACTTTGCATACCCAGTTATGATTTTGGTTGTAAAAAAAACAAAAACATTGTGTTGGTTAGGGTGTCTAAATTTGAAAATACAAAGCAATGGCAACAGCTGAGGTGTGCCAAATTTAAGAGATTTTTTGTATATGCATAGGAAGAAAATTTTGCATGGTAATGACTGCCGGTGATCTTATCATGTATACTCCTTTTCTGTTTGATTTGCTGTTACTCCAGAATCTTTGGCTTTGCTTGTATGTTGTAGCTTATAATGAATACGTTAACATGATACCAAACATGGTAAGTCATAAAGAGTTGTCAAAAACGTACTGTAGTGTCGATGAAAATTTATGACCAACCATTGGTTACAGTACTGAGATTTCAGTTCTCTTTTCTAGAAACAAATGATAGAGCTAACAAGAACTGTTGGTCAAAAATTATTATTTCAAGGAAAATATGAATTTGCAATCCCAGCTGCCATGCAATCATTGAAATTTTCAATTGATGTTTATGGCCTGGCTAGCATTGAGTTGGTACCATCATATCTGATTCTTGGAGAAGCTTGTATTGGTAAGATTTATTGTACATTTTCAGTCAACCAATCAATCAGCCAATCAATCAATCAGCCAGTTGATCAATCAATCAATCAATCAATCAATCAATCAGTTTTACCAATTGAAAGTCATCATCAAATGATTTTCATCACCAAAATTGAGAGATACAAAGCTTGATCCTTATTGACAAATGGGTAATCAGTGAAAAATAAATGAATGAATACTGTGCTTGACTCTTTCAGTGGAGTTGCCAGCTATGAAAAAGCCTAGAGAAATGGGGGGGGGATTTTGACGTAATTTTTTAATCTAAAGGTATACCCAATTAATTTTGTGGTATATTTCTTTGACAATTTTTGCCGACTTTTGGGATTGGGGGGACAAGTCCCTCCCCCCCCTTAGTGCCGCCACTGGACCGTTTTGAGGTAAAATCATATTGGAGGATGGCTTGATTGCAAAATAAGAGAGTATACTGTAATTTAATAATTTTAACAACATGTTTGTTAATACATGCTTTTATCTTTGAGTGTGTGTTCATTTTCTTACAGCAATCCATTCAATTGATATCTGACAATTTTCATCTTTGATATTTTGAAGGCTTGGGCAGATTACTTCAAGCTGAGGAATATTTATCACAAGCACAATGGACTGTTTTGAAGACACCAGAATGCAGCAATTCAATAAAATCACGTCTTTATCGAAATATTGGATTGCTTTATGCAACACAAGGAAACTCACAAGATGCCTTGAGGCAATTTGCTGATGATGTAAGCTGCTCTCTACTGTAAATCCTCAATTAAGCCCCCACCTTTGAATAAGCCCCCTTGATTAAGCCCCCACCATTGAACTAGTTTTGCAAATAAGCCCTCCTGAAATTTCATTTGTTAATAAGCTGCTGGGGCTTTTCCAAGAATTTACGGAAATGTGTATTTGAGAAAATGTTGCTCCGTTGTCACAAAATATTATTATTTACAATACAAGATATGAAATATTGACTTATTGAGCAAAGCTTAGAATTGAAGCCAAGAAAATTAATCTGTCGTATGTAATAGCTTACTTCTTTATCGCTTCAATCCTAAGTAAGTTATGTCAGTTTTGTTAAAGTTCTGACACCTTGAAGAGCTCTGAAAACATCTTCTGAAAGTGGAGGCGGAGTTACATTTTTGTTCACCAAGCACTGGAATTGCAGAAATGGAGAAGGCTTTATCCACGATCAATTTTTATGATGCTCAAGTGGTAGAGCTCTACGTGCGATCGAACTCTATTCATGTGACTGCTCTGGCTTTGAAGTCAGAGGATCCGGGGGGATGAGTACTTGACCTAAATTTGCGCAGAGGCGTTCCCATGAAAAAATTTTATTACCTGACACTAGACTTTTTTCCCTCCAAGTGCTAGCTGATTGTAGAAAATATTGATCAAATGTATACACCAAACACAAAAATTGGATCAAATGACAACCCGATCAAACAAAGTTTCCCTCCTGACATGTTTTGACAACTTGGTCCAGGAAAAACTTGCCTTGTTTTGATACACAGCCCCAGCTCTAGAATAAATTGATGAAAACGATACCCTGAAAAACAGCTGATCTCCGTCAGAGAAATATACTAATTCCCTTTGTCAGAGGATTACATTCACTGCACCATAACTCTATTCTCGCCGATCTCGTTGAGGAGACGAGATATGCTTTGTCTGAGGAAACAACTTATGTGCCCCCCCCCCCCCGTACAGTGGGTTAAAGCTCATGTGCAGTATAGTGTTTTGAGGTTGACGCTCTGATGGGCGCATGAACTTTAATCCTCTGCACCGGGGGGGGGGGCATATTAGTTTCCTCGGACAAAGCATATCTCGTCTTCCCAACAAGATCTCTGTTTGTATATTAAATAAAATTGGATTGATTTACAATACTTGGTGTATTTTTTGTAGATATATCATTCATCTTTGGCATTTGGGACAGACAACGTAAATACATCTGGTGGATATTTTCACATGGCAAATGTTTTCTTCAGACAAAACCAATTAGATGTTGCATTTTCACTCTATTCTCAGGTATGTTTTCCATTCTTTCTTCCTTTCAATTTTTTAAATATCTTTTTCGTAGACTTTGGCTATTTCAGCGTAAACTCATTTGCTCCTGATGAGTGCTGGCTTTGTTGATAAAAGGGAATATTCTTTGGGCATAGGAAAAAAGGAAAATAAGACACGTTACCATAAGAAACGCTAGGAAAGCATATTTTGTAACACGCTAGGAAAGCATATTTTGTAAAACGTTAGGAAAGCATATTTTGTAAAACGTTAGGAAAGCATATTTTGTAACACGCTAGGAAAGCATATTTTGTAACACGCTAGGAAAGCATATTTTGTAAAACGTTAGGAAAGCATATTTTGTAAAACGCTAGGAAAGCATATTTTGTAAAACGCTAGGAAAGCATATTTTGTATTCTCAAAATCTCCTATCACTATTACTATTTGGAATTTTTTGCATATGCTGGCGTTTCTTCGTCATCTTGAGAAACCTTGCTATCTTTTTTTCCTTTTGTACTTCTACCGGGTGAGTCAAAAAAAATTTGCCCGTTTGGCTGAATCTTGAATAAAACGTATGTCGCTGATATTCAAAACTGAAATACAGTTGATGGCTAGCTAAGATGTGAACATTTTTTTGGTAAACTCACTTATCTTTAAGACCCAACAATTGGAAAAATACCTGTCTGTATGGGCATCGAGAGTTCCACCTTCCGTTATGGTCCATGATTTATGTGGCATTGAAGCTTAAATTTGATGCAATTGTCAGTTGCAGAAATAGAACTTTAAATTCAGTAGCAAGTAAGTCATGGACCAGAATGGAATTTGGAATTCCCGTTCCCAAACATCTCGCTTACCAGCATTTTCCTAAATCCTGGGTCTACATGATGAGTGATTTTTTTACCAAAGAAAATTTTCACATCTAAGTTAGCCTTTGACAGATAGATTGACATTTCAGCTTTGAATATCGGCCTCAAACTTTTTATTCCACAGCCCACCAAACATGGAAACATTTTTTTACTCATCTGGTACATTGTATCCAAAGAAAGTTTTAGGACATGAGATGTGAAGCTTATCCATCCAAAGAAAGTTTTAGGACATGAGATGTGAAGCTTATCCATCCAAAGAAAGTTTTAGGACATGAGATGTGAAGCTTATCTATCCAAAGAAAGTTTTAGGACATGAGATGTGAAGCTTATCCATCCAAAGAAAGTTTTAGGACATGAGATGTGAAGCTTATCCATCCAAAGAAAGTTTTAGGACATGAGATGTGAAGCTTATCCATCCAAAGAACGTTTTAGGACATGAGATGTGAAGCTTATCCATCCAAAGAAAGTTTTAGGACCTGAGATGTGAAGCTTATCCATCCAAAGAAAGTTTTAGGACCTGAGATGTGAAGCTTATCCATCCAAAGAAAGTTTTAGGACATGAGATGTGAAGCTTATCTATCCAAAGAAAGTTTTAGGACATGAGATGTGAAGCTTATCCATCCAAAGAAAGTTTTAGGACATGAGATGTGAAGCTTATCCATCCAAAGAAAGTTTTAGGACATGAGATGTGAAGCTTATCCATCCAAAGAAAGTTTTAGGACATGAGATGTGAAGCTTATCCATCCAAAGAAAGTTTTAGGACCTGAGATGTGAAGCTTATCCATCCAAAGAAAGTTTTAGGACATGAGATGTGAAGCTTATCCAAACACCGTCCTGGCCCTCCATCATTATGTCACCACGCCTTGGATCCATTTTTTGGAATTAAAAACTGTTGGTAACTTCTCCACTCTACTAAGCAGGTTGGAACGATTTGATTATGCTATCGCCTGCTCCCTTTCCATTCCCAGTAATCCCTCTCCCACATGTTTTACTTTCGCTATTTATTTCATAGGTGACAGATATTTGGTTCAATTATTTGAATGAATTAGTAGAACAAAGAATCAAAGAACCGCCTCCACCAACTGGCATTGGTCCTGCTCAAATTGCAAGTGAAAAAAGAGACTTTGATGTATTAGGTAAGCTTAATTTGGATAAAATATATGATCATAAGGTAAGCCAATCGTTACAGGAAATCTCTCTGCAGTAGACCTTTCAGCTATTTTACAAAAGAACTTATTCGAGTGACGTTTACATACATTTTTCTATGAGCGGTCTGATTGAATGGCATCGGAGCTTCTATCCCTATAGTACACATTCAAAATTTCTTCTAATGTTTATATAAAATATCGTTTCATTCATATCCTTTTTTAGAATAGCGAAAAGGTGAATTTTTTCGAATATTTCGGTATACCTGATCTGTATGTTGCTGTTCAAAATATTGGCTGGGGTGGAAAGTTTCACAAAAATGTGAGGCTGGTTAAAGACTCACTGGTTAAAGATCGTCTAAATTGGCCAGTTGCTATTTTTGTTGAGGATTTCGAAGACTGCCCCTTTCGCGGTAATGTTCTAAGCAGTGTAAGAGCGGAGGAACCCATTATCATGCGCGAGAATCTCTCTTTCTTTGTTAAGCTTTATTTCCACTGTGGTTGGATCCCTCCGCCCACATTCTTTCCACAAACCAAATATGCTTTCTGCGCATGATCACAGGTTTCCTCTTTAGGAGGTAACTGTTGCGCATGATCACAGGTTTCCTTTTTAGGGGGTAACTGTTGCTTTGAAGTTTGATGTTTCATATCCCCAACAAATTTAGCGAAATTTTTATCAAAAGTAATTTCATCTGCAACCAAAGTATTCGGATATTGTGGTTAGTGCTGGAAATCAGTTACTTAGCAAGCGCAGTTAGGTTTTTAGCAAGCAACTGCTAAAAAGATCCAATTTTTTGAATATTTAATCTAAACATTCGGCGAAATATTTTATCATCCAAATTCCAGGATTTAAGTTTTTTTATTACCTGAAAGACAAATCATTCCCCTGTTATGCCCTTATATGGCCATCGGTTGGGGGGATGGGAACTAGCTTCAAGTTCAGGTCACATAAGGAATGTTTACAAAATCTATATTTCTCATAAATAACTTTTTTGCAGTAAGCAGTAACATTTTATCTCTCATTTGAAATCTAGATGAAGCACAGGAAGCTGAAGTGGTTCAAGTCGTTGGTGCCATTTTGGAACTTCGTGAGAACCAAGCAATAAAAACACCAACCATTATGTGCCATATTTATTTCACTACAGCTATGATGCACCTCATTCTTGATAACACGGAAAATGTTAGTGGCCTTCAAATTATTTTTAGTTCCTAAATATTCTATAGATAGAAAACACGTATTTTTATTGGAAACAAAGAATTTGAGTCAGCACCGAAAGTTTCTTAAAGTTATCAGATTTTTCATAATCGGTGTTTCTTAAGTGTTTCTTAAAGATTGTCTAAATATCGCTATCTGTGTCACCGTGAACGTTTGAAAACAAAGTTTTTGCAGCCTTTCCGAGTTTACTCAAATGCCTTCCGCGTAATGTGATACAGGGAAGAAGTGACATTAAAGAGAAAACATGCTAAGGATTTCCTTGACTAAATGTAAGTTGCTGGAGCCTCTTATTTTTCAGCAGTCTGAGAGATCATATTAGTAGTTGAAGTTTCTGAAAAAGACATCTGTCCCAAAATATTTCCTTCTTGTAGGCGAAGCATTTTGGCATCAAAGCGTTGGAATCATCACAAGCTGCTTTGACGTCAGAAGGAGGGGTCACAAAAAGAATACAAGAATTTTTAAAAGCCGTTGAACGTTTATCTTGATTCATTATTCATTTTTGTTATCTTCATATTTACTATAAATAGAGTTCATTTATTTCACACGATAAAATTAGGTACAGCTAAAACTTTTTATGACCTTGCTATTTATGGAAGGTTTTATGTCAATAGGGGGCGACTCGTTGAAGTTCTCCACAAAAGTCTGGATCGAGCTGTATTTTTATACATGAAATATTTAACTCCTATCATTGTTTTTCACATTCGAAAATCGTACAAAATGTATAAAACTATTGTTCAATTCAGATTCTTATATTGAAAGGTCTATTTATTTCAAAATTGGACTTTAGGGTTATTAGTATGATAGACTAGACTGTTGACATGCTTAGGTCTTCATGCACATGTAAAATGATACAATGCTTAATCTGAAACGAGCCATCAATTTATTTAAATGAAACACTTGATACCCTATATCCAATATCCTTTCATCAAAACCACAAAATGAACAGACCATTGACTTGCGAAGCCTTATTTAGATTATTGTGAGATTATGAAGGAATCCAACAGTTAGGCCAATCCAACATTTAGGTCCAATGAAGTCACTTCGTCTTTTTGCGGCTACGATATTTCTGCCTACATTCATTGGTGTTTGCTTAATTGTAACAAGTCTATTTGCCACGTCATGGAGGATAGGTCAGTCTAAAGACGGCGAGAAAATTTCATGTGGATTGCAGGAAAGATGTTCACAAAATGGATGCTTCAGATATGAAACTGGTTCTCATGTTGCTAGTAAGTGTTTATTTTGTTTATTTCGATGTTTTGTTCATATTTCTCTCTCAAATGTAAACAGATTTGACTCAACTTGAAACGATTAAAGTGACGCTTTGAAATCTGTACCTTAAATGAGTTTCAAATTTATTCATGTAATAAAGTCTATTTCATTATTTAGTTATTACAATTGTTTTATTCTCGTAATTCATGGCCAGAATTTTACTGGCTACGGGCTTTGCTTGTTTGGAAAAAACGAGCCGATTCTGAAAATGTCTATTTTTAGGCAAAAAATAAGGCTATAGGCTTTGCTTTTTCGGCAAAAACAGATGATTGTGAAAATTCCTATTTTTATGCAAAATGTAAGGCTATAAGCTTTGCTTTTTCGGCAAAATGAGCCGATTTTTAAAATGCCGATGCTTAGGCAGAAAGTAAGGCTCTAGGATTTGCTTTTTCGGCAAAAACAGCCGATTGTGAAAATGCTTATTTTTAGGCAAAAGGTAAGGCTCTAGGCTTTGCTTTTTTGGCAAAATGAGCCGATTCTGAAAATGCCTATTTTTAGGCATTTTTAAGGCTATAGGCTTTGCTTTTTTGGCAAAATGAGCCGATTTTTAAAATGCCGATGCTTAGGCAGAAAGTAAGGCTATAGGCTTTGCTTTTTCGGCAAAATGAAGCGATTCTGAAAATGTCTATTTTTAGGCAAAAGGTAAGGCTCTAGGCTTTGCTTTTTTGGCAAAATGAGCCGATTCTGAAAATGCCTATTTTTAGGCAGAAAGTAAGGCTATAGGCTTTACTTATTCGGCAAAATGAGCCGATTCTGAAAATGCCTATTTTTAGGCAGAAAGTAAGGCTCTAGGCTTTGCTTTTTTGGCAAAATGAGCCGATTCTGAAAATGCCCATCGTTAGGCAAAAAGTAAGGTTATAGGCTTTGCTTTTTCGGCAAAAAGAGCTGATTCTGAATATGCCTATTTTTAGGCAGAAAGTAAGGCTATAGGCTTTGCTTTTTTGGCAAAATGAGCCGATTGTGAAAATGCCTATTGTTAGGCAAAAAGTAAGGCTATAGGCTTTGCTTTTTTGGCAAAAACAGCCGATTGTGAAAATGCCCATCGTTAGGCAAAAAGTAAGGTTATAGGCTTTGCTTTTTCGGCAAAAAGAGCTGATTCTGAAAATGCCTATTTTTAGGCAGAAAGCAAGGCTATAGGCTTTAATTTTTCGGCAAAATGAGCCGATTTTGAAAATGTCTATTTTTAGTCAAAAAGTAAGGCTCTAGGCTTTGCTTTTTTGCAAAATGAGCCGATTCTGAAAATGCCTATTTTTAGGCAGAAAGCAAGGCTATAGGCTTTGCTTTTTCGGCAAAATGAGCCGATTCTGAATATGCCTATTTTTAGGCAAAAAGTAAGGCTATAGGCTTTGCTTTTTCGGCAAAATGAGCCGATTCTGAAAATGCCCATTTTTAGGCAAAAAGTAAGGCTATAGGCTTTACTTTTTCGGCAAAATGAACCGATTGTGAAAATGCTTATTTTGAGGCAAAGGGTAAGGCTATAGGCTTTGCTTTTTCGGCAAAAACAGCTGATTGTGAAAATGCCTATTTTTAGGCAAAAAGTAAGGCTATAGGCTTTACTTTTTCGGCAAAATGAGCCGATTTTGAAATTGTCTCTTTTTAGGCAAAAAGTAAGGCTATAGGCTTTGCTTTTTCGGCAAAAACAGCCGATTGTGAAAATGCCTATTGTTAGGCAAAAAGTAAGGCTATAGGCTTTGCTTTTTTGGCAAAAACAGCCGATTGTGAAAATGCCCATCGTTAGGCAAAAAGTAAGGTTATAGGCTTTGCTTTTTCGGCAAAAAGAGCTGATTCTGAAAATGCCTGTTTTTAGGCAGAAAGCAAGGCTATAGGCTTTAATTTTTCGGCAAAATGAGCCGATTTTGAAAATGTCTATTTTTAGGCAAAAAGTAAGGCTATAGGCTTTGCTTTTTCGGCAAAAACAGCCGATTGTGAAAATGCCTATTGTTAGGCAAAAAGTAAGGCTATAGGCTTTGCTTTTTTGGCAAAAACAGCCGATTGTGAAAATGCCCATCGTTAGGCAAAAAGTAAGGTTAAAGGCTTTGCTTTTTTGGCAAATGAGCCGATTCTGAAAAGGCCTATTTTTAGGCAGAAAGCAAGGCTATAGGCTTTACTTTTTCGGCAAAATGTGCCGATTTTGAAAATGTCTATTTTTAGGCAAAAAGTAAGGCTATAGGCTTTGCTTTTTCGGCAAAAACAGCTGATTGTGAAAATGCCTATTTTTAGGCAAAAAGTAAGGCTATAGGCTTTACTTTTTCGGCAAAAACAGCCGATTGTGAAAATGCCTATTGTTAGGCAAAAAGTAAGGCTATAGGCTTTGCTTTTCGGCAAAAACAGCCGATTGTGAAAATGCCTATTGTTAGGCAAAAAGTAAGGCTATAGGCTTTGCTTTTTCGGCAAAATGAGCCGATTCTGAAAATGCCCATTTTTAGGCAAAAAGTAAGGCTATAGGCTTTACTTTTTCGGTGAAATGAACCGATTGTGAAAATGCCTATTTTTAAGCAAAAGGTAAGGCTATAGGCTTTGCTTTTTCGGCAAAAACAGCTGATTGTGAAAATGCCTATTTTTGGCAAAAAGTAAGGTTATAGGCTTTGCTTTTTCGGCAAAAACAGCCGATTGTGAAAATGCCTATTGTTAGGCAAAAAGTAAGGCTATAGGCTTTGCTTTTTTGGCAAAAACAGCCGATTGTGAAAATGCCCATCGTTAGGCAAAAAGTAAGGTTAAAGGCTTTGCTTTTTTGGCAAAATGAGCCGATTCTGAAAATGCCTATTTTTAGGCAGAAAGCAAGGCTATAGGCTTTGCTTTTTCGGCAAAATGAGCCGATTCTGAAAATGCCTATTTTTAGGCAGAAAGTAAGGCTATAGGCTTTGCTTTTTCGGCAAAATGAGCCGATTCTGAAAATGCCCATTTTTAGGCAAAAAGTAAGGCTATAGGCTTTACTTTTTCGGCGAAATGAACCGATTGTGAAAATGCTTATTTTGAGGCAAAGGGTAAGGCTATAGGCTTTGCTTTTTCGGCAAAAACAGCTGATTGTGAAAATGCCTATTTTTAGGCAAAAAGTAAGGCTATAGGCTTTACTTTTTCGGCAAAATGAGCCGATTTTGAAATTGTCTCTTTTTAGGCAAAAAGTAAGGCTATAGGCTTTGCTTTTTCGGCAAAAACAGCCGATTGTGAAAATGCCTATTGTTAGGCAAAAAGTAAGGCTATAGGCTTTGCTTTTTTGGCAAAAACAGCCGATTGTGAAAATGCCCATCGTTAGGCAAAAAGTAAGGTTATAGGCTTTGCTTTTTCGGCAAAAAGAGCTGATTCTGAAAATGCCTATTTTTAGGCAGAAAGCAAGGCTATAGGCTTTAATTTTTCGGCAAAATGAGCCGATTTTGAAAATGTCTATTTTTAGTCAAAAAGTAAGGCTCTAGGCTTTGCTTTTTTGCAAAATGAGCCGATTCTGAAAATGCCTATTTTTAGGCAGAAAGCAAGGCTATAGGCTTTGCTTTTTCGGCAAAATGAGCCGATTCTGAATATGGCTATTTTTAGGCAAAAAGTAAGGCTATAGGCTTTGCTTTTTCAGCAAAATGAGCCGATTCTGAAAATGCCCATTTTTAGGCAAAAAGTAAGGCTATAGGCTTTACTTTTTCGGCAAAATGAACCGATTGTGAAAATGCTTATTTTGAGGCAAAGGGTAAGGCTATAGGCTTTGCTTTTTCGGCAAAAACAGCTGATTGTGAAAATGCCTATTTTTAGGCAAAAAGTAAGGCTATAGGCTTTACTTTTTCGGCAAAATGAGCCGATTTTGAAATTGTCTCTTTTTAGGCAAAAAGTAAGGCTATAGGCTTTGCTTTTTCGGCAAAAACAGCCGATTGTGAAAATGCCTATTGTTAGGCAAAAAGTAAGGCTATAGGCTTTGCTTTTTTGGCAAAAACAGCCGATTGTGAAAATGCCCATCGTTAGGCAAAAAGTAAGGTTATAGGCTTTGCTTTTTCGGCAAAAAGAGCTGATTCTGAAAATGCCTATTTTTAGGCAGAAAGCAAGGCTATAGGCTTTAATTTTTCGGCAAAATGAGCCGATTTTGAAAATGTCTATTTTTAGGCAAAAAGTAAGGCTATAGGCTTTGCTTTTTCGGCAAAAACAGCCGATTGTGAAAATGCCTATTGTTAGGCAAAAAGTAAGGCTATAGGCTTTGCTTTTTTGGCAAAAACAGCCGATTGTGAAAATGCCCATCGTTAGGCAAAAAGTAAGGTTAAAGGCTTTGCTTTTTTGGCAAATGAGCCGATTCTGAAAAGGCCTATTTTTAGGCAGAAAGCAAGGCTATAGGCTTTACTTTTTCGGCAAAATGTGCCGATTTTGAAAATGTCTATTTTTAGGCAAAAAGTAAGGCTATAGGCTTTGCTTTTTCGGCAAAAACAGCTGATTGTGAAAATGCCTATTTTTAGGCAAAAAGTAAGGCTATAGGCTTTACTTTTTCGGCAAAAACAGCCGATTGTGAAAATGCCTATTGTTAGGCAAAAAGTAAGGCTATAGGCTTTGCTTTTCGGCAAAAACAGCCGATTGTGAAAATGCCTATTGTTAGGCAAAAAGTAAGGCTATAGGCTTTGCTTTTTCGGCAAAATGAGCCGATTCTGAAAATGCCCATTTTTAGGCAAAAAGTAAGGCTATAGGCTTTACTTTTTCGGTGAAATGAACCGATTGTGAAAATGCCTATTTTTAAGCAAAAGGTAAGGCTATAGGCTTTGCTTTTTCGGCAAAAACAGCTGATTGTGAAAATGCCTATTTTTGGCAAAAAGTAAGGTTATAGGCTTTGCTTTTTCGGCAAAAACAGCCGATTGTGAAAATGCCTATTGTTAGGCAAAAAGTAAGGCTATAGGCTTTGCTTTTTTGGCAAAAACAGCCGATTGTGAAAATGCCCATCGTTAGGCAAAAAGTAAGGTTAAAGGCTTTGCTTTTTTGGCAAAATGAGCCGATTCTGAAAATGCCTATTTTTAGGCAGAAAGCAAGGCTATAGGCTTTACTTTTTCGGCAAAATGTGCCGATTTTGAAAATGTCTATTTTTAGGCAAAAAGTAAGGCTATAGGCTTTGCTTTTTCGGCAAAAACAGCCGATTGTGAAAATGCCTATTTTTAGGCAAAAAGTAAGGCTATAGGCTTTGCTTTTTTGGCAAAAACAGCCGATTGTGAAAATGCTTATTTTTAGGCAAAAGGTAAGGCTCTAGGCTTTGCTTTTTTGGCAAAATGAGCCGATTCTGAAAATGCCTATTTTTAGGCAGAAAGCAAGGCTATAGGCTTTGCTTTTTCGGCAAAATGAGCCGATTCTGAAAATGCCTATTTTTAGGCAAAAAGTAAGGCTATAGGCTTTGCTTTTTCGGCAAAATGAGCCGATTCTGAAAATGCCTATTTTTAGGCAAAAAGTAAGGCTATAGGCTTTACTTTTTCGGCAAAATGAACCGATTGTGAAAATGCTTATTTTGAGGCAAAAGGTAAGGCTATAGGCTTTGCTTTTTCGGCAAAAACAGCTGATTGTGAAAATGCCTATTTTTAGGCAAAAAGTAAGGCTATAGGCTTTACTTTTTCGGCAAAATGAGCCGATTTTGAAATTGTCGATTTTTAGGCAAAAAGTAAGGCTCTAGGCTTTGCTTTTTTGGCAAAATGAGCCGATTCTGAAAATGCCTATTTTTAGGCAAAAAGTAAGGCTATAGGCTTTGCTTTTTCGGCAAAATGAGCCGATTCTGAAAATGCCTATTTTTAGGCAAAAAGTAAGGCTATAGGCTTTGCTTTTTCGGCAAAAACAGCTGATTGTGAAATGCCTATTTTTAGGCAAAAAGTATGGCTATGGGCTTTGCTTTTTCAACAAAATGAGCTGATTCTGAACATCCCTATTTTTAGGTAAAATGTAAGGCTTTGCTTTTTCGGCAAAATGAGCCGATTCTGAAAATGCCTATTTTTAGGCAAAAAGTAAGGCTATGGGCTTTGCTTTTTCGGCAAAATGAGCCGATTTTTAAAATATCTATTTTTGGGCAAACTGTAAGGCTATAGGTTATTGGTTTTCGGCAAAATCCGTTTGAATTTATAAAATGACTTGATGATTTGACGATATATAAACTTTGGGCAATGTCATCTGTGATATAGTAAATCTTTTCTAACTCAAACATTTTCATTTTATTTACAGATAAATTGAAAATCGTCACATCGTTTCTGATAACATCATTATTTCCGTCAACTTTCCTCTTATTACACATTTTCCTGGTTGCATTATTTGCAAATGAACATCTTCAACTTCGTCTTTGGTTTTATTTGGTCTTGATGGCCATTTCAGGTATGATCCCCTTTCTTTCATAAGATAACAAGATGATGCTGCATTTCAACATTTTTATCTTAGAGCACTTCAGTGTCCGGTAACTTTATTCATATGTTTTAAAGACCTTTTGCTGACCATGAGACCTTGTGCGCTGTTGCTGTCCCATAATGCACTGCGAATGGATTTTCAGATTAGCTTTAGTCAGCGAAGCTAGGCCAGTGTTATTAAGAGAAGGTTCGTCTAAGGCTCCCTAAGGAACGCAGAGTGGTCTATACTCTTCGTGTATTTCTTTGCGCCAGATAGGAAAACCGTAAACCTTTACTGTCGCAGTTATTCGGCTTATTGTTCGTATTTGTTGTAATTGTTAGCCTAATTATTGGCACAGACTCCTTTATGGGAACAGAAATACTTAAACTGCAACTGTGAAATAGGGAGATTATATAAGGAAACTATCACGTGTATCCATAATACTTCAGAATACATTCATTGCTAGTTTATAGCAAATGCTACAACTTAGCTAAGAAAAAATACTCAAAGAGACAAATGACACTAATACATGTTATTATATATTTCTTTTAGGTCTCCTGGACATTACTTCATTGGCCATATTTGCAACAATTCAAAATAAATTAGGATCTAAATATGGTTATTCTTTTTATTTCCTTATTCTCACGCTGCTGTTAGAAATATTTAGTTGTATTTGCATCATTTTTAAAATGGCTAAGCCTACCGTAGCTCCTGAAGACCCTAGATTTCAGATATCATAGGATAGGAGAAGAGCTTCAAAGATTGCTACAACACGCCTAACAGAGGAAGAAGACAACAAAAATAAAACAAAGGGTTAGCAAAGACATTTCATGTCATGCAGTTGCAACTTTTTAACTATTTTCAGTTGTTTTTAAATGCAAGTAAATGATTTTAATATGTAAATGCCTTGTCAAGCTTTCTAGTTCTACCTGAATACAAATTTTTAATCTTTTCGTCTCTATTTACACTGATATTTTGTTCTAAGTTCATTGATGCACTGTGGGCAAAATAGCGTAATGCAACTGTGAAAGTTTTCACTTATTCAATATCAAAATCAATATACTATCAAATAAAGGGTTTTAGCGTCGTATTTGCGTTTTCTCTACATTTCAAACTGGCTCAGTGTTTTTACATTATCAGTACAAACAAGACAATTAACCCCTGTGGACAAAATTTCAACATTGCTAGAGCAATTACTTGATATTTTAGAGAAAAAAGAAAATGGTTTTCTCGAAACAATGACTTATTTTACCTCTCCTGTGCCATAAATCAGCAACCACTTATCCTATTGGATAAAGCAAGGCCTCAAACTCTAACTTGCAGCCTATCCTATGCAGCTGTATCAAAAACGGAGCAATAGAGAATGCAACTCCTTCATAGTAGCCACTAAAATGGAGCACAGTTTTTGGAATACCTTATACACAAAGCACGGGGTGTAGGAAATGCAGAATTTGGAAAAAGATTTATGCATGATACATCGAGTTATTTCTGTCCTAACTTATCATTTCGTTCGTGACATATCGACTTGTTTTCCTGCTATGTGTACTTCGCTTGGGAAGAAGCCATCTTAATAACCACACTTGGCGGTAGATTGACATGACCTCAAGTGCCCTGCCACTCAAGAGGGGGCAATCTTCCACCACGCGCGGGGATTAAAATGGCGCCTTCGCAGTAGAAGCTAAGAACAGAAAGAAAACAATTCCATATGTCACGAACAAAATGGATAGGAATAAATCGATGTATCATACGTAAATCCTTTTCTAAATTATGCGTTTCCTACAGCCCGTGCATAAACATGTTAAGATTGCATTTTGCATTTGCAAGGAAAATCAAGTTGGTCAAGTAACCTTTAACAAATATCAAAGCATTATTAAAGTCTGAAGACTAACGCAAGCATTTACGTATATTAACTGCAGCTGTTCATTTTCATCCGTTTATTCCAGGCAGGAGAATAATTTACAGAACGAACAAATTCCTCTGTATCCAAGACCGATGTCGTTGCTGTTGTACGCCATTTTACCCATATAAGATTGATTTCCTAAAATGAAGAATGAAAGCCCTTTTAATATCCTTCCTCTTAAATTAGACTTTATTTCCGAACTTGCAAACTTTGAATTTTTTGAAAAACAGCTTTTATGCTGACGCACAGTTCGGATTAATCATTGTGGCAAAACTAGTTGATCGTGTGAACTTGAAACGGACGAAAAAAACCTGAAGTAAAACCTGACAAATGGTTTCAACATCTAAACACCTATTTACTCCCTTGGTATGGTTTTGGTATGGACAGTAAATGCTACTTGTCAGTTATCACAACCCTTAACAACAATTAATTTGCTTTTGAGTTTCTCGGCAAAAAACTTTCGTTTTGGCGTTTAGATGTTTTGATAGAACATAAACAAATACTAAACTTAATCCCTTTGTACTTCACAAGATATGAAGTCTGGAACGAGCCGATCGTCACTTTTCGAAACCAAAACATTTAAAGTCAGATTTGATTTTTCTCCGCATTTCAAAAAGTTGCTCATTTTGATGTCACTTTCTGCTTGGTAAAATAGTCCATTTGGGTAAAAGGATTTTCATTCTTTTTCATCAATATTCGATATTAGTTTCTAGATTTACAATAAACTATAAAACACGTTTGGATAGTATAAAAGACACGACAAACTATGAGACAGAAAACTAGATTGAACCGACTAACGTTTGTCTAAAATGCATTAAAAATTAAAACTCATTAATGGCAACTTTTTTCTCCTCAGTTTTGATATCATAAGGAAGAAAGAATTTAGCTAAAACAGCTTGATTAAGTCTAAATCTATTGTTTCGTTTTCGGAGCATGTACAAACTGATTTTTCAATGCTATCATACTTATAATGAGTCAAAATGATTTTACTGAGGCTAGAACTTTGTTCATTAGAATCAACATTAGCAGCCTCGTTTGCGTGAGGCTTATTTGCAATTCTTACCGTTTGTTTTCGGAATTGAACAGCCTCCCTTTGGTGTGGATATTTTCTCTTTAGTTCTGCCAACTTAGCTAATCGTGCAACGTTTTCTTCAGAAATCTTGTCAATTCTTTCATAAAATTCGTCAAGTGCATCGAAAAATCCTTTACAAGCAATTTCACATTCTTGTAAGCCTTCGTAGATTTTTGCTGAAAAGTAGAATAAAAATGTGATCAATACCGTGGCAAAGATTTGATTTGAAATATCTTGCTAAAAAGAACAGAAAAACGTTGTCTAACATCCCCAGAGTACCTACTCAGTTGAGACAATCTGCCTCAAATTTTATGGAAGACTTTTTCTGCAACTCAATTTGCCCGGAGATCACTTTCTTGCCAAGTAATTATTCTTATCAAGAATTAAGACCAGCAGCAAAAAACATAAACATTATTTCTACGGGTTTCAAAAGAAAGTTTTGAATCAATTCAAGTAAACAATTGATTTTGGTATTACATCCCCGCATCTGAACATGATCGTACCTTGCAATTTCTTTTATTTTGGCCTATTAACAGAACATACAACATCTATTGCTCTGAAGTAAATTTCTTCATATTGAACCCAAGATAGCACGGCTTGCATTTACCTTTAAGAAGAAAGGTTAAAATCAGACTTGTCAAAATTGAAGTAAAAAGCAGTTGTCATCCAGTATCCTTTGCGTGTGTTCAGACATTTCAGATGGTCGGAAAATCAAATTTGCCTAAACCAGAAACTACAGATTCTCCAATTACCAATTCAACTACTCCATTGTGGATCGATACTTTTCTGCTCGGGCCAAACTTGCTTTTCAGACAATCTGAAATTTTAGCGTGCTCGCAAAAGACCTGGGATGACAATAGCTCTTTATGATCGAAGAGAAATAAACACCTACCTTGCTTAACGGAATTCTTTCTCTTGCATCGCCACTTTATAAGACTATAAACACAGCCAATGAAAAAGAGAGCAACGAATACAGCAAACATGATTAAAAGATTTGTTCGTAGAAATGATGATTTTGGATCGAAAAGAGAGATTGGCATTGGATCAGCATAGTTAACCTGCAAAATGAAAAAGGTTAGTGATCTATCAGAAATTTTCGAATGAGTTGTTTTGAATTTTGTCTTCGTCACTGTTGTTCGTATAACTTTGGGTCTAGCACAACATGAGAGCAACCTGATAAAAAGAGATCTACCTTTTTTTCCTCCGAAAAATATGAGGGCAAGATTGAGCGACAAATCATTTGCATTCATATTTGGCAAGCGGTTTAGTGGAAAAACCGTTTTTGTTCTTTTGACACTAGTTTTAGCCTAACAATCAGACATGATCTAGCAGATGAATAAATCTTTCATCTATTCTAAAAAAAGAATCTGGATCGAATGCTATTTCTATACGTTCGTAGAATATTAGAATGAGGACAATAGCAATGGAAATTCTACCGCCACTAAATCGAACCTCTTGTATTTTTCTCATATTCTATAGAAATGTGTAAGAATATCACTCGATCTCTGTTGCAAAATCTTGAAACGTCTACTGTAAATGAAATGATGATTTGAAAGAAAACTTACCTTGAATTTAGGAGTAGTTTTCTGGACCATTTGTGTAATTATATATCTATTATCTGAAACATAATTCCTTAAATTTGTGCCGACATTGTTCATGGCTCCGGACAAAACCAAACCATAAGTGAATGGATACATGATAATTTTTCTTGCAACTATATCTGATGATGAAAATAAATCAGGTCGATTTGCTGCTACAAATGAATCAACCAAAGCTGCCTCTACTTCCCGGTTTTTTAATGCTTTGTATACGTCATCAATCTTCATGTAATTTTTCTCTGAAATTAAATAATCTAGTAGTAATTGCAGTTCAAAGCAATGTTACTAATATACTCAGAGGAAGCCTCAGGGGTTAATTGAACAACAATACGTTTGCAATCTTAAAATTGTTGATTGCATAATACCTTTGAGCGTTAGTTGTTGCACCTCTCCATGGTTGTGTGGTGTCTCATTGATTTCTGCATTGCACTGCATACTGCATAATTGTTCGAATGCGAGATTTCAAAGTGAAGTAACTTGGAGGTATTTTTATTTAACTTCACATAAAAATACCTGCATGTTTCTTCACATCGAATTTTGAATAGAGGAACATAACTTATAAAATACGAAATGCGATCTAGTTTTACCTAGAATGAGAACAGCATATGGTCAAAACTCGTTTGCTTTCCGCGGAGGTAATGTATGGAACAAACTCCATTCTGATATTAAGTTAGCTCCTTCCATCCAGTCATTTAAAGCCAAACTCAAAGCTCATAATTGAAAATACTCAAAGGAAAGCTGGTTTTAATTGTTTTCTTTTCAACTTTTTATTGATAGGTATTTTGTATACATATAGGTTTAGACTATTATTGTGAGAGGTTTTCTATTTTTAGTTGCAGGGTACATTGTAAAATAGTTTTTAAAACTGAATTGTATCCCTGGGTAAAGAATTTTGAAATAAAAAAATAAATAAAATAAATAAACTTACTGGTATTGACTTTAGCATTTCTGTAGATTCCAACAAGCTCTTCTTTTGACCCATGAAGAGTTGCAAGCTGAAAGAAATCATCGAAACGAAATTGAGACGAAGGTTCTTCTAAACCAAACCAACAAATGACACTTTCTATTAATTCTAGAAAAGAAACATAATCCACGAGATCAAAGAATTCAACTCAAATTATTAGTGAATAAGTTTTATTTACAAAAAGTTAATATATAAAGCTTGGTCGTTATTTAGCCTAAAACAGAAGCTGACCAGCAAAAGCTATATGAAATTTTCGTTAGTTATTTAGCTGTGGCACTGTGTTTTTAGATACAAAGGTCACATACAGATCAATTATAAGGACCCTATTGTTTTGATCCATTGTGTTTCGGCTTTGTTGTGAGCGAATCAACTTTGGGGCACACGATGTCATGCGCAGCTTTGCCATTGTTTCCTCTCTTGCTCTCAACGATAAAGCTAATTTGTATATTACGTAGTTCAAGAAAATCGTTACAGCGCATGTGATCTGGTACCTCTTTTTGGAGATCGCTTGAGACTCATAACATGGCCTTTTTATATCCTGAACAAGGGCAAACATATACTCACCTTAATTCCATATAGTTTTGTATCAGTCATTGCAATATTAGAAGTTAGAGCTGTGCTTATTCCACCAATCAGAATTGCAGCAGTAATTAAGCCAATTAGAATCCAGATAATAGTAAATATTCGAGAAATGGCTGTATATGGTACTATATCACCATATCTGGAAGAAAAAGACACAGTAGCTCAGTACACTTCGTAAAAAACGATTTTTAAAACGTCTGCAAAGTAAACCATTTAATAGAAAGTTGCAATTGTTGCTCTTAAAGAGCCATTGTCACCCAGGATTCTTTGCGGCATGTCACAATGGCAAATTGTCTGAATTTGTCTGAATTTGCCAAAATGGTAAATGGCAAATGGTGCTCTTACGTCAAACTGATCACGAAGCCGAATGAGCATCCTGGTACACTTTGAGCAAATTAGCTACCATTATGGATTTTCAGTTTGCTAGGCAACGGTAATTATGCGGCCTCCATTCCAAACAATAAAGCATAATTTCAATGGTAGTTGCTCAATGACAAGATTACATTGTTCTTATTCGAATAATTAGGAAGTTTTCGAGAAATGATCTATGTTTTTTATTGTTTTCGAATAGCCAATCAAATTGTAGAACGGCCTCTGTATCCTAGAGTAGAGGTAAACAACTCACTCTGGGGATGAGATTGGATTTAGCCAAAACAGAAATGATAGATTGACAGTGCAATAATTGGGCTAATAGAACAGTACAGTTTCCATCAGTTCAACTGCCGCAGTTTAAATGCATGGTTTCCGCTTTGAAATTCCAGCGTGCATGCATAGGACCTTGGATAGCAATTTCTCTTCAACCAACACAAACAATGCAATGTCGAAAGGACAACTCATCAAACAAAATCTCAATTCTTGTCTTTCTCTGATGCTTACTCCAAGAAGAGTTGACTACACAGACAGTTAGTTTAGAGAACAGAGATAATGATTATACGGAGGCAAGAAAGTTTATGAATAACTAACCCATGTGTAAACATTGTCACGTAGGCCCAATACATTCCTCTCAATGAACCACTGCAGAAAAGATCATCAGATGATATGTCTCCACTTGTCTATGGATGAAAAATTCCATATTTATATTTCCATACTTTTCATGTTCTAATTTTTACACAATATCCCCTTAGGTCCTCATTCATACTACAAAAAATATACAGTTCTGTTAATCGATATCAAATGAAAACAAAAAAACACAGAGAGCTAATGTTAGATACTGATCTTCAAGGGACTCGAGTTTTTTGAAACTGACACGAACTAACAAGCTCCTTCACACTTATGGGAATTTAATTCCAGATCTTAAGAGTCAAAAAGGAAAATTCTTTGTTTGACATACTCGAGATTCTACCTAAGAATCTAAAGATCTCTGCAGAATCGCATGTCATAACTGGAGTATTTGGATCTTTGTTGAAATATATTCAGGGCTGTGTCTATTTAGGCCATAACAGCACGACAAAACGTGACAAGTTGTTCTAAATAAAGTAAGTCACGTGACCATTCCTCCTTTTTCGTGGATGTATCGATCACTTTGAACAGACACTCTTAGATATGCAACTGATTTGATTTTTACTGGTCTTAGGTAATAAATCTAGTGAAATAAATCCTTTAATACTCACCAAAAACCAAAACATGATCCCAGCAATTACAATGAACACAGTATTCACAACAAAAATAGGCCATAACTTGAAGACAGATTCAAGCATTTGAGAAACTTGTTCTGAAACTGTTGGTTTCGCAGTAAATAAAATCATTCCAGGGTGGTCTATTACAGATACATAAGGATGTCCTTGTAAAGTTCGCATTGCTTTTCTTCCGGCGATAACAAAACTCATATGAACATAGTCGTCAATACCTGGAAAAATTGGTAGTAATTTAAAAAAGATAGAACACAATAGAAGATAACCCCTAAAAATTTCACTTTACTGAGATGCACCATGTTCTTTTTGGGCATTCCTATAGAACTGTTAAAGATTGGTAATTAGAACGCAGTGCACCTTTGTAAATACTTCATCGCCACCATCTGTAGCGTATTGTCTATTCAAGAATTAGCAACAGTATTTATGTGTCATGTCCACTGACGTCTTCGATCATGGTAGCTGAAATATCTCTGTCATTTGTGCTCTGCAAGATTTCATTTTCCGTCAAAGATTGTCCAATCTTTCTTTTTACAATAGCAACATAACTTTGTTTTAGCATGGTCCGTGCTCTTTTGCCTTCAAGCTCTCCTGTGACGACCAAGTATACTAGTTGTTCATTTCTACATATATAACCAAACGTGAATTTTCTACTTTGTGCGATTCAGTAATCGCATTGAGAACTAAATCATACAAGCAATAAATCTATCGCTTTCAAGTCATCTTAAGAAATTTTGACATCAACATTCCAACTCCTCCCAAACTAAACAACAAACACGTATCTTCGGTCGATGACCTTAAAGATTTAAAGAAATTACATTGATAAAGAAATACGTTGCAATAAAACTGGAATAAATAAGCATAACACTAAATTTATAAAAATTATGATTTAGTTCTTGTCATAATAGCATAGTTATATAATACCAACCTTCAGTGACTTTTGCAATATTTCCTTTATCAGCCCATCCATTTTTACCATCATTGATATAATCTATTTTGCTCTTTTTCGCATTACACATTCCACATACTGATGATGTCATATTTTGTAGAAATATTTTGAAAATGCCTTGCATGTTGCCCTGGCGATCTCGATATATGTAGGGAACAGTAGATGCGTAGTTGGTGTAAATGGTTTCTGGGCAGGCGCATGTTGCTGTTGAAAAGAAAAGATTTTTTTAAATCGATCGATATATTTCATAGTTAACTACTTTTGAGCTGAACTTATTGCCTGCGTTTTATCAATTCCAGGCACTTCTTTGATCAGCTGATTTGTTTCCGCATCTTCTATCGTTTCCATTCCATTTCTAGTGGTTGTGTAACACAATGGATCATACTTTGGCTCCTGCCTGCGTTAATGGAGTCATACTTTGGCTCCTGCCTGCGTTAATGGAGTCATACTTTGGCTGCTGCCTGCGGGCTGTCGGTAGTTCATTAATAGACAAGATCAAAATGAAAAACTGAATGGAATGTCTTTACTGAAATTTGCTAAAGGGCTTGTCTGGCTATTAAGGAACATTTCAGCTATATCTCAAACATATAAGATCCCTCCGCAGCACCAGCAAGTAAAACATGTGAAAATAAGAATGTAAGGGAAACGTAACTGTACTTTTAAGGGAATGAAACTTAGTGGAGGTTGCTTATAAATAGCAAAGACAAAACGCCTACACAAGCTATTGTTTCTGTCGCTAAATATCCATGCTCGTGTAAAAATCATCAAATGTAATAAGCTCATTTTAGACATACATTTGCAGCCCTTGGGTTGGCTAATTTTAACTAACTTTAAGTAAAACAAGAAGAATCAGGAATAAATTTTGATATAACTCACCTCCATAAATAATTTGTGATTTAACGCCAACTCCATGTTCATTAATAGCCATGATTTGAATCTTATACACACTGTTCGGCATCAGTTGTTTCAAGGTCAATGACTTTTTGTATGGATTCACCGTTACAAATTGAATTGGATTGTTCAATTTTTTGCCTATTCCTATTCTATGTAGTCGATATTCTATTCGATAACCTTTCAAGTAACCATGAATTTTGTTCATTGGGATTGAGTTGAATTGGACATCTATCTTATCTGTGCTTGTTTTGTTTTGACATTTCACGTTTCCAGGGGCAACTGATGGTGCTGTAACAGAGGGAGAAAGAAGTTAAAATTCAATAGAACTTCAACAAATTCATAAGTAAAATTCAACAAATCACTGCAAGACTGCATAGGATCATGGGAAGCAAGAGGTCTTTAATGTGGGTAAAATGCAGGTTGATCTAAAGAAGAGTTTACTTACCACTTACAAACGTCTTGCTAAATGATCTCAAGCATGGACCTGTACCAGCAGAAGTGAATGCACACACATCGACAATATACAATGTGTCAGGAATCAACTGATTGAGAGAATAAGAGACAGTATTTCCATTCACTGTGATCTGAGTTGCATTTAAAATGTTGTCTTCTCTGACTTTCAATATATAACCTTTAATAACTCCATTCCAACTATTTGTAGGAGGATGCATCCATTCTACGTAGAATGATGTTGAATCACGTGTGATAACGGATAGCTTCCGTGGTGGAAGGCTTGGGGCTAGGATAAAGGAATCTTTTATCAGGAGGAGGTAATGAAAATGGAAGAAGTATGTTTGCACAAAAATCAACTCTCTGCTCACAGCATTCTAAAATTGTGTAAAAATTTATAAGTTTATGGGTCGTTCTTAGAAATGCCTAGCAGCCATAGATAGGTATGGAAATGACTAAAATCTGCAAAGATTTGATGCAAAAAATTAATGTTCTATCACGTTGTTGATTTCTTCATTTTGGCCAAATATTTTAGATGGCCTGAAAGGAAAGAAAGCTGTCTTCTATGCGAAGGTTCGTGATTTCGAGCTCCAAAATATCACCTTGAATTGCTCTTACGTAAAATCTTTTTAAAGTCCTTGGAATGCAATTTAACGACTGCAGATGGTTTTTCAACTTCTAGGGTGGAGGAATAGAGAACGGGGGGAAGAGGGACAACGGGGGCCATCTTGCAAGCAATCAAAACATATGCCATTTGTTATGATATACGGACGAGGAAATCTAGGGTAAGTTTTATCACTTGCATTTCAAGAAAAGAACAACAACGACTGATCACGTAATCGCAGTTATCACTAACTGTAGACCAATAAACCCTCAAGCGGCTCAATTCAATTTAAAAGTGTAATGGTATCGTTGTTGTTGTTGCTGCTGTAGTGATAACTTGGACTATGTAGTAAGTCTAGAACTATTGTATGAAATACTCACCTTTCTCTTGTGTATACATCTTTATCAATTCACTTGCAATACCATTGCCTTTACTATTGTAAGCTAATACCCTGATGGCATATTCTGTTGCTGCCTGCAATCCTTGTATTGTTACATTGAATCCCGTTGTTGCTGCTGTTGTGTATGTCATGGCTGCCATTTCACGATAAAATACCAGGTACCCTGTGACCATTCCATTTAGACTTGACAAAGGATTTTCATTCCATGCCACTCTGATTGAAGATGCATCAATGCTCGTTGCTGTAACATTTGCTGGAGGACTTGATGGAACTAGAAGAAACATGAAATTTTGGCACACCGTAAAAACACTCTCTCTTATAAGCCCATTTCTCAAAAAAAAGCTCCAATTTCAATCAAGCAGCCTCTCTATCAAGCAACCTACGAACAATAAATTCCAGAGCCTACCAAATATTTTTTTCCTTTTATTCAGCTAAAATCAACTTGCATGCTATGTTTGATATGGATTGGGATAAAAATTTGTCGAATTTGTGTACTTGGCTCATAAAATTGTATGTAGATTCCGGAAGATTCAGTACTGGACCAAATTCTTAGCTTCTTATGAAAAAATACGTGCATCATTCGATTCGGATTCTTTTAGAAAATTTAACAAGATCTTTTCTAATTTACCTGTAGGAGATGTCAAATTAGCAGTTTGAGATGTTACAATCGGTAATTTTCCAAGGTAATGATCGTCATTTATTGCATCCATGATAAACAGAGCTTGAAACGAATCAAGTGAATGAAAGTAAAGTTTGAAAGACGCAATCACACTTCCTTCCCTGAAATAGAATGATAAAATACTCTTAATGTTATTTGGAGGGGTTGGAAATAGCTCGAAATAATTATAATCGGAGAAGTTGGGACAATCGCGGGGTTGGAATGATTGAAAATAATCTTTCCTTCGTTGAACACGTATCTTTTCATATCTATTCAGAAGTTATGTTCCCTGTCATTTCAACTTGTCAAGAATTAAATAAAAAGGAGGTTGGAATAAAAATTGGGGGAGGGTTGGAAAATTTTACTAAAGTTATTAAGTGGGAAACGAGTATTCGATACTAGAAAGTGGTTAACTTGGACATAGATCCCTCACTTCTTTGTCATATTTTCATCCAAAGATCTGGGATTCTAAAAACATGTAAATTGACATAATGATGCAAAAGTATTGATCGCGAGAAATTAGAGAAGTTATAATTGAGAATAATACTCATATTTTTGTGATGAAATAGCGACCTACCTCAAACTCTCAAGCCACAATCTGTCATACGTGTCAGGAAAATCAGCCTTGAATAATCTCTTCACCTGATAAAACAGAAAATGTGCTGTGAGGTAAAACCCCCAGACTTGCCCCAAGTCTATTTCGTCATCTGTAATGAGTCTAGACTTGGGGCAGGTCTATAAACAACCCCTAATCTCCTCACCGGGAAACCAGAATTCTCTTTCCGTTCATTGCATTCTATCTTTTGGACGCTGCGTAGCCTCTTTGGCACTGCAGTGGTTGAATTGTACATGTGTGGTAAATGCGAAGGAGGAAAGATGTGAAGGAGAGGAAATGGGAAGGAAGGAAACTTTTTCTCTTCAGTTCCTCTCCTTCGCATTTCACCACGCATGTACAGTTCCACCACTGCAGTGCCAAAGAGGCTACGCAGCGTCCAAAGATAAAGGCAATCAACAGAAAAGAGAATACTGGTTTCCCTGTGATCTCCTTTACAAATTGTACCACAGCATTACGGACAACTTGCGAACGTTTCATCTCCTTTATTTGGAAAACATTGTGAAACTTCAACATGCAATAGCACAGAAGCAAGGGCGAATTTCATAAAACAAAGTTGAGGTTTCAGAGGAGACTTAGAGCTGAATTTTCGATCTATGACCAGTACACTGAAAAAGATCATAGGTCGAAAAAATTTAATGAAATTTGCTTATATTCTTTAATTCTGTTTTTGAAATTTTATATAAATCATGAGAAAGTTATAACCTATCGCTGTTTATAAACTTACGTTTAAATTGATGGTTTCACGAAATTCGCGGGCCTTGTTTGGGTTAGTTTTATACTCTTGACTCCATGTTTTGTCAAAAGCAACATTTCCCAATGTTATGGTGGCATCTAGAAAAAAGAAAACTATCTTTAGAGCTTTTGTGAAATGGTATCTAAATAATTTCTAAATATCGGAAACGGTTCAAAAAAACTTTTTTTTGAAATGTTCAAAAGGGCACAGGCAATAAACATGAAGATTTTTAGGGAACCTTTCAGACACTCTGAGCAATAAAACTATGAAAATCCTAAGAAATTTTCTGTAATCGCTCAAATATAAAATATACGTAGAGAGAAACCATATTCAATCATTCACTCACTTGGGCAAACATTTGTATGACAGGGAACTGATTCATTGTTGTACCCTCGGCACATTTGTCCTCCATACATTGGTACAGGATTTGTGCACCATCTTTCTCGTTTCCGTTGTCCAGTATTACATGGTTTGTTACAATGTTGCCATTCCGTCCATTCTGTCCACTGCCCATGCACTATGAAAAAAGCCGTTGTTTCTTATCTCGATGAATAGACTAAAATTTCCTGACAAAGTTTCAATTTCAATGACAGATTTTCATAAATTTAATCAACTGGTCAATACATCAGTAATCCAATCAATCAATCAATCAATCAATCAATCAATCAATCATTCATTCAATCAATCAATCAATCAATCAATCAACAAATCATTCAATCGACCACGATCAATCAATCACTCATTCAATGAATCAATCCATCACTCAATCAATAAGTCAATCATTAAATCGATCAATTAATCAATCGATCCATCAATCATTCAACGAATCAATTAATCGATCAATTCAATCAATCATTTGATCAATTAATCAATCAATTATTCATTCAATCAATCAATCAGTTAATCAATCGATTACAAATTTTCACCTGGGCAAAATCCGACACCACAACTTTCCCTGTCAACGTAAATTCCATAACACAATGCTCCTCCGTATTGTGGAAAGGGTTCACTGCATGTTCGATTTCTCTTTCTAGTTCCCCCATCACAAGACTTTGTACAGGGTGACCATGGAGACCAATTTGAAAAGCCTCCATCAACTAAAAAGAATAAAAGATAATTTTTATCTGAATCGAGCTGAACTCCTCAACTTTAGCAGAAAGTATCAATCGTTTAGTCTGCTTTGATTGGGCAATAGAAATGCTTGTTGTAACAAGCGAAGCTAAAAAAAGAATACAAAACAGAGCAGCTAAAAACCTAGCAGCCTTTGAGCATTTTTCGTACCCAATATGGTCTAACTTTACTTTTCACTGCGCTGATTATTTTAATTGTCATCTATCAAATACAATGACATGATGCAAAATCTGATGCTGAAATTTTCACTTTCTGGAAGCAGCTCCTTAAAGAGCTTTTGTCACCCAAGGTCCTTTGCGGGCGCACTACACCTTTTAGACTGTCTAAAAATCAATTTGGCCTAAGCAGTAAATATACATCCGCAATGCAAAGGTTGAAATTGAGAGCTTTGACTTCAACTGACTTTTCTGTCAGTCCAACTACACCATTTTGAATCCATATTTTCACTTTGGCAGGACCCATATTATCTACTTATGCCAGATTTGACCTTTTGACATTCTGAAATCATAAAAAACGAATAACAAAATTGGTTTTCCGTGTAGTAGTAGGTCGTTAGTTTATTGCAATCAATTAATCAATCAATTAAATCGTTATAAAATACGACTTTGTACTTGAGAGATGATATCATGAAATCATGCTTGCAAAGGACCATGGGTAACAATGACTCTTTCATCTTATTTTTACTTCAAATTGTTTCTTCCCTTTGTTGGGGAACTTTGAGAATGTAAAGTTTTTCTAAAATCATTGCAGAATGAAATGAACTGAATGTACCTGGACATTTGTGTATATTGCAATCTGTTGTTTCACTACTAGCTCCTTGACAAATATCTTTCGGTGGGTCAATGATTGTGCATTGCCTCGATCGTGTTTTCTGGCCTGCGTTGCATGAAACACTGCACTCTGACCATGGTGCCCATTCACCATAGCCTTTGTCACCTGTGCAAAAAGAAATAAATAGAGATAATTGATTAGAAAATTGAGAACAAGTAAAAGACATGAACATACTTGATTCCAGAACTTGTTACTTTTACCACACCATTGCAAGCAACTGCATTGAAAAGAATGGACATAGCTATATCGAGTAGGCACTATAAATAGGCTAAAGAAAATGCCTACACATCCATTGTTTCTATCACTACACAATGAAAAAGCACGTGTCAACGTTGTCCAATTCAGTAGGGTTTATTTTCAACTTGGTGCGGGTCAGCTTTTAACGATGTTGATTCCCTTTCACATCAAAACGTTTCGGACGAAAAAGTTTCGAACAAAAACTTCAGACAAAACAGTCTCGGACAGCTATTGAAAAAGTAAATTTCTTTTCAGTAGCTTATCGATAAAAAATCTTTCACTTCAAATGGGTTACACTTGCACAGCATTAACATACTTTTTGGCAAAGATCGGCACTAAATTCTTCAAATCAAGCATCATTAGTAAAAAATTTCCATCTATTTTCAAAGAAATTCGGAAAAACACTTTCAGGGGAAAATATAAAAAACCAGAAAGAGGAGAGAAGCAAATATCATTTGGAAACCAGGAATAGAAAAAAGAGTACCTTGCGTAAAACAATTACATAGCCTCTGAATTCCACTAGGAGCTGTTACGTTGCATAGCACAATTTGCGGAACAGACACATAACCAGTACATTTATTATCAG
Source organism: Aurelia sp. 3 sensu Dawson et al. (2005) (assembly GCA_964020215.1). Lineage (NCBI taxonomy): Eukaryota > Metazoa > Cnidaria > Scyphozoa > Semaeostomeae > Ulmaridae > Aurelia > Aurelia sp. 3 sensu Dawson et al. (2005). The sequence continues at coordinate 246,157 of OZ026584.1, forward strand.
CTATATGGTAAGCAGGCTCATATGACTTGGTCCATATTTTACCGCTTTGATCGGATGAACATGAAATGCTAGCGCTTTCAAAATCTCTCTTTGAATTTCCAGTGTTTATGGAAGATGAACAAATCAGGCCTAAGAAAACAAAGAAATCATGTCAAACCCGCAAGGCCACTTTTAACATATTAGCTGGGTGGCCAATTGCCCTCTTGTCCCTTCCTTGGATCTATTGTTTTACCTTTTCAAACAATAGGCCTATAGTCTCTCTAATCAAGGAAATAATTGGTCAAACCCCGTCCATATTATGCGCATACTAACTGGTTTTGTGTTGTACAGGAAAATATAAAGCCCGAGGTCTTAAAAGTACAGACCGAGCTTGCAAGGTCTGTCCATTACGACCGAGGGCTTTATATTCCCCTGTACAACGACAAAACCTGTTCGTATGAGTTTTATTACCTGGCATCTTCTAATCTTGACTCGCATTTCATCAAACACATTTTGTTATAGTCATGTCGTTTGAGGTCACTGCAAATCTCACAGGCCTAGGCTTAAAGTAGTTGCCGTGGTGACAAAAACGCGTCCTTGTATCGTATTATACAAGGCTACGGGAAACCTGCGGGAAAAGTGCGATTAACCAATAGCAGTGGCGGGATTCTGTATTGCCTCGTTTTTGAAACTTCAGTCAGGTAATATTGTGTCATGCACACTGTTAATATCATTTACAGATAACGACAGAGCGAGTCAAATAAATAGGTAAACAATGCAATAGACAAGTAAAGGGAATAGACAAATCATGTGTGAAAAGATAAGCCAGTTCATCAGTGTTTTGTGCTTTCAAAGAAATCTTAAATTTGGATGACATGCAGCTGTTTATGCGAAGACTTGAATTGACAGACATCACTAAAGTTTCTTATATCAGTGAAACAAGTGTCATTGTTTGGTATTTTATGTCTTTCTATTTATTTTCTAAGCGGAGAATACGACATTTTTACATAACTACCTGACAAACAGTTTACTGCATGAAAAAGGTAAATGAATAATTATCATGTCAACATACCTAAAGATTTGCAATGATGTAAACAATTTTCAGCAATCTTTGAATAACTAATACCAGAGCAAATCGGCATGGAGCATCGTTTACTTTCTTTTTCTTCTCCAACACAATAAGTACCACCATTTCTTGGTTCAGGATTGTCACAGTAGCGATAGCGCTCTATTGTTCCAGTGCCACAGTTAACAGAGCAGCTAGACCAATTGGTCCAGTTCCCCCATCCACCATTAATAGGTTCCCCTGGAGAGAAACGAAGCTTGGTCAGTGGATGGCAAGTTTATAATAGATTGCAGTAAGAGCAAATTCGAAAACTTTTCTTGTGCAACATAGCCTCAACATGTGTTCAAAACAAAATAATTGAGCAACACATAAACGAGCAAATTTTAAGCATTGCCGGGCTGAAAGGAAAGCCAGGGAAGCCAAAAAATTTGAACCAATGAACAAGGAGCTTTGTTTCTTTCTTGGCAAACACAAGTAATGTCTTCAGTCATCAAGATACAGGTTCCAGCTTGCTTCTACTCTCTCATGGGTAATGTTACACAGATACCCGGAACAAAAGTGGGGCTGAGGAGACCTTAACATCTGGACCAGTAAACAAGACAGTTTATTTCTTTCTTGGCAAACACACGTAAAGTCTTCAGTGAAAATGATACAGATTGCAACTTGGTTGCTACCCCTCAGAAGAGGTCAAATATCATATTGATCAGAAACCTTCAAGGTATTTCATAGATGTAAACATGAAAGGCGATTAAATGAGTACTTACCATCGTAAAATGGAATAAATGGCAGTTCTGGAGCAACTGAAATAAAAAGAGTAAAGACTTTATGTAAACGAAAAGTGGCTAACTGAGGCATTAAACTTAAACTAATAATGATACAGTTTAGATTGTGTTTGCCTGGAATCAATTTTGAAAATTGTACACCGGATAGAATCGAAACTTGTATGTAAATGACTCCGGAAGTCTCAAAAAGGCCGGTTTTCGAAATTCTTAGTTTCTTGCAAAAAATACGTGCAAAAAAGTTTCCATGTCTTACCTGAAGTACTTTCAACGGGCACTAAGACTGTTGTTTCATCTTTGGACTGCGAAGCAGAAACGGAAATAGCCACAGAATTAGGCTTGGCTGTTGAAGGTAAAGGATCGACGAGACCAGTCGCCGGGGGCTTTGCGATTAGGGAAGGGGATATCGGTGTATATGAGGGTGTTGTTGAAGAGGATAATGTGGCTGTAGGGGAGGGATGGGCACTAGGGGTGGAGGTGACACTAGGAGAAGGAGTAGCGGTAGAGGATTGTTTCACGGCATCGGACGGTTTGGCTGTAGGGTCTGATGTCGACGAATGGTAGGTTGAGGAAGTTGATGATGCTGAGGGAGATGAGAATGATGATGCTGATGATGATGACGTAGATGTGATCATCACGGAAGTCAATGACGTTGTTGCAGGGGTGAACGATGAAGTCATTATCGAGGTAAAAGTCGTCGTTTTTTGTACATATGATGAAGTCGATTCTGAAAGGGAAAAGGAACTACATGATTATGATTTCAGTATTAATCTTTCAAGTATTTATACTATTTACAAATTTTGGAATCCTATTTCTATTCATATTGGGTAAGATTAGGATAAGATGATAAAACAGCCACATGCTTGTAGGGCCTTTCCATAAGCCCCCTTTTGTTTAAATAGACCCCTCCCTTTCAGGACTAGGACCCTTTCTAGACTCTATGAAATGAACAAAACCCGCCGGCGGACATCAGATTCAAATTCGGTCAAAAAAACGAGGTAAATATTACCTGTGGTAGAAAGCAATGATGATGATGATGATGATGATGATGCAGCTTGAACTTTACATTGCTCTGTAATGAAATAAAAAAGAATAGACGGACTGCAATGGTTATGATTATGATTCGCCTGAAGCGACACATTATGATGTAATCTGACTTCTGACTGTGTGCTGGGATGGCCTGCCGAGACACTTTTGTGGATTGCACCAATCAGACAGCAGCATTTGCAGTTGAAACCCAAATATGGGCAAATAAGGACTGCTGATTGGTTGCTCACATTGACAAGACAACAACGCCGACAGCCGTTGACTCTCACAGCTCCCAGCAGATTTATCGAAAGTTATTTCCTTCTAAACAGGAAGCACATTGCAGAAAGGTTCAAGTATTTAACTTTTTTGCTTTAGATGTCCATTTTCAAGTCCTGGAACCACGAATTTTAAAGAAGAAAATTTTGAAGCTTCGGCCATCTTGGTGGTCACCTTAACTTACAGTGGGAGGTGGGGGTCTACACGTAGGCTACATGAGTAATAGTTGTCGCGATATATCTGTTCAATCACGGAATGGAATGGAAGTATGATGAAGCAAGGAGTCTAGGGGTACACGTCGTTATAACAACGACTCATATGAGCCAACTGTTAACTTGAAACTCTTGTCGTCATACTTGGTTCCGTTTTCGGGTTTTACTCTCATTTACAAGGTCTATTTCGAGGGGGACACCTTAAAAAATCTCGTAAAACTTTGACAAAGAGCCTTTTGTTTTCAAGAAAAAATTCGCACAAAATCCCGGAAAATCCTACTGATTTAAAAAATCTTGTACGCTCTTTGGGCAGTTTATTTTGCCCCACGTTCCCAATAATTGAAACAATGCCCTGGCCCCTACATGGGCTGCGATTTCAGAATAGAACATTTAGCTATTCCGCAAATAAATGTGGATCAAGCGACATTCTTGAAAACTATCATACGAAACATTCAACTGAGTGATGTTGAAGCCTCTATCTCTTTTGTAAACATTCAAAAATTCTACATAAAAACTGTGTAAAAATATCGTTCGATTCAAACTCTTTTTCACAATAGCTAAAGGTCTGTTAAACGCACCGCTGTTGTGTTGATATCCGTAACCTGAATAACATGAAGCCACTTTAAGTTCCTGTGAGGAGCTCCAAAACAGGCAGCGATTTGTACCAACTAGTCTCAGCAATTTGTATTTAGGATCGAGAACAAATGCAGCTCCTTTGCATTCTGCAAATAAACAAACCAAAATGAAGAACAATCATTTCATTTAGATCTTAAAGCGAAAGTAAAAATGCGCCAAAGAAATCGTGAATAGATAACCTCCAGGGTGATTTCTGGCCAGCAGAGTATCTTGCATGTAACAGCAAGAAACTCATCCCCATAAAGGCTAGTGAGCGTAGCTTCAGTGGCGGTTGGGTAATATTCTCTGTTACAACTAGCCCAGATCCCTCCAACCTACAGCATGGATGCTACTGATTACAGTGAAAGGGGCCTTGACCAGAGTTTGGATGGAGGCATCCCAACCAAACTTAAAAAAAATACCCGTTCCTTGCACAATTTTTCGAAAATGTATACCCGACCTCATATCAATTTTTCAAAAATTGTAACCTCGAATCTCGTCAATCAAATCAAAAGTTCCATCAAAATGGCCGTCACCATTCACAAAACCTCGCAAGTTTGATTGATATTCTAAGCAGCTGAGTGTTTGGGTCTAAACAGGGTCAGATTTTCTTGCCCGAGAAGCACCATCAAGTCAAAGAGCACAGGGAAACAAAGGACACCACGTCATAAACCTGGACTCGTCTCTCGTGCTGCTGGGTGACATTGCAAAAATCAAGAGAGGTTGAAGAAACTCTACTTACCTGTGTTAAGTTTAAGTCTTTTTGAATCAAAATCATGGAAAATTTTGTAAGGCATTCCTTCAACTGCAATGCAATATGATGTTAATGATCCAGGTGACGTCATCCAAAGACTCTTATCCGTTTTCTGAGTTATGACGGCAACGGAACAGCAATCAACATTGTCTGCTTTTATCTTCTTCCCGATGTCAAAGTCTTTATTCTCAGGAAACCAGCAATACTTTGTAGTGCCAGCAATACCAGTTGAGAAATGAAATTTCATGTTTATGTGCAAGTCTGAAAAATAGATCGATTAGTTTAGACACTGTAGTTATGTTTCAGTGTATATGTTGCTGCGGAGAAACATTTAATGATAGGCACAACTGCGGTTTTATCCACCGATGGTCTAATTCAAACAAAAAAAGAAGTGGTAGGAATTCTTTTTAGCTGTAGGGTATTCCAAATAGGCTTTAAATCAGAATCACAAAGAAACACATTGAAATATATTCGTTAAAAAGGGATCATTGTTTGATAACAATAAAAACATAAGCAGCGCAAGGTGTTCGTTATGCTTTATTATTTAAAGGCTGCAAATGAAAAAAAAAATTAACTTTTTCTGCCTAAAAAGTAAATCACTTTTGAACTCATTTTAAACAACGTAAATTCTTCAAATGAAAGGGTATCTTATACCGCATTCACACTGGCAAGCTAAACCAGCTTAAACTAAACCAGGTTATCGAATGGAGCTTTCTAATTGGTCAGTCCAACAAATCGAATGCGTTTGATTGGTTGAAATTTAACCTCACTTAGATAAAGCTGGTTTAGCTGGCCAGTGTGAATGGGGTATTAGCAAAGTTTGAACAAATTTCATTGTGGCTCAGCTTTGAACGCAATTTTTTATTTGGCAGCAAGCATGCATTAGTTTTCCCTATAATGATGTACGGTTGTGAGAGCTGGACAATCAGGAAAAGTGAAAGAAGGTAGATAGATGCATTTGAGCTCTTGTGCTGGCGTAGAACACGAAGAATACCGTGGACAGCAAGAAGAACAAAAGAGGTCTGTTTTAGAGGAAATAAAGCCAGAAATTTCATTAGAAGGCATGATTGCCAAACAAGCGCTGATCTTCTTCGGACATACGATACGAGCTAGTGAGGTGGAAGAAAATATCATGTTGGGAAGGGTACAAGGGACAAGAAGACGAGGCAGGCAAAGAACAAGATGGCTGGATGTATTAAAAGAATCAACTCCAATGTCCTTGCATAAACGTAAGGAAACAGCAATGAACAGATCAAAATGGAGATTGTTTGTTCAGAGGATCGCCAGAAATCGCAAGCGAGTCGATGGTACTTAGCACTCACGTCATGCAATCAATCAATCAGTCAGTCATTCAAGCAAGCAAGCAATGAGCAAGCAATGCTCATTTGTTAACGCACGCTTCACGCCTGCGGCACTACGGTTTGTTCCGTCAGAGTTTTCTCTGGGCACCAATGTACCGACCTCTGAAGAATGGACAGCTGAGTTGACAGATAGCTCACCAACCTCCATTTAGCCTCACCAACCGCCAGAACAAGAAACAATGATCATTAATCATACTCACCATTTACAGCGGGGCAAGTGGAATCTGCAATAAAACATTCAAAACCCTTAGTTACAGAATTAGTGGTTTGACACCGCAGTTTATTGTTGATCCTCTTCGGAGGATGAAATTATTGGCTTCTACGGTGGAGCTTGCAAATCTCCTCCGCAGAAACATATAAAATTTTCCTCCGCAGCAGCATACATACTGAACGAAACATAACTGCGGTGTCTACCTACACATGGTTAAAGAATGAATTGTCCAGCAAGATCGGGATAGAGATGCTGAGATATGCAAAGAGGTATATTCCACTCAATACAGTATAAACAATTTAATCAAGCACAGTTGAGCCTTATCTACGATATCTAGGATCCAAAGAGGACAAGTACGATTTGCTTTGAAGGAAAAAAGGTTTTGAAAACAGAACACCAAGAACACCAACAAAGCGCTGGGCTTATGAGTTCAAACTATGGAGGACAGGGATGCGAAGCAAAACAGAAGAACAGAAGCTCATGATTCAATATACAGAGAAGCTAATATCTGATGTCAGCTTTTACGCACTATGTTTAACGAGTCATTGTCACCCACAGTCCTTTGCGGGCACGGAGCAATTCAGACTTTCTAAAAATCACATTTGGCCTTAATGGAAACAAGGGATCTTTACTGCAGTACAGCAAAAACTCGCGTGTGAGAACCTCGTGATTACGCACCTACAGGCTGAAATTTTGAAATTAGACCCCCATATGAAAGCCTAATCAGCCTGAAGTCTGAAATAGGTTCTTATTTGCAGATATCATCAAAATGAATTAATGCTCCAGTTGCTTAGTCATCGAATCTATACAAACTGATAATGTAACAATAATGCAAAACAGTATGCAATATTCAATGTCCTGCTCTTCTGTGTTTCAATCATTTCTGTTTCAAGTGACTCTTTGAAAGCTTTGGATTGGATTATATAAAATTTCTGATTCTTCCACAAAGTTCTGTTGTGAATAAGACCTCATGAACTCAGGATCCATGAACTGAAAGTAAATAATAGCAGGCTTGAAGTTTGAATATGAATAAAAAAGAAATTCCTGAAAGTTCGAATAAAATAAGAACCAATTTAAGAACCAGAACAGCCTCACTACGTACCCCGAAATACCAAATATACAAGAACCTAGTCAGACTGACTTGTAAAATTGTACGTTCTTATACGCGGGTTTTTTCTGTGGTTGAGCTTGCAGAAACTTTACTTCAGTAGGCTTACTGCAATATGGATCAATATTTTCTCTTTAGGCCAAATTTGATTTCCAAACAGTCTGAAATTGGCGCCTGACTGCGAAGGAGCCTGATAGACAATAGCTATTTAAAGATTCAACATAATAATAATGCAATAATGAAAGTGAGCCTTCTCTTCAAAATAACATTGCAAAAATATAAAAAAAAGGATCAAACATTATCTTCTTACGTGTTATTTGCCAGGTTTTGCTAGTACCACATGGCCTGTATTTGTGTGTACCATCGATCTGATATCTAATGCAGTTTGGGCCAGCATCCAGTTTTAATTCACCACCAGCGGAATCAATCGTGAACAACCCACATTCTGCGACTATTGCAAAGACAAGACACGATAAGTTTAATTCTGATATAGTAAAGCCTCGAATAAACTGCCCCCCCCCGGGAGGAGGCTACTTGACTACAGATTTGACGGTGGGTCTTTGGAAAACATCTCCACACCCTGTACCCTGTCGCATAAAAATGCCCCAAAAGTATACCCTGTCGCATGAAAATTTTTGGCAAAAGTAGACGTGATCACATGTTCAAAGAGAAGTCCAAAAATTATCTTTTCTTTATGATACCCTGTCCCGTAATTTCTTATCAATCATAATACCCTGTCGCATAATTTTTGTCCAAAAAAACCCTGCCGCATAGTTTTTACGCAAAAGGACACCTTGTTGAGCGGCACATCCTGTTGGGTTAGTGTGCACCGCAGGTAATTAGTTTCTGATAGAAAGTTTCTCTTATAGTGCCGCAAACAGGTGTTTGAAGTACCGTTTGACTGCCGTAACAGCGGAGAAAAAGTTGAATATGTGTAACTTTTCCCGGTTCTCAAGGTAGTCTTCCGGTACCGTAGAAAATGTTTCCATTAGAGAAACATTGTCTGAGATGCCAGGGGGATGAAAGACAGCAGATGGCAGATGGCAGATACAGGGCCGATACCAGCTATGCCTGCGTAGGAGGGCGAAAAACCAAAATTTTCCGACGAAAAAACCATCAACAACAACAGCAACAACAACAGTTGTACCGATCTAACTCCGCGGTAACTAAAATTTGGCCACAGTTCGCAATTCAACGTTGAAATCAACACAATTAGTTAATATCAATCAAAAATATGCCATAAATTCAATAATTTCTGTTGGAATTTATGTTTTTACACTAAAAAATTCATGTTTTTCTCCATTATTTCTCCTCAAAATCCTCCAAAACCAGTTATTTAGAACACAAAAATTCCGACATGAGAGCAAAATTTTCCGACAAATGGTCTGCTGGGGGGGCGCTCCGCCCCCCCCAGCCCTCCCATTGGCTTCGGCCCTGGGCAGATACCAACTGCAGGCAACTTTACGACACCTTACGTCTATATGGAAACCAGGCTTTTTATCCAGGAAAGATGGGTATCTTCACGTGAAATGGAAGAAGACCAATTAGGGAAACAAAATAACTTACAGTCTGTGGTAAATTTTACATCCTTATCTTGAGTGTCTCTTTTGATGCAAACAGTGCCATCTTGGCTGTAAATTTGCTTGGTTCCTTTCCAGTTGTATTGCGCCATCTGACAGCACTCTCCTACAGCTGTTTGTAACTTCTTGCCATCAACGAACGAAAGACTTTCCGGAACAAGACAAAGATGCCTTATTCCGTCACTGTTAGACCATCGCAGACTCTGATCTGTAAGTAAGATGGTTGAAAAGTCGTTTGAAGATTGCTCTTTGAAAGATTGAAATTTAAAGTGAAGCTTCCTTGAAAGCAAATTATCAGGTGATAAACTGGCAGAGTTTTTGTATTATGATCATCATAGTTTGAAATATCATATGATAACTGAAAGATGTAATAAATAGGGTAGGATGTGGGTAATTTTGATCTACGGAGTGATTGGGATCTATTTGCATTTTCAATATTACAGTTAAAACGGAAGAAACGTACAATGTAAATTTGAATATTATTTGAAAATAGATGCGACCATGGCATGACAACATAACATGATACGAAACTTACTTGGAGAGACCAGTACAACTTGGTGGGTGAAAATTGCGAAATTCACAAGCAGCATGAAAACCCTGATAAAGATCTGTTGAAACAAAAACAGACACATCAGAAGTCAAGGATTTGGGACTCGTCAGTAAGATGAAAAATTTGAAATCCAGTTAAACAAAACTTTTTTACCTCACTCTAGTCCGTGCCAGCACTTTCTTCCTTCCTAACCTCCTACGTCCTATTCAGAGGAGCATCTTAATCACACTTGTAGCATTGTCATCTCTACTGCATCAAATAAGACTTGCATCGGCCCAAATACGGCTCGAGTGCCATAGATCGCTTGCCTTATTTAGGTAACAACAAGAAAACACTCCAAGTGTGAATCCCCTGAACAGGAAATGTGGAGCTGGAACTTGAACCGAACTGTTGTCATTATCTCCAGACATCAGGTGGTACCTAAGTTTGTGTGTGAAGAAATCTATTGACCCATCGGCTGCCCCTAGAACTGCGGGATACGAAACTATGCAGCTGCAACATCTTACGAAAGAGATAGGATCGATTAATGTCTTTACACATTTTTTGAATTTTCTAACGTGCACAAAGTAACAGAAGCTATAACCCCCATTTAGTCGAACACTTCTAATAAAGGTGCGTAAATCATCGCTCGATCCAGACTCTTTTTAGAACAGCTAAAAGGTCAACAGTTGACTGCGTGGCATTAAAGCTTCAATAACATTTGTGCACATTTGAAAATTCTCTAAAATGAGTAAAAATATCGTTCGATTCAGATTCTTTTTTAGAATACCTAGGAGATCTATTGAAGTTAAAGAAGTCCCACTCTGAAATTATGCTTGCCTATGTTGATGCATAAATGCAAAGTAAAACAAACAAACAGAAACAGTGGTGGAAAATCTCTTACTAAGGGAACTATTGTGCCATAATCAGCTTCATAACAGGTTGATCAATTATCCCAATGTTCGAAATTTATAAGCAACCTTAGTACAACATCTTAGACTTATTCATTTATGTTATAGATTTGCTAATTTCAAAACATCTGACCCAATTTTAATTTCTATCGAAGAACAGGTGGATAAAACGTATCCTGTTACAAATAGTAAACAAATTTATTTCTTTTAATATTTCATAACCAAAATGACGTTATTTTCTTGGGAAATTATCACCTTGCAAAATCTGACAAGTCAAGTGAGACGTCAAGAGACATTTGCGATAGCGCAAAATAAGTCACGCGAAAATGTTGAATTTTCGCTATTTGCAAGAATTTTCAAGATACTCGATTTCAGTCAGACTGCAAGATAAATTTGGCAGGAAGATAAACCTTTCAAGGCCTGTATTTATGTATCTTCCAAGATATGATATCTGCTAGTTGGGGCAACTAGATTTGCTGATATGTCTCAACATAGTGTCTCAATCTTTCAATCGCTGCAATGATATCGGTCAAGAAGGTTTATCGAGCAAAATCGCTTAACCAAAGCAAATCTGGCGTGAACATTATCATAACCATTTGGCAAAAGTTTGCAACTATGATGGCGAGAAGTTTTCAAATGAAAGCCAAAGTTTATTTTTCTAATTCCATTTAATTCTAGCCAGTGGGGTCTGGGATACCCGTTATTTAATTTAAATCAACAAACAGGCAAATTCAAACAAAAATGAAGGATTTTTCGAGAGAGAGAGGTACTCCTTGAAGCTATAAATCGTATTCTATTTTTTATTGGTGACAATAAGGGATTCCTCTCTTCGGAGGAACTGTACCCTCTATTGATTTGTTATTGATATTATTTCATAAAAAACATTCAGTTCTCTTAGTGCTATGAACATTTGAGAGCTGGAATTTTCTTCTGGCTCACTCGTAATCGTAATTAAGTAATTCATCAAACAGCAACACTTATTTTTGACTCAGCTCAAATAAAAATGAGAAATAAAAATCATACCTCTGTTCTGACCAACATCTTTGCTGCAGTGTGCTTCACTGTATTAGCAATTCATGAGATTCTTTTGATACCTCTAACATTTTGGTCACCAGTTCGTTGTGCTAAACAAAGACAGGTTCCATTCATATTCAAAGCCAATAATATTGCATTTCTTCTGGAATATAAGCAATCCTAAGTTAAGATAGAAAATGGATAGAAAAACAGACAGTATTTGTGTTACAATTATTCAATAGCCATTAATGGTACAAGCGCCAAACCATTGAAAATATTGCACAATTTATTAATGCACCTTGCAGTGGAGGAGCCAGACCAAAAATAGTGAGGGGATAAAAGTCCAAAACTTTTCGACTTGGGCGAGGGCAAAAGGGTATACCCAAACATTTTAATTGCATTTTTCAATTACAATTTTACTCAGATTTTCAATTGTAGAGGTGTATTTACCCCCTCATACATTCCCCTGGCTCGGCCACTGAGCCGTTGTCATTCAAAAACTCATGAAGCCCTTCGAACGAAGGCATCGATGATACGGAGCATTTCTTGGGTTGTTTTGCCCTTCATTTACAGTACCACGAAGAGATCTGGAGTTTTAGCTTTATTACGATCCTATGGATAGATCAATAATTCAAACGCAGCTTTGATGCAAGTTTTATTGTATGGTGAAAAAAAACATTCATGTTTTAGATGTTTTGGCAACATTTATCTGCTGCGGTTATTTTCGTTTTCTAGACCGTTAAATGAACATGAAGTAATAGTTTGGCTTTTAAAAATGAACTGACGTTTATTTGAAAGTCGGTGAGGGGACGGTTCCTTTTATATAAATTTTCACCAGGTGACGCAAAAATCATAGGTGATATAGACACGACCCATAATGCCTTTTTATGTTCTCAGTCGTTCGTATTCTTCTCCTAAGTCACAATGCGCATGCGCTAAACTGTACTACGTCATGAGGTATACTATATATACATAACTGCCAGAAAATTTCTTCTTTCAAATTAAGCTGAAGAAACCAAATATAAAATTGCCACTGATGAGCCAACGCGAGTGCATCCATGATTTGTTTGCTTTATACAGTATGTCTTTTATCAATGTTTCAATCATAGTTCAATGTTTCAATTTCAGTTTCCCCCCGTCTCAATCGTTTCTCTTGTCGCGCCAAAATTGTCAGGTTTTGAATCATATTTCCCGCCAATTTTGATATCTGAAAAGAGGCAAAAACAATATAGATGCCACAAAAATGGAAGTGGACGAATCTGTGAATAATTTTTCATGGACTGAAAAGCCACTCTTTGGTGGTTCAATGATTTGTCTTCTTCCAGATAACTGTATCGATGTCAGGTAATTATAATACTCTTTGCTACTGCTAAATTTTTTACTGATCGCAATCCCCAAAGCTCAGATGCCACAGAAGCCTGATACAGTATTACCCCGCCAATTAGAAACTCATTTTTTAAAACCAGGCTGCTTGGTTTGTTATAAATGGAGAAAAAAAGATAAAACAGGCTGAATAATTTCTTATAATTACAGCAAGAAACCCATCAAATGTGCATCAAAAGAAACCATGAAATTTCTTTTTATTTAGGTTACATTAAACCAAATCTTGGACAATGACTATTCAAATTCAGGTTAATGTAACCTTAAATTGACATTGCCATCCTATGTAACTAAAAACAGCAGAAAACGTTGACTACATTAGTTACTAGCCATGTGATATTCTTTTCTACTTCTAAAACCAAATTGTCAGATTTTTTTGTTTTATTAGACACATAATAAGTTTTGTATTATGAAGTGCTTGAAAAATACCACTTTTCCAATCAAAATTACTTTTAAGAAACCAAATTTGAAATTTCAGGCTGATTGGTTTCTTATATCAGGGTAGATATTGGGCCATCTGACAGGCTGCAGTTTCTTATTAGTTAGTTTCTAAGTGGCGGGGTAATACTGTATGTCGAAGTCATGACTTGAGATCAGATGGGTGGGCCAAAAATACCACGACTTTCATTTCAAAATATTAAGGACGCTGAAAACCAGGCCGCCATAAACGAAGAAGCAATTTTAGACAAAAGCGGCTGTAAAATGAGAGTTTTTCGATGGCTATGGACTCATAAGAGATGGATTCTTCTTTATCTATTGTTCCATCAAAAGAACATTAAACTCTCACTTTTGAATGACCGTGAAGTGGGAAGATCTTTGCTACCAAAAACCAACTTACTTCTATGTCTTGATTCAGTGTAAATCTTTGCTTTCACCACTCACACTTTTCAACAATTATCAGTCTCTGACACTCATGGTTTTTCAACCTTTTGAGTTCATCCTCAATCTTGTGCCAGTAAAGTTGTCCATTTGGTTTTAGTGATTTAAGAGAAGTGCCAGATCACCAAGAAGTTTTTTGCCATAAAGAAACAGAGCAGAATATTATCATTGACATCCTTGAGTATCAACAGCATGCACAAAAAGAAGAGGCACCAAGGTAGTGACATCATTTTGAAACTTTCAAGTTGATCAGTTTCTCAAGCATCACGTGTTCCAATAGCATTCTTCTCATTCTGCTGTACATGTGCAATCTGCAGGGCTTTAGGGGGTATGTTAAACTTGGAGGCATGAACCATGTTGGAAGCTTTGTATCAAATGCTGAAGAATTTCAGTCAAATGTCTGGTGTGCAAATTCAAAAAATTTATGCGACATGTGCAAATCAAAGGGATTTTCATTAAGCTACATAGGGGCATTTCCTGTAATAAAACAGGCACTTTTTTGTTTATTGCAACATCTTGGGGGCATGCAACTTCAATGCCCTTCATTTCCTGCACTACATCTCTGACAATTTAGTACAAACTAAAGATAAATTTCCATGACTCTCACACCACAATGAAATGAATCAACCAACAGAAGAATCTTTTTATCCTTCTTTCTGGTTTCTTAACTGATGACTTTTATATTTTAAAATTAATTCATTTTTAAATATTTTTTTCAGGTACCACTTTTTAGATGTTGCTGAAGCAAATGAATCTACAGAATCCAGTGAGGTAAGAATTTGAGATTTTCCACATGAGAATTATAATTTCATATCTAGCTGGATTTTCCACATGAAAGCAGTTGGTTAATCAATTAATTAATTGACAAATGATTAGATGGTTGAATGAAGGAAAGATTTGAAGATTTTACATGAACAGTGTATACTGCTTTGTTTTAATTTTTGTTTTAATTTTCATAAAATTTGCTGCATAATTCAAGACTTATTATTCCTTGCATGTATCAGATTTTGGCTGTTGAAGTGATGGAAAAAGATGCAATCAACATGAAAGAGTAAGTCGTCAATTAAATTTCTTTGATTTCATTTAATTGACGCAGTTGATCCTTCTTTTGAAACTACCTTATTGGTATTCCTCCATCCTGCAGAACATTCATTAACCAGCTGTTCATTTCAAAACATGCATTAAGAGGAAGTTGTTGATAGTCAGTTTGAATATAGTTAAAAACCTTTTTCTTTGATATCCAATTATTCTGAAAGATCTTTTTTTACGTCCTGGAAAAAATTTTTCAATATGAATAAAACTAATGCCATTTACTGTACTGTACACAGCAGCATTCCTGTTCAATTAATTCTTTCAATTTTTCTTTAGATGTGCAGAAGCCTGGTTTTTATATGGAACTCAAAAAGTCTCAAAATTTAATGAAGGGGTGAGTTTTCTTTTATTTTGGCTCAGAAAAATTAATTTTTTGGCCTTACAATAACAAGAAACGGATTTCAATCAAAACTGCATGGGACATACTGTACAGTATTACTTCTTCAACCAACAAACTGTATGTATCCCGTGTTGCAACAAGTTCACCTCATACAAAGTTTTTGTAATTTGAAACAAAGTCATGGATGGAACTTTGATGTTTGTCCAATTTTCTCTGAATTATGCAAATATCTAAATTATGCATGTACACCTACTGTAATACATACAAGTTCTGCCAGTGACCATTCACACTTTCTGTTTCAATTTTCGTACACAAAAACTATCATTAATTAGTATTTCTGCCTTCAATTGATTCATCTTATACTACTTCACAATGAGCATTTGTTGAGATCATCCTTAACTGAAATTATTTTAAATCTTCCCTTAGATAACTGCAAGAAAGAAAATCAATGTTTACCTTGGACTGTTTCGGCTGCCACAATTCACGACAGATATTCTTATCACAATGAATGACCCAGATCACATGACGTAAGTATTGTTTCAACTGTCTTTCATCATAGGTATCATAACTACTTAATTTCAGGGGCGGCTGGCCCTGCTATTAGTGCGATTAGTCTAATAACAATTTTTTTCCAAAGATTACACAATGTGTTTGTCCATATTCACTTGGTTGTGTTGTAGGACCTTTACAATCAGTTACAAACAAATGATCTCAATGCTTTCAATAGGTTATTGTTGGTGTTCTTTGAGACAAAATTCCGGTTAACAATACCAATGACGTACGCTGTTCCAATAGAGTTCTCCTATTGCTTTCACTGAATGAAATTAGCCACGCTATTAGTTTTCTGATTCTAATAGCAGCAAGTTCCTATCAAAGATGCCGCAGAGAAGTAATCCCTTGTTTTCATCTGTCAGTCAAATCTTTCAACAATGACTCAACGCAGCCATGCTATTAGTTTTCCAAATCTAATAGCACAGGCAGATCCAGTTGCAAGCCTGGCAAAATTCGCACAAAAATCGTAAAAAAACTGTGAATTTAGTTCGTCGCATTGTGCAGTTTTGTCGCTACACTCAACAGGTCTTCTCTTTGGAAGGGTTGCTAAGGATTTTCCTTTCTTTGAACAAGAGAAAAGTATCAAGATAGAAGGCATGGAACGGAAAGAGTTGAATGACACTATGTTTACAAGTATTACAACTAAAAATCAGTACACAAAATCTTCGCTTGAAGTGATCATGATGGAGAGGACAGCAGCTACTTTTGCTAGCTGGGTTTGTTGTGGCTGGTAGTTCGAAAGAATAATATGATAAAAACTCCTTTCTTGATGGGTAGCAAAAGTCGATCTTGGTTGGCGTATGATCTTGGTCGCTTCTCCTCGGCTGTTCATGCTATTTGCTATTAGAATTGCGATTCTAATAGCACGGCGGCTCTCCTATTGTAGGCTGAAAGCCGCATATCATTGATTCAATCTACTGCCGGGTTTAAGCTCTCAGCCCTTCAGGACATCACCACAAGCCATACCGTCTCAGTTCTGTGACTTTCAATCAAACAGGTGAAGAAGGAACTTTGAGACTTTATCACTTAGAATATTCATTATTTCATCGATCCTACCTTACCCCTTGACTTTTCACTGAACTACTGCAGTAAATGTCTTTTGTACCAGAGCTAAACTTAGTTCAATTCAGACAAAACAAACGCGCTTCAAAAACTTTTTCCTAGAAAAAGGGCGTTTCTCCGGGAGTCCAAGGGGCGTGGCCCAAAATATTTTCCAGGGCTACGCCCCCGGACCCCCATCCTTATCTTGCTTGGCTCGCAATTAATAGCAACTCTTTCTTGCTCCCAGCCGCCCCTGCTTAATTTTGCACATATTTCCTGTTGTTCTTTGTTGCATTGCAGTCTTTCTGCATTCAAACTTTCATCTTGTGCTTACTTGGGAAAATTAAGACCTTGTTTACTGATCTGTAACAAAAGCTTTAGCTACATCCAACATTGTACCAGTGCAATGTCAACATGGTCTAAAGGCCGATTTCGACTAAGAAGAATTTCCAAGGAATTATCAGTAATGGAGCCTTTTTGATGATGATGTACTGTACAGATCTTAAAATTTTCAATTTTTTATTTGATGGGTCAAAATATCATTGCTTTTTATTTTGCAGTCATCAGAGTAATGGTGATGCGACAACTCAGCACTCTAAATGGACAATAGAAACATTCAAAAGTATCCTGATTTCATTGAAAATTGTAGATGTTTCATTGTTCTCCTGACACAGTTATATTTTCTCATTTATGCAGCGTTTCGGTAAAACCTGCAAAGAAACCACTATGATGGATTGTCACACAGACTGTAAAAGCAGCTAACAGATGAACCAAAGACATATTGCTCCCCTCTACAATCTTTTCCTAAAATATGACAGGACTAGGAAACTACTCAAATGTATCTTCTCTAGAGTAGCAACAGCAAATTTTGTGAAACAAAAGATTCCAGCTTCAAAATGACAAAACAATTCACCGTAGGATGAGAATAAGGGCCTTTGGCCTACGTTTATGAAACACTGGATATTCAAATGACTGACTGCAAAGACAATTTACAGTACCTTTCTAAAGAACTGATTTTACTCCTATCAAGTCAATGAAGTCAAAATTCAGTAAACAGAGAGTGCAAAATACTGTATGATGGTTGGCTGCATTGAAGGTGTGATATCTATTCTAGTGGCTGCCAAATTGTTTTGTATTAAACAGAGCAGTATCTTTTGTTTTACAAACTTCACCTTTGGTTGCTAGAGTATAGGACAGCCTTGTGTATATTAACATTGTCACAAAGGGTAACCTTTAACCTCTATCTATCAACTAACTCTCTGGCATCAACTGTCTCTCTAAATGAATGAATGTACAGTACAGACCTTGCACACATTAACATTAATTGAATCATTCTTGAGCTATGTGAAAGACTGTAAAAGAATTCTTAACAAACTAAAGGTATTTTCAGGAATTCTTGAGACTGCTTGAGAATTGTAAAGCAGGATCACCATGTTCATGTGTGCAAGGCCTGTATTGTACTGTACCTCCGCTTAGAGAACAAACAAACAAAGACACATTACTGTATATACAGTGTTCTTGGCAGTCAATGTGACATGGCAGAGGTATTGTATTATCTGTAGTGTAAAAGAAGTTGCTATTGATCAAAAGTTACAATCTATGATGTATAGTTTTTACAAGACTTCTTCATGTCACATCCTGGTCAAGGGCAATGTATTTTCCAAACCTTGACCATGGTGCTGAAGACACAACTTTCTTCTTGTATCCAGTTATATAAAGTGACATTTTGGAGTTAAACTTTTCTCTGGCCCTTGTTCCATGATCTTTTATCTTCAATTTTCTTTGACACTACAAGGAATTTCTTCTGTTTCCATCACATCTTTCACATCTGTGGAGCTTTCTGGTTGTAAAACCATTGATGTGACATTTGTTGGCTCACTTGATGATGTTCCTCCTTTTGTTAGCAGATAAATTGGCCTTTGAAAACCTGCCAATAGGAAAAGAATTGTGGTTAAAGACTGCCATTGGTTAATATCAAAAGTTGAAGTAAATTATCATATTAATTCAAATTAAACTTTTTCTACTGTATTTTTTCTTCCTTTTGACATTGGTAATACAATATTACAAAATCCCAATCTTAATCAGAGAAAGAAGAAATTGCAAAAACTAATTTCTCCTTCAGCCCTAAAACAACCTACAGCATTAAAATCTAAAAAACCCAAATTATATCTTGGCTTCTGGCAACATACTGTAAAGTTAACATCTGTGAGCGCTTTATTTTCCTTTTTCCAAAGGAACTCTTGGTCCTCTCATTTAGCAGTTTTTACTATAATCATATACTGTAATGTTACTGTAACTAGATATTTGGTTCGTACCTTGAGCTTTATGTTTGGGTATTCCAAGTTGCTCTGATGTTGCAAACCCAATTTCATTTGACAATAGGTACTGGATAAACTGTACTGGCTTGAATTCAATTGTCTCAAAGTTGGCTTTTGTTGTTTGCTAAGATGCAAAAAAAATATTAGAAAGAAATAAAAGCTGACACTAAACATACTTAATGTTTGCTGTATGACATTATACAGTACATATTCTCCTTAGCCTATGTTCAGACAACACCTGAGGTCAACACATAGTCTGCCAAATGCTGCTCAATATCATGCATTGTATGATCACCATTTCATATCAATAGCGGTTTGAATGGCCCTGTCTCCTTAGCATCCTTGTATTGTCTGATGTGGGGTACTTAAAATTCCACAGTATTGTGTTGTCAATGAATTTCGCTTAGAGACCAAAGTGAAACCTGAGGTTTGATCACATGATAGCCATTCTCAAATCTGACTGCTTTCTGGTTTCACAGGAAATTGATGTTATTGGCTGTTACAACTAGCCTACCCATAGACCCATTATTCAAAGGAAGAAACAGTCCACCAAACAAGGAGTGAATGGTTGCTATGGCCACTCGCATAATTATGTTTGATTATCCTAATCCGCTATTCAAATGTGTGAAACGCATCTCAACAAAGATTGCATAAATTAAGTTCTAGAAATCTGGAACTCACTGCAGCAAGCTTTTTGCGCGCTGTTTCTAGACACCTTCTTCTTTTGAATACGCGTAGGCTAGTATGTTACAACAGACTATACTGTACCTTCTCCTTGGGTATACATTGTCTGTACTACGTTAAGAATCCCGCTCACCCATGAGAAGTTGCATTGTCTTTGTTGTTCTTTGCAAGAAGTCTTTATGATTTGATCAATTTTTCAGGCCCTTTTTCAGTCATTTGCAACCATGAAATTTTTGTAATGTTGAATTTATCTTGTATACTGGACTTCTAGTGCTGGTAAGACAGCAAGAAAAATCCAAAAAATGCTTTGACCATTCAGCTTTGAACAAGAATTTTAATCATTCAAATCTGTGAAGTACTGTTGGTGCTATCAATTTTCAAAAGTAGGAGCTTTTTTCTGGCTCACCCGGTATATTTGCCAAAAGACAATAATTTAATATCCAGCGTGCAATGGCTCTTCGAACATGGATGTGGTAACAACTACAGTATTCAGATTTAAAACTTACGGTGATATTCTTCTTCTTACGATAAGACTTCCATGGTTGTGGTTCAAGTAACAATTTTCCACCTGGACGCAAACTGACAAAGATCTTCTTGAATAATTTCTTGACTCCTTCATCCCCCCAGTTCAGCTGAATCCATTTTGTGACACTCAAGCAAAGAATGAAATCATATTTCTGCTCAACTTTTGATAAGTCATTCCATTCAAAGTCAACATAATTCTCCTGCAAATTTAAAAAATAACATTCATTAAATAAATTAAGATTCAAGATATGTATATGGATCAGAGCCACCTTCACATTATGAAATTTGTCATCTGCAATTTGGAACTGCCAAAAATTTCCATTGTAGGTAATGATTGATGTGAGTTAAGTGAATAGATTGAAGCAAGGTGCAAGAAATTTCTTATGAAATTTTTAAGAAAGTTTCAAGCAAGATCCTTACTTTTCATACAATAATGAATTGTGCAAAATCACATATTTGCAACAAGATCTTTGAATCTTAAAATGTAATGCAAATGTAATGTAAAGTTTAAAGGGAATTGACATGGCTAAAAGCTGGCCCAGGCCAGGTCAAAAAAATAATTATAACAATTTTGACACATCTGGCTCCATAGAGAAATGTTTCTAAGGAAAAATGGGTTTGTGGACATTTCAAAATTTGCATCTCATTCATAATCAGTTTTAATTTTTAGATGGTAAATTACAACAATTTAAGAAAAATCGGACAGAATTGATCAGTTCATTCTCTACCAAGGTGACAAAAGCAAATCCAAAACAGGGGCAATGGAGGCTGGTTGGGCAGGGGTGTTTTTTACCCTAAGAATCTTTTATGGTCTGCTGGCAGCATCTTGCTTACCGTTTTGAATGATGTATTGAAAGGAAAACCAAAAGACTTCCCAGTTTTCTCTGGAACAACAGGAGCAGCAAGAGGTCCAAGGCAAATGGGAAATGAAATTGGAAAATCTGACTGCTTGGGGGCTTGGGGACCTTTCAATGGGATGTAATGCCTTATATTATTTCTTGCAGATTTTATCAAATTGTCATCAATGTCAATTCCCAGTAACGATTTTGGGTTGTAATGTCTTCCGATATAAAGAGTAAGGTGACCAACATTACATCCAATGTCCAGACAATCTTTATTTTCAAACCATTCTTTCTTCATGTACTCAATTCTATCATCTTCGGACATGTTTGGATTTCTGTAGCCATAATATTTATTATAATTTCCGTACTGGAATCTTTTGTCTTTTTCCCTAAAGTTTATCTTATTATTTTGCTGTGGTTCTTTATTATTTGAATCATGATGATGCTTATTATGCCCCCTGTCATGATGCTTTCTTTTGTCCTGATGCTTATGTGTTTTCTTTGTCTCTGTTTTCACATCAGCTTTCACCAGGGGGGTTTCTGCCTCCTTTTCTGCATTATTTTCCTCTTTTTCATGCTCTCTCTTCAATTTTTCCTCCTTCTGTTCTGTTTCAGCACTGTTTGCTTCTTCAAATACTGCAGCTATCTTTGGTGTTTTATTCATCACTGGGGATTGTGCTTCATTTTCACTTGGCTCAGTATCCATGTCATGCCCCAAATTATTTAAATCTGCCCCCATGTCTTTATCATTCTCACTCATTGTACGTCTCCTCCTTCTGCGTCTTTTTCTCTTGTGCGCATTTACCTTTACTGCAAGAACATCATCATCTAAATTATTCAACTTCAATGGATCAGTCATGTCAACCGGCCTTACATCATCAGGGTCAAAATTATGACCCCTGTCACTTAGAAGAGGGGACTCTACAAGCTTAGGGGAATTATACCCTTCTTTTATTCCCATCAAATTAAGGGGGTCGATACTTCTGTTGCCAACTTTAAATTTCAACTTTTTCCTCTGAGCTTTCTTTCTTTCATGATCCAATTTTCTTTGCTTTCCTTGGAACACTCTCTTTTTCTCGTGTGATGATAAAGCTGTTCCCAAACTGGGCCGTCGTTGCCTGCTTCGAAATCCGCCTTTTTCTTTATTTGGAGTAATAATTGTAAGCTTTCGAGCTGGTTCATTAGTTTCTTCAACATTATCTTCCATTCTTAAACTTCATACAAGTATTTGTAAACCAAATTATGCTTTTATTTGGATACTTTTCTGCTCTTGTTTTTCAACTCTGACATTGCAGCATGGCTTCGCTGTTTTGGAATCGAAAATCGAAGCTCAAACGTCCACATGGGAAAGAGGCCAAGTTATCAATGAATCAAAATCAATCTTATCATCCAATCACATAATCAGCCAATCATCGTGAATCAATTAATCAATCAATCAACAAATCAAATAACATTTTCTAGAGACAAAGCGGCATATCTAATGGTTGCAATTTCAAACGGCAATGATGACTATTTTTTGATCCTATGCTGTGCAAAATCAGCATTACAACCTTGCAAATGGAATGCACAAATTTGACAGTTTTCATCCCAAGCACCTAAATTTGACAGTTTTCATCAAAACCGACATGCAAATTTGTTTAGCAAAATAAATGGAAATGATGGGTACCCTTTTGATCTAAGTTGGAGGGGGCTTATCTAAAAATTTTCGTTTAGAAGGGAAGAGGTCCTACAGAGGGGGCTAGGAACCTTTACGGGTACCGTAATTCCTTCGCAGACTGGTTTTAAATCATTCCATGTCAAGCGAAAATACCTGCGGATAAAACAAGAGCAATCCTGCACTATCACAAAACAGTGGGACAGACTTCAGACATATAAGTAGCATGTCTGAAGAAATATTTCAAGAGCTAGTCTTGATTTATATAAGTGTTAAAGTTCAAAGAGATTTCTGAGTGAGACTATCAGAAATTTTGCTGTCTGATTAATATAAGAAGAAAAATTGGCAGCCCTACCCTTAGTGTATCCTAATTTCTAATTCTAGTCAATAATGATTGCTAAAAACTGAACTGTTAACACTATCAACTCAGCTATTTTGAATCCTTACTTTCAAAAGTTACTTTCTTTCCTGCTTCTTTTTAAATGCCAATTCTTTTTAAATGCCAATTATTTTGAAGATCTAATCGAACTTGGGATGTTTATTTCTGCTCCGAGAAGGAAAACTGGAAGCTGTTGTCAGACGGCTTGAAATGCCATCGTCCCGGTTCTTCTTCTTGTTGCACTTTTGTCTGAAAGAAGGAATTGATGTATAAGACCATAAGACATCTTTATTACAAATTGTTCTTTGGCTATGCTAAAGAAACTGTAAAGCATCCCATAAACCTATCAAGCGAATAATGAAACACGTTTTGCAATCTACAGAAGCTACGAAATGAGCAATGGAGCAATGTTGTTTCTTGTATCGGGTGAATAAACAAAGTTAAAGGTTAAGGCTAACTTAGACGCAGGGACGTAGGAAGCATCTCAAACTTGGGGGGGCACGACACTTATGTAGAGGACACCTTTCCTTAAGAGAAAGGGGTTTTTTCTAAAACTAAAAATGGCACTTCTTTGTTTATTGCAAAATCTTGGGGGCACGTGCCCCCAGTGCCCCCCGGTTCCTACATCTGTGCTTAGACGTGACAATCTTGTTTCATAAAATTACTTTTCTTTCCGACCCAGAAACAAATTGACTCTGCCAGAAATCAGAATAATGCTAGCAAGGGGTTTGTTTAGGAACGACAATAGACGATCGAGCTAAAGATGGGGGCGAGGAACTTTTCACCAAGATGCATAGCGTTCTAATTATGAATGCATAACGACTCTATAGGAATTTGATTAAAGAATGCAGTGTATCTCGGTAGAAAGTTCTTTGCCACCATCTTTAACGTAATCGTCTAATTGTCTATTCCGCGTTCAACACTTGTCTATGGTAAGATTTATTTTCAATTTGACCTTTATCAAACGAATAGGGCTCAAAGGTATCGAAAGTATCATTTTGTCGGGCGTTTTGTATGAAGTAAACATCGGAAAATGTTAGACATTTATTATCAATCAAATAATCGCACAGTTTAACGATCTAAACAAAATTACTCACCAATTTATCTTTAAGTGGTGTTGCCTTGATTCTCACAAACAAACTTTCCTTTGCTTTTTCGTTCGATGCAGATGAAATTTTTGGTTCAGGTTTCACTAAAATAGATGTATAAGAGTTGACTTTGAACGAGACACGTGAGAGAGTTGAGCTTGCACGATGGGTTACACTTACTGGTTAAACATAGGGTCTTTAAATGTCAAAAAAGCTATAGATATGAAATAAAAGAGATATCGACCAATATGAAAGATTTTAATTCGAAGTCATTACCTTCTGAACCTTTCTGCTTGGATTCTTCTGCCATTTTCTTTCGATAATCCCCAAATGTATTTCGCATGATTTGTCGCTTTTTCACCTGGAAGTTTAATTAAAGATGATGAAACTTCACACATCGATGATTGAGTTAATACATTAAACAACTACAGAATTTTAGTAGAAGCTAGGAAGCATGAAAACGTAAATATTCAATATGTCTATGTACCACATAAAAACTGCATTTCATATTTAAACATTGACACTCTCAAAATACTTATCTACAAACTCTCTATGTTTTGGCGATACTTTTCTGGACTTGCAGAACAATGAACTTTATGTAACAAAAAATGATCTGTCTGGCTCTTTTTGTTGTCAAAAGTGTGGCAAAGCTCATTGCAAAATGCATTAAAATCTGCATCATTAGCAAAAATTTTAGAAACTAACCTTGGCCGATTTTTCTGATTTAAGTATCTTGATCAACTTTGTTGCTTTTTCAGCTGTGGTAAAAAATGAAACAATTTTTAGAAAAAAATCCAGAATGTCATAAGAATTATCATTAGGATCCTGCTATCTTTAAACAGATCAATGTAATGTGATCTGAATAGAACCATCGTGCTGTAGGTGGATTATGACTATTGAGGAATAGAATTGCTCACAAAGAGTCTACAAATGGTACCTTCATCCTTAGTTGGTCTTCTGTTCTTTAAACCCAATTCCAGTTGCTCAATACACCAACAAAGTTCACTCTCAAAATAGTCTTCCTCTTGTTCCTAAAAAAGAGACAATGCTTGACAACTAAAAAGAAACAGGCTTAAATCCGGTTTTAGCTGCCCACTTCTGGTCTGCCTAAACAAATGAATATGCATGCATGTACCAAATCTTATTCTGAAGTCTTAGGAAATATTTGGATAGAGGACTATAATTCATTCCTTTGGACTGGAAATTTTCTGTGCTATGTACAGTATGTAGGTCAAACTACTTTCAAGAGATATTGTTTGCTCAGTAAATCATTTTACAAATGGTTTGGTGGATACAGTAAATATCTTATCTTGTCAGAATGAAAGATGCTTTTACAGTATGCCTTTTCAATCAACTTCATCCACAACACAGTGCCCTTGCAATGACTCATTGTTGTTGGAGTTTATGTCAAGTGTGGACAAGTCCTGAATAACATTATCGCTTCAAAATGGGTAATTAGAAACTTTAGTGTATTGTCTGCTTGAAGTGCCTACCATGGGCCAATAACTGAAGCCGATTAGACCCCCAAACTATTTACCTCAATGAAAGTTTCTAAGGATCTCTTGTTCTCTGTATCCAAGTGCTCATCAACTTGTCTAGTAGCAACATCCTGAAAGAAGAATATAGCAAAGTCAAAAACTAGAAACCTCTAGCTCACATTATATGATGGCGACAAACTTTGCCACAGGGAGCTCAATTTTCACAATTTTCCATACCAGTTTGGACTATTGCAGTTGACAGAAAAGTATTTTGTTAGGGCTGTCCTCTGTCCTCTGGCAAACATTCGCCTTGATATTTTCTGCCATCAAAGTCTTATCATGTGGATGTCTGGGAAAGAAATTTTAAAACACTTATTCTTTCCTTCATGACTTTTCTGGCATGGCAAAGAGGCCTTCCAATATCCATGAAATCTTCAACAAACAGAACACTGGGGCAGCAAAACCCTGCAAGTATCATAAGACAAAGTTCCCAGCACAAAAGCAGGACTTTCTTTGATTTTGGGCCTATATATAAGTTTGTCACTGTCACTGTGCTTCTTCTGAAAAAGAATGATTGATAAATTTTCCAGATCAAGTTATTCAACATAAAATTTGATCACAACATGCCTGATCTTGTCCTTTTTTCTCTTGTTTCTTTCTTTTTTGCGCCTTTTTCTTCTTCAATTTCTTTCGCTGCTCCTTGCTCAAATTTTCCGACATTGTCCTCTAACCTCGTTCTCATTCTGTATTCCAATTTGATGATGTTTGTGATGTTTGCTTTGTGTTTGCTTTGTGTTTGCTTTCGGTTGGCCCATATCAACATCATCGCTCAAACAACCAAATTCTGTATGCATGTGTCATCACTGTGCCAGAATTTGTCGCTTTGGAACAGAAACGTTTTTTTCGTTTTATCGAAATATATGTGATCAAATCGAAAACAACTATCTCAATCTCAGATATTTCGATTTTTGCCACCTCTACAACGTATCATCTCAATGAAGAAGTCCCGAAAACTGGTGGTCATGAATCTACCGAAAAATTCGTGAAAGCAATAAAATAAAATGTTACGATTCTTACTTAATAGTTGCAAACTGCGAGTACTAAGGAATACACTACCTACTTCATTTATTTACTTCTTCGTAAATCAAGTGTTATTTTTGCTCATGAATACCCTTCTATCAAGAAAAAGCAACGAAGATTGCATCTGATCCAATCTTAGCGGCTTGTCCAAAGCATTCTGGGTAGCCTTCGATTCTATTCTTATTGAGCAAATCATGCGTTACAACGACGAAATGAATGCACGAGAAACTTAATAATTAATGAGGTGTGTTTTTTCAAGTCAAAAAAGCACCTGTAACGACATTTTCTCCATAGATATCCTGCCTAAAAGCAAGACACTCCACGTGCTTAGCTAGCAAGGCCAAATGCATGCATAACAATTATTTTGAAGATAGTTTCAAGAAATGTATCGGTCAACAAATGAAAGAAGAAACTCCATGAAATGTAAGAACCATTAGTTTCTTTAGGCAACGGTGCTGAAAGTTCTCACGTTGTTGACTTTGTTTACGCTTCAACAGAACGTTGCAAAGAATGTTGGAAACATTCGATTGATCACATATAGCAGATCGAGTTAAAACATTGCAAGATATTCAGCAGTTTTCAATCGTCTTCATTTAGCTAATACACAGAGTTGGAAGAATTACAGAAGCATACGAAGATTTGAAAGATCGAAACATTTGAAGAAAAACTTCTTCAGCCTACATAAGCAATATTGATTTGAAGACTATCTGTATGAATGGACAATGCTTAGAATCGCATTTTCGAGACTGTAGCAAAGAAACGTGGAAAACACATAATGTTTTGTTTGATTCAACGTTGGTACGAAAGCAGATTGCCTGAATCAATCACTCAATCACTCAAACTCAATCACTCAAGCAAATATTGTCGTTAAGAGCTCAAAAGATCATTGACTAAAAGACATTAAATTTGAAAAGATCAACTCTATCTGATGCAGTTTTTAAGCAAACTTTAAAAAGAAACTGGTGAGATCTACGCCAGATTTTGAAGCATTGATAGTTTACGTGACTGCAATCTGTGACACCACAA
This sequence comes from Aurelia sp. 3 sensu Dawson et al. (2005), assembly GCA_964020215.1. Lineage (NCBI taxonomy): Eukaryota > Metazoa > Cnidaria > Scyphozoa > Semaeostomeae > Ulmaridae > Aurelia > Aurelia sp. 3 sensu Dawson et al. (2005). The sequence continues at coordinate 273,939 of OZ026584.1, forward strand.
AAACAAAAACTATCAACGAAGAACAAAGCGAGAAATAAATGACGTACAATCAAATTGCTCAAGAAGCAGACAATTGAAAGCATTGATTGTCGGAAGAAAATTAAGTTCAGAGAAAGATTGCAACAAGGCAGCTAAAAAAATGAATTTCATTCCATTAAATGATCATGTATTTCCGGAAGATGGAGAATGTGAGGATTGTGGGGCAATTGTTGATGAAACGGAACTAATGCAGTGCAAATTAGGATTTTGTGGAGCATTTCTCTGTCACAAATGTGTCGCAAGTTGTTCTTTGTGTCTCACTAATGGAAGAGAATTTGCAGATGAGCAGTTCGTATTTTGCAGAGCATGTGCTAATAGCGTGATACCTGAATGTGTTGCTTGCAAAAAGCGGTACTGTGGACGATGTACTTCATTTAGAACGGTATGCTATTCAAACTGATTAAAAAAGCAAGCTGGATTTAAAAAGCTGAAAGTTAGCAGTTGAACGTGTTGCGGTGCAGTGGTGTAATCCTCTGACTTTTCAGCGAGAACAGTCGGTTGGATAGGGTTTGATACCTGGTAGGGCCCCATCACATGAGCGTCATGACAAGAGATCACGGACTCGATTAGCGCTTAGCAGGGGCGGACTGGCCAGTCGGGCTACCGGGCTGGGGCCCGAAGGGCCCCCTCAACAAGGGTCCCCATGGGCCCCTTCTATGCTGGAAGAAAAATACTTCAAATGGTTAATTTTTGATGAACTTTATGACGATGACAAAACAACCAGTTTCAATCAACGAAAAATTGGTTGAAGGGCCCTGTTATAATTTTTTCAACAGTTATCTTTGTTTGTCAAACAGTTGAAAATGTCAAAAGATTGCATGTGGGCCCCAGTTTGCAAGATAAGGGTACTGCAAAATTCCAATTGGCATTGTGTCGTTTTCGACTGGTAGGTGAACTGATCAATCTGCAAATGTAGAACTCGACAAAAATGGAGCAGCTCTTGCCAAGGGGGCCTAATAAAGACCTTATCGAGGGGGGCGTCTTATATGCAGGGGCCCCTTCTCACTTTACCTCTTGCCCTTGCCAGTCTGTTTCAAACAATTTTTTTTTGCCTATATCTACACTCGATTTACAGCGACCTAGGAGACAATGTTAGGGGTATTTAACATAGGAATAAGGTTTTAGGGAAAAGGTAGAAGCAGTGGCGTACCCAATGTGGGAATGGGGGTCCGGACTCCTCATTTTTCAAAAAAGATGGTCCTCGAGATTCGCACAAAAATGTAATAACATTTGTGCCTGGGCTTGTCAAAGTTTCATAGAAAGGTTCTCGGTTTCTAACGAATGCTTGAACTCGGCTTGAAGAGGCATTCTCAGCCAAAGTAGAATCGTTGATTACATATTCTCGAAAATTTTCCCTGGGGGCTTGGCCCCCAGACCAAATCAATTATTTCAATATCCCGAGTTATCTCAGCCTGTCCATGCCGCTAGCTATAGGGATCCTAATTTGCTGCTACTGTTGAAATTTGCCAAAGCTTCTTGCATAAAAGATGCCACCGGCCGACTACACAATTATAAAGGAGCGAAAAGAGACGTTTATCAAGCTCGAAGGACCAGCTCCAATTCATTTTGCAGTAAAGCAAATTTGCAATGCGTGTTTTGATATTCTGCTCTGGACGTTAATGAATAATTATTCTTCTTGACTTTCCTAGAGTAACTTGCTATGTTGGGTATAAACTCTCATTGCAAATTTGACAAAGCGACCTGCTGTGATAATTGCCACCATGTTACGATGCAAAGCATAGCTAAAAAGGACGTCTCCTTCATTTTCCGAGCGTCTAAAGGGTGTGGTTACTAAAAATTTTCCTGGGGCTATGCCCCAGACCCCCTCCCCGTTTCAAATGCTGCGTACGCCTCTGGATAGAAGTCTTCAACATTTAAGGATTCTGAAATTTGATATAATGATGCTTTTAAGGCATCATGAAATGAAAATTACACAAGAACAATGATACAAAAGCATGTACAGTAATTGACATGACAAAAAGGCCTTTTGTGGACGATTTTGATGCTCTACTTTCAAGAATTTTACCAGTGAGGTCTTTCGTCAAAAGGACCTTTCGTAAGTAGCTGGATCTTGAAGTTTGCGGAAGGATGAATGAAAGCATTTCTCGGCAATGAATCAGACCTTCACCATGAACGAAACGGGCGTGGAACTGAAAGTCACGGTGGCGCTGAGATTTCTGCTCTCGCATTCAACTTATGCTATAAAAAATTGCATTCTCCCAACAGGCCTGCTGGAAACGTTCGGCTGAGGCGCTTCAGCCCGTAATATTTTGCTGAGGTTCGTTCATTTTTAAGTAAAAGAGGCTGTGAAAGCCAAGCTCATAGAAATGAAAATTTAAAGTTATTTCTATTCCAGGAGGTTGCCAGAATCTATCAAACTACTCCTTTTTATATCGTGCTATTCAAAAATAATGTATCTACTCGTGAAATTGCAGTAATTTTCTTAAATTTTCCGGAAGGACCCCATCACTCGTGATGCTTCTTTGCTTCTTTAAGTGGTAAATTCTCCCAAATGAGGCGTTTTCCAACAATCTAAAGGGTGTGGCTATGAGAATTTTTCCCGGGGGCAAGCCCCCGGACCCCCAGCTTTGCTCGCTGCGCTCCCACTTATTCTCAGCTCCATCAAATATGCATTTCGGATTTTGTTCTTGTGAGTCTCTCAAACATCATTTGAAAAGGTAGATAGCAGAATGCAACTCGTATAGAAAACCATTCAAATTGTTAGAAGTGAGTCAAGTATATTTTGAGGCCAATCCAGGAGGTGTGTCCACAAGGAATTTCCCAAGGGAGTGCCCTCCAAACTTTTCGCTCGCGTAGTTGCGGGCCCCCTCGCTGTCGAATCGCCCGGGCCCCAATTTTACTGCCAGTCCGCCCCTGGCGCTTAGCTACCTTTGCGATCCCAGCGCTTGGCGCCGGAAACCGCAACTTCACATTCACTAGCATCTTCAACAACGGGTTTTCAGTATTTTTTCACGGCATAAAATTCTAATTCATGGTTTAAATGCAATTGGTGCTGAACTTCACTTTCAATGCTGAAAAAGCAATGGACCAGCACCGAAAATTGAATTCTTGTTCTCATAGAAAACCCACATACTAGCATTTTCCTAATTTCTGGGTCTAAATGATGAGTAATTTTGCCAGCAAAGGTTTCACGTCTAAATTGGCCTTTGACTGATAAATCAACATTTCAACATTTCAGTTATAAATACTGGCCACATACTTTTTATTCAACAGCCCACCAAACGTGTGAAACGTTTTTTACTCATGAAGTACATACTTATATTTTGTTTATTTCAGTGCATAAAATGTCCAAATTCATTGTGTTCAAACTGTCAGCTGAAAGATGACCACAGAATTCTCTTCAATGGCAAATGCAGTCATTGTTCGAGTAAAGTTATGAGAAAATTACAAGAACTTTGTAGAGATGTAATTCGCCGAACTATTGCATGCAATTTAGCAGGTTTTGCCTTGGAAGGAAACCACACATCTACTCCAACAATTCGTATAAACAATGTCATCAAAGAACAGAAATTACCAAGGCCTATTATTGACCTTTTATTGATTAAAAATTGAATATTACAGAATAATATTAAACATAGGTTGCTGGTGTATGCATGAGAAGACTTAAGATCTTAGTCCTATGGGTATAAAAAGAGAAGTATCTCAATTTCAGCAAGGATTCGAGTTGACAATGCATCGAAAACGATCGAAAATGTCAGTTCGAAGACTCGAAGCACGCGTAATTTCAAAGCTTACTTTCGTCGTTGGCCAGCCCTGAAACAGTGGGGTGGACAAGGGATTGCATTGATTGCCAAAAGGAATACCCAATGTTTTTCCATCGTTTTTGCATTGGGATCGATAATGACCTGAGCGCCAGCCTTGCCTGGAATAACCTTTTTTGTCTTTTAACCATTCTAAAAAAGAATCTGAATCGAATGATATGTTTATACATTTGTAGAATTTTCGAATGTGCACAATAGCAAAAGTAGCTCTAACGTCACTCATTCGAACATTTCATGCAAAGATGTGCGAAAATATCGCTCGATAGATCCTAAAGATGTTTCTGCCTCCTAAGGAAAAACTGAGCAGAAATCGATCTCACACAACAAAAACTACATTCTAGTAACATGCCTCATTAATAACCAAGACTGGTTAGCTACATGAGCTATGAATCTGTTAACTGATTCCTTACTTAAAAACAACAGCTTTCTAAAAGCAATCTTTTAATCAGAACATTTCAAATAATATCAAGAGTATTACTGCATTTACGAGAAGTGAATGAATGCTTACTGAAACCCCAAAAGCAGTCTGACTTTTGTTCAAACACAGACAACAGGATCAACAGTTTGTTTCGTGTAAATCCCAAAACTATTAAGTTAAGACTGGCAATAGCATTAGTTAGTGAGAGCAGCGCTTTGGGAAATGGGTAAAAACTGCACCACCAGATGGAATGGAATAAAAGTAATAGGCCTTTCTCATTCCGTTGACATTACAGGAGTACATGACACGTTTGCCAACATCCCCTGTCTCGTAACCCCTCATTCTTGCAATCAATTCAGTTCTGCTGGCATTGCATCACAAAATGACTCTCCTAACCCTCTGTCTGGAAAACGAATGGCATTATTCTGAAGCTAATGCTGCAATGACCGGGGGCTTATTAGAAAGGGAGGGGGGCTTTTTCACAAAATCAAATGACAAGGATAGATTTGGTAGCTTTTCAGTTTTTCATCCCATATTTTGAGGAATCAACATACAATTTTAAGGCTTGAATGCATAAATTCGACACAGGTTTTATCCCAAACCATACTAAAATTAACATGCAAGGTTGTGTAGCTAAATAAAAGGAAAATATTTGGTAAATTCTAGAATTTTGTATAGGGGGGGGGGGCTTAATAGAGAGGGGGACTTAATTCAAATTTTGACTCAAAGAGGAGGGACTTATTAGAGAGGGGGGCTTAATAGAGCTGGTTTGAACCCTCTTTTAAATTACGAGTAAAAACAAACAATAGAATTATAATATAACACACGTATAATCCTATGAACACTATACACAAAACTGGCTTTCTTTTCTGGATGAACTTGACATGACGCCATTTCAACCCAATTCTATTTGGAAATGAAAACTCAGCTGCAGCTGCTGAGTAATTCTTTACGCAATCATGAAGCAGCTAATACTATAGTCAGAATAGGCATCAAATCTCTCAAAGACACATTTAATACGGCATCAAGATCTTTGAAAAAAATTGAACGACGCAACACTGAGCTTTGTAAAAAGTTGCTGCCTATTCCCACGGCTGAAGTAAACCAACATAACGATCAAACCAATGAATACCAAAAGAACAATAGGATCAATAAATGCTAATTCTTTGAAACAATAGATTACAAAGATACCATTGTATTTTTGAGGCTAAGGCAAGGTAAAAAAATCATTGAAATATGTTTGATAGTGAATCGCCCTAACTTAAACATTACTGTTGACAAACACCTGAAATACGAAAGGCTTGCTGTGGATTCGGTTTTTAAAAACCGAGAAAACTATTTCTTCCCGCGCCGATAGAGACTTTTATGAAACTTTTATCCAACCATTATTTAAACGAAGAGCTCATCTTTCTAAACGGTATAAAGTTCTGTCGTTTTCAAATATTGCTGAAATAATGTAAACTAACCTATAAGCAAAGCAGTTATTCAAAAGAAGAGAGCACCTACGAAACCAACCGCAAAAACTTGCTGCCGTTGTTTCAGATTTCTGGAAATTGAATTTTTCTGTTGCCATTGTTGGAGCGCATATCATGCATCATTCGAATAATGGATTGAGATAACTGGATGGCAATAGTGTTTTTACCACTAGACCACATGTAAACGGCCTCTCTGGTAGCGTTTCCTAGGCAAAAGTACCTTCGTGGTTTGCATTGCTCTAGGCAATGCGTAGACTTATTACGTTGAGTCCTAGTAATCGCTACCACCCACCCATCCCTCGCTCATAATAAGTCTAGGCAATGCGTATCTCTACGGAAGGGGTAGGTACCTTGTAAGAACTACATTTGCTTTCAATCAGCATACTTACGAGGCTGGTATTTTATATATATATATATATATAAAGGGACTAAACGATAATCATACGGGCACTGCCTCTTTCACATCTTCATCCTCTTTCGTGTGTCCCGTTTCCACGATTTCATAAACAGGATGTAAAACCTCTTGACTCTTATTCTTTTTTGCTTGCAGCAACGTTGGAAGGTAGCAATGTTTATTATCAGTAATAAACCAATCTTGGTTAATCGCACACCATTTTCTCCAATACATCATACATTTTAGCCACCAAAACCAAAGGAACGCAGCATCGAGCACGATTCCAAATCCATTCACAACGTAGAAGATCAAACATGCTGTTGATTTGCAGCTTTCTGATGCATTCACATGAATTGATAAGATATTTAAACAAAGTCCAACAAAAAATACCATAAACCAAATTAGAGGTATTGGTTTGTCTTCTGGCTTCTTCCACTACGATTGAATTAAAAGAAGCAAATTATGATCTTCACTCCCTTCTAGAAATAGACCTTCTACCGGATGAGTCACTAAAGAGGCTGGGCGTTTGAAAAAATGCTGCTCCCTATTAAAGCAATTATGTTAAAAACTGTCTTGCTTTATTCCCCGTTTGTCTAATTAGGTTCAGTAATTTACCTGGCTTTAATCAGCCCTTCCTTCAAGTCGAAATGGGAGATTTTCTGCAGAGAGCCCCTTTGGAGAACCTGCAAAAATTAGCAAAACATTCTCTTTGTTCTCCTTCCTAGCAATAACGACACTTGGATGTGTTCATGCATTTTGCCCTCTTGGGAGAATGGAATCCCCTGAATAAGTTATTCATACTAGGGGGAAGATTTATTCAATCCCCAAAGAGGATAGCACATGCTAAAACGTACTGAAGTCATCGCTGTGAGGGAAACATATCGGGGAAGCTTGCTCGCAATAGAAGATTACACTAAAAATGGCGGTGAGGAGCTTTTTACCAAGATGGATTGCATTCTTTAATCAATTGCTATAGAATCATTAAGGATTCGTAATCAGAACGCAATGCATCTTTGCAAAAAAATTCCTTGGCACCATCTTTAGCGCAATTGTCTATCTTAACATGTTTTTAAGGTTTCTCGAAAGGGAATTTGTTAAGAAAGTCCCATACAGAGTCAGAACGGAGTGACCGATTTCAACCAGGAAAGTTCCTGACAATAATTGAATATATTAACTATGAAATTAGATATTGCAGAATATTTCTACAAACGAGTCTGAATCAAACAATGTTTTCATGCATATACTGAATGTAAACAAGATTCAAGATTCAAAGAAGAAAGTTACATTACAATTTTGGCTCATTTCTAATGATATCTTTTCAAAATTCGTGCTTTCATAGTAAAACATTTACTTTACTGCAAAGGACATACATGTCAAGGCTGAAAACTTAGCTATTTATATGCAAATTCAATTCCCTAAAAATTCTGATGAATTCTGCAATGAAGTCCCTCAAGGTTCTTGGCTCTGTCCACTCTTATTCATATCCACGAATTACAATTCAATTTTACCTTTGATGAAAGTACAATACCAGGAGCTATACCAAAAGGTACCCACATTCGATAGGCTATGATAAATCATGCTATTTGCTGACTTTGAATTATCAGATAATCTACTCATAGTCAGGAAGAGCTTTGAACAACATCAATCAAATATTCTAAGCACAAGACAATGTGAAAACTCTTGACAACAGCTTAGGAATTAAGAAGTTGATTGCAGTAGTTATGACCATTTGCAAAAGATGTTACGTAATACTGGCACATTGCTTTTATCAGTTATCAAATTGTATACCACTGACAGGAAAATGGTTTCAATGAAATCTTTATTAATTTTGAGAAAGCTTACCTCTGAAACAGGTTTTGTTTTCTTTCGAATTGGCACTGAATGTTGGCACAATTCACATTGGTTTTTCACTGATTTCTTAAACCATGTAAGTAAACATGTGGCATGAACAAACTGCGTGGACCCAATGCATTTGCATGGGGCAATAAGCACTTCCTCTCCTCCTGTATGGCATATTCTGCAAATTATTTGCTCCTCAGATCCTTCTGTTGTTTCTCGAGAATCCATGATTGGAAAAAGTTCTGCAATATGAGTTTGTTGCATATTCCGCATAACATTCTGGACTTTCTGAATTGCCAGTGACCTTGAATCTTTCACTTGTTCTTCAAGCATCATGGTTTCCTGAATCAAACATATTTTCATTGAAATCAAATTTACAAAACGAGCAATAAATCAAGTAGATAAATTCAGCAAACAATATTTACTTCCACTTCTGATCACATGATGGTGCATTTGAAGCACCTTTCTCTTCATATTAGTACAACTTCATAGTACTATGAAAAGTGTGATGCTGGTAACGGCTAGATAGAGATAGAGAGACAATTTCCACCAAAAGGATGGCAACATGCTAAAAACTAGAGCGAATATCATATTGCTCACTGGTGATACTTTACAATGCATTACTTACATCTTTACATTACATTACACTACATTACACTACATTACATTACTTACATTACACCTAGTACTTTACATCTATCAAGGATTCTCTTTCATCAATTAAACATTTGAAAAAAACTTAAGAATATCTAACAAACCTGTGCAACATAAACATTGGGAACAGGGATGCAAGTTTCTTCACACTTTCTTGGACAAGATGCTGATGAGCAGGCTCCTTCATCTGCATTATACTTATGATCCTTTTGTGTTACACAATAATCTCCTTCAGATTCTTCTACTTGACACCTGGGTCTTTCATCCTCCTCCACAATTTCAGCTGGTTGCACATGAACAATGGTATCTTTGGTAGCTAATGGTTCCATCATAGAAATTTTGTGATCTGAAATTAAAAGATTATTTCCTAAACTGATATCAATTTTACAGATGCTTTACAAAGTGTATAATATTCTTAAAGGGAATCAACAAGGTTAAGCTTGTCTGGGCCAAGTTCAAAACATACTCTTTTGTATTTGATAACTATGACACATGCCATTTCACTGTGCAGCTAAAGAAGCAATAGCTATAATAGTGTAGCCTGGTGAAAATTCTTGTAGGATCCTGTAAGATGAATAGGACCTTGCTTCAAGATCCTGTCAAGATCCTGCAGGATCCTGTTGAAGACTCTATCCAAGATCTTATAGGATCGGATCCTGCACAAGATCTGATAGGATCCTGAGGTAATTCATTATTTAGCCTGCTAAAACAGTAGCCGCCACTCAATACTGCTTTATCAGTTCCCTTAATGTAGGAAACCAACAAGCAAGTTTACCGAGCCAAAAACCGACCCCCCACACCGACATAAATTCCTTGCAAGTGGTGCGAGTAGTGTAAGACATTACTAACACATCTACTGCAGAGAAAGCCACAAAAAACGTTCAGCTTTGATTCAAAGTCGACATTTTTTACATCTACTTGTCATCACTTTGTTTTGAATGTAGAAGCCTTCAGTGTCAGCTCTGTTTCAGATATTCATTGTCACAATTTATTTCCTTGGATTTATTGTCAAATGGCTTCTTTGTATGGCGAGACATCAGCAAATATCATTTTGTGGATATTGTTTCAGATAAAGGAAACAAGCTGACATCAAGAAGGAAGCAAGCTGACATCAATATTCCACTCTTTCCTTAACAAAATAATCATCTTGGTTTCATACTCCATTACTGTTGCAGGGTAACTTTGTCAATCAAATGAAAATGGCTGCTTATATTCTTGCTGAACAAACCATTGTATTAAAACATAAGATGTTTAAAAAAACATAAGATGTTTTCAAAATAAAATCTATCTTTTTCCAACCAAACCTGTTGAAGTCATCTTTTGTTTCAACTGCCATTGAAATATGACCAGTTTCATTATTGTTGACCTTGTCTGACCCAGTCATGACAAAAACTTGACAATTTGTCATATTTCTAAAGAGGTATCTGCAATGGGAATATCCCTCTTGTCTGTCTGTATAAAAACTTCCCCATCTTCCCCAATGCAAAAACTTAAACGCAAAAAACAGCTAAGTTCCTTTCTATTGGCTGTTTATATCATGTTTTTCTGCGGCCTGCCCACCAGCACCTACTAATGTACTTGGAACAGTGTTAAGACTGGACCTCCTTGAGGGATCTTGGTCTCCAAGTCTCCAGGACATATTTTAAGGGCTCCTGGCTCAAAAAGGCAAAGTTGCTGTGCTCCAGGGCTCCATTGCATGCTTTTCACGGCTACAGGGGCTCCAACTCTTAAAATTTGAGAAAACAATTCAGGGAATTGTTTGGGCTCCACGGCACCAAGCTTTCAAAATGATGGGCTCCAGGGTGGCTCCAGCAACCCCCCTTTGGGGACCTCAGACACAACTCAAGCTGGACTGGTGATGAAGTGTTGTGGTGCAGTGGTGGAATCCTCTGACTTTGCAGCTAGAACAGTCAGGAGAGCTGGCGCTTAGCTCTTCTGTGATTCCAGCACTCGGTGCTAAAAACCACAACTTCATCTTCACCTTAATCACATCACTGGCAAGTTCTAAACGTGTGCCTGGAAGATGGGTGCCTAACCATTGTTTCAAAGGCAATGACTCCATTGTTCATCCTTGTCCATACTTGAAATTTGCATGGAACATACGTGCATGCAGCATTAAATACATGGAGCTCATGTGGAAAGAAGGTGAACAAAGTCTGGCACCAAAACTTCAAATACCTCAGATCTAGTGTAATTACAGCTTCAGCATGCCCCCTTTCATTCTGGATAACAACCAAATTTAAAATCTTAGAGGAAGCAGTCAGTAATTGAAGATTGATGGCATCACGCTGAATTAGACTGAAATGACACCAGACTAAAATAACAAATACACAGTTCTACAACACACATTTGCATTGCCTGTTCAACGTTTAACCATGTAACTTCAGTTCAGGGTCACATTATAGTCACATCTTCAAATAAGACACGAAAAGGCCTGTCTACACTGCCAATTGGTTAGTTGCCACTCCAAACTCACCCGGGCTTTGACCATAGCCTTCTTGCATTTTTTGTCTACCATGTCGATATCTCATTTTGTGAGTTTCTCTGCCCCTCAGGACTCTAGAACGTCCTTGCAGTTGGCTTACTTTTTCCGTCTGCTTAGTACAGGCTTCGAACAACAAAATTTATGGAACATGATACACAACGCGATAAAATAAAGAATTTCTGGTCTCCCAACGTGACGATCATGACACCTGGGTCCATTCTTAGGTTCTGTTAGGCCCACGAAAAACCCAATTGATCTGGTTCTCGGAAAAACAACACAACACAGTGGTTGCTTTGAACAAAGAAACTTAAGTTCATCTTACCCTGCTATCTTTCTTTAGATTCATCACTTGTTAATGGATATTGAAGTCTTTATATTGCCAGGAGTTAGTACGTTTCAATGTCGACGGATGATACTTCAAATTCATTCGTTTTAGCCCGCTTGTCCTCACTTTCTTCTCCACCTGCCGACAAACGCAAATATGTGCCAATCCAATTCACTTCCATCCAATTCAATATTTCATGCACTTCAATTTTGCACTTCAATTTTGCAGCAGACTTTACTTTTGCGGAGGAGGGGAACCCTTTCCCCTTTCCGTCCGTTTTTCCCCTTTCCGTCCGTCCTCCTCCGCAAAAGTAAAGTCTGCACGCAGGCTACTTCGTTCAGGTCAAAAAGCTTCTAATTGCAAAATGCAACAGTCTAAAAATATCGCATTGAAATTGAAGCTGCACACGCGCCATGAGCAACAGATCACCAAGAAATAATGCCGGCCACTTTTTCTCGTTCTATTTATAAAAACCTATTTATCATTGCACATACCCGTCAAATTTTGCCGTGGGAAACCCTTGGTCCAGAGAGCTAATAGACTTGTCCTAAGTCTATTTCGTCATCTGTAATAAGTCTGCCTGAAACAGTGAACTATTTGGTTGACGAAATAGACTTGGGGCAAGTCTAGAGAGCTGATCAAAATTTCCCTTACTTCTTAGCTTTTGTTCCGTAACCAAAGGTGGATCCAGCCCAAAGTTGAAGGAGGGGCAGCTTGCAGAGAAGGCGCCCAAAGTATCCCAAAATGTAAGCGCGCCGAAGGCACTCGAAAATTATTGGGCTCCTGATTGAGAAATTCCATTGGTTTTTCTACTGAAAGTGAAAACGTCTTGATTTGTTAGCCTGCGTGCAAACTCTTCTGATTTCTTTTCAGGGGAGGTTCTCCTCCAGTAGAGTCTGCGCATCGACGACCAAATCCTTGTTCTGAGCCACGCGCGATTCCCTCTCTTGAGGAACCAAGTCACTGAATTGGATTCAAAAGAGCGACCTAAAGAGTGGGAAGGCATAACACCCACACACAATAAGGTTTCACTGGCCAGCTTTGTCCATGGAAGAGCTAATTAGATACCTGCAGACTCGAACAAAGACAGAGACGCTCATGAAAGAAAGGGGATATGCTCAGCCAATCAGGAAAGGTTCCATGTTTCTCATGAACTGACAACAAGGATTTGGTCGCTGATGCGCAGACTCTGCAGGAGGAGAACCTGTCTGAAAAGGGATCAGTAGAGTCTGCACGCAGGCTATGATTTGTATGTTTGCCCCACTTTCTGATGGAAAGATGTTAAAAAGTGTGTCTCAGGGTCACCACAAGGGGCGCTCTTCTCGCCATAAAGGCGGCACCAAGCTGGGTTTTCTTCATGAAGGTGGAGGGGGGGGGGGTGGCAGTCGCCCTCTTTAAATCCGCCACTGTCGCTAACGATTAGCACAATTTCCTAAACAGAGTTTCTCGTGGAGCAAACCGAAAAATATACGACTAAATAGTTAGATTCAGTTCCTTTAGCCTCTCATGTCTGATCATACTTTCTACTCATTTGGCCCGTTGAACTGTAACCATCTTAGACCGAAAAGCTATGAAAATGCACGCTAGATCTTTTTAATTCAGGACGCAAAAATTATAAGATGGAACTAGTCAGGGGTCTGGGAACAGGTAGAAAATAATCAGGAAATAATCAAGTTAAAGATGTTACTTCCACCAGTAATCATGTGGCCTTCCATGAACTGCACGAAAAGAATCTTACACAGCCTGAAGCTAATGCGATTGCAGACTAGCTACCTAAGTCCTGGTTTTCGCTTTGTTCATTGAATTAGATGACCGCACTTTGTTTCAACTTGTTGTAGCGATCATTAGTTCATCAAGGAGCGAAATTACGACGATTTTAAGAAGTTTAATGCAATTGCGTCGTCGTTCTCAAAATCCTTTCGCTAAAAAAAGGCATTGTCATCCAGGGTCCTTTGCAGGCATGTTGACATGTCAAACTGTGTTAAAATCAAGCTTAGCCAAAGCAAAATCGATGGATGATCCACATCGCAGTGGATAAACTGATAGGACAGTGCACTGGATGAGCTTTTCCGTAAATTCAACGGCAGACATGTTGATCCATACCTTCTGCTCCGGCCAAAACATGATTTCAGGCAGTGTGAACCACTGATCAATGGTCTGAAGTTGTAGAGCGCCAGAAGAGGAGCCTGGGTAACAATGACCAATGCTTCAATGGATGACACGTGAGAGGTAGATTTAGTAGTTTGCAGGGGTCGAAAACATTCAACATGCATGGTTGGCCTCCCTTGTAAGCAAAGTATCCTTAGATGAACACGAAAACTCTATCACGCGAGAAACGCACTGCGAAACACTGTGGGAGAAAACTTTAGCCTTCCGGAAGACTTGACCTAGATTTATAAGGCTGTCTTCAGTTGCTATGAACGCGAAAGAATTTCGCAGCATTGAACGTAAAAAGGATGGGAAACGAAAACTGAGCAAAGCCTAGGATAACAAGCCACAAATTTTCCGATGTGATAATGTAGAGATATTTCTATTCTCAGGATTATGACATATGAAACTAATGAAATAAGTAACAAACTAGCAATACTAAATAAATTTGATAATAATAATCATAATAATATAAGCTGATCATTATGATGATGATGGACGCTTAAGTGCCGGTGAAAAAAGCATTCATTTTGAAATCAGTACCAAGAAGATATTCTTGTGTCTTACTATTTTACAAAAGGACTGGGGTCTAACTTCATATTCAGTAGCATGTTCAAAGCCTGCAAGTTAATTGGATACTATCAAAACAAATTGACATGCCAACCCTCCAACCCCAATCGCCTTGAAAAATGTATTATGTTCTGTTTATATAAATCATTAGATTCTCCTCCTCCACAGTACGAACATCAATATCTCCGCAGGCGGCAGGCTTTATTACAAAATGGAGCATTTCTTCTTTTTGGGCTGCTCAGGAGGCTCCAACGCAGCTAATATTGCTTCATCAAATACGTTTTTTAATCCCTTTTGTGTTAAGGCTGAACATTCGACGTATTTCACTGCTTTCAATTCTCGCGCCAATTTTTCACCGTTTTCGAAAGTGATTGGCCTTTGTTTTGCTTTCGCTAACTTTTCTATTGTGCTCGCATCATCTCTTAAATCAACTTGTGTGCCAACGAGAAGGAATGGTGTCTTTGGGCAATGATGAGTGATTTCTGGAACCCACTACGATGTAAAATCAAATTCGTTGGATAAAAATCTGTAATATTCCCCAGTTAGGGAAGGCGAGATGGAAGACAGGAAAGGTTCCATTGCTGCTGACCATTGAAATGAATAACTATACACGAACAATAGTATTTACATACTGCAAGGTACAAATGCTCAATATGCTAAATACTACATGATCATACATCGTTATGATCGATCATTAGGTTCCTTGAATCAAGATGATAATCGTTTGATCGATGATAAGATTCATTAGATTAAAATCAGAGATGGTTTGATTAATAATAATCAAACGCACTATGGCTCGAAACATCTGAAACAAATTTGGTATACCTTTCTAACTTTCTTCTAAATTTGATACGGTCAGCTGAGGAGCTTACAATTGCTTGTTACGTTAATTTAAACAACTGTATGAAGCGGAAAATCACAGTCGGCAATAACGTTTTTGAGCTCCTTGAATTTGGTTGGAAAACGCATTGTCTCTGCGATGTCTACTATATATTTTCGGAATCTGATAATGGCAATATGCCCCATATTGTATTTGCAACAGTATTTTAATGGTACCTGAATGAGTTCTGGCGTTGAAATCGTCTTCTATTGACCGCAGCCTAATCTTCGCAGCCTGCTTCAAAGTTCACTGGCTTAAAATCCTTTGATCGGTACTTTTGTTGATTTACTGCCTTAAATCAATGTACTGCACTTGGCGAAGTAGTTCAGCCTTACCCGAACAGCAACAACATTTTAACACAGTCCACCCAATCGAATTTTTGTCAATTATCAAACTTGTAATTAGTTTTGGAATAACCCATACCTAAAATTTTCATATGATCATAGCTGAACAAAGTATTGTGACCAATGACATGAAACGAGACAAAATTAAGTAAACATGACCCTTGCTATGGGTTCCATTGAGAGTATTATCGTAATGTCTTTCGGTACGAAATATTCTTGCAACTTCCTTCTACCAAGAATAGAAAATGAAACAACTTTGAACAGAACAAACCTTTTCTTTGACATTTTCAAAAGATGACGGTGAAACAACAGAGAAACAGACCAAAAATACGTCAGTTTGTGGGTATGACAAAGGCCTTAATCGATCATAATCTTCTTGACCTGAAAACAGAAAAGTGACATGTCAGTCAAAAATGAAACTTATCTGAAAACAACGGAAATTTCTGTCAAAAAATCATCCAGATTGGCAAAATACAGTGCATAGTTCTGGCATTTTAGAATCTTTTGCAGATCTTATCCATGGCCTAAACATAATTGTGACATTCATGTGAAAACTGAGAATTACTTCAAAACAAGGGAAGTTCTTATCAGCTCCCATCGAAAAAAATTTTCAAATGGTCAGTTTGATAGGCTTGGAAGGCCTTCTGAACCTTCTGCTCAACAGGGAGCTCTTCTAGACTTTGGAGAGATTATAATTTTCATCAGCAAACCAAAACCTATATATATTTATATCTACTGTTTCAAAATGTTAGTGTTTCAATTGCTGGGGAAATTGTCATTCTCTGAGAATCTACAGCTTTTAGAGTATATACCGGGTGTCCCAAAAAAAAGTATCCGGATTTGGTCGACCCTAGCGATAAGAATATAGCGTGAATCAAACCGAAATGATTTTCAAAACATACCTCGATAGCCAACTTGAACATAGATACCTCGTTTGTTGAATTCGGTGCACTGAGAGTGAAGATATCAATCTTCAAAGGACAAATTTGCCTCCACCTCCAAACCAGAGCTTTGGCGCTTTGGCCTAAGCGAATTCTTGAAGCTCTGTAAATAAAATCAACAAAATCTGAGGACGGCACAACAGATGGGTTTTACAAAATACAGTTTATGTGAGACCTGTTGTCAAGGGAGCTCCGAAATCAGCTTCATTCATCTCAATATCGACGATTTATTTTACAAATACTATTCACTGGTGATTGAGCATCAATACACTTTTGAAATCGTCGAATCATTCCTTGAAAAGAATTGTTTATTAGATCTCTTGGGGGCCACGACAGGAAGGTCTGGAGATCTTTTGGGGGCCAAAAGATATCTCCTCTCTTGTTGATGACCCACCCGGGAAATCAGCTTCGAAGATACGCGATGATCAACCTGATCTCGAGAGGTCTGATAACAAATTCTTTTCAAGGAATGATTCGACGATGTTAAAGGGGGGGTAAGGCTCAAGGGAGTACTTCACCGGTAAATAGTAAGTGTTAAATAAATTGTCGATATTGAGATGAATGAAGCTGATTTCGGGGCTCCCTTGAAGATAGGTCTCACATGAACTGTATTATGGAAAACACATCTGTTGTGCCGTCTTCAAATTTTGTTGATTTCATTCACAGAGCTTCAAGAATTTGCTTAGGCCAAAGCGCCAAGGCTCCGGTTTGGAGGTGGAGGCAAATTTGTCCTTTGAAGATTGATATCTTCACTCTCAGTGCACCGAATTCAACAAACGAGGTATCTATGTTCAAGTTGGCTATCAAGGTATGTTTTGAAAATCATTTCGGATTGATTCACGCTATATTCTTATCGCTAGGGTCGACCAAATCCGGATACTTTTTTTTGGGACACCCGGTATGTTATGACTTAGCAATCAAAACACCTTGAGATAACTCTGTGTAAAAACCTACTATAAATTTCATGTAAGCACCATTGTACTTACATCAACACAGACTAAATGGTAGTCAGCAAAGAAACAAAACAAAAACAAAGGATAAGTTCTGTTTCAGTTTCATATATTTAGTTTCAGTTTCATATATTTTAAATTCCACTAAATACAATTTATGAAATATATAACTACACAGACAAATAACTAAACTACAAGAGTATAAGATACAGAGAATTGATACCTCACCAAATAAAAGAATGAAAAAAAATTAATACAATATATATACATTGAACAAAAACAAAGAGAAAATATAAATTATACGGAGGGAATTACTTAAAGGAGAAGCTCTTTCTGTAGTCAGACTAATTGAGGAGAGAGCATGATTAGTTCTGGCAGTTAAAACATACAAACACAAGTTAAAACATGACTAGCTCACAAAGCAATGAACAAAGGATCAATCTTACTCCTGGATTTTTCTGAAAATAATCTGATGACACCATCAACACCAAATTCAATACAACTAAAGTATGTCTCAAAATAATGTTAGGTATGATTTGTGATGACAAAAATTGATCATGCAAATTACTTTAATTGTTGATTTCCATTGGTATTTTCATATGACATCTAACCTGAGATAGGCTATAGTCTTTTTGTCTGATGGTTTCAACAGTTTTCTTCTTAGCTTATTCACTTTCCTTAATCTTCAACATAAATGCCTTCCCTTCTCTGGTGAAATATGGAAAACCAAAGTGTGAAGTTTGACTGTCAGTGACCTGTTATGAATATAGACTACCAAACACACCTTTAGTATATAGATTATCATAAGTGTTTGGCTAAGGCCAGAAAATGAAACCCCTGGAGACACTGCTTTTACAACACCTTAACTAGCCACTGTTACCCAGGGTCCTTTACTGGCAAGCAACAATCTTATCCTGCTTTAAAAATCAAATTTGAACAGAACAGGTCTCCAAAGCAGATCCACAGTGCAATATCTGAATTGACTGAAAAATGATATGATGAAAGCTAAACTTTGCTAACATATATCAGCTACTACCTTGTGGATCCATATTTTCCACATAGGCCAGAATAGATGATTACGCTAAAGATGGCGGTGAGGAACTTTTTACCAAGATGTAAAAAGGTTTAAAAAGTTCCTTGCCACCATCTTTAGCGTAATCGTCTATTGATCTTTATATGGTATGAAATTGCAGCATGCCCTCAAAGAATCCTGGGTGAAAATGGCTTTTGAATTTCACAGATTAGACCATCTTACCTAATGATATACTGTATGTTTTATATGTTTTGATTATATATATGAAAGATCAGCGAGGCTTCTTTATGTTGCAAGAAAAATACAACGAAATGGTTGACTAGGCAACATGACTTGTGAGCAAACAATTGACTCTAAATGTGATCAATTAATTACCTGCAGTATCAAAAAGTCCCAGAGTATATGGTTCTCCACCAATCATTACTGTCACTGCATAATTATCAAACACCTACAAAAACAAAAAGACAATAAGTATATATAAATTGTTAAAATGAAACAAAACTGAACCAAGTTAAAAAATTCAAATGAAAACATTATTTCTTAGTACAGACCACAGGGTGGTCAGCAAAGAAAAAAATACAGTAGCAAGCCTATCAATAACTTGTTTGTGAGTACAAGATTTGAACGGCATCAAGTGGCTTCATCTTTGATGGCTTCATGCTAGCCCATGAGTAGATCCATTATTCAAAAGGAAACGGGGGAAGCTTTTGAACTTAAAGGGAATCAACATGGCTAAAAGCTGGCCCAGGCCAGGTTAAAAATATAATCTATATATATATTGAATTTGATAAATTCGACACGTGCGGCTTCATTGTGGAGCCAAATAAAAAATGAATGCGTAGGCATTTTCTATAGCCTATTTAAAGTGACTACAAGATATAGCTATGTCTATTTCTTTTAATCTATGCAGCCTTTGTTGAGATATGAATCACAAAAAATTTGAATTAGAGGATTAGAGTAATAAAAAATAATGACTTGAGCAGCCATAGTAAGTTTTCTTCTTTGTTTTGTACACCCTTTCTTCTTATGAATAATGGGGTTACTCATACCCTAGCTTCATGCTAGACATTGGATTATTCCTACCTTTTCAAACAATCTCATCTTACTTCCTTTGTTTATCAATCTTTCAAAGGAAGAAGGGGCTGGCCCTGCCATGGGGGTGATAAAAACATATACCCCTCAAAGTTATGATAGACTTATTGTTACCCCCTAAATATTTACTATGCATAATTATCATGATTGTCATAATTAATTGTATATAATTTAGGCCTTGTGTCGTGTAGCGCTCTCGGTTATCTCTATGATGTTGGTAAGCTCACAAAGTTTTCCTCTCTGTTATATTTCTATTTTACGTCAGATAACATTATGGCGCTTGCAAACTGCATTTCAAAATGATCTTATCAAAATATGAGAAAAGTACAATACATATATACTACATATATACTTACAGTTGGAACATATTCACTAGGGAATTTGTTGGTTGTATATGAAATGAGGAGACATGTTTTACCAACAGCACCATCACCAACCACTACACATTTTATAGTCTGCATTTTGATTCTCTTTACTTGACTGCAAAACAAATTCATAAAATAATTAAGTTGCATGGATACCATGATAAGTGGCATACTTAGGACAAGAGCTATTCTAAGATATTTTCAGCTCAAAATACTCAAAAAAGCTTACTTAGTACTTGAACCACAACATGCAATGGAAAAGCATATTGTTTGTTTCATCCACAGATATATAACTTATCAATAACCAGCAGTTTACGCCAAGGTTTCTAAACTGATTACAATGAAATCCAATAATTACAATTAGAAACGAGACTACGATACCAAATCAACGCTGCTCATACTGGGACTCACAATAATACAGCAATTTTCTGGACCGACTTTTTCACTTTTGAATACCCTTTGCAGTGAGGCTGCTACACAAAATCTGTACAATGTATGAAACAAAACAAAGCCCCATAAGAATTTACGCAAATTTGATTGAATGATGTCAACCAACCGAAGCTCAAAGCTCAGAGCAGAGTTGCAAGGAACTTAGCTTACAGAACAACGTCTTACAAACAAGAATAGTTGGACTTTGTATTCAAAAAGGGCCCATTGTTTTTGCTTCACAAGTTTTTGTTCTAAAACCAGGTTGGAAATTTTGTACTGCGTGCCGAAGATCTTTGGGGCGCACTTCAAAACTTTGGTGTGCAAATGTAAAAAAATTGGTGCGCAGCGCGCATGAATTACGGGGATTTTAGTTACATCTGGCACCCATTCTTGCCACAATGAGTCAGAACAAGAGGGGCTCTGAGTTGTAATTGGTATTTTACCTAAAGTTGAGATGAGCCAGAAATTAAAATTTGTCCAACTGAACGAGAGCTTGCTGAACATGATAAGATTATGAAACAATTATCATAAAAAATCGGAATTGGGCCATCCCTTGCTATTTCTAATTTAATTTTGGTGCGCACATTGATTTCAATTTTATTCAAAATTTTATCAGTCTCTTGGTATTCGGTGTGCAGTTAACAAACTTTCCAACCTGGTTCTACAATAAGAACTTAGAAGAAACTGGAAAAAATCACTTCTACATGAATTCAAAGAAATCAGCCTGCAATTTCTTACAAATGACTTTCTTATATGTAGAATTTTACAATTCACCACTCTGCCATGAAGTATCAATGTTGTTGGTCTAAAACTGATTCACTTCATTACTGAATCAGCTGTAAACAAAGATATGACAGCTTTTCCTTCTTAAAAATGTTTTTCAGTGGAAATGAATGGTTTTACAGCTGAAACAAAGCACTAGAATGACCTTCTAGTCATTTGCTGTTTTGGTTTCCAACTTAAAATGTTGTGCTTTATAGCAAACTGCACAAAAACAGAAACAGGACTATAAAGGGAATAGCCATGAAATCAAAATTTGAATCTGACAGGACAATTTAAGTGATAAAAATATCTGGTATTTTAATACATAATGAACAAGATCTTGATAGGCGTCATGAGAAATTGTCCTTCCTAAACAGTAATCAGAAATCACCTGATGTCTATCAAATTAACTTTTAATTTCTTAACAATGAATTGAGAGGTTTTGCCACAAAAAGGTTTCCCAAATGTTTGCTTTGATTTCTGTGATGGACCCTGATTAAATTTGGGCTTCACATATCGTTTTTATGATTTCTGGATTGCGAAATGTCCAAACGGGATAGGCACAGTGTTTGCGCACGAAGCCAGCATCTTTGTAGTGCGACTACTTCTTCCCAGCAGCGTGATTTCGTTCTGTATGTTGAAATGACATGGCGATTTAAAACACCTCTGGAACAAAATCGACTTTAACTGAATCTTCAATGAACCCTGGCACGTTTCATGTCCAGATGACTATGATCTATAACCAGAAATTTGATACTGTAATTACGAACCATCACGGAAAGGAGTCAATATTTCTCCGTGTTCCTCAATGCCCTTCAAAACACACAAGGATCCAAGCAAGGCCTAACAGACAGCGCGGCTAAAAAGCTTTTCACATCATGCTGCAAAATCACCGCAGTTACGAAATTAGCCCTTAAATGATAGAATAATCATTGGAGTAATACTTGCAATCTTCATTATAGCCTTGAATAAGAAAATATGGCAGAAAATGTTTCGCTTTGTCGCGACGAAAACTACTTTCCTCAATATGCTCCACAAGACAGACAGAGGATCCATCCACGGCCTATCAGACGTCGCTGCTAAAAACTATTATATCATGCCACAAATTACGTAAAACGACCAAACTAAGCCACAAAATAATAGAATAATGATTGGAGCTATACTTACAATCTTTAACTATGTCTTGAATTAGAAGACAAGGTGGAAATTGTTTCTTTTTCTAGCCGTACTTTTCTTTCCTTCCTTCTCCGTACAAATTTCAATTTGCAGCGGCAGGGCGTTGTTGACTGTTTATAAAGTACGCATGCGCTAAACTCTCATTCTGATTCGTTTGCTCTATTTTGAAAAGGAGGTTATGACGCGTTTGAATGAGTCTAAAAATAGAAGTTGGAAATCTGATTCAAAAAGCATTTTTGTTGCGTAAATATTCGCAGAACTCAACATCGTGTTTGGGAAATGGATCAGGGCAAAGTCTTACTTGAATTTCGTCATTCCTTTGATGACAGAGTTTGTGCAAGATTGGGGTTTGTGTTTGCTTGCATTTGCAAAGAACACAAGATCTTCATAGTATCCAAACTCGTCCCCAGAGCCCTTTGAAATTTTGGGATGGAAACAAAAAGATTTCGCCTGCGTCCCAAAGTGACGAAAAGCCCTTGGGACAAAGTTGCAAATGATCGTGTTTGGGAAATAGAGCAGAGGAAAAAATTACTTGAGATTTGTCATGTCTTTCTGAAGACAAAGGTAAGGAGTCCCAAGGTCATGGTGACATCTTCGTATGTGTATAAAAATGAGAACGAGAATTTAATTCCAAAAGAACTTTCTTTTCGTCAATAACATCACATTGTAACATTGTGTTTGAGCAATAGTGCCTAACTATAGTTGAATGTGGTATTTGGTCAAAAAGTCTTTCCTCGAAAGATACAAATGTAAGCAGAGTAAATGTCCAATCAGATGGCAGATTGTTCAATCTGATGTTTAACTGTGTGGGAACTGTGTCTTTTCAGAGTAGGTTCGCTTTATTTGCTTCCAGAGCTCGTCTAGTTAGTTTGCTTGCTGACCTAGATCGCTGCGCAGGCGATGTTCGATCAAGGAAATGTTGGCTGAAATGTTGGATGAATTGTTGGATGCATTTTACCACCCCCCGTAAAAATCAGCTAACTTTAAATTTTTTGGTGGAAATGTTGGATGCGTTGAATGTTGGATGCGTTTGACCAAGGCTTTTCTCTGTTAGAATTCAGAATAAGAGGCGGTTTCTGGGTTTACATGAAAGACCAAACTTCCGTCTGATTGCAAAACCACACCCAAAGTTGAATCCGGAAGTCTGCTGAAGCAATTCTAATCAAAAGATTTACTGATGAGATGGCTTCATAACTTACAGCAGCCGAGCATCCGGTTTGACTGTTATATAAACAATCAATTTTCTCAACTTCATTATCTTTAGTGATCTTAACTGGCTGACTTCACACCTTCACAAAACAAGAGACATGGGAGACATGATGCGTTCGACAGTTTTCTTGCTTTTAGCATTATTTGTAATCTCAATCGAATCTCAGCCAAGGAGAAGAAAGATTGGACTACGTGAATTACTTCGATCTAAAGTGGTCTATGCTGAATTTGTGGCTAGAAAAGCCAGGAGTGGAAAAGGTTTGTTGCAAAAGTTTTCTATTTCCTCGTTACTAGATATAAGTCTATTTTCAAATCATTTATACTTAGATTCGAGGTGAAGAATTCAGATAGAATTGGCTAAATATACCACTTCACATAATACACAGGCCCATAAACTCTGTGCTTCGTATTGAGTCAAATCAAGGTTTGTAGTTCAAGTGAAGGAGTGAAAATGCAGCTGTTGGTAAATAGATGTATTTCTACGGAAAAACAGAGCGTAAGTTTGAAAATCTTTAGAGTTTGGTGTAAATTCTGAGACCTATTTCTTAGATGGCTTCCGAAGAAACTTTAGCTACTGTGCCACAATTTTACAATTGAACTTTGATAAGTCTTAGATAACTTTCGAAATTTTTGTGTATTTCACATCTCAACGCATCAGAGCACGTGATGTCGTCAATTTCTAAATCGTAAACCAGAAGAGTGAAAGACTTGAGTGCTTGATACCATATTGAAGACACCCAAGAATTAAGCTTTCCTGAAAACTGATTCAAGTTTCTTCAAAAAGTTTAGAAATTACGACGGTTTGATTTTTTCAAAATTTCATTGACTTCTTTGAAAAAAACTTTAACTTTCGGAAAAAGATTGAAGATTTCTGAAACGCCCAACGGTAGAATTCACAATATCTTTTCTCCATTTGAACAGGTTTCGACCATTATGGAGTCGTCATAACAACCGAACGTGGTGGAAGATGGTTGGTTCACAAAGGATTCAACTTCAGCCGTCTTAGTCACACTGTAGTGACGTCAGCAAGCCATATGAGTAAAAGATGGGGTGTTGTGAGAAAAGGCAAAGTTCGAAATGCAGTAGTAACTGATTTTATCAAAGCTGGAGGCAAATTCTTTCACCCCTTTTATGATAATGCATTTCATGCCGCTACACGAATGATGAAACTCACAAAGAAGGAATAACAAACATTAAATGAATGAGGAAAACTTACAAAGAAGGAATAACAAACATTAAATGAATGATGAAACTCACAAAGAAGGAATAACAAACATTAGATGAATGATGAAACTCACAAAAAAGGAATAACAAACATTAGATGAATGATGAAACTTACAAAGAAGGAATAACAAACATTAAATGAATGGTGAAACATTTTAAATAAGAAGTTTGGAAGTAAAACTACTGTCCAGAATGATCAACCTTCCTCTGGAAACCATATTTATTAGTTAAACTTGCCTCATCTTGTTAAGTCAAAATAACCAGAGTTTCCAACTCCTTGCCATCTTTATGATCCTACATCTCATAAACTTGCTAGCAGCTGCCAAAACAATACAAAATGTTATTGGGTTTCTTTTAGAAATTCCTCAGACATGACATTAACAAAAAACACCTTCCGACGGCCCACCAACTTAGGGCCGTCACTTTTCCTGAACTCTGAGTAAAAGTAAAGTTTTGATGCTAAAATATCGAGAAAATTAGACTGTCTTGAGTCAAATGTATCTCATAACGAATTTATAATTAGAAGTATGAGAATGATTTGACTTGCTTCAATGAGTTAAAATTTTTGAATGCAGTAAAAAATTGTAGTATTAATCTCTAAAGCTAATCCATAGACTTTCTCTTGCTGCTGTGCGGTCATATACTGTGTGGTCACAGACAGAAGAAATTGTTCCTGTCTCGTGTCTGGAATTGGTGTGTGGAATTGATGTCAGGTTGTTTAATGGAGGCTAGCTATACCGGAACAATTTGTTAAATTTGGACACATCGTAAAATCATCCGTTTGAGGCATGGAAGTAAAGATGCAAGACATTACTCGAGCACTATCTTAGATATGTAAACATCAACATGGGTCTTTGTGACGATAAGGCGAAATTAAGAAGCCAGTGTCCCTCAGGATCCTTTTGCAGGCCCCCCTGCAATTTCAGACAGTCTGAAAATCGAATTTGGCCCAATTGGAAAATATGGAAATTGGAAATTGGAAAATATGGATCCAACTGACTGTACATAGTGAGTCAAAAATAAGTTGACGGGTTTAGCGGCCTGTGGAATAAAAAAATATGTGACCGATATTCAAAACTTTAATGTTCATCTATCAATCAAAGGTTAACTTAGATGAGAAAATTTTGTTTGGTAAAATCATTCATCTTTAAGAGTCAACAATGACAAAAGTGCCTGTAAGGGGTTTATATGGGAATCGAAAATTCCACGTTCCATTCAAATCCATTATTTATGTGGCATTGAGCTTTATATTGTCAGTTTCAGAAATAGAATTCAAGTTTCAATAGCAAGCAAATTATGGACCAGAATGAAGTGTGGAATCCTTATTCCGACAAATGCCCAAAACCATCATTTTCCTAATTTATGAGCCAAAATGATGAGAGATTTTACCAAACAAAATTTTTGGATCCAAGTTAGCCTTTGACAGATAGATGAACATCTAAATTTTGAATATCGGCCTAATATTTTCAAATTGTTAATTGCCTCTGAAATTGCAATGAGCCCACTAAGGACCCCGGGTAACAACTGCTCTTTAAAAGCTACGAAGCACTTTTTGCTGCTCTGCAATTGTTTCACAGGATAAAGGCGCAGTCTTCTCGCTGGTGCTAGCGATGTGCTCCAAACGTACGGATTTTCTGAAACTCCGGGCAATAATATGTTGCAGCTTCTTTTATACAGTGATGAAACCCGCCTTTGCCAGCAAATACATCAATCCTGAACTTAACAATTAAGTTTATTTTGGAAACAGAACGCCTTGATTAATCTATCCATTTCCTTACAAATACCCCAACCCTCCATGTGTTTAATGTTCTTATTTGCAACTGCGTGATAGTTTGAGATAACTTGCAACTATGTAAGCAATTTCTCAAAACCAATTTTTGGGTTATAAGTTTTTAGACTTTTTAATCTTTAAAAAAAACGCCCGGCGTTTGAAAGGCTACTGCCCCCTGAATATATAAGCAATTATATTTTGCATTATCTGATTAGATAGCTAACATGTCCAATTATTTTTAGAAATTTTTCTGGCTAAGATCAGTCACTCCGTTCAGATTCTGTAGGCAATTTTCTAAAATGAGTCCCTTTGAGAAACCTTGAAAAACGTGCTAAAATTACAAGCAAAAATCCCTCATGTGTTTACCTCAGAGCGATGACTTTCAGCACGCTTTAGCACGTGCTTTCGTTTTGGCGGGTTGAAAGGTCTTCCCCCTAGTGTGAATAACTTATTCAGGGGGATTCCATTCTCCCATGAGGACAAAATACATGAGCACATCCAAATGTCATTATTGCTAGGAAGGAGAACAAAGGGAAATTTTGCTTGCTGTTTTCGCTCGTTTTTGCAGGTTGTCGAAAAGAGCTTACCGCAGAAAGTCTCCTATTTCGACGGGAAGGAATGACCGATTAAAGCCGGGTAAATTATTGAACCTAATTTGACATATCGGGGATAAAACAAGACAGTTTTCAACATCATTGCTTTGATATTCAAGGAGCAGGATTTTTTCAAACGCCGGGCGTTTTTATTGACTTAAACGGTAGAGTAACGACATATTTACTTATATGTTGTGCGTCTATGTTTTTGTTTCCTCGTTGTTTCTTTGCGTAAAGTTTCTTGTATGGTCCTCGTTTCGTTTCATTTAACCATGGGGAAGTCGTGTTATTTCGCTACTCTTGGTATCGTCCCCGTGATGTCGTATAGTTATAATTAGAAAGTATAGTAGAATATCACTAATATTGTAAGTTTTTTATCTGAATGTGAAAAAAGGAGTTAATTGGTCTATTAACAGTACGAAGCATTAATGACAAGAATTTAACATTTCAGATCTGGAACCGATCGATGAATAATAATCAAAAACATCTAATTAGAAAATTGATAGTTACTTATCTAACAGCATTGTTATTCGCTCTTAACTTTAGTGTCATCTTTGAAGTGCAGGAATACAAAACTGAAAATGCAAAGACCAATCATCATTGAGAATGCACTTGCGTAATACGGGAAGGCAGATGGAATAAACCTTTCGTATTGAGTATGGGTCTTTGGGCGAACTGGAACCTGAAATAAAAAAGAACAGAATCTTAACCCTCATTTATACCGGGTGAATCAGAAATAACACACTCTGTTTGAAAGAATACTACTCCCAAAACATCAAAGGAATAACACTTTGAAATAACTGATTAAAAATCAAACATATTAGATTGTTTTTAGAAGGTATGACTGATTGAAGACGGCTGAAACCAGACATTTTTGAATATCTTTGTTATTTTTGACTCAAAATGGCCAAGGTTGTCTTGCGTGGAATTGAAAAATTTATCCTAGGCTATCAAAGCAAAATCCATATTCCTTTTTCTAGTTTCACGCGTTGGAACTGGTCCATTTTCTTCCACCAGGGAGGCTTGAGAAAGGCTTATTTGGAAAGGGGTGTATGTAAAAAGTGTATTACCTGTGTGGTGCTCTTAAGGTGAGAGTATCCAATTCTGTCATAATCAACTTTAAACTGGAAAACACCATAAACATCGGGCAAGATCATATTTGCAGAAAATGTGCCATCTACAAAATGAATAAACAATATTTTGTAACCTGCAAACATGAGACAAATTAACGGGCTTATTAAGAAAGAAAATGAATGATGATAACCTTGATGGACTACAGCTAGACTTCTTACAACGATCGTAGTTGAGCGTCACTGCTTCTTTGATTTGAAGAGACATGTATACATCTTCGAAGAATGATCTAACTGAAAGTCGAAACGACAAGAAGAGGCCTAAGTTGTCTGGTTGAAGGACAGATGCCAGAACACTTCAAAACCTACGTCTCGAAGAATCAAAAACGAAGAATTAATTGGAAGTAGCAAGGAGAAATTTTTGGTAGTATCAAGAAGTAAAAATTGATCTCCAAATTCACTTGAGCTGTTATGCTGATTTTTCTGTGTACAGACAAATAGATCCGAAAAATTTACTAGAAGTTGCAAGAGTCAATATGCGTCAGTCTGCTTCAGTTTAGCTTTTCTTCCTCTATTACCCAATTATTGCATGTTAAGTGGTAGATACTAGGCATAGGTTAGCTTGATGAAACTGTGAATTACGGTCAATGATTTAACAACAGACAAGGATGTCTGT
The DNA here is from genome assembly GCA_964020215.1 of Aurelia sp. 3 sensu Dawson et al. (2005). Classification (NCBI taxonomy): domain Eukaryota; kingdom Metazoa; phylum Cnidaria; class Scyphozoa; order Semaeostomeae; family Ulmaridae; genus Aurelia; species Aurelia sp. 3 sensu Dawson et al. (2005). The sequence goes on from OZ026584.1 coordinate 302,583, forward strand.
CTGTGTTTTGAAAGCGGAAAACTAGCTTTGAAACGGAAGATAAGCGAAGACAGTTACAACACTTGAGACAGGAATTAAAAACCACAATGTCTAAGATTACAATGGTTACAAATAAGACGATCATTAGAAAATTGTCACTCAACAAAGTACCACATGAACAATAAATATGTCCTAATGGGTTGCATTGAGTATTGCTTTTGGCACTTTTTACAATGAATCATAACAGAAGGCATAATGGAACCACTGCTATGCCATAAAGTGCCGGAAATTTTTTCTCTGCACTTAACGTGTTGATGTCCATTGACAAAAGCAATAATTCTTCTGCAATAAATTTAATAATTCTATCCTTAGAAATTGTTTGATTTATTTACTATTAATGATACGTATGCATCTATGATAGAAGAAGCCACACTTCGTAGTTTCGTGTATATGTATCCTCGCTTCATTAGGAAAAAAATCACTTTTTAAGCTCTCACTTCCAATGCAAAGATCTTTTCACATAATATATTTATTCAACGTACAATCTTTCACGAAGAGCACCATCTTAGAATGCGATGGAACGCCCTTTTTGAACAACTTTTAAAATGTGGGTTTTAATGCCATATTTTCGTCAGCTCTCTCCCAATAGAATAACATTACGATCAGTGATTAGATCTATTTCGTCTGTGATACAAATACACAAAAAAAGTTTGAAAATCGATAACATGATACAATTTTGATGATTTTTCACAAAGTTTCAAAAGAGAGAGGATTTAGCGGCCTTTGCCAATGGGGTTACCTTGAATAAAGAATGGAAAATGAAATGAAACAAGAGTAAGAACATATACCAGCACTAGCGTTGAGGTTCATCCGAATAAAAGGATCGATCCTGAAGAACTCCAATTGAACATCAGATGCTTGGAATGGAATCCATTTCCCTTCATATAATTCTTCAATTTTGATTTTGTAAACCTCGTAAAGTAAGGAAATTATTCGATTACCAAGCCGCCAAATTATGTAGGAATTCAAATAAACAACCTTCGAACCTTTCAAGCTGGTCTGAAAAGTTATAAGAAATGAATTTCTTGAAATAAATGCGAAAAAGTATTGCTGTCTGTTTATTTTCACTCATTCTTTACATTAAATTATATGTAAAAATGCACTCTATTATGCAGTCTAAAAATACACCATATCAAGGTTAACATGCAAACTTGTGTAGCTAAAGAAATGGAAAATCTTTGGCAAATGCTATAATTTGATGAAAGTGGGGGGGGGGCTTAACAGAGATGAGGCTTATTTAAAATTTTAGCTCAGAGGGGGGCTCCTTGAGGGGGGCTAAATAGAGCATTTATGGTAAATCAAGAGTTTACTCACAACTTTATCTTCAATGGTGTACGAAACTGGTGGAGCACTTTCGCCAACAAGATGATGATCTACCCCAGCCACTCTCAGGACACCCCTTTGTTTGAATGTCCACAAAGCAAGATCAAAGGCAAAATCTGCATTGCCAGTTGTTGGATAGCTAGAAATGATACAGAGAATTACTAACAGATGCATTATCAACTGCGGCAAAGAGAGCCTAGGCCATAAACAACTTTCAGATAATAAAACTGTTGATTTTTGCACCAGGAAGAATCATGGCTAGCAATAGGTTTTTTTGGATGAAGAAAGATATATTTTTTTTGAATTCCTCAGTTCTTAACTTTAATTTTTAAGCTTTAATTTCTATCACTTAACACAAATTAACATTCAAATCTTGCACGAGACAATATCAGGTAAAAAAGATATCAGAAATAAAATCTGTGCGACCACATCATTACTGTTTCACTCAAAAATCTGAGAGAAAGGATTAACATCTTATTATCATGACTCACTTTGTTGTTCTACAACATTTCAGCGAAAACCTTTGTACAAGTCAGGAATTTTTATAGGAAAAGAGTAGTGGCCTGCACTAGTAACATACAAATCTTTCTAATGATTGCATGGTCTGTTGCTCAACAAAGTACCACTGGAACAATATGCACCTATGGGTTGCACATGAGCTTCATGATTTAGCACTTCCTAAATCTTATCATATCAGGGAGCATAAAGAAGCTTCTGCCATGCCATAAAATGCAAAGACTGTTTCTACTCTACATATATCCCTGCTTGCTCTGTTTCTATAGTTCTACTACTCAAAAATTTCAAAAATCATCCTTAAATTATCATTAAGCATCATTTTACTATGACTACTATGACTAAGACTGCGTTCACACGATGCCGGCAGATTTTGAAAACGGTGAAAAATGTGACGGATAGGCCTCCTGTTCACACGAAAACGGAACATTTTTGCCGGCAGATTTCGAAAACGGTAGATTTTGAAAACGGAACCCTAACCGGTATAAACTTGAAACAGCATCGTAAACAGATCATTTTTCAGTGCATTTGGATCGAGACTGGTCGATTCTTAGGGTATAGGTACTTTTCTTTAGCATCAAAGTCCAGGAACGAGTTTTTACTGTCAATTTTCCTACCGTTTTCAAATTGTGCCGGCATCGTGTGAACGCTAGCTCAAATTTTACTGCCGTCACATTTTTCACCGTTTTCAAAATGTGCCGGCATCGTGTGAACGCAGTCTAACTGGGAAAATTAAACTGAGAAATCGTTAACTTACTATTTTGAATCAGACACTGCGCCATTTTGAGCTCCAGACATGAAGAATCTGTACAGAAAAGTAATGAAGCTGGAGAACTCTGGCAGGAATAACATCACACATAATAATGATAATATTTTACGAGTCACACATCATATGCAAAAAACTACATCAAAACAGCCTATTTTCTGATCAGCAAGGAAAATGGTTCTGCAATGTTTTGCCATAGCAATTATGGTTTTTAATGAAGATGGTTCATGAAAAATTTGCAGCGACCTTAACAACTAAATGTAGTTTTGCATGTTCAATATCAAGCATTTGCTTACAGATAAACTATACCTCAAATAGTAGATAAACAAATGAAAACATACTTGTCACTGAAGAAATCAAGTGAACCTGAAAAGACTGCCCTTGCATTGTTTCTTGCTTGAAGTCCACCAATTAAGACAGTGCTTTTGCCAACAGCATGGGGGTACTAAGAAGTGCAATTATGGGCATAAAACAGCTTAATTCAACAAACTGAGTTAATAATTATAACTACAACATTCAATGACAATGTTAAACCAGCGAAATTGGCTAAGAATTATTTATGCATCTAAAGTCATGTGAACATACTCTAAGGGAAGCTTTAGCATTCCCTTAGCGAAGCTTTAGCTTTAGCGAAACTGGCTAAGAAGTATCTATCCATCTGAAGTCATGTGAATATACTCTAAGGGAAGCTTTAGCATTCCCTTAGCGAAGCTTTAGCTTTAGCGAAATTGGCTAAGAATTATCTATCCATCTGAAGTCATGTGAATATACTCTAAGGGAAGCTTTAGCATTCCCTTAGCGAAGCTTTAGCTTTAGCGAAATTGGCTAAGAAGTATCTATCCATCTGAAGTCATGTGAATATACTCTAAGGGAAGCTTTAGCATTCCCTTAGCGAAGCTTTAGCTTTAGCGAAATTGGCTAAGAAGTATCTATCCATCTGAAGTCATGTGAATATACTCTAAGGGAAGCTTTAGCATTCCCTTAGCGAAGCTTTAGCTTTAGCGAAACTGGCTAAGAAGTATCTATCCATCTGAAGTCATGTGAATATACTCTAAGGGAAGCTTTAGCATTCCCTTAGCGAAGCTTTAGCTTTAGCGAAATTGGCTAAGAATTATCTATCCATCTGAAGTCATGTGAATATACTCTAAGGGAAGCTTTAGCATTCCCTTAGCGAAGCTTTAGCTTTAGCGAAATTGGCTAAGAATTATCTATCCATCTGAAGTCATGTGAATATACTCTAAGGGAAGCTTTAGCATTCCCTTAGCGAAGCTTTAGCTTTAGCGAAATTGGCTAAGAATTATCTATCCATCTGAAGTCATGTGAATATACTCTAAGGGAAGCTTTAGCATTCCCTTAGCGAAGCTTTAGCTTTAGCGAAATTGGCTAAGAATTATCTATCCATCTGAAGTCATGTGAATATACTCTAAGGGAAGCTTTAGCATTCCCTTAGCGAAGCTTTAGCTTTAGCGAAACTGGCTAAGAAGTATCTATCCATCTGAAGTCATGTGAATATACTCTAAGGGAAGCTTTAGCATTCCCTTAGCGAAGCTTTAGCTTTAGCGAAATTGGCTAAGAATTATTTATGCATCTAAAGTCATGTGAACATACTCTAAGGGAAGCTTTAGCATTCCCTTAGCGAAGCTTTAGCTTTAGCGAAACTGGCTAAGAAGTATCTATCCATCTGAAGTCATGTGAACATACTCTTGAGAAGTTTCAGCATTCTACTTTTTGAATTCATGGCACAAATTTTCATGGAATGGAATTTGTTAAAGCAATCAAAGGAAGATGTTTAATCTAGCAACTGATCACTTGACTTGAAACAGGTGGAAACAAACCTTAGCCTTGAATTTTCAAAGCAGTTTGAAGGCAAGTACAGTAAATATACAACTACTATCCAAATATGTTGTGAAAAAGGCCCGCAAAAAGTAGACGCACAAGACAAATGTGCTTCCTGCTTTATCAAATCATTCAAACAATTGTTATTCAAATAAAAACAAAACTTGCATGGAACTGTCATAAAATGATGGTTATACAGAGACTTGCCTCTGAAATTTTGTCCTCTGGAAAATAGGAATAGGCAGTAGATGAAGCTGTCAGAATTTCCAATGTTAACGGATTGTCCTGATCTGCAACCATTCTGCAAAACAGTTAATCTTAACATCATCACTTATATATTTGTAATATTGTCTATTCAGTCATTTGCGACATATCAAGAATTCCACTGGGTGAAACAAAGGTAAGTTCCCACTTTTGAAAATTCATATCACCAACAGTAATTGATGGGTTGGAATGAAATAAATCTGTTTGATAGCCAATGAGATTTATGTATTTTTGTGAAAACAATAGGATGGACCAACCTGCAAATTTAGTGCCTGTCAGCACCTGCCTGTCAGTGCAATTTAAATGTATTGCAATTTATAATTTACAGAAATATTTTATTTGTTTATGGTATGTATATAATTCAATTTTGATTAGTTAACTCTGGATATTGGTATATATATATGTGTATATATTGGTAGCTACAGTATTGAGTCAAATTAAAAAATTTGCAACAATAACAACAATAACTCTTGCATTTTATGAGCACTGGAAATATATGTCAATTCAACTTTACAAAGATTTCATTGATGCAAAATGCTGGGAAAAGGAAAGTGAAAAAACAACAGAGAATGTGTACCAAAGAATTTTTGTGACTTGTACCAGAATTATTTCCTTTATACACTCCACTTGCAGGATATGAAGGCTAGCCTTCAATTACGTAGATGGTAAATACAGGTTAGCCTGCTGCAAATCAAGAATCATGGTCAATGATTGTAACTCAACAAAGTACCACAGGAACAATAAATATGCCCCAATGGGTTGCATGTAAGTATTGATTTGGCACTTTCAATAATTATTCATAACAGAAGGCACAATAAAACCACTGCTATGCAATGAAGTGCAATTGATTTTTTCAGGGCCATAAGAAGGATCTAAAACTTTGGGGGTACAACTCTTCAAGGACACTTTTTTATAAAGCTAAAGAGGCACTTCCTGATGAAAGGGCATTGATCTGTCTTTTCTGTTTGTTGAAACTCTTAGGAGAGCACATCTTCCCAGTGCCCTTCAGCTCACAAGTCTCTGGATACTTTTCATTAAATCCATCTCATTAACAATAACTGTATACTGCAGTATAAAGACAAGCATTACTAACCCAACACCTTTGAATAGTAAAGGATTTTCACTGGCAGCACGGATGATTTTCTTTGACTTAATAGCATTCTTCATGTCAGTCAAAATAACGGTGTGCTGGAAGGTAAAGCAAAGAAGTCAATAGAATGAAAAGGGCTTCATCGATGTTATTTTTACCGTATAAATATATATGTATCATTTTTATATGAATATTGGTTCTTTCCCTTAATGTATCCCCTACTCGATTTTGGCATTTTGGGAAAACAAAGATCTGTGCTGTTTACAAAGCAATCCCTTTTTTGACTTGCATGTGCCATAAATCAACAACCGCTTGTCAGATTGACTTAAACAAGGTCTCAAAGTCTTGGTTGAAGTATATCAAATGTAACAGTATAAAGGACAAGACAATAGCACATATGCCTCCTCTACAGAAGTCCCATAAATGGGGCAAAATTTTTGGCAATCCTGTACAAAGACATGTTACAATTTCTTGGGATGCAAACTGTCACTTGAATATTCTTAAACATTTCAACAAAAAAGGAAAAATAAAATACCTGTCCATCATCTGATGAATCAAAGTTATGGTGATCAATCACTGATGTTTTTTCTTCATCAAATTCAATGCCACATTCACTGCCAAGTTCCTTGATTGGTGTTCCTACAAAGATATATCATTCACAAACATGACTTCATGGATTGGATCAAAGTAGAATGGCACAGATATAAAAGAAATATCCAACATAACATCATGACCTCATTTACAGTCAGTGTTGCCATCGAATCTAACAGTTAATTCTGTTTCACAAAAGTTTTCAATAGAAGATTACGCTAAAGATGGCGGCAAGGAACTTTTTCCCAAGACACACTGTGTTCTTAATCAAATTCCTATAGGATTTTTAAAGATTTGTAATTCAAATGCAATCCATCATGGTATGGTAAAAACTTCCTCACCACCATCTTTAGCGTCATCATCTATTGAGCCTATCATTCATTTTTCCGTCTGAGAAAAGCAAAACAATGAAAACTTGGCAATGAACTCTTCAACAGTTTCCTTCAAATATTGAAATAAATCTTACCAATGGAAGAACTGGCTGCTACAAGCACATTGTTTCCATCATCAATGAACTTTGTGATGGCAGCAACGTCTATTGAGCCTCCAAATTCTGAAAAACACAAGAGTCATCAGCTCATGATGTAAGGCTGCGTTCACATTGCACAATCTTTTGTAAGCGCGTAAACGCACGTGTAGATTTCCGCCATACTAATCCTTCAGAGTGTTCAGACTGCAAAGCATTTGCACGTGGAAAGAAGCTTGCTCATGCGAAAAAGCTTGTTGGTTAGCAAGCAGATTACTTACATGCGCCTGCAAGCAAAATCTATTGTAAGCTCTTCATTTCACAAGTAAAAAGCAACCTGCTATATGGGATCCTATGGAAATGTCAATCTGAACAGGAAAACGCAAACAAAAGTGTGTTTACGCAAGCAAAAGCATGCACGCAAAAACAAGCTTTTAATGTGAACACAGCCTAAGATCTTTTTTTTTAAATTCAGATAAAAATTTACAAGGTTTGTTACATTCTACTACTAATTATAAACATACAACACTACAGCAGGCCTTACTGGGAATATTTTGGTAGGTGTGTGGCCAATTGCACTCCTAATGCATATCAGGCATGCAATGGAGTGGAATTGAAAATCGCCACAAATTTCATCAAAGCATGTCTATTGGAATTTTTATTGTAATCATGTCATAATGATGATTTTGGAGCATAGAGGACTTTCTTATCAGTTTTGAGCAAGGATAAATTTTTTTATGTTTTTTAGTCTTTTTATAATGCAATTCTTTCATGCTCTTTAAAACAGCATCCAGACACCAGAGATCAAGAAATCTTTTCTTTTGGTGTGTTACGTAAAATGGGCAAGAAGAGTGCAACTTGATTAATGCAGGATATCAATACATACCTTCAACACTTGGAGAAAAAATGATGAGATTCTTGTACAAGTATTCTCCATATTTCTGTAATAAAAGACCTGGATCATCTGCTGTCTTGAAAGTTAAATCAAATCCTTTTTCTGTGGATGTAAGAAACACAAAATTGATTCATTGGTTGGAACATTTGTGCAGTGCATTAGACTTATTATGGGATTCTGTCAGGGATAACAAGGTGTAAAAACAATTGATTATTATTTCAAGCATGATGGCCCTTGGTGCACATTTTGCAAAGATTCAGGTCTAAGATGTCATAAAAAGCAGGCCAGTCTGCAGAGTATGGCACTTTTCAGCAACATCTTTGGTGTGCAAGCAGAAGTTTTTCATTCTACATTGCCTTTTTTTAAAATACCCTGTTGAATTCTCTGGTTAGCTAAAAATTGAAATGAAAAATGCAATTGCCATACTACCCTGCACACCTGCCTGAAAGCAAGCAAAACGAAGTATTATTGTTGATTATTCTCTTTTCTATGGGTAACTTTTTGTTTTCTCTCGTTTAAAATAATTGTAATTGCATCAAAGATGATTTTGCATGAAGTGAATTTATCATCCTAGGAAACAAACTAAAACTGGCTTTGCTTTCTTCTTGGTTAGGCGACCATCTCAAAATCAAAAATGTTTGGTTAGTGTCGTCCGACCGACCGTCTGTTCAAATGAAAGAAATCAGATTTTTGGGTCGGGCGTCTAAAACGTTATACAGGAAATTTAAACAAGCTTTTTCAGTATTTGCATAAATGTATGATTCTTCTGACGTTACAGTACTTGCGCTACAAATACAAGAAAATGGCATCCAGGAGAAAGTTTCCAATCAGAAACTTCCCGATTTGCCGCTTCTGAGCTTTGCTTTGATCTAATGTCATATCTTTCAAGCTGATTTTCGGAGAATGTTGGCATGCAATTGAAAACGAGGCAAGCTACTCCAGAGCCATGACACATGTGTTAACGGTGATGGCACAACCGGCCTAAATTTTCGTGTCCCTAAAATAGTCCAAACCTTAAAAAATTTGGAAAAAATAAAAATTTGATCATGTTGCCGACCGACCGACCGACCCATATTTTTCGGTCAAAATGACACTAACCAAACATTTTTGAGACGGTCGCCTTACCTGATATCCAGTATGGAAAGTACGGCACTTTTCGACGAGATCTCGGGTGTGCACGAAGAAAATTTGAAGTGTGCAGTGTGCAACGGCTAGCAAGTGGGCACTTCAAGTGTGCACATCTTGAAACTTTTCAAATCAGATGAAGTTTGTTGATTTTGTAAGTGAAAAAGGCTGTAACAGCTTAGGTAGTAGGAATGAAGATTCTAACTCTTATTTATTCGAGGAAGCTACCAGTATCTATCAAAAATGCAATATCTTTCGATGTCATAGAATTCTAAAATTCTTTAGATGTCTAAAATTCAAAATTTTCAAAATTTGAAAAGTCTCCCATTAGTCATGATCCTTTTTGTTTCCCTCAATGGCACATTTTCCAAAAATGGGTCATTTTCCAGCAGTCTAAAGGGCGGGATCATGGAAAATTTTCCCGGGGGCAAGCCCCAGGACCCCCGTTTTTTGTTCACTTCACTTGTGTTTCTTTTCAGCCCCCCAATATGAAATTCGTTCCAACAGTCATAGAAAGTCAAATCAAATGTCTTGAGTACTTTTTGTTCCTTATCAGTATTCCTAATGACACTCTTATTCTTCTTTTTTTCCTCAAATCTTTGGTCGATCTATGCATCTATGCTGTTCTATATGTATCCCGTGATCATCATCATTTCAGCTATGGAAAGGGGAGCTCAAAGTTGCAAATTTTCACCCTTCCGCACACAGATCCTGCTCGGTTGTTTTGTCGTAAATCACTTAGGTGTGCAACTAACAAGTCAACCAAAAATCTTGGGTGTGCATCTGCCATACTTTCCATATGTATGTATGTATGTATGTGAAATTCGCCATCTAACTTAAAGTTTAAAACTAATTATCTAATAAAATAAAAGAAAAGTCTAATTACAATGGTTACAGAAATTAAGATGAAAAAGTTAAAAATCTAATTAAGACACCCCCAGTTAAAAATGGCAGGGATAGCATTAAAAGGTCAGTGCGACTTTGTTTCCATAATGGTCCCTCCAGAGGTCTCTTTGAAAGAAAAGAATGTTCAAATGAAATGAAAAATAAAATAAAATGAAAAAATAAATAAATAAATAAATAAATAAAAAAAAATGAGATGAAATGAAATGTTACCTCGAAAGGTAATAAGAGAAATGCTGTATTTTCAAGATTGTTGATAGACTGTTTTGTTACCGCTTTTAGAATCCTAATAAAATATATAGGGACTAATTTCCTGAGTATGGAGGTCTTTAAAGAATTTGTCCTTGATCTTATGCTTGAAGCTGTTGACATTCTTCGCAGATTTTAGGTCTGAGTTTAGAGAGTTCCAGATTTTAGGTCCTAGGTAGGAGAGACCATTTTGTCCTTTGTTACTCTTTCGAAAAGGTTTATCAAGTTTGTTTTTAGATCTTCGAGTGACCCTGATCTGGCCAGCTGGTGAGAATATCTCGGACATATAGGATGGAGCTGAATTATCAAAAAATTTGAAAACCTTTGTAGCAGTGCATTGTTCAAATCTCTCTTTCGTGGGGAGCCAATTTATGTCTTTAAATTCTTTGATTCCTATATGCGCTCTATTATTCAAATTCAGGCAGAACCTGATACATTTATTTTGAGCTGTTTGAATCTTACTGGCCTGATATCCATCAAAATTTATGCTGGACATTTTTTTCCTCCATAATAAAGAGTTATAAACATTTTGCTTCAAATATCTAAACTGTTCTGCACCAAGACAAGAAGCAATATCGAAGTTTTCAAGTCTAAAACATGGAATTTATCGAGGGCCCTAGGCCGTCATCTTTGTGTTGGGTTGCCTAGGCCCATCCATTGTTCATGAAGTCAGTTACAGTGAGCGGACTTACCTTGCAAGAAATTGAAGAATATTGAATGTGTTTCTTTCACGTAGACATTTTCAAGAAGAACGAGAGTTTTGCCATCTACAGAAGCTTGACTTGGACCAACAGTCACCAATGCAACTGCAATGAAGAGTGCAGTAATGCTTCGACACGTGTCCATTTTGAGTAATGGCGGAGTGAAAAGGACTTCGTTTTGTGACCCTTGTACCTCTGTGTTCTGCCGTGATTGTTCACAACCTCGCCGCAGTCAGGAGACTGGGACCTAGTACGTCATTAACTCCTCTTCATCTTAACTTGAGACTGGATGGTCGACGGAATATGGAATTCATCCGTACCAAGTCGTTCGATGATCTCTTATTTCTTATCTCAAAATTTTTTACAACTCTCAAGGCTTCTTCGACCATTCTTTGAACACTTTCTTAGATGTTATCCAGCCATCAACCTCTAAGACAAAACACGCAAATCTCCCTTGTCGTCAAAGAATCGACCGAGTAGAAATATGATCCTATAAACGAGACTTTTGAAAAAAAGTCAGACATTAATTCTGGATACATTCTTTAGGAAGGACAAATCACAAATGCTTGATGAAATGTAGCCTTAAAAACCAATTTAGAAAAATTTCAGCTGCGTTGAAGCATGGAAAAGTCTGTGACGATGCGTCGAGAGAGCAATTACACTTTCCATCAACCCTCATGTAAATCAATGAAGGAGTTGGCAACGAAAGGTGGCAGAAATCAATGTGACAAAGTCACTTCACAAAGACAATTATTCCAAATGCTAGAATATTTCATGAAAATCATCCCTTTAAAGTACGTGCATACCTAAAAAGATATCAATCTATAATTACTCAGATGGTATGAACTGACGTGATCATAGAATAGTGTAACACATGGTTTCAATCACACATGAAATAGTTTCTCAAAACCAGCAGATTATCAGGTGGAAAAGAACCCTTGATTTATATAAGTCAATTTACGTGGCAAACGAAAAATGAATTTTTGCTGTAAACAGCTTCACTTATGGGAGCGGCCATTTGTAATCCTGGATACTGGGGTGGAGGATTTTTGGCAGGGGTATGAAACTTTTTTCCATTATTTTGTGGGGGTACAAAGATTCTAAAAGCGATTGCTATGGGGTACAAAAGAAATTGCCTGGAAAGACTTTGGATGAAGTCATTGGTCTATGATTAAAAGAGAATTTAATAGACATCTGGAAATGATGAATCACTTAACCAGTATGAAAATCGCCTTGCATAAAATGGTATCTGTCCATGTCCATATAAAAGTCAATTTTAAGTCTGCTGTGCAACTTTGACTAAAATCACAACTCCAGCAAAAAGTTATCGTTACTAAAAGACAATAAAGTTCTACAAGAATTATATTCTTCAGGTCTACGTACATATGCGTTGAAATCTCATAAGAAAAGCTGACAATTATCTTACGAAAGCATCTTATCTATCTTTGTAGCTTCTTCTAAAAACTACGACAAATCAATTATCACATTAATTGTACATTTAACTTTTAAGAATCAGTTTTAATTTCGTTTATTAAAGATATCATTAAACACACCAAATGACCTAAAATATCTTAACAAAGGAAAAATAAGTTCACCTCTGTGCACCAAAAGTACTCCGCTCAGTGACAGATAGCTCACAGGGACCCCAGGAAGTTGTATAGCCCCTCCCCACCAATGATTTTAGAGGCCTTCCTCTGAGCCTCCTTTGCGATTGCGAAACACGTAATACTTACGTCATAGCTTTGCAATCGCAAAGGAGGCTACTTAAATCATACGTCATTGCTTCGCAATCGCAAAGGAGGCTCAGAGGAAGGCTTCCATATATCATTGGCTATACAACTTCCAGGGGTCCCTGTGGTATCATTCAGTTATTTGAGCAATGTGTTAGCTGTCTCGAAGTTCTCTCGAAGGTTTCTGGTGTCCACTGAAAAGTAATGACAGCAAAATAGCATGTCTCCACAATATGGTTTGGAACTGCATTTGATCATTTTCTGTTCGGATATGTTCTTTTGAGAATTTCGTCAGTAACGTCTTTGCCACCTTGCTTGGGATCCTTTATAGTAACTGGCTTTCCTCGTTGGCCCCTACTGCCTGAGGTTGTTGCATCATTAGGAGTCGATTGTGCCATGGTGGACTGCGTCTGTTGGGGTGTAGAATAAGTAGCAACAAGTGTGGAGGTCGGAGAGCTCGATGGGTGATAAAATGTAGGCTGGTAAGGAGGGGAGGCTCTTGGCTGATGAGATCCCAATCCCAACGGGTTGTGCGGAGGAGAGACTGACGAATTGAGAGGAATTCGTGGCTGCAAAGCGTTTGCAGGAGGTACTCGCTGTTCTCTCTAGGAAATTGACAAAAAAGTTCATCATAGTTTCAGGCAATTAGGAGGCAGTTAATGCATCATGAGTATAAATTCCAAAGTATAAAATTGTATTACCTACTCCTTTGAACTGAATTTGTCGTAGTTTTTCTGAAATCAATTTGTGAACAATTTTCAGCAAAATATAAAGCAGCAGCATGAACAAATTTCATTATGCATTCCCTTTGGTGAGCACGAAGCTCATCCCTAAGATACGGTGCCCATACAAAAGAACTGATACCAAATCGACTAAAATTTCAATCAGAAGATAAAAATCAGCTGAGGAATAAAACTGGGTTATTCAATGATAGTTGGATAGTTGGAAGATCTAGAAATTCGTTTCTTTACAGCGAAGAAAGTAGAATTTCCATTATCGTTTACATATAGACCCAATTCTCTCGAAAACCATCAATAATGGAGCCAAAGTTCTTTTACCATGATAATAGCACAAATCAATCAGTGATTTTAAGAAAGAGCAGCAATTATTCAAGCTAATCCTCCGCAGCAAGGTTCAAAATAATGTACTTATGTTTTTAAATCTGAGAAAACAGGTTTGCAATCTCTTATTATCATATATCTATACATATATATTTCATTTCTACTCACCATATCGTTGGAAGAAATAGCCTTGCTTATTCTCGCTCCTCTACCTTTGTTGTATTGTGAAATCTGGCATTTTTGACTGCCTTGTGTAGAAAATTGCTGCACCTTGTCTGCAGAGAGAAAGTTAATTATCACTCAACCTTTACAATAACTAACTGGCTAGGAAAACAAGTACTTTAGGATTCTCTTAGATTTTCAAATCTAGATGAAATATGATATGAATCCAGATAAATTGAACAGGAACCGTAGCAGCGGCGAAACTAAAGCAATAACATTAGTTAGCAAGTGTAGCGTCTTGGGAAATGGGAGCAAACTGCACCATTACATGGAATGGAATAAGAGTAATAGGCCTTTCCAAATTAGTTGACATTACAAGATGGCTTTGCCCCCCCCCCTGTCTCTCGCAACTCCTCATTCTTACAGTAAGTTCAGTACAAAAAGACTGCCCGTCTCCCTTCCGACTGTCTCAAGACAAACACGCGTTCATTACATGGAACAAGAGACAATTAAGGCTACGTTCACACTGCTCCGTTTTCATTTCTATCCGTTTTTGTTGATGAAAACGCTGCCCGTTCACATTGCTCCGTTTTCAAATAAATACGCTATGAAAACGATAGGCGTGCACATTGCTCCAGCAAAACGGTCTTGTTAATCTCCTTTTCAAAACAAAGCATTTTTTCAATAGCTGTCAACAAGGCGCCAATCATGACTTTGAATGCCATTGTAATCAAAAGTCTATTAACAAAGGAATTTGCACGTTTTCAAATGTCTCCGTTTTTGGCGTTCACACTGAAAACGGATCGTTTTCAAAACGCATCGTTTTCAAATTTATGCGTTTTCATTAGCGTTTTCGAAAAGCCCCGTTTTCACAGCGGAGCAATGTGAACGCAAGGCAAAAACGGAGAAGTTTTACTCCGTTTTCATATGAAAACGTAGCAGTGTGAACGGGGCCAAAGATGGCTTTGATGACACTGTCTCTGACGTTTTCGTTATTGTGTGCGTGATAAAAGCAGATTTCCACAAACCGAAAGAAAGGAAGAGAGACATTGCAGCTTGCTTATTCTTTTCAAATATTTTGCAGCTGATGCTAAAATTAAGAATATATTACACCAAATGATATCATATTGCTTGCAACATTTTCAATGTACGGCGGCATAACATGGCGTAATCAAAAGGCCTACTCGCCGATTGCATGTGAAGATTTTGATCTTTGCTCCTGGCTGACGGTATCTTCATTTGGAAATTCTGTCAAAAGGAGGAAAACAAGAATGACTCAAACACTAAAATACAACACAGTAAATCTTGAATTAAGGGGGCCGTGAGCATATAAACTGGCTCAAGCCACTTGCGGTCAAGCTCTAGCCTATCAGATATTTTCTTGTTATCAGTTACCCAAATATGGTCCGGCACCTGTCACAGTCCATTGTCTTGTTGGGCTATCTTTAGCAAAAGTCTGTAAATCCTTAACCTTGATTTCAAAAAATTTCCTTGAAGAAGAATCAGTGTAAATCAAGAATTTTTGATTTCAAGAAAACCAAAAGCAATTTACCATTCAATGTGTTTGTTGACCATGCACGCTCTGAATCTTTCTTTCCTAACCTCGCATGCGGTGGAGTGTACGGAATAGCACCACCTATACGAATGAAAAATATAACAAAGTCAAAATTGCAGAATACATTAGTGAACAATACTTTGGCAGTGAGATTACACTGAGTGCCAAATGCAGTTGAAATGTGTCACATTGGGTTACGGTGCCTTTTTCGATACCCAGCGCTAGAAAAAGAGGGTGAAAACTCTACCCTTAAAAATGAAAATCTACGTCGGACAAATATGCTAAGTACCCCCCACGTTAATGTGAAGAAATACACTCTAAAAAGTCACAGAAAAGCCATTGTCGAGAAGATCAATATAATGGGTCTACGCGTAGGCTAGCACTACCCACGCTGAGCCAAGACATTGTTCTTACTGCTTAAAATTCTTGTTTTTGTCATAATTTACATACCAGAAGAGCCACTGTTAGGGTTTCTCACTCTAACAGAATTCCCTCCTTGGTCAATTTCTTGCTGGTTAGAAGAAGAAGAGCTCTGTTTTCCATCGGTCATATTTGATAGACTTTTCGCAGCTGCCACATGTCCTAGCTTTTCATCTTTCACACTTTCTAATGGGTGCACATGAGTCTCTTTTGTGATTCTAACGTTAGTGCCATCGTTACTTTCTGAAAAAGTTAAGTTTGGAGTTAAACCAAGAAACACATTGAATGTTTTATCTACCTACGTTAAATCAATATTTGGGGTCTGTGAATTACAACATGGACAAAACTTCAAAATTTTGGGTCCACAAATCTGGAAGAAGGAAGAATTGTGGAATTTGGTGTGAGTTTCAAAAGTATTAGACTCAATATTTGGGGTCCCCAAAACATTAGGCTTAATATTAGGGGTCAGCAAAGAAATAGTGGCAACTTGCCGAGATAAACGAAATAAATCTGAAAGTATGAAAAATATGAAACGAAACAGTCAACAAAAGTTAACAAAGGTTTTAATCACTCTATTTGTAATGGAAAACCAAGTGGATCAATCTTAAATGGATAAATTTTGAAAACGCTGCTCAAAAATGGAGTGATTCTGACGCAGAGATTTTAGAAAATGCATCATTTTCATGAAAACTAAGAGCCATTTGAAAGATAACTGTGTTATCATTCAACCCTGTTTTCTCTATATTTCTAATGCCAAATACGGCTTTATACACACTGAAAATAAATTATATAATGGAAAGACCTGCATTTTCATGTCGAAGTCTCTCTCTCTTTGAAAACAAAGCAACAGAGAAGGTTCAAGATAATCTGACAGTGGCATAATCTGAAAGTGAAGCAATCTAAAAACAGAGTAACAAGACCTCCAATGCATAAGGGTACAAGCAAGGGTTTTTATCAGGCAGTGCCCATAGATTTTTTCTTCCCATACACTTAATGCTAAAATAATAAAAGATTTATTTCTACAGTACATTGGCACATTATAAAGCCAAACTTCATATTCAGTTTTGACGCATCTTCTAACCTCTCGCTTGTTTCACCCTTTGGCCAGTGTGGTCAGTCATCAATGAAACCAAATATCTTTTGAAGTGGTCTTGATAGAAGCTCTCTGGCTCTGTTCTATAACTGCCTTGAAGGTTAGGGAACCAATCACAAATCGAGTTGAAAATATCATTCATTGACATTTCAAAAAGTCCTTTTTGTTTCTTCATGTTACCAATACTAAATTGCACCGATTTCACTTTTCTTTCCTGTTCATTGCAAGAAGTTAGTCTCCCTAATATTTGGCCTTCAAACTTCAGAATCTTGAGATCATCTGTTTCCTTCAACAGTTCATGCAAATTGTTAATTTCAGCTGCTGTCTGGTCAGCATTGAGTTGGCATCCTAGTTGTCTGAGATCACAATCAATTTTTTGCTTTCTTGCCTCAATTTGTCCAGGTGCATCTTCTTTCACCTTGTCAAACAAATAGGAAACAATCCCAAGCATATTGTTCTTGGCTTTTTCCAAGTAATCAATGAAATCCTCTTCCACATTTCTTTTCAGATTTTCAGCATCTTGTTTTAGATCTTCAAGATCCTTGTTGTTTCCATCAGCAATTGATTTGCACTGCATAACATGACGCCTTAGATCTCTCCCTGTTGGTAAATTTGAAAACTGATTACTGTGTACCACAGCCGCCAGCTGTTGGATCGTTTTGTTGTGTTTGCATGGAATGACATACTGTAGCAAAAGCAAATGATGAAAAGATGAAAACATGACATGACAGCGAATAAGCAAGTATGAAAGTAGAATAATCATGTGCATTAACCATTCAAGCAGATTATAAATAGTAGGAGTGACATTGCTGCAACTAAATTTGTGTGTAGTGGTCCATCGTTCAGTTTGCTCTATTTGATTTTCTTTTGTTACTTGATATTCCTATTCAGTTGTTCATATTTTTATTGTTCATATATTTTTCTTTTCCTTCTTCGTGTAAAGTATTTGTTTTCCAATAGAGATCTTCTCACCACTAATGCATACCCATGACTTAGCCAAACTTCCACACAAATTTACCCCCAGAGCCAGTTTCCATAGAGTTTTTATCTTTTCACTGGCTTTATGATATAGAATGGGTGTAAGTTGATCTCCATCACTGTGATGCCTTATGGTTCTTACTGATTAACATGTAGATGCATAACGTTACATGTTATTCATATAGAAATGACCCCTACTGTATAAATACAGTTTACACTGGGAGAGCTACTAAGTATCATTTAGGACAACATGCTTACCTTTTGCAGAAATTGTTTTATTTTCATGTCCTCTGTGATCCTTCAGAAGGCAATCAACACATACTGGATGCTGGCACTTAAAACAGTAATATTGCAAATTAATCTTATGTTCAAAGCAAAGGAACTTTTCACCATCTTCAACCTCTGCAATACAGTGTTGCAACTCTTTGCAATCATTAGAATCCTTCTTCTTAAAACAGCCTTTACAATACTGCTTTCCACAAATAGTACACTCATATATCACATCCTCTGCATTGATGCAAACACACTTTGGAACCTGTGTAGTTGCCTCAGTAGGTTCGCGATCCAAAAGATTATTATGAACTATACTTTGTTCTATATCACTGACCAACTTGCTCTTGTAAGACCTATCACATACTGGGCATTTGATCATAACTGGTCCCTCAGGCACAGTGAGCACTTCATCTTCTGTAAGTGATTTAGATACCATACAAGCAAGGCAGTTCAGGCAGAAAACATGCTGACAAGTGGTCCTCAACATCCTAGGTGATTTCATGCGTTCAAAGCATATGGGACAGGTCAATATATCATCAGTTTTGTTGCCACCTGACATAGTGCTAAGGATCCTTATGACAGACAACAAAACAAATCAATGGCCACTATCATATAAATAAAGCTTATTGTAAATTTTCTGTTTTTTCTTTGTCTTTATATCAGGACATGTATTTTATTAAATTAGGGCTATGCTTTATAATAAACAACAATAATAATAAAATCATAATATATTCATATACAGGAAAACTCCTTAAACGAAATCAATTTGCTGCTATCAACCACGGACCTGTCAATCTAGTGAACCTGGGGGATTTACAACAATAGTTATTTACCATATTATATTACGATAATTGAGTTTAAAGAACATGTTTAAAGTCAAAGTCACAATCTGTCAGAATTCTTGTGTAAACTGTTAAATGACTTTGGTGCAGAATAGTACGGAGACCATCGATGGATGCGCCAAAGCTACAAAGAGATGCATCTGCAATAGTCCAAAGAATCCGTAAGGCTACTATAGGCCCGAAGATGAAGTTTGATGATGTGTTGTTTTCCGCTCTTTGATAAACTTGAAATGAAGGTATCTTTTCTTTTCTTTGTCTTCAAAAGAAGGAATGGTCCATTTGTTGGCCACAAGTAGCTTCAATCACCCCAATACAGCCAATAAACAAAACCTAACTGCCTAGCATTTGCTTGGCTCTCTGTCTCGATTCAGGCTCCCTGAGTCACTTCCAGACCAGTGCTTCTGAGAAGGCAGTGTCACAGGGGACCAATAGTGCAAAGCTATACATGTAATGCAAAGCCCTTCAGGTATTTTCCGTATTTTCATTTCATTTTGTAGGATTTCGATTGGATCCAGGATGTTTGTGGAATAGCTGAAAGGTCTAATAGCTGAAAGATCTACAGTATTTGCTATAACTAAACATAACCATTTGAAAAATTTTCCTTTTTTGGAATTTTTTCTTGTTTTGGAAAAATTTTCCTTTTTTCGTGAAGAAATTTGCTAACTGTTGATAGAGAATAGAGAAAAGTAAAACCTTCCTGAAAATAGAAAATATTCGCGCTACTTACACAAAAATGTCTTATTTGTAGAGATTATCAAATTAAATTAAAACTCCAGTTGCTTAGTCATGGAACCTACAATACCAACTAATATTGATTCTATGAATTCCTGGGTACTAATTCTTCCACAAACTTGTGGACTCGAAGCACTGACAGTAAATAGTAGAACTGAAGTTTGAACAAAAGAGAACCTAAACGCCTTGAATAGCCTCATTTCCCATTCAGGCTGACTTGCAAAATTATAGGTTTTTAAACTTGGGTTTTACTGTATGGTGGAGGGGTCACTGGGGGGAATGCAATTCCGCATTTCCGCAATTTTTCTGCCCTGTTTCCGCAAATCCGCAGACATAAATTGGCTATTTCCGCTATTCATTAGTGTTATGAGAAAAATCTTCCTACTTCATATAAAACACGACAGAAACCATTTTCTTTCCATTTTGCACGTGACCGATCAGACTCGAGCAGTTGCAATCATCATGGGTGATTATTTTGCGCGAAAATTTTGTTGTTGTTGTTGCTATTGTGGCTGTTGTCTTCAGATCTTTGTAATATGTATTTTTTCGTTTGTTTTAGTGCCTTTAAGTAAATGTTACGCAATATTTTGTCGGAATGAGCATCAAATTTGCGATTTTTTAGCAACTAATATTAATTTTGCAGAAATATCCGCATTCCGCAAAAATGCAACAAATATCCGCAATCCGCAGAAATAATTTTTAATTTCAGCAATTCCGCAGTGAAAATAGGCCGATATCCGCTATCCGCAAAACCCCAGTGACCCCCCCTATGGTTATTCGGTTCCGTGTCATCAGAATTTGCGATGTTTCAATAATCCTTCCATGAACTTTCCATCCAAGTGTATTTTTTGCTTGCATCTCACTTGAAGTTATGAAGTCATTAAATTTCTAAAATCGAAAGACTTGTGCGTCCCATTAAATTGTATAACCTTCATCTAGGATGTTTTTCTGGAATTACTATCAATTTTCTCAGCATGGAAACTACGATGGTTTCAAATTTTTTAAACCTTGTTTTGGCCCATGCTCCTAATGGCAGTGAGTAGTGATTATTACCGGGTTAAAATTCTTTTTACATGTTAAGCTTCTGGTGTGGTCATGAATATTAGAAACATTTGCGATTGGAAAAAGAAGCGCGCTGTACTTTGGAAAATAATCAAAAAGCCCGAAAAGCACACGGTAGAATTCCGTCAAATTATTTTAAGTTTCTTTCAAGCCTTTAAATCCAAAGAACCTGAACCAAAATAGAAGCCCATGTTGTCGAATTCAATTTGCTTAACTTCTATAATTTATCTTAACGAAGGTAAAGTGAGTTTTCCTAAAGAATCATTTTGCTCTCAAATTCAGAATGCTTGTCGATTTCATTACATATCACCACACCCCTAAAAACTTCTTTCTTCGTTCTTACCTATGACAAAGTTCGTATTTCTTATCTCTTACTGGTCTTACTGGCTGTAAACAGTCTTCATCCAGTACGGTATGTTATCTTCAAAAATCATTCTTAAGCTCTGAGATCAGCAATATTTGATTAGTCATTTTACATTACAACATTACAGTTTACAACATTCCTACGATTTCTTACTTCTTTGTAACGAATCTAAAAAAGCGACTTTTTTAGCTGTAATATTCCTTGTCTTTACCACATTTACAAAGAATTATTTTGCTCTAAATTTGCAATTAGTCGATTTACGATACATCTAAAATTTCCTGCTCTTTTGTAATGAACGACGCAATGAGTTTTTCTTTACTCTTACTGGCGGATTTTCTTCATTAATAGTTGCACTGCTTCGAACCATTCTGCGCTTCGACCCTTTTCGTTCTTTACAGTCACGTGTGGATTGCAATTCTAATGATTCCAGCTTATCTTGAAGTTTCATTACCATGATTTCATTCTCCAAATTTGAGTCCAAGACTCTTTCCACAGAATTTGATCTTACACGTTTCTCTAACTTTTCAAAAAATCTGAATTCATGGTTCAAACATTTCTGGAACACAACAAACGAGGATTCCATATGTTCCTTGTCCTCATTTATGTTGTTTGCCCCAAAGAAGTCTTCACAAATAGGAGCAAAATCCCTCATAATTTCATTCTTTTCTTCTTTGCATTTATAAGCTTTGAATGTTGCTTGGCTTTCAAAGATTGACCTTACTTTCTCAAAGAAATTTCTGGTCATTGAAGAACCTTGTTTTGGTGTATATCCCCTGCTATCTGTACTACATGATAAAATTTTGTCTCTCGTGAGGTTCACATTTGAGACATACATGCATGATTGATTGATGGACGTCTTTTGAACTATTGCTACAACTTTTGACATCAAGTACTTCTTCAGTTTACTTGATATACCTTCTAAATACCCTTCAGTGACAGGCGTAAGGGAATCTACCATCTTAGAAACCTCTGCAGTCAATTTGAGATAGACATCCTGATTAGGGATTTGGAACAGTGTTGATCTATTGATGACAGTTTTGTCCTGTTTTAAGACTTGCACCATGTCATGTAAGCTACAACTCATGTCTTTGTGGTCACTGGCATAAACGATATTTGAAATATTTTCATGAATCTTTGTCAGCAAATCTGACATGATGTTGTAGTAGGAACAAAAATTAAGTGATGCAAATGCCATCTGAAACTCATGTTCTAATTGGTTCATATCATCTTCTTGTAAATTTGATAATGAATGTAAAATTTCCAGACATTCACTCTTTATTACTTCAAAGCCTCTTGAAAACTTTTTGTCCAACATGGAATAAATAGATTGAATAGCCTTAGCCAATTCTGACACCTTCTTACTGTGAGATTCCAATACCTCATCTTTTACTTGAATCTGAGCTGTCTTGAAATCTTTCAAATTTGTTGACATTGTTGTTCCTAACTCTGTGAAATTTTCTTCTGTTAGCACCTCATCTTGTTGCAATTTCTCAAATAATGATTCTTCACATTCTTTCAGTAATCTGACTAATTTCTTTCCAGTTGTTCTTTGAAATTCACCAACCAATTCTAAACTGTCAGATTCCATTAAAACTTCATAATTCAGAAACATTTTGAAATCATTCAAAATGAAATCAATTTGTGCTATGACAAACTTTGATACTATTTTCTTCTTTGAGAAATTGAGACCCTGCATTGCATATGTCCGTTGCTCTGCCCTTTTTGACTCTAACTCCATAAATGCTTGCTTTTTGTTAGTTGCAATGTCTTTCTTTGCTTGCTCCGTCAGTTCAAATAAATCTTTCTCATAATTAGAGCAGAATTCATTAAGTTGTTCATACACATTTGCAATGTATTCATTCAAATACTTCTGAGAGCTTGCAGCACTAAATCCTTTCTTCTTTAGAAGTCCTTCTACAGATTCATAAACAATGCTGAGTCTTTGTCTTGTAATTTCCAAACTGAACCATTTGTTCATGAAACTACCCATCAATCCAAGTTCTCTTTTTACAAATACCTCTATTGCAGTTTGTTCACATCTTTGGTCCAGAATTTCTCTCTGGATAACTGACAGATACTTACTTAATCTTTCTCCTGTTATAATGCTTGATTCCTTGTCAAAAGAAATTAAATCTTTTATTTCATTTTCTAATTGTACCAAAATATAATGCAGTTTGTTTGTGCAATGTTTTAGTTGCTCTTGCTTGACAGGATCATCTAGCAGTTGTTCATATCTTGTGACAAATATTAACTTCTCTGTCTCATTTATTCTTCTTTCCTCAAAGAGATTACACAACATGAGTTCAATCAAACACAGGAATGCTTCTCTGTGAAATGACAAAGACATTTCAAAACAGCTAAGAAGAAATTGAAAACAATGAGTTGTAATTGTAGGTGGTAAAGAATTCTTGCTGCTTGTGAACAATGTTGCTAAAATCTCAAGAACATTTGAACCTTTCGATGAAGATATATCATTGTTCTGCATCAATATATTTCCTTCTTCAATTACTAGGCTAATCCGGGAGTGACTCCTTCCTCTTGCTTGCTCATTATCCTCACGTGGTGATTCATGCCTAGTAGATATATAATTTGTTTGTAGTGGTACATTTTCAAATGATTCTGGATCATATTCTCTGAGATGCGACATACTTTGTGCTGCTTTAATCCTCATTGTCTTTCTTTCCATTGACAGCTTTTCACGTTCACGTTCAGCTGTCAGCAATCTCATCACATATTTCACAAATATGATGACAATAATTGCAACCAATAAAAATGATAAAAAGAACGCGAGGACCACATATCCATTTGCAATTTTTGTGATATACTTCGTCTCAGTCAATGTAACATCTATGCAGTTATTCACAGACATGGTTAGTTCATACGCTTACTTAGTTGAATATTCCTCTCTTTTCACCTAAAATGTTCTGCCGAGAAGTCTGTCTTTATCCATCTGTAAGCAGTTTTATACTTCATGGGCAACGCACGTCTAGATGATATTGGCTGTGCTTGTGTGTGCTGTGTGTTTAGGCCAAGAAAGAACGGCAAGGTGGTGAAAATGGAGGGCCTAAAAGTCACGACGTGCGATACCTTCCTTCACAAATATTCTGAAACGAATAACTTATTACCGACAATCCTTCTTACCATGCAAGGCGAGCAGTTGCTTTACAAAGGAATAACTTCGCGCCTACGTTCTTGTTGTCTTTCGTGCTCTATCTCCAGTATCGTAAACAACTTATCACAGGGCGTAAATAGCAACAAGGAAACAAGAGAGGACATCTATTCCTGCGCAGCGACAAGTAGTGGCAGAGCCCGCCCTCGACGCAAAATTTTGATGTAAAAAATTGAACAAATTGAGACCAGTCAAATTGAGGATGGTATGGGTATGTGCCATCCATATGGGTGGGTTTTTGAGTCCAAAATTCCCCGAAAAAGGTCCTTTTTTGGCGGATTCCCCTTAAATATTGGTGAAACATGGGTAGGTTTGGCTGAAATACGTAAAAATAGTTGAAAATGGAAATAGATAGTTTTCTGCCAAAATTCACAAACTGCAATGATTTTGGCCTTCTATCGAAGCTGTTTGACCAGGAACATCTCATTTTTGTTCAGTCCTCTTTGTGAGTTTCTTTTTGCCAATTTGCCAATGTAAATTATGGAGGAAATCGCGAAAATACGCTTACGCAAAAATTTACAATCAGTGTTCATCGTTTCCCTGTTACTTGTACCCAGTCTCCTGTCCTAAAATTCTCTTCGAAGCCGCATGTGAAGGAAGGGTAAAGTCAGCTCAAAGAAAAGAAACCGGTTCAAACTGCTTGAGAAAGAAACATTATTTCACGATGGCAGACGACGAGGATTGGCTTGCTGTTGTTGATGAACAATTATCAAAGCAAAAATCAAAAGAACGAAGTGATGCTGATGCTGCCTCCCTCACTGGCAAGGCAAGTATTTCATTCACTTGACAAATTTCGAAACTTTACAAAAAGAGGGCGACTGACTGTGCTTGCTGCTCAAAGCGCGGGCAAGATTTGAAAATTTAACAGTAGATTCTCTTCTCCTATCATCTTGCACAGATATTTATTTGCCCAGGCAGTATGCAGAATCATGAAAATTTAAAGTTTTCCCTCTTTGATCAAACTTGATTGAGGCTAGTTTCACGAGTGGAATTAGGCAGGAGTTTTGCATAGTAAAGAATTTTCTTCTTTGCATAGTGTGCTCATTCCCTTGCAAACACGTACGAACTTCACATTTACGAAAAAAGAAGGAAACCCCAAGGATACATTAAGACCCCTGGATTTGCATGTTTTTCAAATCATGCAAAACAAAAGCATCCTTGAAATTTTTACTCAAGCAGTTTGTATGACTGAAATTTTCTACCAATGGCCATGTGATTGGATTTCCAGTTATTGATTGCAATTTCAGCATCAGATTTCACTCAGTTATTTTGCTTTATTGACACCAAGCAATCAAGCCACTGCTGACACCACTGCTTTTCTTTGGTCCTCCAGATGTTCTCTCATGACTCCTCAATGAGGTTATGGATTTCAAATTGAACTTGGATCTTCATGTTGATGACACAAAATAAAGATATCTTGCCTGCTGAAGCCCACTGCCGTTCTCCTCATGATGGAGGAAAATCAACAGCCCCCCAAAGCAGTAGTCCCACCCCTGCCGCAAGGGGAAACCATTATTTAATCAATGGCCCAGTGCAAAAATGGACCAGTGATTTCAGCGCCACCAAGTAGTTCTAGACAGAGCACTTTTTATATTTATTAGTTGGCTCCAGCCAAGCTGCAGCCACTGGCTGGAGTATCAGCACCCCCCTACAAATATGGGTGCTTATGCTGGAATCTTTACAAGCCATGAAAAATTCTCTTACAGTTTTTTCAGGCCAGACTTCCAGAGATCAGTTTGACATGACAAATTTATTGCATGTTCTCTGAATTCATGTAGTGCCCCATTTTAAGTGTTGCCTTGTTTACTTGAAAACAGGTTGACAAGCTGAATGTTTCAGATGAGAAAGAAGCAACCACTGTTAGTACTGAAAAGAAAGATTCAGCTGAAGCACCACAACAAAATGGTGAAGAAGAAGGTCAGTTTTATTTAGATAAGATACTCTTCCTTATTTCTTTGCTCAAATCTAAAAGACTTTTGTGTGTGATAAAAAAGTCAAAAGCCAAGAAACAATTTTTGCAGAAACAGAAAAGATAGAATATATAAATATAATTATGCACATTTATGCCAGATTTTACATCTTGGATGTCAATTAATCTCTCATCTTTTTTCAGATAAGCCAGTTTCACTTGCTGATGCGTCATTAATGACCAAAGTTGTGAGATCTCATTTGACAAATGTAAAAAGTGAAGTCCAGATTTTACAGAAAGATCCAAATTCACCTCTTTATTCTGCGAAGACATTTGAAGAGCTTAACTTGTAAGTGTTTTTTTGTCCAAATTCTTTATGTTTTTAATTGTTAACATTTATTTCCTTTGGTTATATATATACAAGAGATATTCATTTATTGATTTTCAAGTATTTTCAGGAGGTTGTTTAAAGCCCTAGTCAGACGCATTCAACATTGGGCAGGCTTAAAGCTGCTCTCTAAAAAGTTACTTATTATATAAAGTTGATCACAAAAGCCCCTCAGCTTCATTAAAACAATCTTTTTGTTATTCTTAGGAAAGAAGATCTCTTGAAAGGTGTTTATGATATGGGATTCAATAAACCATCAAAGATTCAAGAAACAGCATTACCTATGCTCCTTGCAGATCCGTAAGTAACAATCTTACTCAGCTTTTAACCTGTTGAAGCTGCATGATGGGCAAATAGGAGAGTTCTTGTGAGTATGCAAGAAGATTTGTAAAGAAATGATTTATGCTACAAATTTTTAAATAGCCTTAAATAGTGGACTCACCATGATAAACCCAGTGACGTTCAATAAACTTGTAACCTATAGGGAAACACTACCAACTCCTGTAAAAGAACAATAATCAAAATATAAGATAAATAAAATGTAACAAGAGAGAAAACTATAAACCTGCAAGAAAATCAAGTTATCACTTACCAACAACGTTATTCTTGGGCATATTGACCTGTCAGATTAATTTGTACAAGCAGATGTAAATATATATATATATATATAAATAAAAGCTATAATGTTTTAATTATTTACCTTTTGTTTTCAGTCCAAGTAACATGATTGCGCAGTCACAGAGTGGTACGGGTAAAACAGCAGCATTTGTTCTTTCAATGCTATCTAGAATTGACATGAGCAAGCCTTTCCCACAGGTAACAATCTATTGTAATTTTTCCACATTTTAATGCATGATCCTGTTCCTGGCATGGCCTTGAGTTATGGATCGTCTAGATTCATCAGTTAACTTTGATGGAGTGATCTTCTTTAGATAGCAGCAAGTCGTGGAAAAACAGCCAATAAAACTTCTGTAGCTCTGGCATTTGCATCATATAATATTTTGCTTGCTGTTATGCAGGAAATATGAAGTGTCCACTTTTTTGATTGATTATCCAAAAATCAGGTATTTTTAGCTGCAGTTTGGTTGTTCCATGCTGACCAGCCTAATTTGCTTGTTAATTAGCTGATTCATAAAATTACATTATCTACAGTACATATTATTATTGATTTTCACATTTACTTTGGGAAGAATTCAGCTAAAAGCAACTGATCAATGTGGGCAATTTTTCACCTTTTGTTTCCTGCTGTTTATTTTGATACAGCAGGCTCCCTCTTTACCTTAACATTACTGAATTATTAATTCATTAGAGGGTTCTTGTGAGTATGCTACAAAGAAGATTCCTATCAAATTGTTACAAACAAAATCTCTCTTAAGTTGCAAATATTATGGTGTCAATAAAGTATGTACATTCTGGGACAACAAGTGCATATATGTCTTGTATCTTGAAAGTTTGAAATATTAGAAATGAAAAAAAATTCTTTTTCTACAGGCCTTGTTGTTATCACCCACATTTGAATTGGCTCAACAAACAGGATCTGTTGTTGAAAAAATGGGGAAATATATGATTGAAAAAGGACTGAAGGTTGAATATGCTCTCAGAGGTGAAAAAGGTGAGACACAGCAAATCCCACCCCCATTTTTTCTTTTCCTTGTACCTTTCATAGTAGTTACTTAAAAGAAGTGCTAGTGAAAGAAAAGAAAGGATTTTTCTTTTCTTTGTTTGAAAATTCTTTGTGTAAATTAGCTTTCTTAGGATTCAAATTCCTTTAAAAGAGTAATTTTATATG
The DNA here is from genome assembly GCA_964020215.1 of Aurelia sp. 3 sensu Dawson et al. (2005). Lineage (NCBI taxonomy): Eukaryota > Metazoa > Cnidaria > Scyphozoa > Semaeostomeae > Ulmaridae > Aurelia > Aurelia sp. 3 sensu Dawson et al. (2005). The sequence continues at coordinate 330,871 of OZ026584.1, forward strand.
TAGAATAGCTTGTAATTTGTATTCGTAGATTTTATTGGAATACATTTTCACAAATTAAAAGCATTCGTTTACTGTAAAATTTTAAGCAAAATACTTGAATTTTGAGAGAAAAGGACCACTTTCCACCTGCAGTTTGTTGATTAGATATGGTATAATATTTAAATGGTTTGTGCAGTGTTAAAAGCTAAAATCTGCACAGGGCAGAACAGTCTGAAAATGTCGTATTGAAAGCGAAGCACCACACACACTATAAACATGGAGTAACCAAGGAAATAATGCTGTGTCTGTGTGTTGTCTGTTTCATGTTTCATGTATAGGCATTCCTATTTACTATTGCATGTTCCTTTTAAACTGAGCTATTGTGTCATAATACCAGAATGTGTGAAGCACATATTTTATGTTTACCTTGGCTGGAGTCTCCACGGCTGTGTATGAAATACAAGTAAACATTTCAGTTAAGAGTATATTGAATCATTTTGTTTTTATTAGTTTTAAGCAAATTGTACTTGTTCTGTTGACAGTTGCAAAAGGAGAGCCGTCTCAAAGTCACATAGTAATCGGAACTCCAGGAACATTGCTTGATTGGCTTCTTAGATATCGGCGATTTGATGCAAGGAAAATCTCCATTTTCGTACTTGATGAGGCTGATGTCATGATTTCAACACAGGGACACAAAGATCAATCAATCAGAATCAAGAAGTAAGTCGATTTTACATGATTTTAGGCCTTATGCAACATGAACATACGATTAGATCTAAGATTTTTAATGGAAAGAAAGTTTTTTAACAGCTGCGAAAACAGCAACGTTGAATAACTAAAAACACGTTTTGTCGCTCACTCGTCAGTTCGGTTTAAAGAAAAAATTATAATACAAACAGGCCAATTCGACACCAGATAGAACAAAAACAATCCTAAGCCGCATGGCAATAACACAAGCCAGTGAATGTCTAAACTCAAAGAAGATTTTGCAGTCGGTCCTCTGTTACAGGTTTATTTGGTTGTTTTTAGTTTACTGAAGTTAAGGCCAGTTAACATTTTTCTTTCTCCATGTTACGATGTCTTATGTCCCATTTGTGTGAGGGGTGTATCACTCTTCGGGAAAGGTTTACGAGATTTTCTAAAACAATAGGATTGTTACAGATTGTTCTGGAAAACAAAAGGATTTTTGTCTTAAGTGTACAAGATTTTATCTGATGGTGTGACCAAGTGGTTAAGGACAGTGTTACGAATCTTGTTGGGTTTCATTGCATTTATACAGGGTAAGTATTCAAGTCATGCTATCGTTGATTTACAAACTGCCCTATTACAAAAGAAAAGCTACAAAATTGCAGTAAAGATAGGAACTATTTAAAATACGTAAAATTAAAGGAAAGGTGAGACACTGCTCAGGATTTGTCTTTTTCCAGTGACAATTTGAATTGGGTAAAAGTATTGACCATCTTACTTTCTCTTTTGAGATCATTCCAAAGTTTAGCTCCTCTATACGAGAAGCATTTTTGGCCACATGGGGTTTTTAGAAGAGGTGAAGCTGTGGAGCAAAGGTTTCAGGTAGCCTTTTGAACAGTCGTGTAAGATACTTGGGCGATAGCGGGTTTTTCTGTGTGGGTTAAAATCCCGTTGCTGGGACTACAAACCACAAATCAGCAGCCAACCCAGCTGTCCATCCTTCTGAGGTCGGAAAATTGAGAATACTTAGAGGCAACTCCTAGGGCACAAGCCGTAGTACCACAGGCCTACATCAGCTTTATAGCTGCCAGAAACCCAGTCTGCGTTAACTAATAAATATTGCTTGCTTGCTTGGTTGATTGCTTGCTTCGCCCATCGCGTGATATGCCCATCGCGTTTATGGGTTTATGAATCTTTGATTCTTTTTATCTATTCAAACAGGTTGCTGAGCAACAACTGCCAAATGTTGTTATTTTCTGCGACGTATGACCAACAAGTTATGTCATTTGCTACTTCGATCATCCCTGATCCTGTCATCATTCGATTGCGAAGAGAAGAAGAAAGTCTTGATAATATCAAACAATATTTTGTCTGGTGTGATAATGCAGAAAAGAAATACGAGGCATTGGCTAATTTATATGGTGTTTTGACAATTGGTCAGTCTATGGTATTTTGCCATGTAAGTATTTTAAAGATTAAGACTTAAAAGCATAGGCCTTATAGCTATTGTACAAAAGAGCCCGGAGCAAGTGGTACTTTTGTACCTGTGTATGCGAGAGGCTCAATTAAGTTGCGTTGGAGCTTCTCTCACCATTGAAGGTGAAGGTGAAGTTGCGGTTTCAGCGCCAAGCGCTGGGATCGCAGAAATAGCTAAGCGCTAATCGAGTCCGCGACCCCATGTTATGACACTCAAAGGTGCTGCTGGGATTTGAACCCCGTCCGCCTGACTGTTCTGGCTGCAAAGTCAGTGGATTACAACACGGCGCCACAATACCATTGTGCACATTCGAAAATTTTTCAAAAGGTATAAAACTGTCGTTCTATTCAGGTCTCATTTTCCTAAACAAAATGGCATGCGCTACGGGTATGCGACTAAGAAGACTACGTTCAAACGATACGGTGAAAAATGTGACGGTGAAAACGTCATTGCAAGACTTTGATGCCAACGATATTTACCTACATCCTTTTGAATCATTCAATCTCGTTCCAGAAGCGTCGAAAACATGTTCTGTTTTCATCATTTGCAAGTGTTCACACAATGCCGTTTCCAAAATGTGCCAGTTACAGTTCTGCTTTTAAAATCTACCGTTTTCAATTTCACCATTTTCAAAATGTGCTGGCATCGTGTGAACATAGTCTAAGTAGCAAGCTGAATACAAATAATTCATTTCATACAAATATTAGACCAGTAACACATCTTACCAACAAAAATATATCTTATCGTTGAATCCCTTGCTTTGTACTATCATGTAATCGTAGCTTTCATTTTCGTATTAGCCTTTTAGATTTTTTTTTCTTTTTCTTTTCATTTACGGCCCAAGCCAGATAAGCCCTGCTTCCCTTGGGTCGTGTAGAATACATATATTTTATCCTACATTGTATTAGGCTGTTGTATTCTGCGAATGAAATTGAATTGAATTCAAGGTTTACCTTCTGGGCTTCAGGCAGCAGATTTTGATTATTTATGTAGTTGATTGATTAATTGATTGATTCGATGATTCGTTGATTGACTGATAGATTAACAATTTTTTATTTCAGACTCGAAAATCAGCGTCTTGGCTTTCACAAAAGATGTCGAAAGATGGTCATGCAGTTGGCCTACTGACAGGGGAGCTTGATATAGAGCAGCGTTTAGCAATCTTGAATCGATTCCGTGATGGCAAAGAGAAAGTTTTGATCACAACAAACGTCTGTGCCAGGGGGATTGATGTCGAACAAGTGACGATTGTTGTCAATTATGATATTCCAATCGACCAACTCAATAATCCAGACTTTGAAACATATCTTCATCGAATCGGCAGAACCGGACGTTTTGGAAAGAAAGGACTTGCAATTAATTTTGTTGATGGCCCAAGATCGATGGGTATGGTGAAGAAAATATCAGAACATTTTGGGAAACCAATCGATCGTTTGGCTATCGATGACTTAGATGAATTGGAGAAGTTAGAGAATTCTGCTTAGTCAATTGTTGCGCTGTATTCAAGGGCTTTCTACCAACCGTATCAAATTGTCTCTAATTTTTGGCCAGGGTAAGGCTGTTTACGATACCAAACGGTTGTTCGCAACGCTTTTTAGTCAAGGTGTAACTATAGGCAACCATTCGAACAGGAACAGGAACATAAAAAGTGGCAGGGCAGTTCCCCAGCAATCTCTTCTAATTCCTTTTAGTATCCACAATTCCCCCACAACTTGAAAGTGCAACTTCATCACTGGGATTGAATTGCTTCCTTCTTGGTCAGAGATCGATCTCGAGCGACGGAACACTTTGATGCTGTTTTCTGTGATTGCAACTAATTGCTTCTCGCAAAAACCTGCTAGAGCAGTCAGCAAATGTAAGTACCTTACTGGACAAGTGAGGATTTTCAGAGAAGCACCTTGGCTAGATCAGTCACAGGTTGTGGGGGAAAGTTAGTTTAAAATTGATAAATACCTCACTTGTTACTTCAATGTTTGCAAAATTTCTCTGGATTAGGCCAATGGTGATGATTTGATAAGACAGTTTTCTTTCAAGAACACCGCTTGGGGGACCATTATGGAAACAAGGTCATGCTGACCTTTTAATGCTATCCCTGCCATTTTAAACTGGGGGTGTTTTTTTATGATTGATTTTATTCTAGATCTTAGTTCATTTTCTTATTATTATCCTTGTACACATGTAATTAGCTCTCCGTTTATTTTCCTGTAAAGATGTTTTTTTATCTTGTTTTAAATTGGCGCAATTTTACATACATACATACATGGTGCCCACTCAAAAGACAGAAGAATCTATTTCTTTTGAGAGGAAACCGGAACTGTTTATATCAAATCATTGTCATAGGGCCTAATCAAAAAAAATTTGGCATACACTGAAGTAACAAGAGAGGTATTTGTCAATTTTAAACTAATTTTCCCTACAATTTGTGGATTAGTTTTTACAAAATGACCCATTTGGACCCAAGGTACCGCCGATTGGTATGAGGTTGTTTGGTCTAAAATTCCCAAAAATTGTTTATCTTCTCAGTGCCGTATCACATGACATTGTTGACCTGTTTATCCCAATTCCCTCTGCTATTCGTACATCCAAGGAGTTCCGATGGTGATTTACCATTTCATTCTGCAATGCTCTGGAGCAATGTAATCCTCTGCCTCCCTCTTGCTCTTTTCTGTCTGCCCTTCCCGGAAGCTGTTCTATTTTCTATTGTTTTAAAAACAAAGGCCCTGACCGGCAGCTTCTCGGGGATAAATGACTATTGTGGAATGAAAGTTTAAACTTGGTAACCCCCGTCCTCATGTTATGGCAACTTTTAACCAAGTGACGAGTTTAGGTGACAGAAGTGGGATGTAAAAGTTTCTTTTTACAATATTCTCGTTAACAAACTGTGGAGATTATAACAGAACTGAGTAGTTATTCTATTTAATTCTTAGTTCATCTGAAAATCGACAAGTTTATTAATATTGTTAGTTCGTAGTCAGTATTACTATTGGGATTTTTGTTGTCATTATGCCAAAGCACGTCACGTGAATAGATCTATGGGCTTAATCTGCTTAAACATGGCATAGCTAGAAAAACTACTTACCGCTCGACCCCGGGGAAAGGGGCAGTAACGCTAGCCTTCGTCTTATAGAGACATGCCAGCCGTCCAATATTTTAAAGAAAGACCCATATTTAAGGATTTTGGGTCGATTTTCATACCCAGTTTCAAGGATTTCAAGGTGAAAATCCTGTTGAATTTCCCATAAATCAAGATGGAAGATAATGTCACCTCACCACAAACAATTTTCCGAGCAAAGGTTAAGAAAGTCCAACAATGAAAATAAAATTCGCGAGAAGTTTTTGTTACAGTTCAAAAAGCCACGATTTCTAGTGGAACAGCTATAAGTTTTGAGGCCCATATTTAGGGACGGTGCCTACCCATTGCTCTTCATTTAGAAGTTACCACCCCTGAAAGTTCGATATGTGAAAAACGTTGCTTAGGCATCCATGCAGCTCGTAATTTGGGGCAAGGAGGGGGCAAGGTGGAATCCAGTCTAAATGGAACAGAGCATGCAGCTTTCAATGTCCCTCGCTGGAAATACTTGATTTTCATTATTTTGTGCAGAAATCTTCCAGCCTTTCAGTCAACAGGTTGCTTTTGCGGATGGCACGGGAACGCGGAGGAGCATGCCTGCATGGAAGTGAGGCCTGGTTTCCATAGCAACTGCAGCCGCCATTTTGGCCTAAGCTTGATGAAAGAATTTATTAATTTTATCAGCCTTCTTTTTTGATCGAGGAAAAGGAAGGCAAAAGTCCAGATTCAGGTGAGAAATAAAAAGAGGAAGTGCTATATTTCTAATAACTTTTGTTGCACTAGATCACTCTCGTTTGACAGTCTTTGACTTTGATTTGATTGCATGCATCGTTGCCAATTTTTTTGGGCCTAAAAAAAGAAGAGGCAAAAATCGAGGAAGTGATCAGGTGATATTTTGTTGTTGTGAAAGCCTTTCGCTGCGAAACGACCTAAAACGATTGTTTGTACAAAGTTGGTAACATATGGAATTTGATTCAGAGTGGCGGCGCCAGCTCTCCCAAAATCTGAAGGAACTGGGGGGGGGGGGCCTTGACGTAAGTTTTCAATCTAAAGGTATACCCAACTAATCTTATGCCATTTTTCTTTGATGAAAATTTTTGCCGAGTTATGGGATTTGGGGGGATAAGTCCCCCAGCAGCGCCACACTGGAGCCATTGAAACACAATAATACAGGATAGAGCGAAATTAGATTTTATTTGATGACATCATATTATCATTTCATCAACGATATGATCATATCATTTCAGAAGATAGCTGATCTGATGTGAATGTTGGGATGGCAAAGAGAGATAGCCCAAAGAGGTTTGCACCAACACCACCATCTTCTGCAAGACCTGCATCAAGGACAAGGTACTGTTGATTTGTTTTCAATAGCTCTATTGTTAAACTGTAAGATTGTGATGCAAGTCACAGATGCATGATCCATCGTGTTTTCTGCTTGATCTTACTGTTTTGGTTAATGAATGTAGATATTTGTTTTCCTTCATATTCATCAAACTATTTATTCTATATTATTCACTAAAGATTTATGAAAATAAAAAAGGGTAATTAAATTGATGCTCCTGTGGATATGTAATGATTGTTAATGAATGAGTGGATGACTGAATAAGTGAATTAATGGATGAATAAATGAATAAATGAACGAATGAACAAATGAATGGACAAGTTGATTAGTGGATGAATTTGAAAGGATGAGCTTCAAATGGATGAACTTATTGAATTTTTTTGATTGATTGATTGATTGATTGATTGATTGATTGATTGATTGATTGATTGATTGGTCAGTTGATTGATATCAATTGATCGATTTATCAATTATTATTGATTAATTTTTGCTTTATTGATTTTCATTTCTCCTATTGGTCATTCACTTATTCCTCACTTCATTGATACTTGCCATAATTGATCAATCAATTGGATTACTCAATCAATTAATCAGTTGTATCGTTTGAAAGGAGATGCCAGTAAATCTTCTAGTCTAAATAATTTATTCTTGATTCCTTGTGTTGAGGAATAAAGAGTCAATCATTTGTATTTTAGATCTGGAAGAACAGAAAGAAGAATAATCAGAACTCAATCACAATCAAGTGATCGATCAACACCTGAATCATCTGACTTTGAACCCCCAATGAGAAAACTCTCAATTTCAAAATATGACGTATTGCCACCAATTTCAAATCCAACCCAAAAAAATCCAAGTGAAATGTCTGAGACAGTAACAAGTGAAAAATACCAAAACATTGATGTTGCATCATATTCTAGTCATGAAGAAGAGAAGAAGAAAATAGCTAATATATCAAAGAATTTTCCACGGGAAAGGAGGGATAATGCGAATAAGACTGCAGAGAGACAAACTGCTAATGGGAGACCTTTGTCCGATTTGAACACGGAAACAAGGGAAAAATCAAGAGCTCTTTATCGAAAGGGAGATATCTTCAAAGCCCCAAGAGAACAGTCAGAGAAAAGCAGCAATTTAACGAAGGAGGAGGATGGAACAAATATCAAGAATTTGATAAAGAAAGACAAACTATTTCTTATTCCATGTGAACCTCCTAGCACAGACACAGATCGATTGCATCTTGCGTTTAGACATCCAGAAAAAGAAAGAATACAAAGATATTTTTCACCAACAGATAGAATTGGAGATGTATTAGAATTTTTAGCGGGGACATTATCTGAAAAAGTTTATATTTCGGAATTAGGCTTACATACAAATGATTTTCCCAGTAGAAAGTTGGAAAACTTAGATGCGACTTTGTTTGATTGTGGAATTTCAGATAAAATGATTTTGAATTTCATGGTGTACGATGATGATCAATAATGTGGTTCAATGTTTATCGAGCAGTGATTTTCAATATATGTGAATTGAAATGGGATTCTGAATCATTTAGAAATTTTACACAAGTGGCAATCCAAGTTGGAACGCCAAGAAGACCTAACACATAGCACCTGTTGGCACAAGAACTCACGGAGATTTCGTCTTTTATTCCTGTAGTGTTGTGTGTTTGTGTGGACATTGTATTTGAATGTGTCAATTAAAGTGTGAATCTGAATCCTTTTAAAATTTTTCGCCAGTTTCAATCCAAGGAGAAACACTAAGAAAACTGAACACATTGCACCTTCTCGTAAGCAAAGCAGAAGAGCTCGCTGAGATTCGATCGTTTATTCCAGCTTTGCATTAAAGTGTGTTAGTGTGGACATCGCAGGTTTTCTGCAACGAAGGAGAGCTTTTATATCAAGAACGTGTGATGTTTGTAAGTGTACTGTCCATAAAATGCATGCAGCAACGAAGACAGAAACAGAACTACAACAAAGAGCATCCTGTGTGTGCATGTGTGTGTGTCATGGAGATTCTCAAGATTCTTCGCCAACCCAGTGTTTGGAAGTGAAAAGAAACTATGGCTGCATTTTGCTTGCTTAAATGAGTGTCGTTTTAAACGAAACGAACATTTTTGTGAATGAAAATGTAAAGATGTAACAACCAGAGTGTCATTCTTAATCTTATTTCAAATCAAATAAAAGGTGAGATAAAGTCTGTTTAAATTGTCTTTCTTCTTGGAAAGGAGTTACAAGGTGTGCGTTGTAGATAGGTAAGACTTTAAAGATCCTTTATCACCCAGCATCCTCTGCAGTTTGTTTCTTAGTATCAGAAAGTTGAACAAAACGGAATCTCTTTCAACATTTTTTCGTTCAAAGAGCAACCAAGAGACTACCGAAAGGTATCTTTTGATAATTTCCTTTAAGCTCAATTCTTTCTTGGAAGATTTTTGAACTGTAAGGTTAAAGATAAAAGAAACTTTCCACAAAATATCAAAATGATTGTTTCTTTGCACTCTCCTCTGTTTTGTAGAGAGTGACGAATCTCAGTAAGACCTCAGTATGGCCAAGTAAGAAATGTACAGAGTAAATAATGCATATTTCGTTGTTTTCCTCAAAATTCACAGTTCTCTGTGAAATTATTTGAATAGCAAGATTTTGATTAGAGAGGCAAATGAACCTGTTCATATTTTTGTAGAGACGAGCAAAATAAATTATTCATGATTTGCGAAGAAAAGGATGCATTTCCTGCAGCATATGGCGCAAATACTTAACAAAGAGATGTTCAAGAATGATGGACGAACCATCATAAATTTCAAAACGGGGTTCAGTCACATGAAAATGCATTGAATTTTAAATTTACTGCATGCAGAAAGCCAGAGCAAGAACACTTTCGACACGCGTATTTTTCTTATAAGAAACCCCTTATAAGAAGCTCAGCCCTCGGACTGCCAATAAATAGGAAACTCCAGTGCTTAAGAAAATCCGTCTATTCTGGCTTATTCTTCACTATTTCTTGGAAGATGGCTGGGAAGGAACTTGACTTGAGTGATGTTTGAACTTTGGCAAGGAGCCAAAACACTTTGAAACTTTTAGGGGGCAGGAGGGGGAAGTAAACATGATAATTGTTATGGAAGCTTGAAGAAATTCGTAATAAGCTTTGAAAATTCAAATGCTGACGATTTTAAGATGCTTTCTGCACTGGCTCAAATTCTTAGTTCTAATGAAAAATTAGAAGTGTAATTGTTGTCTAGGGAAGATGAATCATAAATTAAGCTCAATATCATCAGATTCTAGAGTATCTTACAGCACGGTTCCATGACGATTTTCGTGTTTACTACTTGTGCCCTCCTGAATATTTTCAAAAGAAGGTTCAGTTTTGGTTGAGACATTACTCAAGTATGTTCCAAATGATATGATACAGGAAACGAGTGAAAATAAAGCAAACTTTTTGGCTATCTGAGGATTGAGTTTCTTATAAGCAGTTTCCAATAAATATCTTCAGTTTTCCCGGGTAAGATTTATCTTACCGTAAAAGCTCTATTAAGCCCCCCCTCTCTATTAAGCCCCCCTCTCTAATAAGCCCCTCCCCTCTGAGTCAAAATTTGAAATAAGCCCCCCCTCTCTATTAAGCCCCCCCACTTATACAAAATTCTAGATGTTACCAAATGTTTTCCATTTATTTAGCTGCACAACCTTGCGTGTTAATTTTAGTATGGTTTGGGATAAAAACTGTGTCGAATTTATGTATTTGAGCCGTAAAATTGTATGTTGATTCCGCAAAATTTGGGTTGAAAGAACTAAAAAGCTATCAAATATATCCTTGTCCTTTGATTTTGTAAATAAGCCCCCCTCTCTAATAAGCCCCCTCTCTATTAAGCCCCCCCTCTGGAAGGTCCGAAATTAAATAAGCCCCCCGGGGGCTTAATAGAGGTTTTACGGTAAATCCCTTCATCCAACAGTGCTTTGACGTCATCGTGCCCAAACCTCCCCGCCCGTCCTGATCATGATAGAATGGTCCATCCTTTGATTAACATAATCTGCATAATTTCTTTTCAAGCAGAGGAGCGAAGGAAGAACGAGCAGAGCGGCTGATCAAAAATCTGTTCAAGTCGATGAAAATCCTTCTCAGACATCATCAAATTCAATCAAAACAATGAAGAAATATTTATCAATTACTTTAGCATCTCTTCTCCATTTTTTATGGATGGAAAATGTTTTAATAGCTGCTGGTAAGTAAACTTTTTATCGAATGTTTTCGGCATGTGGCCTCATTAGGCCTAAACTCAAGAGAGTACAACTGTGCTGTTTCTAATCAAAAACATGTAATTTATCGCCGTTTAGTTGTGAAATTAATGAATGCTGTTGTAAACTTGATATTCTCAAGGGAAATATGAATGTGTTGTTATTATGGAGTGATGGATTTTTGATAGAGAACTTAATTTTCAGGATGAAAGGAACAGGAGGCTTCAAGAATTTTGCGCGCTTTGATTGATAAGCCTGCAGTGAAGTTTTAAGTGCCCATGGTGGTGAGATTTGAAGTTTCGAAAGGTTCACAGCAGCGGGCAATATATACTCGGGATGTTTACTACTGGAATGTTCTTCGATGAAGTTTTTTTGCTTGAAGACAGGAAGTTTTTTAAATGTCAAAATGGACCGTGACGCAAAAAGTAATGTGACTCCAGAACCTTATAGTATAAGGTTCATATAAAACCTCGAAAATTGTGAATATCACCAAAGTCGTCATAAAAATATCAGAAATCAAATCTCATAGAAAATCATTAAAATCTTCCAAAATCAAAAGAAATATCCTGTTTTACCTGTGAAAAGAATATTTTGACAGGTCCTCTAGCAAAATGTTCAAACATCTTGCAAAAGGGACACATCTGACAGGAGGTGTTGTGGGGGTTCACAGCCCCTGCCCTTTTTGGTAAGGAAGGCAACTTTGCCCTGTTTTTCTCAGGCCAGTCAAATAAATTGATAAATTGTATTCTTTTCGTGCTCGTATTTATGAATTCACCACCCCTGCAGCAATCAAGAGTTTGTGCATTTTTACCACACTGTTCATGCCCTTGAAATATCCAAGTTGTTTGCCTGCAAGACCTCAAAAATCTTTGAAAATCATAGACACTGTCAAAAATATTTTGAACATCAAAATGTCATCAAAGAAATTGTAAAATCTATAAAATCTTTGAAAAATCAGGAGAAGAGTTTTAAAATCCCAAAATCTTGTGATGTTATTTTTGGGGTGGTTTGCACCTCGGCCAGGATGAATTAATCTTCGCACTGAACTGCTGTTGAATTTGATCCCAAAGCTTAAGATACAAGGAGGAGAGGCTGAAGGAGAAGAGAATCTTATCATGCCAAGAAAGATTGAAAAAATATGGAGATGAGAGGCAGCTGATGCAAACAGAACAGCTGACCATAGTTGTTTTGGCATGATAAGACTATCATTACAAACAATGCAAGCTAGAATATGTTTGCCAACAGTTTTTTCTGATTTTTCTAATTGTTGCATCAAATGATCGAAGATAATTTTCTTTTAGTTTTTTCTGACCCTTTAAGAATGGATTTTGATATAAAGAGTGGATAAAAATTGATTTTTTGCTATTTCCTTTGCAGATTCAGAATTTTCCTTTGATGAAGAAATCTACGCACATGTCATAAAATCAACTTCAAAACCTTTCAAACCATTATTTCATATCAAAGCACCGCATTGCGAATATGGAGATGTCATTTATTCATTAGTTGGAAGAAATCATCCTTTTGAGATCTTTTCCCAAAATGGTAGCATCTATCTTCCTCATACACTGGACCCAAGTAGTCCAACAAGATTTGACTTCAGTGTCCGTGCAAGAGATCCTCATGGATTATGCTTTGCGATAACCCAAGTTCAAGTTTACATTGTGCATGTCAATGAACACAAACCAATCATGTCAGCTGCAAAGTATCATTGTAAGGTGAATGAAAATGAAAGAAGTGTTGAAATAAAACCAGGGATCAGAGCAACTGATAAAGATGAAGGAGAAGCTGGTATGAAGTCACTTGTATACCTCACTTTATTAGCATTTGTTTGGTAATCCCAAACCTACAAAAGTCAGTAAAAGTTTGGAGTTTTTAGAGACAGGAATAGCTCCAGACCAAACACAAAGATCTATGAAGCAGCAGGTTTTGACTTCACCATGGGGAAAACAGGAAACTCTTGAAAGTCTTGCCAACGCTCTGCATTTTAGAGCAAGGCTCTGAAAACCTTCCAAACCTACAATTTTTGAGAATTTGGAAGTCAGTGAAACATAAATTTTGAGTCTACCAAATCTACTGCTTTCAGGATTGGTATCAATCAAACACAGCCTTAATGTTGCCAAGATCTCCCAAAGCCTAAAAATTGTACATATATATATATACATTTTGGAATTTTTAACAGAAATCAGTATTAGGAAAAATCTCAATGAAAAAAATTTAACTTTAATCTTGGATGAAATAAAGTATATACAGTTTTCTCATAACAAGGTCTGTCTACCTAGAATTATGTATTTTTATAATCTACTTCAGAAGATTTGCACAACAGACCTTCATAAAAAATTGATGATATTAACTTTGTTATGAAATATCGTGCAGGCTGATTGATATTATTATCCTTGTTGAATTCTCTATTAAAGGAATCAACTGTGTTTGTTTTGTTATCTCTGGATGATTAGCTGGTAGATTTAAATCAGTTATTCCCTAATTTTGATAAGTTTATAGTAAGTTTAAAAGCTCTAAAAAACTGTTTCAAATATTCAGCAGGTACATATATGAATATATGCGTGTTTTACTGTGAAATCAAGTTGCTATAATGTTATTTAACAAGTTAGATATTATTCCATGTGCTTCATGCAATTGTTTTTAATAAGATCATGTTCATGAAATTACAGGGATATCAATTTGGTCCCCTCTCTTTTTAAGTCCCCTCTTGCGCCAGCCCCTTCCTGTTATAAGAGGAAAATTGCGAGAAAATTGAATAAGCCCCTCTTTCGTTCAGGCCCCCTAAATCAAATGCAATAAGTTACCCAAGATTTTCCTGTAAATTTGCTGGCAAGCTTGGATGTTAAGTTTGATGTGGTGTTGCATGAAAACTATGTATATATCAAATTTGTGTATTTGACACATTAACATTAAGTTTTATTTTGACTGTAAAATGTAGCAGTAAAAGAACCAAAGAGCTATAATTTATATCACATGTCATTTAACTTCATGAAGAAGTCTTCCTCTCTTTTAAGCCCCCCTCTCTTTTAAACTTCCCTCTTTTAAACTTCCCACCAGAGTCTACAAAATTAGATAATACCCTGGCGGCAAAAGAGAGCTTTTGCAGTTAGCAAGTTTAGCCTGCCACCAACACTCAATGCTTTCTCCAATTTCTGTTTACTCAGTTTGTCTTTGTACTATTGCAGGTAAAATTAGATCAATACGAATAAGAGAGCAAGGTGTTCCATTTAAAGTTCTGATGCAGCATAATGGCTACGCAAAGTTAGTGGCAACAGAAGAATTAGATGCTGAAATGATGTCAGAATACAGATTTAGCATATTTGCAGTTGACAATGGGACAAGGGCAAGAAAATCGGAAAGATCTAGAGTTTATTGTGATGTCATTGATGTGAACGAATTTGCACCCATCTTTAAACATCCAACTTATGAAGCTGAAGTTCAAAGAGGGAGGACATATGGCAGGATTATTCAGGTGAGAATTTATGAGCTTTTGGATGCAGTTTAGTTTTTCTGCTTTACTTTACTAGACTTGTGAGTGAGAACCCCCAGGGTGATAGCATCTTCATAATCTCTGAGATGTTTAAATATATGTATAACTTCATACAGCTTTGTCTTTCCAAACAGATAAAATGGAATTTTTTAAGCTTCTTAAGAATATTTGTGATTGAAAATTATTAATCTTTCTTGCATTGCTTTATGGTAGTGCAGAACAGATGAACTTGTGTAAATATTCGAAGCTGAGCAGAGAGAATGGTATACATTGCTTTTGTATTTAATGTTGAGCAAACGTTTGTTTACTTTGAGAAATGCCTTCTGTTGACAAGATTTTTGTCTCTCGTCCAGCTTGAAGCCATTGATCAAGATATAAGCAGTAAGAATGGGAAAATCTGTAATTATGCAATTTTGGAGAATGGAATCCCATTTAGCATCAATAGTGCAGGTGTTGTGTCATTACAAGAAGAGCTTCCTGCTAATTATCCAGATTATGTTGTGTTCCATGTCAAGGCAACTGATTGTGCAAAGAAAGATTCTGATGATGATGCTGTTATAAAGATTACTGTCAAAGAAAGGCTTATCAAAACAACGCCAAGTACACAGTTGAAGAGGCCAGATTGTAAACCAGGTAGGGTCTTCAACTTCAAGAGAGACATTGTGTTGATTTAAGTTTGAAATGAGAAGAACATCATATTTGATTACTTTTAATGCTATATATATGCCTTTTGTTGCATTACTTCTAATATCATAGAATTGCGAATGAGCACCCCCTGACAAGTATAAAACTTAATTAATGTTCTGGACACTCATTGTATTATTTCCATTATCTTCCTTTGTGACTCCTGAAGCTGAATCAGTTATGTAGTGTAACTTCTGTTGTAAGTCGCCTATGATGTAAAAAAACTTGAGTTGTCACGCAACTCTGTTCAATGAATCTAAAAGTTGGAAGCGACAGAGCAAAAACTGCGAAAATTGACGTCATTGAGCAACCTGATATCAGGAAGTGTCTGGTTACATATGCTTTTTTAAACGATAAATCAAGAGTGTAGTGTAAAGCCCAAGGAAGAAATATCAAGTGTTGTCCAATTTTGGGATATGTTACAAATTTTCGAACATAGGGGCACAGTTTCTGCTCTGTCTTTGGAAGGACGAAAGAAATTAATGGACAAATTTTTGAAACTTTTGGTGAGTAAAACTTTAAGGCAGCACTCACTGATTATTGTTGTTACTAGTTTTACAGAAAGCTTGATACAGCGTCTCTTCACAAATCATTAGGTTTGCCTGTTTTTTTAAGATTTATCTTCTCCACAGCCATTCACTTTAAAAGCGACACAACACTTCAGTACCCATCATGCACCAAACATCTAACATTGTTACCATCAGCTGTTGTCTCAGATTGCAATGACACGTCAGAACATGAACTGTCAATCAAAGCTGTTCTTGACTCCTCATTGGTTAGGAAAGGATGCGAAAGATCACATGACGCAAGCATAAGTGTTTATGGACGATGCGGTGCCAATGATGTAGTTGATTTACTACCAAATTCGAACCATGTGTGGCTGGAAGATTTGATAACAGAGGAAACAACACAGGGTATGTACTTGCTGTCATAATCAATTTATAATTCTTTATAAAATACGACTTTGTACATGAAAAATGACATCACACAACGTTTCGAGCATGACTCTTTACCAGGTGTGAAAGTAAGTTAGAGGAGCAATCGTAGAACGATAGATGATGAATGATGCTTGAAATGTTGTGTGATGTCATTTTTCATGTACAAAGTTGTATTTTATAAAGAATTCATTGATTAATATATACTAACAACGTACTACACGCAAAACCAACTATGTAATTGCTAGGTATATATGAAATTTGTGAATCTTTTTTTCAGAAAGATACTGTTCTCTCATGAGTGCCAAAGAATATGAAACACTGAACGGAAAAGTTTACAACTTGATACTTTTAAGATAACTAAAACTGAAGAGTTTTTGACAGTTTTCAACCCATATTATCGCTCATTACCAATTTTCTACGGCAATCATTAAACAAACCAGAAAATATGTTTGATTACTACATTTTATCTTTAGCACTGGGGATCTGTTCACGACAATTTTTATTTTTGGAAACATGACCAGAAACAATGCCTTCGAACAGGAGCAATTCGAACAATTAATGGATCCATTGTTATGTTTTTCATAGCTGATGAAACAGTTTGTGTAATTCCACACTACTTTCTTTTAAAGGCGAAACAAATTTCATCTTTGATGGTGATTCAGCTGCTCGACTACCAAGGACATTACTTGGTCAGAATTGGCAAGAAAAGTTCACCATTGCTGCATGGATTCTTGTTGAAAGATCTTCCCAACCGCAATTCATTGTGTCTCTCTCTGATGGCATAAATTCTGGATCAACGTATGTAGGACTGTATGCATTGAATAAGGACAATGGAAAGCAGTCTCGTATTGGTTTCTTTATGAATAAAGATGGCGGAAAATGCAGGTTTCATGAAGAATGGGACGTTTCCCTTAGTGACACGAAATGGAGGCATGTTGCTGTTGTTGTAAGCAAGTGTAATCTTCAGGTAAGTTCGTTTACATAGATTTTCTTTCAATAACAGCTGCTTTGACTGTTTTCATTGTTCTTTCAATGCTTTTTGTTTGACTTTTAAAAGTTACAGATGGAACAAAATGTCCAGAACAAGTGGACATCGTCAGAGAAAAGTATGTAATCAACTCCTAAACATTTATGCCAAGTATATATTTAATATTTGATCGGGTCCCTTCTTCAGTACTTTGCTTAAATTTATTTCGAGCTATTTCCATGGTTTGCTCACCTTGAAAGCTCAAGGGCAACTGGACTTATTTGCAAAGCTGACTTAATTTTTTATGCCCTATGAAAAAAATTTTGTGATTCGCTCTAGTCTGCGTGTGTTAAACATTGGATTTAGATTGAATGAAATCTATGCAAATTGGAAAAACAATGAAATGATCATAATGCATGTCGGTTGCTCTAGAACCTATAATGTAAACATGAAATCTAGTCATGACAGGTCGCAAAGACCGTATTTATTAGGCTGTTTTAACAGCAAGACGCGGACGTCTTTGAAAACGAAGCTACTTTTTTATGTTTTTAGAGCATTTTAATTTTCCAGGCTTTTCCCTCCCAGAAAGCTGCTCACAGATAGGCAAAGAACAGTTTGCATTCTTGCATTTCCATCATTTGTGAATGTGCTCATATTGCATTTGCTTCCCTTCTCGACGTCCTATTTTTGCAGTGCGGCCTTCAAAAGTATACTTTTCAGGTTGTCAATTTCAGAATAGAACGTACAATTAGTCTCTCGAGACTCGCAAAAAGTTTCGAAGTTGATTTCACTTTGTAATTTACATCCTCGAACAAAAGAATTATGCTGGCGTCTTCTTGATTCGCGTCTTCTTGCTAAAACAGCCTATTATCGAATGATTTCTCGAGACTTGAGTACCATATAAGCTGCATATAGTTCCCTCTCTAAGGCCCCGTTCACACTGCTACGTTTTCATATGAAAACGGAGTAAAACTTCTCCGTTTTTGCCTTGCATTCACATTGCTCCGCTGTGAAAACGGGGCTTTTCGTAAACGCTGATGAAAACGCATAAATTTGAAAACGGTGCGTTTTGAAAACGATCCGTTTTCAGTGTGAACGCCAAAAACGGAGACATTTGAAAACGCTGCACATTTTTTTGTTAATAGCCGTTTGGTTACAATGGCATTCAAAGTCGCGATTGGCGTCTTGTCGACAGCTTTTAACAAAAGGCTTTGTTTTGAAAAGGGGATTAACAACATCGTTTTGCTTGAGCAATGTGAACGCCTATCGTTTTCATAGCGTATCTATTTGAAAACGGAGCAATGTGAACGGGCAGCGTTTTCATCAACAAAAACGGATAGAAATGAAAACGGGGCAGTGTGAACGTAGCCTCTCCCCTCCCCTCCCCTCCCCTCCCCTTTGAGCCAAAATTAGAAATAAGCCTCCTCTCTATTAAGTGCCCCCCACTTAAAATCAAATTCTACAATTTACCAAAGAAATTCCATTTCTTCAGCTGAACAAGTCTGCATATAAACTTTGATATGGTCTGGGATAAAACTTAGTCGACTTTACCTATTTGACTCCTGAAATTGTATCCTAATTCGATTAATGTTATGATTTCCTTTCAGTTACAAGTAAATGGTAATTCTATCGCACCTATCGGTGTAGCAGAAACATTACAACCGCATCAGAGTCATATGCAACCGAAGTACGTCATCGGAGGTCGATGGCTTGGGACTCATACAAAATATACAGATTTATTCAAAGGAAAAATCAGTCAGATGATTTTCACGAGAAGTGTAATAAAGGTTTGTGCAAGAAATTTTATTTTTATGTTTTTGTTTCATTTAAGAGCTCTTTCATCAAGTGTTTAATTGTAGGATAGCATTGGGTACTTGGGGGGGGGGGATAACTTAACAAGTATATGGTGGTGGGGACGTGTAATTCTCAGGAGTATTTTTTCATTGACAATGGTATGCAAAAACGAGAACTTTTTTTAGCATATTGAAGCCTTTCATTCTTGTGTCATCATCACAGTGTGACTGACTGAGCCTTTCAAGTTGATGGTTAAAGCTGGTTAAAGGCGGCAAAATCGTTGCTTGCTGCGTTCTTAAAACGTCATGGGTTATGATGTCGTCCTTGCCAAATCACAAATAATTGCGACGGACAAATAACTGCTCTTTGCTTTTCCCACAGGCTCTACCTTACGAGTACATTTTTGGTTCCGTTGCATAATAGATGAGCCTTCCGCTTAGACTGCTCCTGCTAATGTGTAGCATTTTATTCTCTACAATCTACAGCATTATTTTATTATGGAGCAATGTTAACGCTCTTGAACATAACAACTCTGTAACGGATCAAAACTGCACTAGTCCAGTCTAAACAAAGTCTTAGTCAACGCAAATTTATGTTCGTTGTAGAACTTTGATTGCGTTTTGAAATGCCAAGAAAACGTGGAGCTATTATCACCACTTCCAAATGGCTTCCAGTTAGAAACGTCATCGAAGCAAGAAGCTATTTTAGTCACTGGAACAGGAACATTGTCATCGCTGCGAAAACTCATTGCTGGCATTGTTTATCACAACAATGAACCATATCCAACTTCTGTTGCTCGAAAGATTCATGTCGAGGCTAAAATTGATCATACTTATTACTCAGTTGGGTTAGATGTTGATATTCCCAAGTCAGATGGGCCGAAGATTATGGTTTCTGGAAAATGTGATAATATTTTTAAAGTTTATGGAGCATTAGATAAAGGTTTGTAGTCATTTTGATATTCAGTTTTATTCCTGGAAACAGACTTTAGATATCAAGATATCGTGTAAAATCGAAATGAATTGTTCACGACATGGGTTCGAACCCAAGACTGTTGGATAGTTGATCCAAAGAATTGCCATTTTGCAAACCACTCTCCTCAGAAATCAGTTAATTTCTCTAACTTCATTCGGCCTATGGAAAACCGGTTAAAGGGTTGTTGTTCTGCACAATCTTGGCAATCGAAGGATTTATAGCTACATCGCAGTATTTTATAACACCAATGCTGCCTTTCTGCAAATTATCTTTCAAAACTTTTTGTCGATTTCAGAGAAGTGGATTTATTTCCAAAACTACTGCAAAATTTTTGGTTTTCTTTCACTCGATCTGGAGCTAGATTGCAGACCTAAGACTTTGCTAGGTCTGATTGAAAGGGCTGGATTAGATTTCCTGCAATCGAACTTTATACTTCTGTTAATTTTTTTACATCGAAAGGAAAAAATCATGATTGTTGTTACGAACGATTCTAGTCGCTCAAAATCAGCAGATGAGTTCAAGAAAAGTATGAAATTGATGAACAAAAGTAACTTTACTTTTCTCAGGTTTGCAAGTTTGCCAAGATGTTAAAGTGAAAGTTAATGGATGCCTGAAGTTTTTAGATGAGGCTACAATTTCTGTCGATTCTGACGTGATTGGTACTGGCAACCTCACAGTTTCAAAGTCAGTTCTAAGAAGATTTGGCCTTAAAAGTAAATTTTCAGCCAATGTTCTTAACATCGTTGGAGTTGCTCGGTTTGCAGATTATAGTGAAGTGCTGGCAAATGTATTTTATACCCCTGTGGATGGGTCAAAACAAAAATCAATGGAAGTTCGGGTAAGTTTAGTGATTAATGATTAATCGTTGACTGGCAAGCGAGCGAGGGACCTTTTCGCTGGCAAGGGCAGTTTTTGTGGGACCTCTAACAATTTTCAGAATTTTTTGTCCGCATTTATTTTCACTGTTCCGATTTTTATCCATGCGTATATCAGATATTTTTATTTCGTATGAAATATTATCCGGGTAAACCATTTGTTCTGGTGAATTCTGTCTTGTGAAGAAAAATATTGAGAATTCGAAATATTGATATAAACTTAAGAGCTGTTCTTCTTGGGGATCGTGCTTTGGGAATTGTCGCAGACGTAGTAAGAAATCCTTCAATTTCTTTTTGAAAGTGTAAATTGTAGGACTGGTTTTGATGTTCAATGGAATGTCATTCCAAAATCTGGTACTAGAATCATGTAAAATCCGTTTTTGCAAATTCAAAATTTTGCCTTGGCGCGCCAAAATCTATCGAACTCTTTTATGCATAGCTGCGACCAAGTTGAAACTGCAAAGATAGCTGTGACCTGTGAACTCTTGTTTACATTAGATGACAGAAAAATTATTTAAGGAAGTCTCTTAGTCAATGACATAAGGGAAATATAAACAGGCAATAAAGATTTAAAACTTTTTTGTCTCTTTATCATAGATGGAAGTATCAGCTGAAAATGGACGCTTCATTTCAAACGAACTTATCATTCAAGTTGAAATTAAATCTGATCAAGAATTCAACGACAAATCTTCGGTTTTCTTTTTGCATTCGAAATCAGATCTGTTGCCTGGAAGTATTGTTATGGATAAGCATAAATCAAGCAAAGGTAGCAAAAGTGTCATGGTGATCAGCCTCGTTTTCGGTTTAGGAGCAGTCGTTGCTGTCGCCGGATTTGCAGTTTTCCGGATTGCGAGGTAAGAAACATGTTTGATTTGGTGTTGAAATTTGCCATGCATTGTGCCTTGTCTTTCTCGTGCAGGGATATGAGAAATAGACCTTTAAGCTATTTGAAGGAAGCGATGATGTTATAAATTTGTAGAATTTCCAAATGTGAGCAACAGCGATAGAAACTGTAACACTTTAATCTTTAAATACTGAAAGTTTTTTTTTTCTCCTGCAACCACCTTAAGCTACCGTTAATATTTTGTAGAAAATTGTAAGTGGCATTTGTAGTGAGGACCCGGTGACCTTGTGTCTTTCCTCGCTACAAATGTCACAGTAGTTGTATTGATTTGTTGTTTTTAAATTTTAGATCGATAAAAAAAAAACTGTAACACCTCTCAATCGAATTCTTTCATATTAAATTCATCAACGTTATCGCTCGACCCACACTCTTTTGTAGAACAGCTAAATTTTGGACAATATTACTTCCATCTCGAATAGAGCAAAGATCTGCCCTTCAAATGAAAGGAGTTTCGAAATGTTTGCGTCTCGGAACCGATTTTCACTCATGCATCAGCAAACCTATTCGTTAATGACTAATTTTTAAGTTTGAATATGTTGAAAATGATATTCTGACAAATAAAATCATTTTCACTGCAGGTTTACCTATTTTTTGTTCACTCATTCATGAATAATTCATCCTTTCAGGAGATATCGAGAATCGGTGGAGGAATCAGAAGTCGATTTACGTTCATCTGAGCTTCTTTGGGATGATGAGGGCCTAACAGCGGCTGTCAACATTACCATGAACCCTTTATTACGCTTCAGACCGGACAGCAATCTATCGGACAGCAACCTATCAGACAGCAATCGTTCAAATGGATCGATCAGCTCGAGAGAGTCTTTTGAAGAGGAAATTTCAGAGGCAAGTCTCTACTGGAGTGAATCTGAAGATGAAAATGAAACCGACCGAGAGATTAAAAATTCGCTTGAATGGGATTCATCTTATCAAGAAGAATTCGGAGAAGTTTTTGATCATGTTGGAGCAAACGAAGAAGATTGTTTTGGTACAGATCAAAGAGCTGTTGACGAAGTGAAAGGAAATAATCAGCTAATTGTTCCTGCAAATTGTGATAGCCTTGACTGCAATGAAAGTACGCTGTGATTGCAGGTATTTATGTGGCATGATTTTAAAACAGGATTTTGACATTTTTGAAAGACTGGAATAAACAGCATATCATCGCAGAACAAGTTTGCATGCGATTGACGTTGAATTGATATAAAACTGTGCTTTATGTCATCTTTCTAAGGCAGGTATCAGACCAAATGCTTCGTGAACCCTACCCTGACTGTTCATGACTTAGTCTAGCTAAGAGTCTAACTATATGAGCAGGCCTAGCCCTATCATCCGAGGTGGACGATTTTGGGAGAGATCCCTTTGTCAATACTAGGCATCTGAAACGCGATTACATGGCAAGTGTGCCAGTCCTAGCACCTGAGATCCCACTTCTGTCCAGCAAGGTTTGTTTTATTCCGAGGAATAAAGAAATGATGTATTTCTCGTGTAATCACTTAGCCCGGCTGGAAACGTTGGTGGCTTCCCAAAGTTTTTAACTACCCACGAACCAAGCCGCCATATTGTTAATGATGTGATTATTCCCCCCCAAAGGAACTTAGCAGCACTGGAATAAATTACTCCATGTAATTACACATAACATTTGATACCTGTTTACGGGGGCAGCCCTGTTACCATGGCCACTCCTGCTCATGTGATCAGTTCGTAACTTCCAAAAACCGTTTTTTGGAACATAACCTCCTTCTTAACCAAATGTTATGAGATATTGTGCATTGTAAACTGCACTCTACCAGGAGGTAAATGTCCAGCTGAATATAAAATTTCCTGTACGTGTTATTTGATAGACCTTTTAGCTATTCTGAAAAAGAATCTCAATTGAACGATACTTTGCTACATTTTGTAGAATTTTCGAATGTGCACAATAGTGATAGAAGCTCTAACGCCACTCGATCGAACCTCACGCATAAAAATGTTTTTAAAAATAACGCTCGATCCAGGCTCTTTTCCTGAATAGCCAAAAGGTCTATTGCGCCCTACTCTGTCCCAGAAAAATCTTCCTTCAAATCCTGAACTACATATTAGGCTTTATCTTCCCCCAGACTCGAGTCGTAGGATACTTGATGAATTTCTTGGTCTCATTGGTTTTAACTTTTCCTTTGTATTTTCTGTAAGATATGGTATGGACGTCTGGATCAAGAAATAACTTGTATTTAAGTAATAAATAAATGGAAAGTGAGAGAGTTATTGAGTGGTATTTAAATTTGAATTCATTTAGAGTAAAATTAAGAGTATATAACAATATTCCTGGTGCACAAGAAATGCTGTAAATGTTAGAAAGGCAACTGATGTGGGAATGAGTAGCGTTGCCCCTAAAAAGCGAGTCTTCGGTCTTGGCCATTTTAAACTCACTGAATATCTTCCATAGATTGCGTAAGTTTTTTCTCTGGCAATTTAAGTGTTGATGTTTTATACTGCTCTCAGATCGGTGGCGGACACTTGGGGGGCGATAGCCCCCAATGTTAGTTAGAACAAGGGTCTTTGGTTCAGAAGCAATAGAAATGAATAATGCTTTTTAACTGCAAGAATAGCATCGCCCTGCCCCCCAATATTTGGCAAAGTGTCCACCACTGTCTCATATCTTAGATTTGTTTGCCTCTGAGAACAACAAAATCTCCTAACATGATTTAGAATATCTCTTTTTAAGACAAAGCAATTTATTTCTGCTGCTGGCTTTATGCTCTCAAACATCAAGGTGCCTTTCACAATTTATAATTGATATTCCAGGTGAGCCAGAGAAAATTTCTCACTTTTGAAAATCCATAGCACCATGAGTACTTCACAGATTTGAATGATTCAGATTCTAAGTAATAGCCAAAAGATCGAAGTATTTTTTTATTTTCTCCCTGTCTTACCATCATTTGAAATACGGGTAATTCAACTTTATAGAAATTTCATGGTTGCAAAATGACTGAAAAATGGCCTAAAACATTGGTCAAATTGTAAGGAGTCTCCTCCCACAGAACAAAAGGCAATGGGCGTTTCACCTTCTCAAGGGTTATAAGACATCAGTTTTCAAACAAATACTAAAGATTTTAAATCCGATGGAGGTAATTGTGCAGAGGATATCTCTCACCCGTGAGAAATTGCATTTTCTTCATTGTTCTGTGCAAGGAGTCCTTTATGATTTGATCGATGTTTTAAGCCCTTTTTCAGTAATTTTCCAACCATGAAATCTTTGTAAAGTTGAGGCTGCGAGGAAAATCACAAAGATACTTTGATCTTTCGGCTTTCAACTACAATGTGAATCATTGAAATCCGTGAAGTACTCTTGATGCTTTTAATTGTCAAAAGTGGGAACTTTTTTCTGGCTCACCCGGTATTCTAAGTAAAATTTTCCTTATGCCATGGAAAATATGATAAGTAAACTACGAGTAAATTATAAACACATTTACCAACCTATTTATAAGCCCGTCATGTATGCATTAATGTTATAGATGTTTATGTACATATATTTTGGAATTATTCTTTACTTGTATAAAGCAACAACGTTGTTGGTTGAGTTTGGATTTTGTGTATTTGAAATTGATGTGTTCATGCTTTTTAAAAGGTTATGTATGTTTTGTGAATTTGCGTTGTTGTTGCGTAAGGGATGGAATGTCCAGGTCAGATTTCGGGGATTTTAAAACGCAGTTTTAGGATTCCTCAGTAGTCCCTTCAGAAGATGTTTCGTGAAAGGATTTAGGCTGAGGTCTGAAGAAAACTCTCAGGAATCAGTCAGCGTTCAACACCTTTTAGCATAGTTGTTTTTTACTGGACTTGGTGCACCAAACTGCATCGGGTCATTTGTTGTTTATCAGCTTTGAGGGAAGGACCAGATAAAAACTGGCCTCATTCAGGCAAACGAAAACTTGTACTGACGACCTATGCATATAGAGCCAGGCTAGTGTACAATGAAAAGAACCTGCGATTTTGCTAGTCAGCTGGGATTCTTTTTCAACAATAAATAACTAGATTGGTTTGCTGAACTCGGGCCTCGTCCAGATACGTAGTTAATTGATGCTGTGACGTAAAGCTCCGTTTTCACCCGTCCACACAACAACATGAAAATGGCGTTTTCAAAAAGATCCACTCTGGAGAGCGTTTTCGAAAAGCTTCGTTTTTGATGACCGAAAGCGCCGTCTCCGTGTAGACGCTAACTCAAAACGGATAAAAAAGATGTAACCAAAAACGGATAAAAAAAGATGCGTTTTCAAAACTATCCGTATACGTGTGGACGGGGCCTGATTAAATCGGACTTAGACACTCCATTATTACTTTCGTTTATCGACGTATGTAGTCCATTATCAATATTGTATCGTAGTATCATAGTATATAATACAGACTGTACTGTATCCCTTAAAACAGCCTGTATACTATACAAAAATTAAACCTGATATATGCAGACCAATAGAAGTATGCAACAACGGAAGTCATAGTCAAATTCTTTTTTCTCTTCAGATAGTTTTCTCTTGATTCGTAAGACCGATTGCAAACAGTAGACATATAGTAAAATGGAAATATCTGCGGTGAAAGCTCTTTTCGGTCCCCTCTGTCCTCAACAAATGACCCCTCCCCCAAGTAAGCTTTCTCTGTAGTAATTCCTTCCCTTCTTAGCCAGAAGTGTAAATAAATCCCTCAACATTCTATATATAAAGCCCCCCCCCCCCCGCCCACTTGTATCATTAGTAAAAATATTTTGCAATCTGAACACTGTAAGGAATTAGTATGGCGGATTTCTGCACGAGCGTTTAAGCGCTTTCAACCGATTGTAAAATTTTCTGAGCGGACTGAATTTGACACAATAAATTGTTACTCACACGTAACATTCTTTTCAAATCCAAAGCAACATTTTCGCACGTAAACAAAGGATTTCCTGTCCAATCGACGAAAAATTCTACTGAGTGGAAATCAGCCTTTAGACATATAGGTATAGGTTTGTTTACAGTTATTTCAGGTCTTTTGCTCAGTCTCTTGATAAAACATCTTTTATGGAAAAGATAGTATGATAGTGAAACCTCTCGAGAGTATATAATCACGTTATTTGAAATAGGTAAAATAAACCATGGCCTTTAGGTATATTGTTTCCAAAGCAAAAACAGCTGCAAAAAGAGCGGAGACAGCGAAGGTGAACTTTGAAAAGAAAGAATACAGACCATATGATACAGACCTGAAGACCGTAATGTTTTGCGCTCTCGGTTTATTTTGATTTGGTTCAATGCTACCCTGGGTACCAGAGCCAAGAAATAAAACAAGAAGAATAAAATAAAGAAGGAAAGAAAGTTGTCTCCCTTCATCCTTCTCTCATTTCCTCTTACCAATTTTTCTTTCATTTTAATTTTGCGGCTTTGGTACCCAGGGTAATTCAATGCAGGCAGAGCCACGAAATCTATTCTTCAGAGACATAAATCGTTTTGCTATGTCACGTGTTCGTGGAAAGTTGAATCCTTGTTTTATGAAGGAAGTTTTCACGAAATTCAGCCTTGCTACCTTGCTTTTTAGAGATCATTGTCAACCTCCTCTCAATTTCATTCGTTATTGCACCATAGAGGTGCAAATGTATTAGATTTGCATTTCCAAGATATGGTAAGCTCATATGCGCACACAGAGCCTCTCTTCGGGTATTCTCGTATCATTGCGCCATAGCAGCGAAAGGATTTTATAAACACTCACCATTTAAAACATTATTTGAAACACCAAAATAGCAAGTGTTGAAACATGTCCTCTGAACTGAAATTATTGAGAAGATTGTAATTCAAGAGTGGAATTTTGTTGTTGAAAATGAAAGCGAAGAGAAAGAACGATTCTTTGTTACAACAAGTTCTGAAAAAAGGTGAGAAATCAAATTGATAACGAGTCATAGTTGAAGGTTGATAGATTGCCTCGGACATTTTTTAAGATAACAAACTTGGATCAGCCCATAGTACCAAGAGAAATTTGTTCTTAATGTCGCACGGAAAGTTCCACTTTATTTTGCTGGACGTGTTTTATTTGTTTTTTCGTTTTTGTAAATGGGTCAGGTTGTAGTTTCTACCATTGATACAGAGATGTTTTTGCATAAGCAGTGTGCATCTGAGCGCAAATATAGAATGCAGCAAATGCTATTCAAGAAAACGGATCGCATCGAATCGCAAACGTATCTTTGCTGTAGTTTCTAGGCATTTAGTTTTTGAAAGTTTCCCTCTCAAACATAGTTCCAGAGTTGCTAAACCAGCTTTTGTGTGTGTCAGCTTCAGAAATGATGCAAATAGGAAATTCAAATATTGATGTAGATTTGCTAGATACGGTTCTGTCTTTTTGAGTAAGTCTCATCTGATATTTGGAAAATCTTCATTTGGAAGCAATGTCGTGCAAACGATGCCCTAATATTTATTTCCCTGCCACTCGAACTTGCCCGCTCCATCATTACAAAGTATGACGTCACTCGCACAAAGATGTCTCCTCCCTTAATCCCAGGATGCATTTTGAAAGGAGTGTGGTGCCCATTCCCCCTCACACGCATGGTGATCATTCTTTTTGCCTTCCCATCCACGTTGTCCTTCGTCCAATCCAAGGGCGAATCAATTTACAAATAGATCAAGACTTCATTTCATAAAGGTATGACTTTTATTCAAATTCTGATTTACCTATCATTTTCTGGTATGATGTTTCAACATCATGACCACAGTTGATTTTAGGGAGGCAACGTTTTTGCTTAGGCCAGTTCTCCTGTTGGCCAAGTTATCATTTGACCATCCTTGCTCGTCCGAAGTGCTGACGACACTTTAAGGCGTGCTGGTGACCGATCTATTGTATCAGCTATGCCTTCCTCAGACGCAAATTATTCACAAGAGATGCGAGATGATATCAATGACATGCTATCCTGGAGGAATTGTCAGAGTTTGAACCACGAAATAGGTTGGATCATTTGTTCGGAATTATTTAGGCCTACTCTGATCGAATCACAACAGCTATCTGGTTACATTAAAGTAAAACCGCTTTGTGGAACTTGAGTGTGGCGAATATGGCATAAATAAAGACATGAGTCGCTTTTAACGGAGGCAACTTTGAAAGACTTATTGAAAGAACGCTTTCCCATTAAGGGGCCATGGACTTTCGATTTTCGTATTTTTTAACGGCATTTGGCCGTTAAGATTGGAACCCCCTCCCCCCTCCCTGTTAACGGCCTTCTACCAAACGTGCCCCCGATGGGCCTAAAACCTTTGGCCTAAGTAAGACTTGGGGAGCAGCAAACAAATGTCTTGTGGAACACGCTGGACTTCAACCGAAGATACGCCATATCGGGAAGCATAGTAAAAGTGTTGTATTCTACACTATGTGTAATTTGTAAAGACTTTATCTACGCTTTTCAAAAAAATTCCCTTACGGAGAATTCCGTACGATTTTTTTATTTTCTTAACGGTCTAAGGGTAAGACCCCCTCCCCCCAAAACAGCCAATTGCTGTTAAAGAATACGAAAATCGAAAGTCGATGGCCCCTAAAAACTGCTATAAAAATAAGTGCAAGTAAGTGTAAAAGTAAGCTGTATTCTTCAAGCCAGAAGTGCATCATGGTCATCTGCAGAGAAATCTCAAGTATGCAACTTTTTCCCAGTACTTGAGTTTCTCAACCTTTGATGTTCTGAGAGTTGAGTTTCTTTTAAAGAGTTTCTGATTGATAACAGCATCTATAATGTCAGTAACTTTACATGTTAATGTTGATATGTGTGTGACGAGGAATATGTCAAAATATGTATATTTGACTCATAAAATTGTTATTTGGTCCCATGAGATATGCAATAAAAGAACTTGGAGCTGTTATACATATACTTGGCATTTGACTTTTTGAATAAGGGGTGATCAATTTTCAACCTTTGCATTTTTTAACTGCATTTGGCCATTAAGATCGGAACCCCCATCCCCCTCCCCGCCAACAGCCTTTTACCAAAAGTGCCTCCGATCGGCCAAAATTTTTGTTGCCTCAGTAAGACTGGAACAGCAAATAGATGTGTCGTGGAACACACTGGACTTCAACCAAAGATACACCATATCAGGAGGCATAGCAAAATTGTTTTATTCTACACTCTATACTTTATTTGTAAAGATTTATCTAAAGCTTTTCAAAAAATTCCCTTACAGAGATTTCCATATGATTTTATAATTTCTTAACAGCCTAGGGGCCAATAACGGCCAATTGCCGTTAGAAAATACGGAGATCAAAGTTGATGGCCCCTAAGCCACCTCTTTATTGAACTCCCTTTTCTGAAAAGCTTGCCCCCACAGAGTCCCTGAAATTAGATAAGCCCTTGGGAGCTTAATAGAGCATTTACAGCATATTCTGTTCAGGTCTCAAGTACAGTAAATATAACTCTATCACAGAGGCCAGAACAGAAGAAAATTGGTATACAAGATATCAAATGTATGTATGTATTATCTTTTGCAGTGAAGATGGGTGATTTTGATGATACAGACTTCAGTGGTGCTGATGCAGGGGCCTCCCAAACCTTTCCACAGCAATGCTCTGCCTTGAGAAAGAATGGACATGTCGTAATCAAAGAACGCCCATGTAAAATTGTGGAAATGTCAACATCCAAAACTGGAAAGCATGGACATGCAAAGGTATTGTATATTTTTTATTGCTGTGAAGCAGCATAATATTCTTTGCGGCAGTTGCAAAGTCCCTAAGTAAAATAACTTTGCAATCAATTCTCCTTCTTTGTTTGCCTGTCTGTGCATCTGTTTTCAATAATTTTTGTCTCTTTGTTCATCAGTTTTTTGGTCAGTGGCTCCTTATTTTGTAGAATGTTACTAAGGGTAGTGGAATATGCTTTTGTCTGATATCAAGTGTGACGCATCATAAAGCAACTACTGTACTTGTATCGATTCAGCTTTTGTGAGTGAATTGTGGACAACAGAATCAGGTACCACATATAACTGTAGAACAAGTAAAGAACATGAAGAAACCTTTTTGGGGGGGATTCAGTGAACCCAGTCATGGCATTCTCTATTGTTATTGCTAGTTTGATTTCATGTTGGAAACTTAAAAATGTCATTTGAGTTGTGATATTTGGCCTTCGTCACTCAATGTGTCTTTGAAATGATTGAGAAATAAGTTGAAATGTTTGTTGTTTCTCTTTGCTTCATGATTTATCATAAAGTTGGGCCTTGCACTGGGCATGTAGATTGCGAGTGTTGTCATGGAGACTTTGAACCTATCACTTCTACTCAGTGGCTTAGCACCTGGCCCCTCCCTCATAGTGGCCAGTTTTGCATGAAGGTGTTGTGGCACAGTGGTGTAATCCTCCGACTTTGTTGAAACCAGAACAGTCAAGCGGAGTGAGTTTGATAACCGGTAGGACCCCACCACTTGAGGGTCACAGTTTTGATTAGGTCTGCTCTATTTCTGTGATCCTTGCGCTTGGTGCTGAAAAATGCAACTTTGCCTTCACCTTCGCTACTGAAATATGAAATTGAATGCAGGACCCCCTAAACAGTTTATAGGTGGAAACTTGGTATGCCTCATTTCATGGTAAACATTTTTATTAGAATAAAATAGAAAAACTCATGCATTTAGCCTCTTTGTTTGGAATTGGAAAATTATTTTGATTGCAATTATTTGAAAATAGAGATGCCCAGGCTCCTGGCTTAAAGGGTCTCCTACTCAAAGTTTCTGCTGCAGTTTATTCACATAGACTTTTTAATTTTTTTTCAATGAAAGCGTTATGTTGCAGATAAGTTTTTGTATTTCACAGAGAAATGAACCAAGCACCTCTTTTATGATTGCTCAGGTATAGGTGGGTTCTAGAAAGTTACTTTTTGTTTGCTTGAATGAAACCATCAAACAAACTGCAAAGAAACAATTGGACACACAGGGTCTACAGGTAAAGTGGATAGGCTGGGGGTAAAATAGTTGTGTTGATTCCTTGAAACAGTAGACCCTGACATGACAAATCAACATTCACTGTATCAAGGTGGGTAGTTAGAGTGGTTCTAGCTAGAGAAAGCCTCTGAGCAGAGATCGAGGCAAAATTTATCCAAGTTTTCTCTGTATCCATATTACCCCAGTAGCCCCTTTTTACCCTGTCAGTTACCTTTATGTCCAATGATAAAGCACATATTTTAGCATTATCATTCTTTAACAAAGAAGCTTTTATTTTAGGTTCACTTGGTTGCTCTTGATATTTTCACTGGCAAAAAATATGAAGATATCTGCCCATCAACTCACAATATGAATGTACCCCATGTTAAGCGCAAGGATTATCAGGTAGGCATTGTTTTTAAGAGGAAATTTTGAAGTTTTTTTAAAGAGGAAGGGATGCACACAATGTCCCAACAAAGTATTCCTATTTATCACATTACACTAAGTTTTCTTTTAGCATGTAGATCAATGACAAAATTATTTTCCAAGATATGTAGATACAGCGTTTTCCAAAAAACTGTGCCCCATTTGTATGGCTACTGTGGAGGAGTTGTACATTCAGTTATCTTGGTTTTACACAGTTCCTTGGGTCAAGCTTCAACTTAGAGTTTGAGACCTTCTATTAGTCAATCTGACATATGGTTGCTGATTTATGGCATAAAAAAGGAAAAATTAGTGCTTGCTTCAAAAAACAGCACTTGTCCAGCAATGTCAAAATAGAGTATGTTTTGAAAGAAAGGGTTCCAGCATCGTATTAGAATTTTCACAACATTTTTTGAGAGGTAGAAATTGTGCTCTTATTAATAGACAACACTCCTAACACTTTAAAAGATTTAACAAAAATTTTAATATGATGCCAAAACCCTTTCTGAAAACATGCTATATTTTGACTTTGAAAACATACTTTATTTTGACTTTATTTTGGTCATCTGAAAGTTTTTAATTGTAATGTAAGAATCTATTTAAAATTTCAGGCTGATTGGGCTCTTATATAAGCAGGGCCTAATTTCAAAATTTCAGCCTGTAGGTTCTTAATCACTTGGTTCTAATGCACAGGGTTTTACCATTTTTGGTTTAGTATGGTCACAGATATCAGACAGGAATACAAACTATCATGGGTGAATTGAATGATAATGGTGAACTCAACTGATAATGATTCAAACCCAAGATTTACAATGTTACTTAGCAAGTATAGGCTAGAATAAAGCTTTTCAATCAGTTATTTTGTGTCCTTTTCAAGCAATGAAAAACAAACATTTTATTTTCAGCTGATTAACATCGATGATGGATTTCTTTCCTTGATGGATGACTCCGGTGAGATGAAAGAGGACGTAAAAATACCAGACAATGATGTTGGAAAAGATATTCAAGCAAAATTTGATGCAGATGAACAAATTTTGGTGACAATTCTTTTTGCTATGGGTGAGGAAGCAGCAGTTGGTGTAAAGCCAATGTCTGATAAAAAATAAATATATGTCGTCATGACATTATTCGAACTCAGGTCCCAGCAATACTGTTTATTTTGAACATGAACTCAAAATTATACCGTAAATTGTCAGCAGCTCTTAGCACATTTTTATTGACAGGAAATTATTACGTAAACAGATAGCTATTCTTTTATTTGCCTCATCCTTTGCATTGACATATATACCCCTTGTTTTTCCATTTTACATCTTAGTCACAAAGTCTGTAATTTTCTTGGAATTTCATTCCCAATTCCTTGGATTTGCTAAGAGGTTTACATGATCTGAAAATCACCTCTTTCTAAAATCCCAAGTTTTTTCTTAAAAGGTAAGCCTATAGCCTTACTTTTTTGGGCAAAAGTAGTCTTTTTCAAAAATTATTAATTTTGGCAAAAAAGGTAAGCCTATAGCCTTACTTTTTGGCCAAAAATAGTCTTTTTCAAAAATCCGCTATTTTGGCAAAAACGGTAAGCCTATAGCCTTACTTTTTGGCCAAAAATAGTCTTTTTCAAAATCAGCAATTTTCGCTAAAAAGTTAAGCCAATAGCCTTACTTTTTGGCCAAAAATAGTCTTTTTTGAAAATCCGTAATTTTAGCAAAAAAGGTAAGCCTATAGCCTTACTTTTTGGCCAAAAATAGTCTTTTTCAAAAATTAGTAATTTTGGCAAAAAAGGTAAGCCTATAGCCTTACTTTTCGGCCAAAAAATAGTCTTTTTCAAAAATCAGTAATTTTCGCAAAAAAGGTAAGCCTACAGCCTTACTTTTTGGCCAAAATTAGTCTTTTTAAAAAATCCGCTATTTTGGCAAAAAAGGTAAGCCTATAGCCTTACTTTTTGGACAAAAGTAGTCTTTTTCAAAAATTAGTAATTTTGGCAAAAAAGGTAAGCCTATAGCCTTACTTTTTGGCCAAAAATAGTCTTTTTCAAAAATCAGTAACTTTCGCAAAAAAGGTAAGCCTATAGCCTTACTTTTTGGCCAAAAATAATCTTTTTCAAGAATCAGTAATTTTGGCATAAAAGGTAAGCCTATAGCCTTACTTTTTGGCCAAAAATAGTCTTTTTCAAGAATCAGTAATTTTGGCATAAAAGGTAAGCCTGTACCCTTACTCTTTGGCCAAAAATAGTCTACTTTCAAAAATCAGTAATTTTGGCAAAATGGTAAGCATACAGCCTTACTTTTTGGCCCAAAACAGGCTACAGTAAAAACCCGCGTATAAGAACCTAGTCATTAAGAACCTACAGGCTGAAAATTCTAAAATTAGACCCCTAATATATAAGAACCCATTCAGCCTGAGATTTGAAATAGGTTCTTATTCATGGAGATCATCATACTAAATCAAAATTCTAGTTGCTTTGTCATTGAGCCTATACGTACTGATATTCTGCCATATGTGCTAATTGCAAAGAGCTCTAGAGATGCTTTGAAAGCTTTTCATTGTATTCTGTAAAATTTCTGATTCTTCCACGAACTGATGTTTTGAATAAGGCCTCATGAACTCAGGTGTCTCTCAACTGACAGTAGATAATGGGCTTGAAGTTTCAATCCGAACAAAAGAAATACATGGAAGCCCTGAATGAAATAAGAACCAATTTAAAAACCTGAACAGCCTTATTTCCTGATAAATACTCAATACATAAGAACCTAATCAGGCTGACTTGCAAAATTGTAGGTTCTTATACGCGGGTTTTTACTATACTTTCAAAGATCAGTAATTTTTGCATAAAAATTAAGCCTATAGCCTTACTTTCTTGCCAAAAATAGTCTTTTTAAAACTCATTAATTTTTTGCAAAAAGGTAAGCCTATAGCCTTTCTTCTTTGCTGAAAATATGCTTTTTCAAAATTACTGATTTTTGCATAAAAGGTTTGCTGGTAGCTTTACTGTTTGGCCAAAGAGTAGGTGCAGATCTTTCGTGAAATCAATTTGCCTGGTGCGCAGAATAGGAGACAAAAACACAGAATAGGAGACAAAAACACAGAATAGGAGACAAAAACATTAAAATCTAATCATAGAATGGAAATATTTTATTGAAAAGCAATACTTTCTTGCAATTTAAATCATAGTTATAGAAATACAGTATCCCTTTTCAAAAATAATTCGTGCATGACTTATTCTCCCTGCTTTAAAAATGTTACTTATTAATGAGATCTAAATATGTTGATATCTTATTGAATGTGTATTGAAAAAGCTCTATTTAGCCCCCTCTCTAGACCTCCTTCGAAGCCAAGTAAGCCCCCTCGCAATCAAGTTTCCCCCACTTCTATTTGATGCGAGACAGTAAGAAGACTGTTCCATTTATGCAGCTAAACAAGTTTACATATTAATTTTGATAAGGCTTGGGATAAAAACGTTGTGGAATTAGTATATCTGACTCTAACATATCTTGAAACCACAAAATATAGAACTAAAAATCTACCATATCCTTGTCATTAAACTTTGTGAAAAAGCCCGTCTCAACACTTATAAGCTGGAGTCCCTTGTTTCCTTGTGCAATTTGACATAATGACGTTTCGGTCAACTGAGAACAACAACATTAGGGACTTCACGAAACGACGACGGCAACTGCAACAGAATGTTGCTTTTATTTTAGAACTTTAGAATCAAAAGATTCTTTGTTATCTGTTCAAATTCGCTTCCCTTGAGAGTCTCTGAAGTTGTCCTGTTCAATTTCACAACTTGGAAACCCGATTTCTGGCGTTCTGTACTGCAGATCTAGGCCTCCGACGTAAAACTCAGTCTTTTGAATGTTTGTCTTCAAAGAAAAAAATGGTTTTCAGGTATCTCTGAGTTCTAAGAGGCCTCATTTTGGCCATTTGGATGATATATTAAAGGTAGCTCATGGAAACAATACTTTCTTTGCAGAATATAAGATGACGTTCTGGCTGGCGTTGCCGTCCTGGTTTACTAAACTCTCTATTACTCTAAAGCCTGACCCACTTAGGCTCAAACTCTGAGGTTACTATTAGAGTACCAACTAGATTGCGAGATTTGTGACTTACTATGGTTACGGCGAATGTGGTGGAAATTTCGATTCGACTGAAGAACTGACAACATTCCCACAGGATTTGCGATAGCAAGATTTATCACAGGGATACAAGGAACTCATCGTTATAAGTCTAGCTTCTCTCTCTATCATGCGTCCCTCTCTTTTAAGCCCGCTCTTGAATCACCAAAAGTAATAAGCCCCTGCGAGGGCTTAATAGAGCTTTTATATTATGCAGAAAATCTCACTTGATTACAACATTAAAAATGCTAAAATGCACGGCAACGGTTACAGATATTTACAAAGTTTTTCATTTTTAGTTTCAAAATATGCTAGAACTAACTGATGGCATCTTCCTTATAGTCTGTTAAAGATGCTAAATCATAATATGTCCAGTAAAAATAATAGTCGGGCTCCCTCTCTTTGAGAAATAAAATGCACCAAAAATAAAATTCCTACTCATTATTCTGTTTTCGTCTTCTCCCGTCGTCCCGTGTATTCCATTGTAAACATTGAGCTAGGCTGTCGAACCAATCACTGAGGTGATCTGCGTGACTAATGCAAGGCAATGGGAAGACAGATGTTGTGATGCGAACACTGAAAAAAGTAAACAGAATTATGAGTGACGGAAGAAATTATCAAAGGTAAAATGTTTGACGGCAGGAACATCACAAAATGAAGGAAGAACAAGGACGAATACTTTTTTAGATTAACTAGCTAAAGATTCTTGAGCTGGCTGATATTTCGCCCCAGCATATGAGGCTTAACAGCTCTGAAGAAGTCCTGTATGGCAGCATGAAATATTGGCAATATATTTGCTGCGCTGTTGTTTTTCGTCACCTTGCGATGTTTCTACTAACAAATTCAAACAAGGCTTCTTCGGCATTATAACTTTATAATTTTCAAAGTTTTATCGAGCACTCTTAACTTGCTCTGAAAGCTGAAACTACTAAAATACAACTGAAACAATACTGAGATCTCACTAGCAGCGACTGCTGTCCTACCAAGACGAGTTGGGGACCGTCCAAAGTATAATCTCTTAAACAGCAGTTTTATGTGTCACACTGAACTTACCAATTTACTAATTTATCCACTAATTTTAAATGGCTTTGCCGCTCTCCTTATGTCATTTGGACTTGTAAATTTATCAATTCATCATGGCTTATCCACTCGCTTTCCTGGACTTGAAAGATTTTTGAAACTGACTGAAAGTCAATGAATATTATGTCTTTTGTCTCCGTCCTTGGTTGAAGATTTCTCTTCAAGCTGCGACTTCCAAATAATGTTCCTAAAACAACTGATCAATTAAAATTTGAGTAAAAATAAAAAACTTACAATTTTGATTTTGTTAATTCCACACGACTTCGTCCGTCGAAAGAGGCCCAGGCTGTATATCTGCTGTTTGGCGATAACTTAACCTGAATAATGATGAACTCAAATTTACTAAAAACGTGAGGAGGACACCAGGGGCGGATCCAGGTGTAAATCTGACGGGTGCCAAGGGTATGTGGCGGCGAAGCCGCCATAGGACGGCGCGGCGGGGGCGGAGCCCCCGTAAGGCTCGGGGGTCCGGGGGCGGCCCCCGGAAAATTTTTTGGGGACCACGCCCTTTACTTTTGCTGAAACATGACCACGCCCTTTATTTTTCTTCAAAGCTTTAATTTCAGTTAGACAATTAAATAGCAATTTCTCTCAGACTTTTCAGAATTTGGATAGCGCAGAAATGGGAGGACAGTGTAAACTATCTATTTCAATGAAATTTTAGGACAAACTGCAAATAACACCAAAATCAAAACATTTCCTATTTGAAGAACGGTGGTGTGGGATTTCGTTTGATTTGTATGGTAATTGTGCATCCTTTACATTACAAGGAGGGCTAAGGGCCTGATTACATGGGAGTTTTCAGCATAGGGCTGAGATTTCAGCCCGCCTACCCGAGGTGAAACTCCATCTCTTCTCTCTGGTCAAAGGCTCATAAGATTGCATTTCCGATTACATGTGATTTTTTCAGCCCTGGGTTGAAACTCACCATAGGGCTGAAATCTCAGCCCGCCTTGCTCTACCCGGGATGAAACTTTAATCCTTATTGTCACACCTAATTATCGGTTAATCCCTATTGTTTTACATCGGATGCACTGACGTAATCAAAATATTAGAGTGCCTTCACAATTGAAAATGTGATTTCACACGTGGCAGCAGATTCCAGCCCTGGGTTCAAACCTCCCATGTAATCGAAAATATTTTCACCTCGGGCAGGCGGGATGAAATCCCAGCCCTATGGTGAAAACTCTCATATAATCAGGCCCTTAGAAACTCATTGAAACCAAATGCGTTTGAGAATTGTGATTTGAGCCATAATATTTTGTAAGACAATCTACTGCTACAAAGCCCCTTTTGTCCTACCTGATATTCTGTACAATCGTGATCAACCACCCTGCCAAACAACAACTCGCGTAGCAGCGACTGCCAAATTCAAACAACTAAACTTTTAACGTTTCCAATACAAAAGTAAATAAAAAATCTTGTCCTAGTCATATGATTGTTAAATCAAATGATTTAGATTTAATTCTTGGCCTAGAGAAGCGCTACATAAAATATATAGGGCCTACCATAACCACCGACGTTGCCTCACTGGCTGAGTCTTTGCTTGATAACTTCTGGTGTCTGATGAAGGTTCAAAAGTGGTTCAAAACATCCTCGGATTCGTTGGTATATCTTGAGACTTCCAACTCGAAATTTTCTTTCCTCGTAAAAGGGATAATCTCTAGCCTGCGTGCAGCCTAGATAATCTCACATCTTGGGCCGAAATTTGACAGGCTGATGTTTTTCCGCGGTTCTCTGGTTTGAAAAAAGCTTCTTCCTCATCTGGTGATTGGCTAATGGTCTTGTCATTTCTATCAAACGTTCTCCTATTGGCTTGCACCCCTCAAGGCTCTTTCCTATTGGCTTGCACACCTCAGATTCAAACTACGGGTGCTCCCGCCAATTTCCAGCACCCTTCATGCACCTCTCTGATTGGTTTGCACCAAGGCGCCTTCATTGCGTCACTTGCGCTGTGCTTGCCTCCGCACGGAAAGGAAATGAGGAGATTCCCCTTCTAAATAAAGACTGTTTGTTTGTGTTGGTCAAGCCGCGGGAGGATGCCCAGCGTCTAGTAAAATTTACTGTCGACGGAAGGTGGGGCTGGAGGGGGGCACTGGGGCAGTGAAAATATGGCGGTTTCATGAAATTTATCATTCATGTATTTGAACAAATGATATCTAATCAAATACTTTACAACAGAAGATTATAGGAAGCTTGCCCTCAATGATTTCCTTGCAACTTTGACGGGTGCTTGCGCACCCGTTGCACCCCCCTGGATCCGCCCCTGGACACAATAGCAACTTCGCAGTACAGACCTTGTGCACATTAACAGGGCAAGAATATTTGCATACGATACAAATATTCTTGATCCAAAGGAAAGACTGTAAATTGTTCTAAACAAGAATTCTCAGGAATGACAGCCATGTTGATATGTACAAGGCCTGAAATATGAGGAACGAAAGTATAAACTTATGACCTAGAGTCCCTTGTTTCCCTGTGCTCCTCTGACTTGATGATGGCCCTTCGGTTAACCAATGCTCTGACAAATTTGACTTTATTTAGGCACAAACTCTAACTCTGAGCTTCCTAAAGTACCAATCATATTGCAAGATTTGCGAATTACTATCGTTACAGCAAATGTGATAAAATTTTTGATTCGATTGAAGAGGCTAGTAACATTCTCACGGGATTCGAGATTGGAAGCCGTGATTCCACGATAGTTCGATTGACGAATGCAGAAAATAGGTCAGTTTTTCACTGTTGCATCTACGAGTCTCTGCTGAGCAAGGATTACCGCAGGAATACCGTCATAAGTCTAGAATCAGGAATACAAGGAATACGAGGGACTCACCGTCATAATTCTAGAATGAAAGCCGACTGATTAATCGAATGTTGCAGTGTTTCATTCGACGATATTCAGTCTCATCCTATCCTATCATGCAAAAAAGTCATTTGCAGTGACAAAACGCCAGCTATCACATGAACTGAAAATCTTGGACTTAGCATACAAAGTCCTGTAGAGCTATCAAAACTAGCAAGATAATGTGAAGGGAGAGAGGGGATGTCTTTCTTCTGAGTCCGGTAGATTTACAAAAGAAAGCCTTATTATTATGTATATCTAGCAGATATGAGGAAGACATAATCTGTGTTCTCTCCGAATCACTCGTCTGTTTTAGCCCCATTAGTTAATCGAAAAAAGACTGGGTGATAATCTTCAACAGATTGTAGGATTTCGAATGTGCATAATAGTTAGAGAAGCTCCAAGGCCCCTCAATCGAGTATTTCTTATAAAAATGTACAAAATATCGCTCGATTCTTTCGTAAAACAGCTAAAAGTTCTGTTGGTGAAAGCAATTAACCATCTTTTAAGGAGCAAATAGATACAACTGTATCTTACCTTAAGCTCAACACCAGCTGGTACGATGATTGGTCGAAATGAAAGAGAATGGGGGCAAATAGGGGTAAGAATGATACAAGGTACACTTGGATGCACCATCGATGCCCCTGCTGCTGCAGAGTACGCTGTGCTGCCAGTTGCTGTGGCAACAATCAAGCCTTAAAAGAAAAGGAAGGTTAAATTTTCCATGGATATCTGACAAATATTTTCTTTGAATCATTGTACATCTAACGTAAAGAAAAATGTCTTTACACCGCATTTAGCAAATTCATTACATCATTCCACATTTCCCCATCAATGCAACTTTAAGCGACTCCCACTTTGACCATATAATGTGAAGTAATTCATGAAATTTTTAGCAAAACCCTCTGGTTGATACCAATAAATAAAGAGCCATTTTACATACAGGGCCATAGATTAGGGTATTTTTCGTTATAATTGCAAAATATTGATGTCCACATGCATATGGTGCCCCCTGGTTTCTAAGTCTCTGAACTTAGCTACTTTCAAAGAGGTTTAAATAAAAACTGAGTCACTAAGATATTGCAATGAGGTTGCAATGAGTCTCTTCTTACTTGATCCATAACAAGTAAAGTCTCTTTTGGTAAATACTCTTAACTTTGTTTAACCAAGGGTGTTAGGACACGGATCTTTTGCTTGATTACTTATTTACCTTATTTTCATCCCTGTGTCTTGTTTTGTCGACTTGTTTTCTGTTCTGTTTCGTCTTCAACTGAGCGTGATTAGGCCCAATCACTCTCAAGTCGTTCGAATAGAGCTCCCTTCTACTTCACCGCAAAGCAACAGGAATGTGCGGTTTTAAAACCTATCTTATGCAAAGGTGCACTAAGACACAGAAATACAAGGGAGCTCTTTTCGAACAACTTGAGAGCGGTTGGGCCTAACCAAGCTCAGTTGAAGACGAAACAGACCAGAAAACAAGACAACAAAACAATACACAGGGATCAAAACAAGGTAAATAAATAATCAAGCAAAACATCCATGTCCTAACACCCTTGGTTTAACCTAACTTTACCAAACCATCGAGGTGGATAAGGCAAAACGTCATACCACGGTGACATAAAAGATCATACCGTCTCCGAGTAAAGTGGTCAGCGGTCTTCCATTACAGATAATTTCTAAATTCACAAGACTTGCAGCTGGGCCTCTGTCAATTACAACCTCGTTCAGAGTCTGAAAGAATAATATGCAAATGATTAAACTCGATTAAAAGCTTACGGGCAGAAAGCAATATTGGAGATATTCTTTTAAAAACAAAACCATGAAAGACAAGATATCGAAACCATAAGAATTAAACTCCATAAAATGTGTTTCAAGAATTTGCTTAGGCCAAAACGCCAAAGCTCTGCTTAGGAGGTGACATGCAATTTGAACTTCAAATGGCACATCCTTGTCAGACAAATATACTAAGAATCCCTCCTAGGTATAAGTCATTGATAAAAGCTAAATTCTCATCACTTGACCCATCCAAATCTGTAAACTTTTTCTGGGTCACGAGAAGATCCATTTTCATGCAACTTACCAAATGTTCCGAAAGTACAACATTTTCATCATCATCATTTCTATCTTTATTCTCAATGACTTGGTTTTTTAATCGACTTCGTAATGTAAGGCCAACATTTTCTGAAATAAATATCAAAAATGCAATCACATACAATCTTCGAAAAGCATCTGGATAAATCAATAAAAAATTTCTAAACGCCAGGAAAACTCAAATTCATTTTGGGAGATTGATAATCATTTGCTAAAAATAAAATTTGGTTCCACTTTTATTTAGCTACAATAATATTTTGTATCATGTTGTGTAAAATACAAAAATGCGACACTCACCAGTAATTGTCTGATCAATAGCTTTGTGAAAATTATCGAAGGAGAAGGGCATCAAAAAACCAAGCGTTCCAAGATGAAAAGAAATGATTGGTGGACAACTTTCCTAAACAAAAAAAAAACAGAATCTTGACATTGACACAAAATTTACTTACTCTTTCTTAGACTGCAGTTAATTTTGGCATGATCAGATATTTTCAAAAATCGATAGTTTCAGAAGCAATCAATGAAGTTACCTGCCAGTATGATAATCAAAGAAAGATACATCTAGCTTAGATATTTATATATGGATTTAGTCAGTTTTCTTCAGCTTGCTGGTAATGAATCTAAAATATAGTGTAACATGAAAATAACAGTTAAATTTGTAAATTTCTGGACATGTCAATCCTTTTTACTGTACTTTGTTACCTTTTCTAATGATAATACTGTATAGCTTTGAATGCTTTAGGCCAGCAAAAATTCTAAGGGAGCATAAGAAAGATTCTGCATTGTACAACTTACTTGAAATAAAGATGATGCATGAAGTAATGTGCCATCACCACCAAGGCATGCAATCAAATCAATTTCACAATGCCATAATGCATCTAAAATATTAAAAAACTTCAGTTTTAATGGCAGTAAAAGAATTATAAGATGGCTGCATTTATGTATTTCTATGCTCTCTGTAGTATCATTATGAATCTTTTTTATTGCAATTGCAACTTATCGTGATAATAGTCAAAAAGCATAGATAAAATTAATTAGAAAGACGATCAGGAACATTGTTTAATCACTCAGAAACATCATCTTTGTTCAACTGAATAAATCCCCTAATAATTTTTCAACATCTGCACAAATGTAGCAAGAAAATATACTTAATAAGTCATTACAAAAAGCTGTTATCTCAGTCAAAATTTTGTGATAAGCCACTGTTGAAACTACAGCATGTTTAGAAAGAAGTCATTGAAGGGTGGTGAATCCAATAAGACTTTCAACACAATCCATCAAAAATTTTCAA
Source organism: Aurelia sp. 3 sensu Dawson et al. (2005) (assembly GCA_964020215.1). Classification (NCBI taxonomy): domain Eukaryota; kingdom Metazoa; phylum Cnidaria; class Scyphozoa; order Semaeostomeae; family Ulmaridae; genus Aurelia; species Aurelia sp. 3 sensu Dawson et al. (2005). The sequence goes on from OZ026584.1 coordinate 373,970, forward strand.
AAAACTCCCACATCCATTCAAATATTTGTTTCTATCCAAGAATTTATCCCAAATCTAATGTGATGGCTTGGTGCAGCGAAGCAAAGTTTCTTGAAAATTCAATATCAGTGCCAAAAGACATAATCAAAGGATCCAAACAGCTCCATGCTCCACTCTTTTGATAGGTGCATAACCTGTTGAAATGCAATGTATTACCTTTTCCACAAACAACTAATTTCTGTTTTGTTTCCTGGAAGCTTTCATCTTCCTTAACAACTCTTTCTTCAACTACATTTGATTCTACATAAACTGTCATTTCTTTATCCTAAAATAAAACCAACATTATCAAATTGAGCAGCTACTCTCGGGTGCCTAATGCAACGGGGGGGGGGGGAAGTCTTGATAAACGGGGGAGGGGGTGGGAACCCCTCAAAGAAACTAATAAATGGGGGTCTTAACAAATGGGGGAGGTTAGAAATTCGCAAAAAATGGGTTTCTACATTACCTACTGGAGACAAGTGCATTTCATATGCTTAGAACTCTTCAAGTGTTCAAGAAACAAATGTAACTAAACAGAATGAGAACATAAAAAGAACGAAGCCTCTAATCTCAAATTAGTTTATGAGTACACTGCAATGACTTCTTTTTCTAAAAGAAGACATTCGAATTAGCTTACAAAATGCACTGCAATGACTTCTTTTCTCAAAGAAAACATTTGAATTAGTTTACGAGTACACTGCAATGGTTTATCTTTCAAACAAAATTTCGTATAAAAATCATATTGAGCTTTGGACATTGTTTTGCCAAAATTAATAAACAGAGGGGTCTTAATAAGGGCCGGGGGTGGATAAGATTTTTGGAAATTAATAAGCATCCCCCCTTGTATTAGGCACCCGAGAGTAGTAAACTAAGGCTTTTTGTAAACGATGAAGAATGTTTTTATGACAAGATTCTGATAACTGATGGAAAATTCTTAAATCAACATGCAATATCCAAAAAATGTAGCAAACTATGCAGCCTACTCTATCTCTCACTTCAACAATTTCAATATGAAAACAATTGACAGTTTCACCTCAAAAACAAAATATATACTAAAAATTTTATTGTCAATCGTTGAGTTAATCTTTACAACAAAACGCAGCACGTAAAATGTAAAAGATAGACACCATGAGAGTTGGATGCAAAAAAGGAACATTTTTAATGGGCTGATAAGAAAATACTTTGCCTTTTGAATCAACCTATCTGCTGTTGTACATAGTTTTTTTACAAATGTGACATGCAATATCTTACCTCAATCAGCCATTTTGCAAGTTTCTTGAAGTCTTCAGTAACAGCAAAATCATTAATTTTCTTGATAATAAGGACATTTCTTGGCTCTGACTTCCAGTGCAAAAATTGAGATGAAGGATCTTTCAAGAATCTGTGGAAGACACATTTTTAACAAGTATAAAAAGCAGATATCCAGACCTCCAAATGTTATCAGATGTTTCAGACCTCCAAAAGTTAAGAGACTCAACAATATTGGCAAAATATTACTCAATAAGCTTGTCCACTTTTGTAGGAAGCTTTTAATTTTACCTAAAGTATACTTCTGCTTGTTCGTTGTACAGTGCAAGCCTTGCACATATCAACATGACAAGGCTGGTCAAAAAGTCTTAAGAATTTCAAAGAATTCTTCACATACAGTATCTATAAGAATTCTTGTGCCAAATGAAAGACCTTTAGAAATTGAGGGGCCATCCCAAAATCTGTTTGGTCATGGATAGCAAAATTTGGCCATTAACTTCAGATACCCCCTCACCCCCTCCTCTTAATGGGCATACAAAATTGTGTGTTTTTTTGTTTACCAATCTTGCTAACTGTTTCATTGAGATCAATATAAACCTGAAACTCTGAACAAGGAGGACCTCTTCTTAGGCTCTTTCTCTCTGCCTGTGATTATCCAGCCTTAAAACTTTGCAAGATATGATTGAAAACAATGTTAGGTTTCATTCGGTCATGCTTAACAGATTGTCAGTAAACCCCCTCCCCCCAATAATAGCCAAATTCTGCTATCTGTGACTAAATGGATTTTTGGACAGCCGCTAAAAATATTGTCCAAGATCCTCAAGAATTCATGGGCAGGAACATCATGTTTTAGGCAATTTTAGGCAATTACATATTTTAGGCAAGGCCTGCATTGTAGATAGCTGATCAAGAACATTTCTTACATTTCATTCCTGACATCATCATCTTCAAAATTCCTTTCAAATAAAATACAAGCTTTTGGCCCAAGTCTATGAGCTGGTGGTGGTCCCAACAGAAGTTCACAATCTGGATGTCTGCAAAAAGAAAATACTACATTATATATTGTGTCCCCAATTGGTTTGTAGGTTGAATATTTTGGCGCATTAATAAAGCTTTTCATTGATTGATTGATTGATTGATTGATTGATTGACTGAAATATAGACTAGGGAAATTTGCATTTTGCACATGCAAGGTGAAATGACCTAAGCATGATTTGCGCAAAAATGCTGTTGTTTACATGGCTGCAGATAAAAGTTAAAATAGCATATCTTGATGACTTTTTTGTTTGTTTGTTTGTTTGTAACCTTATTTTGATTCGATTCTATTTCTAGCTATACATATATACATATATACACATAACTAATCTAAATCGAATACACTACACAGCAAATGAAAAGGAAATAACTAAGGAAATAAATACGTACAAAGCTAAATATTAAAACAACTTGGATGGATGTGAATGGACATAATTTATAGGATATCATTATATTTACAAACATTGCATTTACAGGAAGGACCATCCCATTGTTTTATCATATATTTGAAGCTGTTGAGGTTGTCAGCTGATTTTAATTCATTTGGCAAACAGTTCCAGATCTGAGGTCCCATGGCTTTAAGGCTCTTGGAACCGAAAGTCACTTGATTTGGTCGAAAATGATTTAAATTGTTCGGATTCCGTGAAGGATGCTTTGAAGTTCTTGAACTAAAGATACTTTGCATAAAAGGTGGATTTAAATTTTTGATTGTCTTGAATATTTCGATACAGAGGGTTCTCTGACGAGCAACTTGCATTGTGCACTTCTTTGACCTAATAAGAAGATCATCGTAGGAACTTTTATTATCATTGTACAAAAATCTTAGCGCGCGTTCCTGTATCCTTTCAATTTTCTGAAGCGATTTTGAAGACGAAAAATACCAAACTAAAGGACAATAGTTGAAATTCGAATACACGAAACTTTGAACCAAAACTTCTTTTTCAGCAAAACCAATAAATGACTTAAGTCGCTTAAGAACGTTCAGTTGTGCCGCAGCTTTTTTACAAAGGTGTGATATATGTGGGTCAAAGTTCAATTTGTAATCTAGTGTAACACCTAGGAGTTTAACAGTCTCTTCAGATTTTATAGAATGTCCTTGAAAGTCAAGATTTATGCCGCAAGTATTTGTCTGGTCTTTTTTAACAAAAAGTGCATGGAATTTGTTTGGGTTCGCAATCATTTCATTTTGTTCCAGCCATGACAAAGCGCTGTCTGCTTCATTTTCCAAAACGTTGACAAGATCTGGCAAGGATTTGGAAAAGAAAGCCAGCGTGTTGTCATCAGCATAATTATACATGGTTGCTTGCTTTATAAAAGAGAAAAGATCATTTATGTAGAAATTAAAAAGTATAGGACCTAAAACTGATCCCTGTGGCACTCCTGATAGAATTTCTTGAAAAGAACTGTAGAAGTTATTTATTCGGACACTCTGCTTCCGTTTTTTAAGATAGGAATAAACGAGAACCAGGGCATTTTCATCAAGACCATATGCATGAAGTTTCGCTATAATCAAGTCATGTGGGATGCAATCAAAAGCTTTTGACAGATCCATCAAAACGGATCCTACAATAAAGTTGTTGTCTAGCTTAGATTTCCACTCTTCTATGAGTTTAATCAAAACATGCTGTGTACTGTAAGCTGTTCTATAAGCTGCAATGAAAATTGAAAGAGTCTTGTCAAGGAAGGGACTGAGCTGTTCCTTTAGAATTTTTTTAAAAATTTTGGAAAAAGTGTTGAGTATACTGACTGGACGACTTTCTAGAAATCCCTTTGAAAACTAAAAGAAGTTGTCCTCTCACCCTTGCAAAGATCACAGGTACCAGAATGGAAAGTTTCCAGAAAGCACAGGGAATCTTTTTTCATCCAAATCGCTGGCGCTGCTAGATTTGTTTCACTATACAATAGACCAAATGTTTCCTTTTGTAGTTGCACAAAAGTTTGCGGCTGGAAAAGCGGGCTGAAATTTATGGTGTGTGGAAGCAGGAAATCGGCCATGCAAAGCAACTTTTCCAATCTGGCAGCAAGAAAGGAAATCTTTGCCAAGATTTCTGGTTGCAAGAAGCATCCCGTTGTCTGCCTGCCAGGTTAGAAAACATGCGTGATTTGATTGCCCTTTGCATAGCAAGTGAAAAAACTGAAGGTGCAAGGTGGGAGCTGCAAGTAGACTGCTAAAAAGCTGCGAGAGATCCAGACTGGAAAGTTTGTAGTGCGCGCGCAATAACTTGCGCGCGCACCACTGCCCACGGTTTGGTCAATTGCCCGCGCAACGGACGGTTTGCGTCCGTTTAAAATTTGCCGCGCGCGCAGCCATGACAAGCAACAAAGGCGGCGCGCGCTCATCAAGAACCACGATCACCACCACGAGGAGCAGAGCGCCAGAGATCTGAGTGAGAAAACCAAGAAATACCTACCTCCATTATTAGAGTTTATTGTTAATATATGTCAAGACAGCAGAAATGGCCCTTCTGTAAGTATACATACTATAGAATTTTGCATTTATTTAGATCGTTATCGTTGGCCGTTTGAGAACTGTGTCTGATGTCTTTGTGAAGGCGATGGCCAGCCCGCCATGTGTGATGTCCTATCGTATCGGAAGAACCAAGAGCGCCTCCTTTATTCCTCCTTTAGGTCTCCTCACGGGGAATAATTGAACAATGACGATTTAATGAAAGGGACAGTTGCACCAAAAGGTAAACAAACATGAAATATAGGCCTAGTGCTTGTCTGGCACAGGGTTAATCAAGTAAGTGGAGTGCAAGTGGCCACATGACCAATATGCAGCACTGGGAACTTTGTTTTAATCAAATTAATAAAGAATTTTTACATGGTATTTGCTTGTCTAGCACTGCTAGACCAGCAAATACCATGAAAAAATTCACTGCTAGACAAGCAAATACCATGTAAAAATTCTTTATTAATTTGATTAAAACAAAGGAAGCTGCCATTTCCCAGTGCTGAATTGGTCATGTGGCCACTTGATTAACCCCATGGCCACTTGAAAGGCACAGGTTAAAAAGATTGCCATTTACCCTACTGTTTTTATCATTTTCTCACCAGCATTGATTGAGTCAATTTTGATTAGAATGGAGCTGGAGCAAATATTCCTGCATTGTTCATGACAAAGTTGGTTAAAATGGAGAAAGGTGAGGTTTTACTGTATATTTTTTACCACCTATGACCAGCAGGAACCAACCAATTCATGTCCTTTATCAAGAAATTTGGTTTGTTTTGGTTTCCTCACCCTTGTCATTGACTGATAAATTGTTTGTGAAATGCATTGCTCTTTCACCTTTTGTGAGCTCCTCCTTTAAGTAATTCCCTGCATATAATTTATTTAGTTCTTCTTTTATTTGTATTTTGTATATTGTATCAGTTGTTCTGTATCAATTGTATTAAGTTTTTGTAATATCATTATCTTTGTAGTTTAGTTATTTGTTTGCATTGTTAGAACTATAAACTGTTTGTAGAGTATTTAAATAATATAAAACTGAAACTGAATCAATATAGGAACCAAGTTATCACAAGTCCAACAACACCCTGGGCCTTTAACCTCCTTCTGCTAGGGTTTGTCTTTAAGGTGACCCTCCTGGAAATAAGGTCAACTTAACCAATGGATCTGTATTGAAGAGCAATGTATCTATTTTCAGCATCTAAACATTGTAAATTTTCATTTTATGGCAATCCTCCCCTTCAAACACTATTAAGTGCAGTTTGTCCCCCGAATTTGCAGATACAGTATGTGTTTTGTTGCACACAGTTATGATTTTCATATAACCCCTTTGGGACTTCGATACATGCAGTATTCATGGGTACAAGGTGGGGGGCCAGGGTTGCATCAAATTCTTTGAAAGTCAGCCCCATGTGAGCAAAGTTTGCAATGGACTTTGGACCTTGCATTGGGCAGTCTCCTAGATTTGTTCTTCTTGTGTGCGCTTATGTTCTGATTCCCCCATTATTTCTATTTTCAGCACAACAAGGTGGAACATGCATAATATGTAAGCAAGAATGCCTTGCTCACAAATGTCAATCTTGCCATAACAACTGTCATGCTATTGAGCCTTGTGGAAAACCTGTGGGTGAGGAAGGCTATGGTGGAAATGTGATTTGTGCAAATTGCAGTGCCAATAATGAATCAAAAGGTATGTACAGTTTTGATGCAAGCTAAGTAGCCATGACACTTCTATTAAGCCACAAGGGTATTTTTCTTTGTCTCACTTTGCTTTTACAATGTCAAAGGTATTGGTTTTGTTTTGATATGATGATGTGTCATAGTCTTATTTGAATCGGGGACTCCACACAGAAATAGAAGTTACTGTAGCATGATCTGCCAACTTGGTTTTTTGGAGAGTTTACAGAGACCGGGAATTGATAACTGATTTTGGTCAAGCAAGCATTCCAGTAGTCAAATATTCTCAAATTGTAGAAATTTTCATGTAGTTTCTATGAACTCTAAAAAGGTTTAATCACTGAGGTTACTTGTTCTTTATTTTGAATAACTACTTCTGATTGGAAGCTATCCCTCTTGCAGCTTTCCTGAAAAAATTCAAAAGACCGGCAGATTTGAGTGCCAAAGCCCCACCTGTTAAGAGAAAGGCATCAGGACATGGGAACACAAACATGGCTTTTTGCATGAAATGTTTCGAGAACAAGAAAAAGAAATTTTGGCTATCTAGATACAATACGTCTACCATTAAACAACACATCAACACAACACACAAAGGTGAAAATGTAGCAGCAAGTATGGTTGTCCCAGGCAATTCAGTCAAAGCCAAGGAAGCTCTTAAAGAGTTTGAGAGGGTAAAGATGATTAAAGAAAAGATTGAAACCATGAATGCCAGGTATGAAGCTACTCTGTATGAAACATTTCTGTGATAAGCACAAAACAAGTTGTACTTTATAACCTTTTCAAAACGTTATTTGTGACAGTCTGTACGTGGTAAACATAGTAGGGTCAGTGGTGGCATCAGCTCTGAAGAAGCCAAATGAAGTGGGTGGGGGAGGGAAGTTGGCATTATTTTTCAGTCAAAAGGTATACCCTACTTGTTTTATGTCTTTTTTGACAATTTTTGTTGACTTTTAGGAGCTGGGGGGACAAATTCCCCCAAATCCCTCTTGCGGCACTGCCACTGTGTAAGGTGTACCAGGGCTAAAGTGAGCAGGCTGTAGTAAATTGGGTAGTGATTAATTCTTTGGACTGTTAAAATTGGGTAGGTCTGTTAAAATGATTAATTCTTCTTTCTTAGTGCTGAAGAAACATCATCAAAGGAGGACCAAACTTTGTTGCCAGGCTCCATGCCAAATCATTCATTAGCTTCAAGGTAAATAACTATTAGTATTTCTCATCTGCAGGAATGATTTGATTTGAAGAAATAATATTAAAATCATGAAAGATAAGAAGTGATGCCAAACATCATTCATAATCATCATTAATCATGATGTCTGATGTTTCATTGCTGTTCGCAACTATGTTCCTTTTCTTTCTAATATTTGAATTACAAATCACAGAATTTAAAAAGGCTACTTCAAAATATTTGAAGGAGTTTCTTGGGGATTAAGTTGCAGAAAATAGTTTTAGAATTATATAGTGTATGTATGTACTGCATTTATGAAGAATACCTTTATTTTACAACTGGAACTTTTCTTACATCCTTCTTTAGTTTGTCAAATATGCCAGATGTTGTGGAAATGGAGGAGAACCTGCCTGTTGAGGGTGATCACTTACAAGAGAGAACAGTTTCTATGGGGCAAGATAGGTATATATTGTTTTAAATCAATACCTGGAATGGACACAAAAGGGTTAAAAATGGTTTATGAATAAAGTCATTAAACTTTCACCTCAAAGTCCACAGAAACTCTTTATGTTAACTGAATTCATATAGAATGCAGCTTGAACTCCATACAGGGACCCAAGAAGTATCATATTTTTCTGTTTCGTCTATAAAAAGCACAATTTTGCTTCATGTTGTAAGAAAAGTATACTACACAAGACAAGGTCCAGTGGCCCATTGCCCATTTTGAATACCAATTTAAGAAATTTACAAGTGGTTATTCCATGCTCTGGAGGTCTTTTGATGAGCAAGTAAAGTTATAGAAAATTATGTGGACCCAAGTTAACCTTCAAGCAAGAGATTGCCATTTACCGGGTTTGAAATGAGGCATTGGTTGTTTTTGTGGAACTGCTAAAAGAGGGAAACTTTCTTGGGACACCTGGAATAAAAAGTCTTCCTAAAGTTGACAGGAAAGAAAAAACTTATTTTTCTGCCTTCGTCAGGTTTTCTACCTTACATGCAGAAATTCCATTTGCATTGATCAATCAAGGTCAAATATCATGTATGTAAAGTATAATCCATGAAAAGATCCATAGCAAGTTGACTGTTTAGATCCTTCTGTTAATCTTTGATAAGAATACGTTTGGTAACATGACTTCAATGCTCGGAAATTTATTTTTCCTTCATTTTAAATCACATTTAAAGTTGTGGATTGACTGATCATCACAGTTTGGTTCAGCTATGAGTCATGTTACATCATTTTCATGTTCTGGAAATAATCCCATCTGCTTGGTCTTTACAAGACCAGAAAAGTACAATTTGCTTTTTATCCTTTACTTCAGCCCTACAACTGCTACAACAACAGTACAAAGAATATCATATCAAGGTTCATTAGATGCTCTCCTCCCACAACAGCAACATGAAACAAGGTGTGCGGAGCCAACAGCTCTATCAAAAGCAGATGTTGAAAGTATTGCCAAGCACGTTGCAGACAATGTTGCAAAAATTCTTGGTAGATCATCCACTTCGCAGAAAGGAGAAGTGAGAGATGTTCTTGCACATGTGGCAAATTTTGAAATGTTCTTAGATGAATTTCCAGATTTTGAAATAAGGCAAGATGGAGCAGTACAGGTACTGCGGTGCCTTCGCTGCTATTCATACATCTCAAGTCCACTTGATAGAAGGTCAGATGCAAGGAAAGTAGCCACAAGCTCAAAAGGCTCAATAGCAAGTGGATTACCAATTACGGGAGCTGACTATGAGAAGCTGGTTAAAGGCCACTGCCAGAAATGGTACGATATGAAGTTCAAGCTCAGCAGTCACATTGCATGTGATACTCATTTTCTTGCCCTTCAACATAGCAAGGCAATCCGTGAGGGGGAAAAAAGAAGATTGAAAGTTGTGAAGAACCAGCTTAGGACTACACTTAGTGTGATTAAGTCTAAGAGTGCAGCTTTGCACTATGAAACAAGACTTGCTGAACTTCACGCAGCTGGGGCTGATATTGGTGACTTTGGGCATTCAAGGAAACTTTTCCCTGCAATGACAAAAGCAGCATGTGCATTCATTGACAACCGCACAAAGCAATTCCTAACCACTCCCCTTGAAAATACAGGAATGTTGCCACATTTTTATGTCACAGCAGACAAATCAACAAACCATCGTGTAGTCAACCAAGCAACGATGATTTGCCCTGTTGTCTGTGGGAAAAGGCAGGCTATACCCTTAAGCATCACTGCTGTCTATGGCACATCAGATGGGGACACTGGCAGAGGTGAAAAGCTGGCAGAGGCTATTCTGTCTGATTTACGGAAGCATGCTGGAATCTCAGACGGTCGATTGATGCAAATGCAGGGTAAGTGTACTGATGGACAGTACTTAAATTTGCCATTTTCAGATGAAATGAACAAGCCAATCAGAGAATTGCTTAAGAAGTATGAAGATGAGATGCAAGTCGACATGTCTCATTTATCTGACGAATTTTGGTGGCCAGTGCAATGGGACCCAGGACATTGGCTAGACAAAGTTTTTGGTGCATTTCGAACAACCCCATTCGTTGACAGGTTGCTGAAAAGAACATCATTGTATCACCAGATGTTTGGATATGGCAAGATGCATGCAGTTGCAAAGGAGACTGCAAAGGAATTAGAGCTTCCCTTCAGAGTGACAACTTCTTTTGCCCAACAAAGGTTCATGAGTTCCAGTTACTTGTCCCTCAAAAATCTTGCAGTTAGCCTGGAAGCATACATTGAAGCCTACAAAGATCACGACAACAGGCTAGACATTGGTTATAAGCTTTATGGACAGGACTTTTGCGTTGACTTGTTAGGTCTTCTTGATGTCCTGTGGCCAGTCGTTCTATTGATGCTAGAAGGACAAGCTCAATGGTGTCCTGGTTGGAAGTTTGCTCGATACCTGCCAAAAGCGGAGGAAAGGATAAGTAACGTGGTCACAGAATTAAGGAATGATAAGCCCTCTAAATCTGTGTGTCCATGGCTTGGTAACCGTCTCCAAGAGATCAAGAAGTTGAGATACGGGAAGAGTGAATTAGAGGTTGGTTGGCTGGTCGTTGAAGAGAAAGATGGGATGCCGGTTGAATGGGAAGCAAGAGAGGTCGAGGACTGCCTGCATGATTTGAGAAAGCTTGGAGGCGATATTTGCGATGAGCTCCGTAAAAGGTATGATTCAAGTTTTTCGGAGCTAAATATCTTGTTAGCGAAATGCTTGGATTTTGGAATTTTGATGGTTGGGCTTTGTGGCAAAAGAGGTCTTAATGAAACAGGCAGTATACCAGTGAATAAGGGTGACTACTCGCGCTTAGGTTTGGTGGAGTTTAAGAAATGCGCCAAGTTTGTGGCAGACCTCCCGCATGTGCGGGAGATGAATTTAGAAATCAATGAAGAATTTGCCTTCACTGTTTTTTGGAAGTTGAAATCAGCCTTAATTGAAGTCGTTTGGGGGAATTTGTTTGAGACGCACTTCCAAAAATTTTTTGTTGATGTTTCGCCATCGGGCAAGCAGAATGATGGCCGTAGGGCTATTCCCAAGAATCTGACACAGCCAGGGGTTCGCGTTGTAGAGTTTGAAAGTACAATGCCAGAAGTATTCACACTAGCTGAAGTTTTCACTGTCAGATTTAGCAATGGAGATGAAAAGACAGTGTCGTTGCAAGAACATGCAGTAATTGAAGCACTTTACACTGATACAGACTTTTACACTTTGGTGGGGCAAGAATTTTGTATCATTTTCGACATCATGTACGCAAAAACTGGGACAGAAGCAGTCGTTGAGTCGTTGTACCGAGTTGTCGAAAAGCAGGAAATGGATGGAGGTCAAAGTATCAGTACCCTAGCAGCACGTGCAAAGATTGATTGGTGCTTCCCATCATTAATTCAATGTGATGCGGCCCTGGAATCTATGGCAAAATTGTACATCGAAGGGGATAAGGAGTTGAGTCTTTCGAGACACTATGTTCCAGTGTACAAAGACAAACGTTCTGTGCGAAATCTTAGTAAACTGTCGATAGTTTTGGAGCGAATGAAGGGGGAAGAAGTTAAACTACCATTTTTATTGTAGGTGATTTATTATACTGAACAGGTTTATAATAGAGATGTCTCTCGACGGAATCCAGATCAAACGTTACACACAAAGAATTTCCATTAAAGAATTTCGCCCAGTGCCGAAAGTTTCTTAAGATGATCAGATTTAAGTACTAAGAGTTTCCTACCAGTTTGTTAAGGAAGTTCCATGACATGTTCACTACCTGTTCAGAGGGGCATTTCGCTCCTAAAAAATCTCGTACACTTTTGGCAAAAATTCTTTTGTTTTTAAGAAAAATCCATCCAAAATCCGTAAAAATCCTTTTGTCTTGGAAAAATCTCGTACGCTCTTTCAAACGAGTGAAATGCCCCTCGACCTGTTCCTTTGAGAACATTTCAAAACAATGTAATCGGCCTTTCCAATTTCTGGACCTTGCTCAAATACAATCCAAGTAATATGATACAAGAAACGAGTGGAAAAAGTAGAACTTTGTCAAAGATTTCCTTTATCATAATAAATAATGTGTTAAGTATATTTTCCAATTCAGGAGTTTGGAGACATGAGAGGCGATATTAGAAAATACGTGCATGCCAGTAGTTAGAACGGGACTCAGGTAAACCTCATCTCGGAACAAATTTGGGAATTCACGTTTTTTTACAAGAAACCTTGCAGGAAAAGTAGCATTATCTTCTCATTTAGATGCTATATCAGAGAACGTTTCTTAAAAAAGAAAGGTTTATTTTGAAATTTCTTTCCGACAACGGAACTTTGCGAAAATCAATATTGATTTGTGCGAACATTTGGAGAATAGCTGCCTTTACTGTAAAAACCCGCATAGAAGAAACTATGGATTTAGGCCCCCAACCCCATGCTTAATTTCGGCCCTTTAACCACCTTCTATGTAAGAACCACCATATAAACATATAAACGTAAAAGTCATCGGGAGCCATTTCTATTACAAAAGGTCACAGGTTTTACATAGGAGTTTTTTTTACTGAAATCCAACTTATATTTTCGACTGTAGGCGGGATATTCCTCAGAATCGAACCTCAAGCAATCAAGGAATGCGGGGAAATGACCTACAGTCAAAGCAACTCAAACAGTTCATTCAGAACATCGAATTTTATGGTAGAAAATTTCTGAATTATTACTAGTCCTTCGCGTCGCACTACAACATGTTCATCCTTTGAAAGTGTCATTCCTCGTAGGCCTAAAATGCGTGGAGATTTTTTAAAGCAATAATGGGATTTTGAGGGATTTTGCGCTGATATTTCTTGAAAACAAAAAAATTCTTTCCAAGTTGTACCAGATTTTCAAAAAGTTTTTACGCCCTATCACCAGTGGAAAGTTATTTCAAAGTCGTGTATTGATGTGAATAAAAGGCAAGGATATTTGTATGAAGGGAATTATTCCAAATGTTGAGGTTTCCTCATTTCATAGTCTAGTCGTGGTTATTTTTGAGCATGGATTCTTATCTGTTAAGAATAATAACCATTTGTTCATGTTTTTATAAGAGCGATAAAAAGATTTCCGTTATATTATGGCTTTTCCCAATATTGGAGTAAATTGCTCAATATCTTATGTGCATTGTTTCAATTGTGCAAATCGATATTTGATGGTCTCATGTCACCTTTATTACGAGGCATTCCATTTTTCTTCCAAACAAATTGTTCTTGTCATGTTTGGCAGACTTGGCCTTCCGCTCACCGCGAAAAAATTGTAGGCGGTTTGCTCTCAAACCGCGCAGCTTGCTTCCGTCAAAAATAACTTGCGCGCGCAAAACGCAAACTTTCCAGTCTGGCGAGAGATGCAAAATTAACAATAGATCTTTTATTATCTCATGTGAGAACCTTTCATCGCGCCCAGGCCTAACTGGAATGAATGCAAGTTGCGCCCGAAATCGAGTTGCGCCCTATATATAGTGAATGCAAAAGTTTTTTCCAACCTGGGTTGTATGTTTTGAATACACCCTACCTTTGGATTTATCTTTCTGGGTGTGCAAGTGCCACACTTTCCATCGGGCACAGAAAAAATAACGTTCATCACAAAATAGGGGAAAAAGGGCTGATTGGACTTTTCTCGTAGGCCTAAATCAATATAACAATGCCAATTCGATCCACCATTAGGGTATTCTGTTCTCAGAAAAGCCATAAACATAGTATCAGAAAAATATTACCCTCGTATTCTTTCAAGACTTTTGGAGTAGACTGAAGTTCCACGCTTCGTTTTTAATGATCTTCTGTCGTTCTCTACACTGCTGCTGTCACTATTGTTGTTTACAGTCGCGCCATCATTGTTCACTTCGTCCGCCATTTTGTTCGAATTCATCACTGATCTTAACAACTGCAGCAACATTTAACGGGGCAGAAAAATTGTCACCAAAGTTTGATTGATTGATTTGTTTGTTGTTCTCTTCTTTCCACCTGTGACCGGCCAATCGGTATCCATAAAGCAGACCAGAGGATACTGGCCAATCGGTACCGGCCAATCGGTATCCATAAAACACATACCAGAGAGGATACTATACACAAAAACTGTAAAAAAGTTGTGGAAAAATTCTGCGAGTCTGTTTGGCCACTTCACGAAACAATTATTAACTCAAGTGTGAAATAATGTAAATCTAGCGTAGTTGGATGCAGTTTTTCGATTGAGCGTATTTTGGCAAAATCTAGAATTTCCCAATACTGTAATTTTAATTCCATTGTAAAGACCTGCAAGGATTTTTTTACCGGGTGTACTTTTTCGTCAAAGTATCAAGCAAAAATGGACTCTGATTCGACAACAATGCATTTCACTGAATCGAACAATATTCATATACATTCGTGGAATTTTCAAATGTGCGCAATACTGCTAGAAGTTCTAATGCCACTGAATCAAACTTTTCGCATAAGAATTTATAAAAATATCGCTCGACCCAGATTCTTTGTTGAAAAGCCAAAAGGTATCTTTGGCGCTATTTCGCCTATCTACTATATTATTCGTTGCAGTCGGATGTGGCGTCATTCCCATTGTCCCTCGCCTCCAAGTTTCTTCCTCTTTAGACATTTCGATAGCAAGAACTGCAACCTCACCAATGTCAATACTAACATCAAAACATCGGCTAACCTTCCTTACCTCTTTATCACGGCATGTTTTGGCAGTTACCGTTCCCGTGAAGGGGTTATGGGAGCATCTCCACACCCCACTTTCAGCTGTGCGAGGCCTTTGTTTCCCTTTGTGCTGAGCTTGAAATCCTTTGTCGTTCCATTGTTGTCTTACGACTCATGACGTCAGAAAATGGGTGTCCTTCGAAACCCATTTGAGGGGTTATTAGATTTTTTAAAAATCCCAACAAGATCTCTATTTGCTTGGGATGGGTTGGGACCCATTTGTAGAGGGATTCAGTTCGGGGGGTTTCATGGGGGCTGGAGGGGGTCGGGTGCAAATTTCCAAATTTCCCATCCCTCAGAATGCATTTTGCAGTTGATTTGACTAAAATTTGTCTTTTGATAGCGCTGCTATGTTTCCTCCCTTCAAATATGAGTAATTCAGAGAGGGGATGGCTTTCCAGAGAGCGAGAAATATGACATTTATCATTCTTAAGGGCACTGTTTAGCACCGTTTTAAGGGCAGGGTTTCCTCTTTTTCCAAGGAGGGGTATCCCCGTTCTTCAACATGAGCTGGGTTGTTACACAAAAAAAACTTTGACAGCTATTTATGTCCTTGATATGTTACGCAAAATGTTTTTATAAGAAACTAAGAATTTGGGTCAGTATTGAAAGTTTCTTAGAATTATCAAAATTTGAGTGCTCGGAGTTTCTTACGAGTCCCTTAAAACAACCTTAATGTTTATCTTCACACCCAACCCTAAAATGTTTCTTATGACTATGATTCTTTCGCCTTTCTACTCAGAATGCTTCTTCAATCTCTGTTTGTTTTCTGGAAAATCCTGCAAAATATATTTAAACAGAATAGGGTTTATCTAAAGGTATTTGTTAGCCAAATGTGTATGTCATTATAAATGATTATCACCGACATCAATTTAAACTCAGACTTAAGAGGGAAAGTTTCTTAAATCTAACATATCTTTGTCTCAGTTTCTTATGTGAAAGTCTTCCAAACCATCACACCAGGACCTACCATTATGCACCATGCAAGCAGTGCCTGATGCCAAAGCCCCTCCACAACACCTAAACATTGCGTCATGCTGTTTCCTTCACAGCAATATGTAATCAACACATGATCATGTGACGTCGCAGTCCATACTTTGTTATCTGGCAGTCATTTTGAGCCTAATCCGCTTTGTCTTACGTCTTATTTGGAAAATAAAGCATCCTTTGACACTAGATATTCATGAATGCAAAGAATGCTAACGACTAACTTGCCAAATTCTAGGGTTTCCCGCAACACAAACGGACGATGACGTGACGAATGCATATGCACTTTTTGGTGAGGGTTGGGGGGGGGAAGAGTGTTTCCGGTGAGCCCCATCTTGCGTTTATATCTCCTCCCATCCTGCTTTGCGAGACGAGCCAAGGAAGTGAATTTCATTGGATTAAAACGGCAAAAAGAAAGGAGATCATGAATGGACAAGCAGAGATGGACGGGGGCACCTCAGAAACAGGAAACGAAAGTTTTAGTACATGGCACACTTCACACTCATAATATTGTGTAGACAATTGCTATTACCGTGCAGTGCAGGGCCGTATAACTCAAAAGAACGCAGCTGTTATTGGGGGAGGGGGGGGGGGCGATCGCTCTTACAACATTACAGAACGATGGATCTACAAAATGCGTCTGACGACGTAGAGCCGGACATTAGGAAACGGACATTACGTAATTTGATCTTATTGCAACAAATACAAACCAAACCTTGCACCAAGTCAGAAGTACACCAAAAATAAATACTATACAATTGTCAACTCAAAAGACAATGTAAGGACTTGGTAGATATTCCTGTTACTGTACAGTCCAGGGCCGCAGGACGCGTTGTGATGGGGGGCAATTGTTTTCCTGGAGGACCGACGAAGATGTGACATTTTTCGGAGTACGGTTTTCGCTTACCTAAGTTACTTTCCCTGGAACGGGGTATCAAAAGAAAGCAATTTTTCTGGAGCCGGTTGAATAATGTGATTAACAGCTATCAATGACAACTGGCACTAAATTCCACTCCTAAGAATCACTCGGTACGACGGCGGGCCAGCGCGGCGCCGCAGGCGCCGCGCGGCAAGCCTAGTTTCTAACTGATTTCGTGTGGGCATCATACATTTGTAGAAAACGCAAAAGAAACTGACAAAATCTAACACAATATTTTCCCCTGTAAATTCTTTTTAAGACTTGGAGGCACTTCACTATACGGTCATATGGTGGTGTGTACCTCAAGAACTTCTATTATGACACAATCCCAGAATTTTGGCACGATTTTGGGACACAATCCTCGAATGGATGTGGTTTCTGACCTGTGTTTACAAACAATATCAAATTCTCAATTATCCCAAACCTAGGCACTCCCAGAATTTCTAGCAAAAATTGGGCCTTAATCCCTGAATTTTCTTTGAAAAGTACATCCCATTCCCCGAATTTGTGTGTCAAAGCCCCGGCGCACATCCCCGTATGATCGGATAGCAAACTACCCTCTCCTCCAGGCTTTAAGATATGTCTAAAAATATTTGTAGAAAGCTCAATAACCTAAACTATAAACTAACAATGTAAGAAAGTAACCTAAAAAAGTATCCTGTTTCATTTTTCACTTCAATAAATCAATCCTAAATAGTCAATCTTTTTGTAAAAATTAAAAGAGTTATGAATTGCTTTGTTAATGTAGTCTTACGTATTCTGCAGGTCTTGAGTCATCACCAGCTTTACTGTTGCGGATACCATATGAAAAGTATAAAATAGTACCTGTCGAGAAAAGGAAATTATCAATGAATAGATATTACGTTTAAAGAGCCATTTTTATTCAGGGTCCTTCGCGGGCAAGCTGAACTTTCAAACTGTCTGAAAATAAAGCTACATTTGGCTTCAACGGAAACCCAATGCAGCAATTGAACTGACCGACAAGTTTTATTTTAGTCGAACTGCTTTATAACTACAAACTCTGTGCTACAGTGGCGCGGTTTATCCCCCCAATTCCCAAAAGTCGGCAAAAATTGTCAAAGAAAAATGGCATAAAATTAGTTGGGTATACCTTTAGGTTGAAAAATTGCGTCAAAATCCCCCCTCATTTCTCTCAGATTTTTCAGAGCTGGCGCCGCCACTGCTGGACTAGCCTGAGAAGGCTACCGTTGGACTAAATATAGTAGTAAAGTCCCGCCTTTTAGAAACCGCATCATAAGAAACTCAGGCCTGATTTCACTGAATAAAATTCCTCTCTGCAAGAAACTATCTAGGCTGATTCATGTTCAGTTCAAATGGTACATAGTAATGTTATGTGGCGTATAGTTGAATATGTCTGCAATATGTCTCATTCTTTCGAAATGAGAATTAAAATCCTGAACCCAAATTGTTATAATTTAAAGCAACTTTCATTATTAGTTTCTTGTACAAAGGTATATATTTCTAAAATGTACAATTTTGACAGATGACTAGAATATACAGGAGTTTCTTATACCATGGTATACACACCCTCTTTGAAGAAGTATATTTTTACATAAGAAAGCAAAATCAGACTGTTTTTGTAAAATGAGTTTCTTAAAGGCAGGACTTTACTGTATGGATTGATAATTCTGCATTCAAAAATTAAGAAACCAATTGAGAAACTTTTAGTACTAAAATGGACAAAATTTCATGTGAAGTTGAGAAACTTATGGCCTGATCCTAGCTTCTTATAAAAAAACGTGTATTTCGGGAGCCAGTGATGATCTAGTAGGTGAAGGCATCAGGTATAACAGAGAGAACTTACCTAGAAATAACCAGACAGCGAATCTTATCCATGAAGCTTTGTCCAATAGCAACACCAAGTATATATTCAAGAACAATGAAAACGCAGGTAACCATGGAACTAATGGAACTCTGAAGAACAATGGGTCTTTGTTCTCGGGTTGTAGCGAGAGCAGCAATATGTTAAAGATGGTAGAAAAAACCAGGATTGAAAGGCTTACAACACTTTCTACTTTGACCAGGAAGATGGATTCAAATCGATAAACAATAACACCACAAATGGCAACGAGTTGAACAACCAAACAAAAACAGCTTAGATTCACGATGAGTTCACTTTTCTCCGTAGGCCCCATGTCATTGCTTTTGAATATATCTCTGAGTTTTTGAAGACTACTTGCACTTGCTGTGTTCTCGATAGCTGATGGTGCATCTACAATAATGAAGAAAGCTCATAACAGTTAAAAATTGCTTAATTTTGGTGATTTCATGCCTTCTTTATTTGAATATTGATTTGCTAACAGGCCAGGGATAAAAATAGGGCGTCAGGGTCAGGAGATTCTCTGATCTTGGGCCACCAGGCCACCTCAGCGGGGTGAGTGGCCGAGTGGCTTATACAGTCGTCGTCAGGTGACTGACGTTAAGCTCGGTCGAGTGGGGTCAAACTCTGGATGGGTGACCTCGGAGGCCTGACCTCAAAACTCACCTTGCCGTCCTTCGGAAGGGACATTAAACTAGGAGTACCATGCCTGGATGCGGCATGCACTGTGGGCCAAAATCATCTTTCAGTAGTTAGAAATCCTGACAAGCGCACTCAAACGAATTGAAAACAAACAAACAAAACAAAAGCAACAATTACTCGATTTCTCGAAATACCACATGGGTTGTTAAATGTCGCAGTTTTGCTTGATGACCGCAGCTTTATGCTTCTGCAAACGAAATATTTAATATACTGCTACTGAAGACGCAATGCGAAGCCTCCTCCACAGAATCATACGAATTTTCCGCAGGTGCATACAATCTGAAGCAAAACAGCGGATTCTAACTTCCCATACAAATACCTTTGAATACCCTTTCACGCAACAAGTGACTCAATCCGAACAAAGATGTAACAGTCATTCATACTATAGCCTGCAAGCATCGTCACTGGAGAGGCTCTCCTCCCCAGTGACCAGTCCGCACGCAGGGTATTAATACTCTATTCAAATACTTCAAGTCAAGGCTTTTCTCGATGCAGGAACCTCATTTAGAAAGATGCTTGCCTTATTTAGGTGGCGACAATTAAACATTCCCAAACAAGAATTCTGCTAATGTCTTACCTGAAGACTGTCCTATTGTAAATTTTCTTTTATCTCCTACTGGTAAACAATCGTCATTGTCACTTGATTCTTTGTTTTCATTGTTATTCTTGTTTCTATCTCCGTTCTTGCTTCTATATTTGGGCACCTTCAATTCATCTATTTCTTCACAAGCATTGTTATCGTTATTGTCTTCGCAGACAATCCGTTCTTTCTCACTGTTTTCATCGGCCTCAGAGTTACCTTCATTGTCCATGGGTTTCTTGTAAACTTTTAGGTGATATGATTCTTTCTCTGGACTGCCTTTCAACGAAGTATAATCATCTTCCACTGGATCCTCCGATGAATAGGCCTTCTCTTCATCTGCTTCAATGTCATATGCATTGGGGTCAAGATCTTCATCGAGTGGCAAGCAAATGTTTTTAACTCGATACCTTACAAGTATGACACACAGAGACACTGAGCTGTATGCCATCAGAGTGCCTAATGACATCATCTTGTAAAGGGTAGCCAAATCAAAGAATAATGAAACCAAGGCTGTAATAGATCATGAAAAAATTACGATTGATAAAAACAAAATGGAAATGAATATGAAAGGACGTTTCCTCGATGTATAACTTTTTTCCTGGATACATCTCACATTTTCTATGAAAGACCAGGCTTCTTGTTTCTTGATATACAGAAATTTTTCTCCTGAATTATACAACTGAACCGTACAAAGTTGGAGAGTGCGCCCAATATGTGGGGACGGCTTATATATGGGGTATTTACAATAAATATTCTTCTGCTGGAATAGGACTCTTTTACAATCACTTTTAGCTCATACCATAGTAACTCCCCCTACTCACCAGTTAAAATCCCAGTAGCTACAGTCGCCACGACGGGGGTACCAATTTTTGAATTCACTGTTTTGAACACACTGAAAATCAATCCATCTTGAGCCAATGCGTAGACCAATCTTGGCAAAGGTATGAGTGTCGCTGTGAGGCCGCCAACAGTGCCAAAAATCATTCCGACGAATATTATGTAACCAACGAAATAAAGGCCATGTTTTTGATAAGCAATTAACAGAGAGACATTTCCACGTAGCATTGTATATGGTACCAGTAAAGTCATGATAATTGCAACACCGAGGAATGCCACAAAACTGATACCTACAACAGAGTAGAACGAATAAAATTTTTATCAGTCAAAGGTATAACCCTTCTAAAATCAACAAAGATGAACCATGTTTTGGATATGCAATTAACGTAAAAGCCCAATTAAGCCCCCCTCTCTATTAAGCCACCCTCTCTATTAAAAGACTGATAAAGCTATCATATATATCCTTTTCATCCAACTTTTTGAATAAGCCCCCCTCTCTAATAAGCCCCCTCTGGAGTGTCCAAAATTAAATAAGACCCCGGAGGGCTTAATAGAACTTTTACGGCAACAGTGATGCATTGCCAGTGACGTCATGATAATTGGCACACCGAGGAATGCCACAAAATTGATACCTACGAGAACAGATTGGACGAAAAGTTCCAGCGCCTTCTGAAGATGAGGCTTAGAGGGGGGAGGGGGGGGGGAGAAAAAAGGTTTCATTTTTCAGTTGTATTTTCTCCTTCTCTTGATCCTTCCTTTTCTCTCAAAATTATTATGAACTATGTACACTTCTAACGACAAGTCATGTCATGATTAGAAGAGACAAAAATGATCTTCTGACTTGCCAAGGGAACAGAAATCAGGGGACTCCAGTACTGAGTTTTGATTATACTTACAAAGGGATCCAACGATAGCCAATGGAATAGAGACTCTTGGATTCATAGCCTCTTCTGCAGACATAGCGATGACATCATACCCGACAAATGCATAAAAGCATGTAGAAGCTCCTCTTATTACTCCTATAACTCCAAAGGGTAGAAATGGTGTCCAGTTCCTCACATCAGCAAAGAATGCACCAATTATTATTATCAATATGATGACGAAAAAATTTCCCGCTTCTGTAATCAAAAGTAGAAAATTTGTAGGCTTCCAGCCGAATGCGACAATGAGTGTCAGTATGATGCATATAACTGCGGCTGTTAAGTCTAAACTTGAATGAAAACCAGAAAATTTTATGTCCAATGTAATCACACTAACAGCAGCACTGAATTTCCCTTTTAGAATTGTGTCTAAATACGCGGTAAATCCCCGTGCGAATAAAGCCGTTCCTATGACATACTCGAATAACAGATTCCATGCTACGAAAAAACCAAGGGCTTCTCCCATTATAGCTGAGGAATATACGTAAGCAGAACCAGCGATTGGTATCCGCGCGGCAAGTTCCGCGTAACATATACCAGACAGCATAGCAGCTATTGCGTCAATCATTAATGAAATGATTATTCCGGGTCCAGCTTGTTTTCCCGCGGTCTCTCCAAGTAGGATGTATATTGAGATTCCTAGCGTTGCACAAACACCAATCATGATCAAATTGCCAATTGTTAAAGTTCTCGGCAGGCAACTTTCTTTTATTACACTCATGTCGATTATTTTACGTCTTGTCAGCGCGTGAAAGAATCGGTTCAGGGCCATCTTTGCATTCCCCATCTTCGATCAGCTAATTCCAGGCAGTTAACCTGCAAAAAATTGAAAAATGTTGGCGCTATATTTTACTTTGTGAATTTACAATGAATCGCTATGAGAACAATGGGCCACCATACCACTGCTCAAATCTTCAAGCCTGGCTTACTTCATTCGTTTGTTTTGATCGTAAATCTCTTTACATTGTTGTACATGGGATTTAACTTTGCAGCCTTGTTTAAAATGCTTTTATCGGAGGGCCCCTAGAAAACCAACTTTTTGAAGGGCAACCCTCCTCAAAAGAAATGAATATGTGGGACTTTCTAAACTTCAGACTGAACGACTCAACGACCCCCGACCCCAAAAGACCCAGTGTGAACGGGGGTTACTCAGAAATGGCACCCGGGAAGAAATTTCAGAGTGCCGACAAGTTATGGAGGTGCCGGCAGTGCATAGAAATATTCAAAAATGTAAGTGCCAATGGAAGGCTCAGTGAAATTGTATGGGGGCTCTCGGGGGCTCCTGTCCCTCTATACCCCTCGGTGGTGCCATCCCTGAACTAGCCTGCGCGCAGCCTCAACACTCCCTTGAGGTTGCGCGCAGGCTAAAAGAAAAAGTCTGACTTATCGTCCATAGGGGACCAAATTGATCACAAAGCAGACAATCCATTTGAGAGTCTTTTAATAAAACGAGACACCCCCTCTTTGAACTCCCAAATGTTATCTATTCCCATGGCCTTACCCTTGTTTGCTTTTTTATCCTGTTTACCACAAGATAGGAATCAAATGTTTTAGCCGATTTTTGCTCGTGGCCCATGGCCGGAAACCTTCAAAACCTCATTTTCACGGACCAATCAGATGGTGAATAAGCGAGGAAGACAGAAGAAATGTGTGAAAATTTTTCTAAACTTTACCAACCTTCATAAGACACAACCAGGACAAAAAACTGCTGGAAATTTCCCGGATTTTTTTGAAGGAATCTATTCGCCAGATGTTTGGGTATCCAGATTTGGATGCCGGTTTAAATACCTCGCGGTTTCTCAACGTTATAGCCTTTCGAAAACGGACGAGGCACTCAACCTTAAACAATAGAGACTCTGGGTTAGAAACAATGGCAATGACAATAGTGATTGTTTTAACAACGATCCCAGAGCGGCAAATATTTACGTTTCCAATTGTTCTTGCTATTGTCCTTCCACCGCAGTTTCTTTGGTTCAAGATTCAATGCCCCTTCGATTTCTTTGTGAACTGAAGAAATTTACTTCGGCTAGTTCACACGTTTCAAGTCACATTGCAATACTCTTGAGAAATTTCTGTATTATACTACTCTTTGCATTCATGGCATGGTTCGAAATTAGTAATGAAATTGAAAGGAGGTTTTATCAAGAGGCTTTATCACCTGACTTGAAGTGGCGTAAACAAGGCTTGGGAAGCCTCGGCCGATGTTGCCTAATAGAAAACGCTATATCTCCACCAAACTGTGAGGAATTTAAACCGGCATCCAAATCTGGATACCCAAACATCTGGTGCGTAGATATCTTCCATAAAATTTGGGAAAGTTCCAACAGTTTTTTGTCCTGGTCGCGTTTTATGAAGGTTGGTAAAGTTGAGAAAAATTTTCACACATTTGTTCTGTCTTCCTCGCTTATTCACCATCTGATTGGTCCGTGAAAATGAGGCTTTGAAGGTTTCCGGCCATGGGCCACGAGCAAAAATCGGCTAAAACATTTGATTCCTATCCACTGCACCGCTTGTTTTTACTTATCACGTCTTGTTTTTCATCTCACACTTTATCACTTGTTTTCTTCTTTATTTTGATGTTTACTTTACCTTATTAGGTATTTCTCCCCTCCCACATGGGGTGATTCGTTTTAGTTTAAAAGGCCCTCGTGCACAGATTTGCTTTGCTGAAGATGACTCGGATGACTCTAGCCAGAGTCGAAATGAAAACTAAGTATTTTCAAATGGACAGTCAAACTTCTCTGTAATGATGGATTTTCAACTGGACTGTCAAACTTCTCTTTAATGTAACATGTCTTTTCTTATCGTCGTTATCATTCTACGACTCATGTACAGACTAAACCATTTAACTTTGATGCAAAGGTCGAAAGTAGATAAATACTTACGTTGAAAGTTTTCAAGATCTGGTCAGCCCCTACGTCTTTCGTCGCGTGGACAAACGATTCTTGCGGCAAGTGATCCTTGATTCTCCCTGGAACCCCAGGAACAGAGCCATCAACAAGCTATCACCTTCACAGTGATCTATATTTTTCTTTCACTTCCCGTTAACCCATCAGGGACATTTCAACTCTTGTCAATTGCGATTCGATTCTGTAACATGATCGTAGAGATAAGAAATCCGTCACAAGTCAAACAGTTTGCACAACTTGTGTTTTTTGGGAGAAATAGGACATTTGTTATCAGGATTTATACTTTTTCCGGTTCCCATGTTTTGATTGCAAGAGACACGAGGGAGAGCTTGGATGGAGAGACTGCATTATTTCATGGAGACAGCAGCAAGGGACAATCGTGAAAAATTCCCATAAAACCATAAAACACGGGACAAGGAGGGCTACTGTACACACGAGATCATGTGAAGCCGGTCTCCAAAACTTAAAACTCCAGATAACACCATACATTTCGTTCGATAAACCAAACAGTCCAATCTTTCATCAGTTTTCCTCCGTCATTGCAGCTCATCGCTGACCGGCTGATAGCTCATTGCCGGTTAAATCCAGGCCTAAAGAATCAAGTATTTTGAAGACTTCCACTTCGCTAAATTTACGATTAAAAACTCACCCACAGCAGCTATTTCTTCAGTGACATTGCACATCGCAGCTTGCTTCGTTCACAGTTGAATACTCTTTGGGTTTCGTGATACAATGGGCTAGTGAAAGGAACTTGACAAAAACATCATAAGCGTGAAAAAATGGACAATATCTAACGAAACACAGAAAGATCAGACGATTTTTGAGGTCATTTAATGATAAAAGGAAGGAAGCCCTTGGTACCAGAGCCAAAGAAAGAACAGGGCAGATAAAAGGAAGTCTCTTTCCATTCCGGGGGTCCACGCCTACATTTGACAAAAATTCAATATTCTTGGTAAGCAAATCTGTAAGGAAGAATAGTGAATTTGGCACGATTCATTACAGAGACCCATTCGATAAATGTCGTTCTGCATAGGGGCCCCAGAAATAAAAAACAATATTTGAGGTCCCCAAAACATCAGACTCGACATTTGGGGTGCAGCAAAGAAATGGTGGCAAAGAAAGTCAGCGAGCACCCCCTATTGAAAGTCAGCGAGCACCCCCTTGGGAAATGGACGGCTCATAAGCAATATTAGCCTCTTTTCAATCATCAAACAAAAAAGTTGTCATTTTATCACCATTGCTGAAAATAACAATAATGCAAGGATTAAACTCCTTGTTCCCAATGGCTATTTACGTCACACCTATTGTGCGATACCGTAAAAGCTCTATTAAGCCCCCCCGGGGGGCTTATTTAATTTCGGACCTTCCAGAGGGGGAGCTTAATAGAGAGGGGGCTTATTAGAGAGGGGGTCTTAGTCAAAAAACAAATGACAAGGATATGTTTGAAAGCTTTTCGGTTCTTTTATCCCATATTTTGCGGAATCACATACAATTATACGGCTCAAATACATTGTGTAGCTAAATAAATGGAAAAAATTTGGTAACTTCTAGAGTTTTGTATACGTTGAGGGGGGGGGGCTTAATATATAACAGGGTATAACTTGCCTGTTACCTTGAGCAGTAAACTTGTGAGGACGAAAAGCAATAGACGTTTGACTCGCGTAGAGGCTAAGAACTGACTGATTATCAAACAAAAGACCACATTATGTGTACAGATAGAAACGAGGCTACACTTACATAAAAGAATAATTACACATAAATTACCTGACACATATTAGTCCTACAATCCTACTACAGTCCGTCCTTCCTTCACAAAAAAGAACGGAACGGAAAGTGATGTTCTTTTTTTTGCGACACAGTCCGAGGTTAAGTGTTGTCAACGACTGACGTGAATGCTTGAAGCATGTTATTGTTCTGTTCGCGACGTATGCAACTCAGTTCAAAATTCATGCTAGGATCCTTGAAGGAAATCGTGAGTCCTTGAAAGTTAATTGCTGCATCTGTTTTCCTGAGATGATTGTTCCCAAAGATAATGTCTTCTTTTAATTCTGGAATGACTAACATTTCAAACTGAAAGGTCTTATTGTTCGCAAATGTCAGTGGCACAATAGCTTTGTTTCTTGAAAGAAGGCGTGATCCATCAGCTTGAACAATATTGGATGTTAATGCGTGCAATGACGTCAATTGAGTTTGGTTGCCAGATGCATTCAAAATTTTCTTGGCAAAATCAATGGATACTGACGAGACAGGAAAGCCTGTCGATACGGGCATTGTGACTTGTTTATCCAAACACATCACAGGAAGTGCTAATATGCCATCATGTTTGGCCTGAAGCAATTCTTCGGTCAAAGTTTTCGCTTCTGATGTGCACGATTCGTTTCTTTCATTTGGTGCATGGCGCAGTTGACTTTTGAGATCGTTGATCGTTTCCAGGCATGTTTTTAGGGCTTGTGATAGTTTCACCAAAATGTCCGCATTTTTCTTTGGTAAATTTGGTGACTGAAATGTGTGGCCATGAACGTGAAAATAGGCTTTGCAACTTTGATCTTCACAAAACATACAAATGTGTTGGCGACCATACACACACGATCCGTTGAAAGTGCATTTCGATGTCTTAAAGCGGTTGAAGTCTCTGCAAATACTTGCATCACAATTCTTTGTGAGACGTTTCAAGCAGGACGTTGTAAAATGACCTTTTCCCATGCAGTAGGAGCAGTGAAACATATTTCCGTGTTTGTTGATTTAGCACGATTGGCGACGAATCCTTGAACAGGCAAACTTGGCAGCGAGGAGACTGAATTGATGCTTGCTTTAACAGCAAATCGGGTCATCCACCAACTATAACAGGGTATAACTTGCCTGTTACCTTGAGCAGTAAACTTGTGAGGACGAAAAGCAATAGACGTTTGACTCGCGTAGAGGCTAAGAACTGACTGATTATCAAACAAAAGACCACATTATGTGTACAGATAGAAACGAGGCTACACTTACATAAAAGAATAATTACACATAAATTACCTGACACATATTAGTCCTACAATCCTACTACAAATAGAGAGGGGGGCTTATTTCAAACTTTGACTCAGAGGGGAGGGGCTTGTAAGAGAGGGAAGCTTAATAGAGATTGGGGCTTAATAGAGCTTTTATGGTAACTGAGCACAATCAACCCTTATTCTGCAAAAATTTTGGGAGAACTTAGATCACACCAAGGTAAGAACTAATGCATTTCTACCTGAATTTGAAATATTTCATCCCTTCAAGGTAGAGCAAGAGATACAGTATCCCTACGAAGGATTTGCGCTAAAAAGTGGCCAAAAAGTTATGAAATTGTGAAGTGGACAATACAGGTAGTTGATGCAGCTGAGATTGGAAGTAAGACACTGTGGCAGCACTCATCATACTATATAGGGTCAACTGGGGGTAAAATGGGTATGTTTGGGGTTAAATGAGTGTGGCGAAAAATTTGGATAAACTTTGCTAAAATCTTTGTCCAGAGATTTCCTCAAGCTAGAATTGCTCAAACTAGGGTCCTTGAAATAGTGAATGACTGAATGTTGATTTATCAGTTCGAGATCGAATGATTTCCAGCAATCAACACAACCCATTTTACCCCCAGCTTACCCATTTTACTCCAGTAGACCCAACCCTGTTCCTGGCACATTTAAATGGGAAAGTGTTTAGACTCTACACAGGCTGCAGTGCAGGCCTTGCACACATAAACAAGAAGTGAATATGAAAAAATTCTTCATCCATGTGAAAGACTTTAAATATTTCTAGACAATAATTCTTAGGCAAGAAAACCATGTTAATGTGGGCAACACCTGTACGGTATATTTTGGGGGCCCAAAAATGGAGAACAAAACAAAGCAACACCCTATGTTGTGTCTGTAAAAGGACCCAACTTGACCCTCATCCCTTGTCCATTGATCATAAAAACGATCCAGTTTCAATCAAAGAACAAAGATGCTGATAGCACTTATTTTCAGAAAGCTTTTCAACGTACCTACTCATTATTCTATCCAAGACTTGTAACATTTCTTTTCAGAAAATTTCACAAAGTATTTCTCATGTTTACATGTTCTAGCAGCTGTGAGAATTTCTCATTCACTCTCAATCTAAAAAAATTACCACATGATAATAGAAATCGCAAATGTACAGAGTTTGTTTCATTTCACTTTCAAATATTTTTCAGGATTCTTTGCAGCATTTTCTTCATGCCACTTTCTCCATTGATCTGATTTTAATGTTTCTTTGAAAGCTTTCTTTTCCCTCTCCTTAAACTCCATTTTTATCTTATCCCTAATTTTGATTGCACTATCATATTTAACAGTTAAGGAAACATCATTCTCTTTGTTGATCATAGAAACTGCAGCTTTCATGGTGATGCCATCTAATGTGAAGTCACCAACAGCTAAAATCACATCTCCTTCACGCAACAAACCAGAGTTAGCGGCTGGACTGCCTTCTTGAATTTTATTGATAAAAATTGGCTCAATGTAATTATACTCCCAGAATTTTTTGTTTTGGATTGTTGCATGCTCTCCACCTTTTAGAAACAATCCAAAATTCCCATTTTCAGATTTGGTCAACTCAACAACACGCTGGCCATCAAATTTACCCTTGAAACTTCCTTTATGGAACATTTCCACAGGGTCTAAATTGACCAGCTTGATGTCATCCATGTATTTATCTCTGATTGCCGACAAACAAGTTTCATATTCTGCCTTTTCTATGCTTGATGCCGAGCCTTTGGAAACCAACTCTCCATTGATATAAATTTCAATGCTTTTGTATCCAACTTGTCTTGTTTCAAATTGCAAGTCTTTCATGAATGCGATTGCTCTTAGCAGTGTTGCTGGGTGTGCTAATTTGCAATATAAATCAAGTTCATCATTATGTAAGACATCTTGCTGCAAACCCTTTATGAATCCAAAAGTGGCATCTTTTCCTTCCTCTGAATATGAGCTGCCAATCATTGCATACATCTTAGCTCTCTTTTGAGACATATCTGCTTCATTTGTATGCCCCCAAACTGGTTTTAATGGCATAATTTCCTTTGTGGCATGTGCAACAAGGTTGGCAGTTTGCAGAGCATCTAAACTTGGATATGTTTGCATGAAATGTTCTGTTAGGCAGTTCTGTAAAACACTTTTGCCAAGAACTGTAAATCTTTTGTCAAGTTGTTTTGTGTATTCTGAATCATCAAAGTGCACATCTCCATCTTCACATTCAATGTTTACTTGGCTTGAAAATCTCCTAATTATCCCAAAATTTCCAGCGTCATTATTTGCATCAATTAACTTAGCACATTGTAATAATGTTCTGAAATGTCCTGCGTTTGATGAGAGTGTCACTGAACTCCTTTCTTGATCACATTTGACTTGACAAAAAGATGGCCTAAATTTGCAGCATGATAATAAACCTTGCGTGGCTACCTTGGCTAAATTTCGGTGGATCAGCGTTCTGGAATGAAACAACAACATCATCTTGCTACTCATCCGATTCTTGAAGCTGAATGGATCTTTCTAGCATTTGAAAATTTTCACTTTTGAGCCACGGCAAAATCTCGAGTGAATTCTTTCTCCATCCAGACGAAGATGGCGCATGTGGAACGTAAGCAGCAGCAACAACAAATCGAGACAATACTTGTGGGTCATCATCATAATCATTTTCGCGTGATATGATCAATTTTTTGTGCCGAAAAGTGCCAAAGAGAAAAGCTTTAAGTGTTCGTGATTTTTTTATCTCAGAAACTTAAATTTAGAAAGTCTGAAAACCTAATTTGGCCCAAGCGAAAAATGTGGATCCAAAAGAATATTTGACCTCAGTTAACATTTCTGTCAGTTCAGCTACTGCAGTGTGAATGCATATTTTTAATTCCGACCAAATTTGAATTTAAGACAATTTGAAATTGTAGATGCCCGTGAAGGCCCCTGCGTGACACTGGCTCTTTTTGTATTTGAAAGAGTGTGCTTCTAAACATGTATGAAGTGCTTCTATCGCCAAAGTGACAAGCTTGCTATCATACAAAAGCCACCTTTGGGATTGCAAAGGATTATGGTTAGCTACGGGCCTTTAATAATGATCATTAGAATCCTGCTAAAAGTGCTCGTGCACGTTATGTAGAACGTGGAGGACATATTGATTTCATCTTCAAAAATATTGAAACAGGCATACATGCCCTACGAGCACCTCGTGAGTTTTGCTATCATGGCCAAAGTAAACAATATGTTGAAGAAAAGGTATCATGTCTTGTTTATTTGTTCTTGGTCGTCATTAAATCTACAGTTGAGTGTTTACACAGTTTGTGGTAATTAGAAGGATCAAGACAGTGACAAATGAGCAAGTCTAACATACCTATTTTAACTCACGTTTTGGTGCAGAAGCACATGCGCAAAAAGCTTTCATTTAGTTGCTTTGACAAATTATGCAGCCTGAATATGAACTTGCTGAATTAATGTTCAAAATAACTGCTGGTCATTGTGTTAAAATCCAATCAAATGCTGAAGTCTGTGCAGAAAGGCTGTCTCATTGGCCAAGACTCGTTAGTTAACAATTCCATTTAGCCTGCGCGTTGCCTCAACAAGTTTAACCCTTTAACAGGCAGAGTTGCCATATGGCAACTAAATGTTCCGATGCTCCTAAGTTCCACTGGTCCGGATTTAACCCCCTGCTTTGCTGATCTTATCACAAAGGAACCGTTGTGCCATTGGAATGCGGTAGTTGTTTGATGTTTAACAGTGGTTTCGTGGACAATTTTGAACATTGAAAGGAGAGGAATTTTGATTTCTGAAATGGTCCTCTTTATGATAATTGGTGTAATTTCAACTGAAAATTGTAAACATGGCTGTCAGGTTCATTCCCAAGGTAAAGGGTGCCCTCTATCGCAAAGCAAATCAGATTTTTTGTATGGCAAAGCCAAGGCAATGGAATTCGCTTCAAATATTTAGTTGCCATATGGCAACTATGCCCAATCAGGGTCAAACTGAAGAAAATCAATAGGAATTTTGAATTGGAAAATATTAAGGTGGAAAATGCTGAAAAATAATCATGCTGATTTTTTGTTGAAAATGAGTTATTGGATCGATAAACAAACGAAAAAACAGAATAAATAATTTTTTTGACAATTTTTTCAAAATTGGAACGATAAAGGGTTAAAAGACGAAGGCTTCCCACGCTAAAACATCT
Organism: Aurelia sp. 3 sensu Dawson et al. (2005); assembly: GCA_964020215.1. NCBI lineage: Eukaryota > Metazoa > Cnidaria > Scyphozoa > Semaeostomeae > Ulmaridae > Aurelia > Aurelia sp. 3 sensu Dawson et al. (2005). The sequence goes on from OZ026584.1 coordinate 405,613, forward strand.
AGTGCGTTGGCTGTGTTTAGTCTTTCGAAAGGTGAGTTGGCCATAATAAATTAGAATCTTCTCAGTGTTGCAAAATGATGCTAATAACAAGCTTTGTTCTTTTTGTCCAACTAACTCTTGCTATTGCAGTCCAAAGCAACACTTTTGAAAAAGACTTGCGAACGCTTGGAAAACTGCTAAAAGGAGAGTTCAATGTCACTGCAAATATTGAGATCTTACGGCAATTTGTTGCTGGAAATCCACGCAAGGTTGAAATCATTGAGAAGACAGTGCAGAAACTGAACGAAGGAATACCCAAGTTGAGAGCTGTGGACAACATCGAACTTGTGAAAGGCGTTATTGAGATCAATACAGCGATAACAAACATTGTGAAAGAAGAAGTTTTTGTACTAGCATTAACATCACTCATTTCAAGCACAATTGGCTTGGTTAAAGCAAAGACTGTTAGTAATATCTTTTATAAAGGCGTCCATGATTTGTCTCAAGTGGTTTCAGATGAAATTCTTGAAAGCAAGGTTGCACTCAGTGCTTCTCGACTTGCAATGGGATTCAGTTATTTGCTAACCAAACATGAGCATGAACTGGACCATCATGATGTTATGAGAATAGTGAAGAATGTGAGGATAAATACAGGTTTGTTATGAGTCCACCTTACTTTACTATGTGTACTGTTACGCAGAGATGATTCCCGCCCGGAGGGGGGGGGGGTACATAACATGTTGAGGGTACGGGTATGTGCCGCCCATATGGGTGGGTTTTTGGGCCCCAAATTCTCTAAACAAGGGTCCCTTTTTCGGCAGATTTTCCATAAACAAGGGTGGGTTATCCAGAAATTGGCGTAAAATAGCAAAAAATGGGTGGTTTTCCGCCAAAATTCATCATAAAAGTGGGTATGACGGCAACTTTCGGTAATTAGAAGAGGGTACCTTTCTGAAAACCGGGCGGCAAACCCCTGTCCATCCGCAAGTCATGTACCCCCCCCCGGGGATTCCCGATGACATATTTCAAAGAATCCTTAATGGCACTTTATATCCTTAATCAAGGCTTTGAAGGTGCTGTGGCGCTGTGGGTAAGCCTCTGACTTTGCAGCCAGAACAGTCAGGTGAAAGGGGTTCAATCCACAGAACAGTTCCAGCATTTCAGCGTCATGACAACTGATCCTGGCATTGATAAGGTCTTCTCTATTTCTGTGATACCAGCGTTTCGCACTACAAAAAAAACAACTTCGCCTTCACTTCAGGATAGTCAGCCTGGGACGATTTTTTAGCTTCTTGATCATTGGCCTGGGAGGATGAACCAGCCATCAACTGACAAAACTCATAGTTATCAAATCACTCATCGTCATTAAGTTCCACCTTCCTTTTTCAAGAATCATTGAATATGTTTAGTGAGCTTTGCTGAATGTTTTTCCTTAGTCTCCTATGAAGTGAAAATCTGAAATCTGAAATCTGAAACCTATGTTCTTTTCCCACGGTATATTTCAAATTTCCAAATTGTTTCCCATTCTAACAAATGGAAGTTTCGTAATTGTCTGTATCAGAAAACAAAAATCATTTGCTTGTTGTCAATATCTAAATCAATACAAAAATCGTCTAGCTAAACCCTTTCCACATCTTTTCATTTAGGTCAACAAATTCTGGAATACCTTGCAAAACAGATCACAGCAAAAACAGCATCTTCGACTTCAAAAGATGCATACCTCTGTCTCAAGTACAGCCTCTTCTTTGCCCAAATCGCAGCAGTTCGGGATCTGGTAATTAATGACGTCATCATACAGATGAAAAGGGCTGAGGATGATGCTGCGGCAAAAAGTTACGCGAATGCAAATGGTGAATTTATTGGCACTTACCAAAGGACTTTCAGCTTTTTACAGTCTCCGTCACTGGCTAACGCAGAAGTGGTCTCTCTCTTCTACCCGCCATCACACTCAAGAGAAACTGCACTCTTGAGCTATTTCTTGGATACTCCCACGAATTTGTATCTAAACGGCAATTACGTCCTGTTTTCAGTCAAATGGCCATCATATCACGTTTATTTGGACAGCAATGGGTATGTTAAACTCACCAATGGAGATCTTTCTTTCACCTCACAGATAACTTTTCACCAGCGAAATGATGGGTACATGGACCTTCAGCAAAATGGAAAATGGCTCAGAATTGATGACAAATATCCAGATTATATCGCAAGCCAGACATCACCCCCTGGAAATTCAAATGGGCATTTTGTTGTTGTGAAGTATCCTAATACTGATATCATAACTGTTGCTTCCAGACGATTTCCAGGAAAGTTTTGGAAAGGGGTGAAACATACTTACTACATGCGCCTCAGAGATGGATACACAGGAACAAATTCTCAGTTTCATATTAAACAATGCAAGACGGTTTCTGCGGATACAGATCGCTGCGTTGTTTGATCAAATACTTGTACCTTTATGCTTGTTTTGCTGATGTTGGTAGTTTTGCATAAATAACTGCACTTCTAAAATTGATTTGAACTCGTATCAAGTCTCAGTTTCACATGAAACAATGCAGGACGGCTTCTGCAGATACAAATCACTGCGTTGTTTGATCAAATACTTGTACCTTTTTACTCTTTCAAAATGAAACGAATTGAACTCTTAAGCAATTAATTCAACATTTCTTAAACAACAAATTTGAGGACAAACCATTAACCAATTTATTCAAACCAATATTTTCTTTGATAATCAAACGAACGTTCTGTCCCCCTGATCGTCGGTCCATTCTTGAAGTCACCCTACTGATTCTGCCATCGCCAGGAGCTATCTATGCAGTCTTCATTTCCCATAGTCTACAAAGAGGATTCTTCCCTAACAATTTGTAGTATCTCAACCAGGTGTCCAGGCTATGAAGAACTGACTCTTTTGTAGAAATAAATATATGCAAGGTCTTTTGGTGGGTTCTCTGATAATGCAACTTTGCGATCATTGAAGATAACCCACCTGTAAACAAAGGAACAGATTTGAAACAATTTGTAGGTGTATTGATTAATAGCAGTAGTGGCAAATCATTGAAGATAACCCACCTGTAAACAAAGGAACAGATTTGAAACAATTTGTAGGTGTATTGATCAACAGCAGTAGTGTCAAATAAAAAATGTACACCCACAAGGACAAAACGTTGCATGAGAGATAAAAAGACATATTTACAGAAACAGTTTCTATCTGGTTTACGAACTTTAAATTTTCACATCGCCACGAATTTAGCGTTCCGAGATATTTTGGAAAGCATTGTTTTCATAAAGAAAAGTTTGGGTCGAAAATCTACCAACTCTACTCAAAGCCGTACAACTTTAACGGAAAGCTTTGCCTTGGTTGGCTTGCATGCAGACTTTAAACTCCTCCATAATAAAGTCTGCACTCAGGCTATGCCTTGGTTGAAATCAACAAACTATTTAGAAAAAGTCATTCATGCTATTTACGAGTCATCTATGTGATAGCTAGTCATAAAGTCATTCGTGGTATATTTATATGTTTACATTTTATCAAGAATCACATCAAACTTAGGCATGACATTTTTATGTTGATCTACAACCATCAAGTTCAGTTTCAAACAAACTTAGTACACGATAACGCTAAAAATGGCCGCGAAAACTTTTACAAAAATGTACTGCATCTATCTTTATTCTTTGATTTTTGATGGATGAAAAATCTTTTGAAAATCTGGCTAAAAACTGAAGAAGATGCACTGCGTTGCGCAATTTCGAATTTTTGTGCTTCTGAATTCGTTAAGAAAGGTAATGTAGATTAACGCAAAAGTTACCCCCCCCCCCTCGGTTCTTCAGTTTCATTTCTTCAGTTGTTCACACAGCGATGAATAGTGTCGAAATATGATTGAATAGCTTACCTTCCATCTTTATGGATATGACAAACATAATGACCACACGATGTCGAGGTACCCATATGACTTATGAACGCAAACAAACGATATTCTGAAAAAAGAACATAATTATATTGAAAGATTTATCATACAAATGCTTACATTTTGAATGTGTTTTTGAGAGAAAAAAGTTCTGTGTTGACAGGAAAGGCATTTGAGAGGAAAGAAACTCACCTCTTTGCACAATTCATTCACTATCAGTCAAAATAAACAATGGAATTGAAAGATAAACTGAAGATCAAAAGTCAAACGAGCCAAACTTCTGCAATACTTTGCTTTAAATACATGCACAGAAAAGGTCACTGATAGAGATTAAGACTGCGTTCACACGATGCCGGCAGAGTTTGAAAACGGTGAAAAATGTGACGGATAGACCTCCTGTTCACACGAAAACGGCACATTTTTTGCCGGCAGATTTCGAAAACGGTAGATTTTGAAAACGGAACCCTAACCAGTATAAATTTGAAACAGCATCGTAAACAGATCATTTTTCAACGCTTTTGGATCGAGACTGGTCGATTCTTAGGGTGTAGGTACTTTTCTTTAGCATCAAAGTCCAGGAACGAGTTTTTACTGTCAATTTTCCTACCGTTTTCAAATTGTGCCGGCATCGTGTGAACGCAGTCTAAGCAGACTTCTGATGAATTCTGAAACCAGGGTGACGAGGAACGTTAAATATAAATCAAAACACGTACTTCCTAGTCCATCATTATACGTAGGTGCTGACGTCGTCTGACCTCCTTCTGAATCTACCTCCATTTCAGCATCATCAATCTCACCAGTATGACTAAACAACCAATCAACAGCTCTTTCCAAATTGTTGTCAGTTGCTTTTAATGCTTTGGTTCCTTGTGGAATTGTAAAACCCATGCTTTGTATCATGGCTAAAGCTTCCTGATTCGGCGTAAATTTCGATGCATTTGATGAAGTTGATGCTACTTGGAATGGCGAAGCAAAATCTGTGAAAAGATTGTATTCCAGATAATAACAGATCATTGAAAGATGTATAAAGAGTTGGGCACAGAATGCGACAATCTCAAATGACTTTTATACCACAGAAAACAGGATTACGAGCAAAGAACTGTTTCCAAAAGGTTGCAGTTTCATAACGTTCACCATTTTCCACGACGATTCACTACTTAATTTTGATAAATGTTGTGCAAAGAGTACGACTTTTCCGAAGTGGGCAGGACATATTGCAAGAATGGAATATGGTAGATGGGCTACAAAAGCAACAGAATGGACAACGTATGATAATGATTGTGATGATGATGATGATGATGATGATGATGATGATGATGATGATGATGATGATGATGATGATGATGATGATGATGATGATGATGATGATGATGATGATGATGATGATGATGATGATGATGATGTAATCTAACATTGATGATCTAACATTGTAAGAACATAAATCAAAAGCATCAAAATATCTACCTGGATCTCCCATGTGTTGTAGGACCCATTCCATTGCACTTTCCACCCCTGATTAAGAAAATAAAGAATTAGACTAGACACATGACGATGAGTCCCTTGTATCCCTGCGGTAAGCCTTGCTCAACAGGGACTCATAATGAAACGCTGAAAAAGTTGACCCTATTTTCTGCGATCATGAATTGAATTGTGATGGAATCACGGCTCGAATCCCCTGGGAATGTAATCAGCTCTACAATCGAAAATTCTATCACAGTTGCCATAACCATAGTAATTCATAAATCTCTGAATCTGATTGGTACTCTAGGAATCGCAAGTTTTGGGCCTAAATAGGGTCAGGTTTTTCAGAGTAATGCTATGAGCCGCTGTTGAACGGAGCGCCATCATCAAGTCAAAAGAGCACAGGGAAACAAGGGACTCACGGTCATAAGCCTAGAATCAGACTACATTTAAATGAAAAATCGCGCTACAGTTGGTGGCGACGAAATTTTTATCAAGATGCATTGGGTTTTTCAATCGAATCTTTAAAGAATTGTTGATGTTTCGAAAAGGAAAGCAGAGCAATGCATCTTGGGATAAAATTCATCGCTGCCATTTATGGCGTAATCGGCTATTCTCATCGTATAACTAAAGATGTATGGTTGTCGCTGCTTAGAAACGTACGCAAGATGTAATAACAACTGATGTAGTTAGTAGACTGTGTACCTGTATTCTTTGTATGATAAACAGCCTTTCTGCAGCCTTCAAATGCAAATCCCATTGCTGCTAATTCTCGAACGACGTTTTCATCAATAGCTGGCTCTGAATAAAGAAAAAGGAAAGCACATCTTCATAAAAATTATTGCCCAACTAAACAAATTTCAACTTCACTATAAAGTTCCTTATAACTGAGATGCCTTTTAGCCTGAATTCAGCCCGAGTTCATGACAAGATCGTAATCAAATAAAACTGCGAGAAAATACTTTCGTTGATAATAAATATCCGTGATTCAAAACACGTTTTGCAGATCCTAACACCGGAAATAAAATTAGCTATTGTCAGTATGGGCATTTTCTGTTGCCGCCTCCCCCCTCGGTATCGTACTTGCAGTGTCGTAAAGTAATTAAGATGCGTTTTAGGTACTTTTTTCTTGCAGAAACTTGCAGTGTCGTAAAATAATTAAGATGTAACGTTTTAGGTACTCTGTTCTTGCAGAAATTTTGATTGTGTATAGAAAACAGATAAGATTCTTCATAGTAATTATCATTCAGCAACATACCTTGGGACTCTGTCGCATTACTTGGGGGAAGCTCTTCCTCTCCAGGTTGAAGCCCTTTGCCCCTGAGTTGAGAAATATCAAGTTCGTCCGGCACATCTACCGAAACATCTGAAACAGAAGAACGCACTAATATATAATTAAATCTCACGTGCAAGGCATGCTGGGTGAAACAGGCCCATTAAGTAATTTTGACATGATTTGTATCAGCATTTCTTCAGACAAGCAAATTCATAGAAAATTGAAGGTTTTCTTTACCTAATTTTTTTGGTACCCAATCATCCCCAACGGTGAATCTTCGTAGCTGAATGACAAGATAATCAGGGAAGGTTGCAAACCGTGTGATTCTGTGGGAAATAATGAATTAAAATCTTGATTTAGGTATCGAAATCTCATTCAGCTACAATAGCAGATAATTGCAAGAAAACAACACGTAGGTTCCATTCAATATCTCTTGTTTCTTAACTAAACGATGAATCGTACAGGTCAGAAAAATATTCATCTCATATCGACCAGACGAAAGTACTTCCTCTCAGAGTCCAGAAAACATTACGGTCGCACGGTCATTGACCGGAGGAAGGTTTGTAAAACAATGGAAATTTGGAGGAAGGTTTGTCAAAATAGAGATTTAGAGGAAGGTTTGGATAAACATTTCAACAATAAAAATTGGGACAAATTATTGGAAGAAACTGTCATATGCAATTAAGTCAGAGTGCATTGACAAGACATGTCAAGTGATTTGTCTCACAGTACTGGTATATCCACTCATTTTGAATATGCCCTTCAAAACTCTTGACATAATGCCCATTACAACTTGCTGCATGTGTAATGCAATTTCATTTCTCTTTCAATGATATGTACTCTGAAAAGTCTCCAAAGGTTAGGAAAGCTTCATCATAAACTCCTGGAAACAGGGTGATGTCAGCTCACCAAACATGGTGCTAAACACAGTTGCTGTACATACATCACGGAATGTTCCAGTTGGGTTGAGGGCCGAGTCAGAGTTGAAACATCTTTCAATCTTACTTTCAGTTATTACCTTCCTGGCCTTTTGTTGGTGTCTTCATAATGTTTTTTTTAAATTTGTTGCAAACTACCAATCCTCAATCAACACTTCAAGCAATGTCTTTCATGGTGTAAAACCAATTAAAAATTCTGTACTTGGTTTCTCTTTCATCGTCAAAATGTTGGACTTCCAATAATAAATCTTATGGTTCAAAAAGATGCTGGACATCCATCGATCATACCACTATTCACTATTCCTCAGTTGAGTTTTTGGCTCCGACTTCGTATCATGGGGAACAACAATGTTTTTTCACCAAGGCTGGCTCCTCCAAGAAGCAACCATATCACTAAATGTTTACGCATTTCAATCTTATGCAAACTTCTGTATTTGCCTAGGCCATCAATGGCCACTGTTGTTGGTGTTGCTCCCCAAATGCATGTGGACTTACTACCTGAGCCCTCCATTCAGCTGTATTTTTACAAGAACGTAATGTAGGACAGTATGGAGCTCAGGTAGTAAGTCTAATGTAGCAGCAATAATTCAAGAAATTGTCATGATTTTGCATCGTTTTTAAAGGTTTTTCACCTTTGAATTCCAATGACAAAGACTGGCACGCCTTAGCCATGACTTAGCCACGCCCTGGTATTCAAAAAATTGGAGGAAGGTTTAGCTAAGAAAAAACTTTGACCGGAGGAAGGTTTAGTACTTTTCTGGACTCTGCTTCCTCTCCGATTCCACTGTATGCATCAAAATAGAAATCTCCAAAGACTTGTAAAATGTAACATTTTCGGCTGGATACGAATCAATAAAATTACTTGTCCAACAAATATCTTATTTTCCTTCAAGGAACTTCAAGGTATGTATCCAAATGAAACTTCCACAGATTCGCCTGACATAACTTGGTCTAATTCTTGGAAAAATCAATAAATTGTCATAACTTACATAAAAGAACATTACCTAGATGCTTGAGTTAAACCATTGATAGCTGTACTATGAAAATTGTCGATGACATCAGCATCAGCAAAGGTTTCTATGCAGCTCGCCATTGATATTTTTGGACGCACGATTTCTGATGGATCTCTGAAAGAAGGAAAACAAAGTTTTGCTGACAGAAAAGAAAGTTGTTGAGGGAATATCTCAGATTTTACCAAATATCTACGAAGCAAAATGACCCAAAAAAATGATTGTAAATCATGGACTAACCATGCAAAACTCTGATTAGCTATCTGTTGGTCATCAGTGGGTCCTTCCCCACTAAAATATTGTTATCAAAGTATTTTCGTTTTAATATTCATCGAGGGCTTTATTTCTCTTTCAATGATGCCAAAATAGAATAACTTGGTATAAGAAATGCTGGAATTTTGCAATAACTTACTTCTAAAGTAAGTGGAATAATCTAAAAAAATCCCGTCGAGTAGCAGAACTATGTGCTAATTACTTTTCCTTTGAAACTGATAAATTTAATCGTCAGAGCTTATTATATCGTCAAAAACTTGATAAGTTTTTATCATCAAAAATCTGACTCATACATTCTTTGCTTGTTAGCTTCTGCCTCCTTTCTTCTCGTTTCAAATGCTTCAAATTCAGCTAGGGTGAGAGGAAATAGTAAATACACTGTTAGAATTAGTGTTAAATTGAAAATATCCAATGGAGCTGACAAAACCTTTCATGCCAGGAGAAGCAGGGAAAGTGACTTACTGCCAGAAATTAGATGATAATGGCTTCACGAAAGAAGGTCGTTCTTGAATTCAAAGAAAATTTCATGCAGGTGAGATCAAAACCTGGCTGAACAAGCAAAGCATCGTCTGGAAACACTTGAGATTTTCTTGGCGAATAATTTCTTCGTTTGGCCATGTTGTAAAACATCGCTTGGAAAACAAATTTTGAATCTGACAAACAACAAATATCTTTGAACTGTTTCAAACAATGTTTTGTAATATGACCAAACTGAGAAAAACTGTTTAGGAAATAAACCTCAAAGTACTGGTAAACAACGCCTGGTACCCTCTAAAGGGCTTTAGAGCCAGTTTCAAGGGAGAGCTTTCTGCAAGGGATATCCTTGTGATTTTACATTTTTCTATTCTATTCTGTTCTATTCTATTCGGAACGTGCTGCGTTTAAATAAAAATTTTTACCTGAATGACAATATTCAAAAACATACCTTGATTTGAGGCTTTTTCTAAAGGAATTGGCAGCATAATAGCAATATCTTCTCGTTTTGTATAGGATACTTTCCGACTTGCAGCACATTGTAATCTGTCTTCAAACTACAAAGCAAAATTGCTTTTAGTTTTCCCAAAAAATGTTATCATATTTCAAAGCATCATATTTCATATTTCAAAGCACAGGCTGCTATACTTATTTTTGTTTTTGTACATCGTACTGATGCTTTTGAATTCGGGACCTTTGTAAGTTCACTAGATCTTAATAAAAGCCTAAATCAATAGCGAATTTCCTTTGAGCTTGCCTACAATTATTAAGCAATAGATGTGGGCAGGATAGGCCACATAAAATATGGTGTCAGGTGTGGAATTTTGCACTGAAAGCCACTGAAGGAAAGCAAATATTATAGAAGTTAATTTGTTACCTCAAATGCAAATACTTGTCTTAAATCCGTGTTTCCAGTTACTCGCTAAAAAGAAGTGAAAAGAATCACGGATTTGAAAACCTGCACAATGTTTTCATTTTAATTTTAATTCATTTAAAGAGGGTTGCCCTTCAACAAGTTGATTTTCAAGGGGCCCTCAGTTAAAAAGATTTAATCAAAATTTAAAAAATAAAGTAAAAAACAACAAAGTAATTAAAAAATAATAAATTCAATGTGAATTCAATAATATGGAAGCGGGGTACTAAGTATCCATGCATGTGCTGTTCCTGCATCAAATTGAGATGAATTTGTCATCTAGGATGAAAGCAGCATGTTTACCATCGGCATATTGACATGCATATTTCTATCAAGGGAAACACTTCATCATAATGCTTGTTAAAGGTGTCTGACAAACGGACACCCTTGGAATATCAGGAGAATCAAAAACTGTCTGATTTGAAACTGATAAAAACAGCTTAATATCAAGATGTTTTCGTCTGTAATAAAATACTGTACCACTTGTCTGCTAATCATCGACAAAACATGTAACAGATATTCCTGAGCATCTTGCTGTCGACTGCTTGCAAATTCAGCATGTCCTTTTCCAACCAAAGACTTGAACATTAAAGGTCTTATTCCCTGAAATACAGCAAAATAGATCTGTCAGCGACACAGAGGTGGATGAAGGTGCAGGGTCCTTATGTGGTGATGCTAGGATCCCTGTCCGCCTGACTATCTGGCTGCAAAACCAAAGGATTACACGACTGCACCAGAACATGTTCATCTGCTGTGGATGCGTTAAAGCAAAGTGAGGGGTACAGGGGGTCCATAATGTTGTCAAAATATGCATTTATATAAAACTGGTTCTAACCAGCACAAAAATTGATGACTTTTTGTATCTAATGAAAGAAATGAATGAGAAAAAAAGTTGCAAAGTAAGACATACCCGGCCTGGTTCTTCTGCATCAGAATTTTCACAATCGATCGAAGGAGAATATTTTCCAGACAATAAACCATGAGCTAGCTTTGAGCTAAAATAGATTAAATTTAATGTTTAATTTTAACTCTGTTTAATGGAGGGTAGGGTCTAGTAGGGTAGAATGAGTAAAGTTTGGGATGAATGGGTAGGGCGAGAAATTTGGGTTAAGTATGCTAAACTCTTCGTTCAAACTCTTCGTTCAAGTTTTCGTGAAGCTACGATGGCTGGTACTACCCTCCTTGACACAGTGAATGATTCTTTATTAGTTCAAGACCTAGTTTCTCTTTTCCAGCAATCAACACTACTTATTAAATTCCAGCATACTCACTGCACCTTGCATACCCCCATAGTTTTGATTTCCCTTTTCCATAGTCAGACTCAGCTATTGACGAAAACGTAGTTCGTGAACTAGCAGAGATGAAGCGATTGAACTTCTATTTGAAGGCTGCGAAAAGCTGCTTACAATATGAACCAGGATGAAACGGGAGCTGAAAATGCAATAAACTTTTAGGTACAATAAAAACCCGCGTATAAGAACCTACAATTTTGCAAGTCAGCCTGATTAGGTTCTTATGTATTGAGTATTTAGTAGGAAATAAGGCTGTTCAGGTTCTTAAATTGGTTCTTATTTCATTCATGGCTTCCAGGTATTTCTTTTGTTCATATTGAAACTTCAAGCCCATTACTTACTGTCAGTTGAGAGACACCTGAGTTCACGAGGCCTTATTCAAAACATCAGTTAATGGAAGAATCAGAAATATTACAGAATACAATGAAAAGCTTTCAAAGCATCTTTAGAGCTCTTTGTAACTTGCACATGTGGCAGAATCAGTACGTATAGGCTCAATGACAAAGCAACTAGAGTTTGATTTAGTTTGATGATCTCCACAAATAAGAACCTATTTCAAATTTCAGGCTGAATGTGTTCTTACACATTGGGGGTCTAATTTCAGAATTTTCAGTCTGTAGGTTCTTAATCACTAGGTTCTTATACGCGGGTTTTTACTGTATTCTAGATAAGAATCAGAATCGAACGATCGTTTGCTACATATTCTAGAATTTTCGAAATGTGGACAACAGTGATAAAAGCTGTAACACCACTTGATCAAACCTCGCTTATAAAGCTGCATAAAATAACGCTCAATCCAGCTTCTTTTGCAGGATAACTAAAAGGCCTATCTACTTTAATAATTACGAATGAAACAGCATTTGCCAAAAGTAGTCGACAATTCTAACTGAAAAATGAGATATGAAAATGATCGAGAAAGTTGAGGAGAAAAAGGATATAAAACAGAGAGCCATACATTTGAATCTCGAAGTCCTCTGCAGGATTGCCATTACAACGTCCATAGATTTCCTCTGTCGAGCTTGAATACCTGGAGGTGAAAAATGTAGAATATATAATCTGTTCCTGAAAGTAAAACACTCCTCAACTGATTGTAGATTAATCAGCATTAGACAAAACATATTTGAAAATATCATTGCCACTGAACTTCGCAGAACTATGACACTGAAATAAACGCTGTCAAAAAGGACCTAACAAGAGGAAAATATACAAAAAGCGCACACTTCATCGACTATCAAAGTCTTGAAAAATATGTTAAATTAAACATGGAGACCTTAAAAAGAGGCAGGTACAAATTCAAATATGTTAAAATACGTACCTAGCTTTGAATTCCTCGGTTGAAAATAAAACTTGCATAACTGAGTTCATATAACAGCTAGAAAGAGAAAAAATACGTTATGAGATAATAGAAAACATACGTAAAGCTATAGAAATTACAAAAATCCTGTGATCTGAGTGGTAGCAAAAATTGACAGATAGAAATGACCGATCTTGGCACCATTTGTGGGTAAGGCCTGAGTTGATCAGTTACTTATTGAAATCTGAATTATTTGGGTAAGACAATTAAAAGGTTGCAAATTACCTATTGCCAAGATTGATCATGCCAGTGTATCCTGGACCATTCAAAGGCTTGAGCTTCTTACCAGATTCCTGTTCAAATAAATAAACCAAGAAAAATCTCAAGAAAAACATTAATAGTAAAGGCAATAACACAAATTTCGGATAGTAAAATCTTTGAAAGACAAAAACATCGGACAATATCTTGTCTCTGGGCCACCATTTGCAAAAACATTTGCTGCCCAAACTTTTCGAAATTGTTTAATTCACAATCGGCAAAACGGAGGTCATTTCTGAGATCGAATTTCCATACACTCTCAACTAACATTGAGCGCAAAATTTATAGCCACATGGGGTCTTCTTTTGTGTCTTATCATTTCCATTGTTTTAAACAGAAAGGCTTTGAAAACCTTAATGATTAATTGCGACCCATTTTCTTAGTAGAAGTATTTTAAAAAGAAAATTTTCAAGAACTCATTGATGGACGAGCTTTAACATTTTCATTAATCTTACCTGGATAGTGTCCCATTCAGCTTTTAATGTTAAATTGGCCTCAATTTCCAGCTCCGTCATCGTCTTGTCACTCTAAAATGAGAAATCTTTAGTTGAGGATTTTGTCCACAATGAAATTTGCTCTTAAAAAGAACGTGGAACAGAATTGCACTACATATGTATGTATCATTTGCCACAATTAAAAGTACTTACAATCTTTATGACACATAAATGAATAAAATTCAATACACAAGGTTGTTAATGTAAAGGAAAACACCCCTAATTACAGTTGATGGAATAGCACTAAAAATCAAGGTGAAGGTGAACTTTCGTTTTTCAGCGCCAAGCGCTGGGATCACAGAAAGAGAGCAGGCCTAATCGAGTCCTCAACCCCTTGTTATGACGCTCAAGTGGTGAGGTCCTACCTGGTATCAAGCCTATTCCGCCTAACTGTTCTGGCTGCAAGTCAGAGGATTATACCACTGCGCCATAACGCCTTCAAGCTGACCTTGTTGCCAAAACCATCCCCTTAGAGGTGTCAGATTGACGGAGAACGTAGGAAAAAAGGAAAATACAGTACGGTGATAAGATTCAGTAAAACACAGTTTGTAAGACAAAACCATGATCGGGAGAGACGATGCAGAGTCTTAATAGCAAAAGTATATGTCACTTCAGTCATTTTACAGAATTATAATAAGCAACTAATCTTTCAAAAATCGCTCGTTATGTTATGGTATCCCGATAAAGACACAAAAGAACGAGATAAAATCTTACCTAAAGAAATCACTGTAAAAATGGCGTGGTGATGTTGGATCGTACTGTGATCAAAGATCAATTTTTACTCTGCGATGCAAGTTTATTTTCAACCGAAGAATTCAAAGCTAGGCACGTATTTTTACATGTTAAAATTTCTATCTGTCTCTTGTTAAAGCCTCCATATTCAATTTAATATATTTTGCAAGATACCGTTGTATGCGTTTTTGAAAAATAGGTTGTTCACATACCTTTTCCATTTTACTGATATTGATTCCGAAATGTTCCAAATGTTGAGCAAGTTTAGGATCTTCAACCATATCATCCTCATCATAAGAATAAACATCTACAAAATAGAAGCAACATCAGATTGTGAATTAGCAAGAAGCTACAAAAACAGAACAGAACACCAGGTCTTATATCTTTCATGCGAAGAGGTTCCTCTGTTTAATCCTAGTTTCAAATACAGTACTATATCCACGACTGATGCTATTAACTGAGGTAATTAATAGCTTCAATTTTCTCTATGCTGTTGGCAAAAGGTTTGCAAACATTTCGATGATTTTAAATCATTTAAAATCTTTAGATGATATCCTACTGAAATTACTCTCTTCTGTCACATATCATGCTGCAGATGTGCCAGCAATTTGCAATCAAAGGCTATCCAAAACTAAAAACATAAAACGAACAGATGAATAAATAAACAAGTGAATAAATGAAATAAGGAGCGTTCACAATAATAGAAATATGAGAAATTAATACCTGCTCCATCTGGATTGATGGTTCCAAGTTTCACAGCTAACGGATATTTAGTTTCTTGATAATATTCTACTGCATGATTATTTCCACCAGAACCTATTGAAGACACCAAGGGATACAAACAAAACTATTTCAAATAATATGCAGATGTCACAGAAAAGTATGCATAAAAAATATTCCACAAGAGATTATGCTTCTAGCTTAAAGCAACATGTTATCCCAGCTAAACAAAGGTTCTCCAAAGACTTAGTACAAAAAGGACATCAAATTGTCATCTCAAAGAAAATTATCAACAAATGAACGCAGTGTATCTTCTTTCCATTTTCAATGATGATGAATCTTAGCAACAAAACCAATCAAGGTTGTGAAGTTAAAGGCATAACAGTCATGAACAAAATTTAGTAGTACAGTCACTTGACTAACCATCAAAATATTTTCTTCCACAGAGAATTGTTCCATCTGTTAAATTCATCCACAGATTATCCACTAAATCACATTTTGAGCACTTCCAACCCCTGTCAGAATCGAAAGAAAAAGTAAATTGTAGAGAAACAGAGATATGAACAAAAGGTTTTGAAAACAGTAGAGTGTGTGAATAAAGGAAAGCAAATATGCAAATTCAGTTACTCAATCAATCAATCAATCAATCAATCAGTCAATCAATCAATCAATCAATCAACTAATCAATCATTCATTCATTCAATCAACCAATCATTTGATAACAAAATCAGCCAAACAAATGAGCAGTGAATCAATGAATGAAATCAAAAGATCAATCTTTATGAAGCAAGCAAATGAGCAAGAAGAAATCATCTAACCATACCTAGGAGGCACTTTAACCCCATTAGCAAGCTGAAGAAGACTTTCTGCATGCCTGAAAAAGAGCATCAAAAAGAAATCAGACATTCTACATTGTGTTACAATCAACACTCTTACAAACAGTGAAGTTAAATGTAAGCATTTGAGAAAGAAGTTTCCACAAAACAATTTAACTTGCTCTCAATACTAAGAGAAAAGATGATTCAATGAAATTAGATTTTTCCTTACTTGCTGACCTTTCTCTTTTCACCTTCCCATGATGCAATATTGTCTTGCATTGCAGCACCTTGGTGTGCCAGGATACCACTGATAGCCATTAGCGTCTGTTTGAAAACCAAAATTCATTTTTAAATTTTGGCAAATTGATACATATAGATATTTGTACAATGATTACAACATCTTTTTAACTTTCACTGGTATCCTGTTTTGTTGTTTGTTTGTTTGTTTGTTTGGAACTCTATTTTGATTTGATGTTTCAAATCTGGCTATACATATATTTACATATCAACCCATACAGCTAATCAGCACATATATACAACACATACATATATACACATACAAATAATCTAAATCAAATCTATTATATAACATATAAATGTTACTTGGATCTATTGTTCAGGGCATACAACCAGTTTTTACTGTATTTTTCAAAGAAAGTTTACATTTTCATACCATCTCAGGTAGTACTGCATGTGGAAGCTGAATTCTGTCACTTTCCAATCCATTAGCCTCAACTATGACAACTGAGTTGATATCCTCATATTGAACCTGAAAAAGATACAGGCATAAAGAATGACATGGGAAAGCCCTTGAATGCATTGTCTTTCATCTAAAAACCTTTTACTAAATATTTTGACCACTTGTGATCAAACTTAAAGAAGTTACAGAAGAATGGCACTTATTCACTTCTCTCTCAAGCAGGGGCGCACATTAGGGGGTGGGGGGGGGGGTGAGACACCCCCTAATATTTTCAGAGTCGGTCCAAAATGAAACGAAAAGTCGGTCCACGATAAAGCTTGGATAGTGTGAATCCAAGTTGGTCCGACTTCTGAATTTTTAGGGCAAAGGTCGGTCCATGAGGACAGTTAGCAATTTCACAAGAAATACTTGACACAGTGATCGGGAGAGTCGTTCTAAGCCAAAGAGGAGGACGGAGTTTAAAAAAATTTTCCCGGAAATGCCATTTTCCCAGCTGTTGCAAATACTCAAAGTTTCCAGTCTAGTACTGGGGTGTCGGTAATGGCTGAGAGGGGAGCAGTATGCAATTTGCCCCTGGGGCCTCAGGGTCTAGGGGGCCTCGTATTTGAAGACTTGTTATCATTTTGACTGCAGGAAATGCTCTATAATGCATTTTAGGCCATTTTAAGCTAATCTAAGTAGCATGATGGCAAAAAGTTTCTGCTCGCTTCGCTCGCAGGGGCCTCAAGTTTGGCAGGTTTGTTCATGGGCCTCCAAAACTTCTCGGTGGCCCTTGTGTTGGTGGTGGCATAGGAAATCAGGCACTTCTGAATGAATCTCAAAAATAAAAGGAAAAATCGGTTGTAAATGTTATCCATCAAACGTTGTATCTGTTTCAGCAAAACGCTAGCATTGTAGAAACTAAAAATCACGAGAGAATGCTTTCTTAAAGGAAAAAACATGCTAAAACAAGCGCTTTCGCTGTGCTTTGCAGCGAAGAAGTCGTTTTATTGAAGATCACGCTGTTATTTGAAACTCCAAATCCTTGACCAAATGATGCGAAAGTCTCAACCAAAGAAGTTTGATGTGTGACGAAAGATTGTGCTTAAGACAAAAAATTTTAGTGAAATCTCCAAAACACATAACAAGAACTGCTATGCGGCACAAAATAGTCAATAAAGTGAAGCAAAAGGGTCCCTAGACGGAACACATTACAGATGGCAAGTATACATGCTGTCCGAAAACCACCGTCTGGCCTGACAGGAAAAACATCCACTGCAAAAGCAAAACAGGCAAAGTCGAATCAAAAAGCTTTGAGAAAATATGTATGAGGCTCCTCTTTCACCCTGATAGTGATCTTAGCTTTGTTTGCGATTAACTTTTTTTGCGAAAAAATCTGCTTATCTGAGCCAAAGAGAGTGGTGTCTACTTGAGATTTATCCGGAAGATGCCAATTTATGAAAAAGAATCTGTTACAAAACGGCAGAAATTCTCTCTTAGAGCCGGCGAACATCTGATCACTAGAGGTGTTCTAAGCCAAAGTAGAGGGCGTGTCCTCAAAAAATTTCCTGGGAGCTTTGCCCCCAGACCCCCTTCTTTTAGCACGGTCGTTAATCTCGACTGCTTGTATCAAAGTTCCTAATGAGTATGAACAGCCCATATACGTTCAGTCGGTCCAGAAAAATTTAGTCGGTCCAAAGCATGCTGACACCCCCCCAAATAAAATTTTAATGTGCGCCCCTGCTCTCAAGGTTTGAAATTTCATTGGAGATCCTTGCAGTGGTCAAAGGGAGAAATTTCTATGGCATCGAACCTATTGTTTGCAAACAACTCTAATAGGGTATTGCATACATTACAAAACAAAGCGTTATCTTACCAATTATTTAGATAGAACTTACTTTGCTACTTAACAAAACAAAGCGTTATCTTACCAATTATTTAGATAGAACTTACTTTGCTACTTTCCACATCAAAGCCACCTTCCACACCTATGATGGAAAGAGATAAACTTTGAAATAGAGCTGGAAATAATCTTTCAAAGAGATATCATGAAAAATGCCATTTCTTTATTCAATTAGCTGAAATAACACTGAGCAGTGTTACTGTGGGTTTTGAAAAAGTATGATAAATCCTTCGAATGTCAAAAATTCAAAAACATAGCTGTTCATTTGAAGCAATTTGACAAAGAAAGAGAGAGAAAGACAGCTTAAACTGAAAGCTGTTTGCTACAGAACATTCAAAAACTTAGGAGTGCCATAATCATTTCTACGACCATAATGAACAAGTTAGGTGAGGTACTGTAGCTGAGTGATGTAGCAATTTTCCAAGCAACTCTTCTCAGCTATTAGCTAGAGCAAATTATTCCAATAAAATAATGATCATACAGTACCTATTGCCAATCTTGTAGGCTTTTTTATATCTGGCTCTATAATTGCATCATCGGTTGTGATCTACAAAATTAAATAGAGATTACAGTATGAGAAAATAAAACAAATTAAATATACATCAAGAAAATGATTTGTTCACAAGTATATAAAAACATTGTAGCCAGAAGCCAAGAATGGATAATTTCTTAATCTTACGGATGCTCTAGAGAGCAATACAAGGGCTGAAAATCAATTTTTGTCTTGTAAGCACAAGAAATAAGTGAGTGTCTGCATAAACAACAAGCAACATTTCTTATACAATGCAAAAAAATGCCTACTGGTTTTGGGACTTTCTTCAAATGCAAAAAGGCATCTTTTCCAGATTTCCGTGTGAATGATTTCACATGTTCTTGACAAAATCCTTGGAGCATCTTGAATGAAACAAAGAGGCCACCATCTGAAAACTGAAGAGTTTAATAAATCACATTTTTGAATACGCAAAAAGACAACATTAGAGACCAAGAACAAAAACGATTTATATAGATATTCATAAAGATATATTTCTCTTCATATTTCCGGAAGTTAATGTCAAAATAACGCTAAGCAGGGACCAAATTGATGTATGACTAACCTCTATCTAATAGGTCATTGTGTAACACATCATCAATGTTACATTGTAAGGCTGGACCCCCCCCCCCATATTATATTAATGTTGGGATGACACTAAGCAATTGGACAAAATCAATATATATGACTGACCCCTTATCATTCCATAAATTTTCCTGAGACAAGCAAGATATGCATCCCTTAACGGGGGTGCTTAAATCAGCATGCAATGGAAGCACCATCTCATCTCTTGTTTGGACATTTCGTCTTTTTGTTAGGTAGGCTAGCACTGCTGCATGAAAGACCCCTTCCCAGTATGGAATGTTTGATTTACGTGCGCCGGACGGAGACTTATACCAAACGTTGTGTGCGCCGTGAACCCGGAGATTTATACCTAAAGTTGTATTACATCAGCATAAAATCGCATTCTGTGCGCCGATTTGTGCGCCATCAACTAGTGTTGTGCGCCGGACATGTGTGGCGCACACACCTTTCATTCCATACTGGACCCCTTCCGTTATTAATGTGGGAATATTAGTTGGACGACCAATGGACTTGTTCAAAGTTCAAAGACCAGACATGTTTTCCAAATGTTCACAGATGTTCACCGGATACGTTTTCCAAAAAAAATTGTTAAATAAAAATTTATTTTAAAACGGCCTTCTTCTCTTTTCATAATGGCGCCGGGTTACTTTGTGGTTTTATTAATTAAGAGTTACGACAAAATACGCAACAAATTAAATAGCAGCATACCGGAGTATGATAGCAAAGCATGCATTCATCTTTATATACTTTATCACCACCTCTTGGGATGAAATAATTCACTTTCTTCAAAAATTCAAACGACGCCATTTTGTCGTTGAAGGAGAAGAGACCTCGTTTGCGATTGCCATTAAATTCATTACGAGTCTGGTTGTTCAATTTTGCTTCCTTGTTTTGTTGTCTTCACAACCAATTATCAAAATGTCATCCTCTTCAGGCAGATTTGCAAACTGATAATTCTCTTGAACAATTCAAATTAAAAGCAATTATTACTCATTATTACTTGAAACAGCAGGCCTAAATACGTACACGCAATCATAGCCACAGTACAGATCATAATTTGCTTGCAAAGAATATCAATGGAAATGTAATTTTTGTAAGATTATGCAGCAAGAATCAACAAAATTAGAGACCACTTTTCTCAAAGCAGCCTTCATTGTTTCCATTGAAAGTTGGAACGTAAAGAAGTTTCTATAAAAAAGGGAACTATTTCCCAGCAAACAACCCGAGGTTTCTTAAAAAGTAGATTCTATCTTGCAGATTCATGATGCACAATTCAAGATAAACATGGTCCAACTTCTGAAAAAACAAAGAAGCACCGGCCGGCTAACTTCAGTATTAGAAAAGCATATGCATTATAAAATAAAAACCAACTTTTGAAAAAACTGTTCAAACACCAGGCTTGGATTTTTGAAAATAAACTTTCATCAGTCATCATCAGTACAAAGAGTCTCTGCTCGTAAAAAGTGATCAAACGACAAAATAATATAATGAATGAATAATTTTAGTAACAAAAAGGCATAAGGTCCGAAAAGTCCCCAAGATTTCTAATATCAAATTCCCCAACCAGCGTTAAAAAGGGCCTTTAACACGCTGGTTGGGGAATTTGATATTAGAAATCTTGGGGACTTTTCGGATCCAACAGGGGCAAAACTTCGGAAGCTGTCCTCTCTTTCCAGAGAATTTTTGTTTCCACTAGCCTGAGATCAGGCAAAAAATAAGAAGAAAATGAAAAAATGAACGGGGAGGGAAAAAGAGAGAATTATTTTTCCTCTCCCTTTCCTTTCGTTCCTCTTTTCCAAAATTTCCAAAAGGCCTGTTAACAGGCTATGTTTCCACGGAAACAAACAACTAAGTGAGGTACATGACATTGTTCAGCAATCAATCAGTTGCCATTTCTAAGTATTTGATCAAGCAGGATGCAACTTCACATCGTAAAAGTGTCTCCATCTTGTCGCGCTGTATGGCTTTATTGCCTAAGAAATAAGATCCAGATTGATCTAGTTGAGATCGATCTATTTGCAGGTAAGGTTTAGGAAACATTTCAGTCGCTAGTTTTGACGTGATCGCGGCTTATTCTCCTTTGAAATGCTCAACAAAGTTAGGCCATGTTCATTCTTCCGTTTGATTTCACGTAAGGAATAGAAGGTCAATATTTTATGTCTGTTGCATTATTTATGAATGCTGTACGGTAGTGCTAAGAAACCATCCTTTTGAGGAGACATAAATTGTCCTTTTCATCTTATATGTAACTTAATCTATCTTTTACGAAAAACAAATATCGCAGGTAATTTTTCCATTGAGCTGCGAAGCTTTTCTAAGCATTTTTCACTGCGTAGGAATCTTTTGGCGCGAATTTACCTCGACCCAGGCTCCTTTTTCTAGTGCAGTATGAAATTTGCTGCCCTGCAGGCATGCTGAAATATATAAGACCATCTGAAAATCAGATTTTGTCCAGCAAATGGAGACAGTTTAGATCCACAGTGCAATATTTTAATAGATGCAAAATTTTTATTTCAGATGACTGTTTTAACTGTAGAACTTCTTCACTGTGGTCTACAATTTATGTTCAACCAAATTTTATTTTTATACAGTGAAATTGTTGCATGCCTGCAAAGAACCCTGGTTGATAATGGTTCTGTAATCGCCAAGACAACCTTTTTCACCAACTTTAAACACTTTGCAAAATATTCAAATTCTTCTCCTTCTTACTGTTTCCACAACATTAACTAAGAATAATCTGGATATTTGTTTCATTTATTAGGTGAACACAAGTCACCAGAATTCTTGAAGCTGAATCCACATGGAGAAGTTCCTGTTTTAGTTGATGGTGAAACATCTGTTTTTGAAGCATGTGCGATTCTCAGATACTTGGCTTTCAAATATACAGATCACAAAGATTTTGGCAAATCAATGGCGGAGAGGATGAAGGTAAGAGGCTTGTTTTGTCAATTGCAATGGCCACATTTACATTCTTTGCTATTATGTTCAGCCTTTTATTGATTCAAATTTGTGCAAACTCCAACCCTCCAAATTCAAATATTAATCTCAAATTTCCTTTAAACATCATCTCAAAAATATCATTTTAAAATATTTTCATGACTGATTTTATTGTAGACGCTATCATTCATCACCTGGGCATCATCAGAGCTACACAGAATTGTGGGCTATAGAATTGTCTACCCACAATTCTTTGAGAAGTATCATCTCCCTAATGAGGCAAATGATGCATTGATTGATAAAGGCATGCATGAATTAACAAAAGATTTAGAGACATTAGAGCACCATATTCTCCCTGGATCAAAATATCTCTGTGGTGAAGAAATGACTATCGCTGATTTGTATGTCGCAACGATATTATTGCAACTGGAGTGGGTTGATTTTGATTTCTCTCTTTGGCCAAAAATTATTGACTGGATGCAACGAATTAAAGAAATCCCACAGTGGGCAGAAGTACATGAGAAGCATTATGGATTTGTCAAAGTACTGGCAAAATAAGAAGTTATCACAGATTCATAGTTTTCCTTGCCTCTCTTGCTTTAATTTCTGTGCATTACTGTCACATTCAGTAGCCAACTGAAGTTTCAAGTTATGCTTTAAAACTTTGTAGGAATTCATAGCAGTTAATTTTTTGCTTTTGGGCTTTATTCTGGCATTCACTGATAGAGCACAAATCCTAATTATAAACTATCTGTAACCACTATTGTTTTGGCATGTTTCAATTGCTTTCTGCAGTTATTTGTTGGCTTCACTCATAGGCTTCACTCTAGCCATCAAAAAGTAGCTTACAAAAATCCACTTAGATCCAAGCAAAATCATTAGAGATATATTTGGTTCGTTCTTCTGTGAAGTACCAAGATTCATCTTCGAAACAGTGCTTTCATTTTGAAACAGGATGAAAAGTCGCAGGAAGTCCAAAAACCTCTGCATAGACTTCAGCTTTGGTTTCTTTGGTTCCCTGTGATCTGGTTTATGAAAATGACAGCTGTGTAATTCGATACAGATTACATCATCATTGATTGAGGTGGGCCTGCGATTGTTACAATGGGGCGGGATTTGGAAAAACCACAAGTTCAAGCTGTAGCCAATGAGAAACAAGCTCTTGCATGATAGAATACTTTTTAATTGTAACAATGGCAGGTAAGTAGACTGCAGCAATGATACAAACTGTTTCAAATTACACAGCAGTCGTTTTCATAATTTGGATCACAGGGAACCAAAAAAACCAAGACTACAGTCTATATGGACTTAGGACTTGCTACAAGTCTATGTTTTGGTCATAGGAACGAGAGAAGGAAAACAGAGGAGAGAAGGAAAGATAGACTTGTAACTTTTGATGAATACAAATTATTACATCATTTTGATTTTAGTCTTTACTTGTATGAGAATGACAAGTGCAGATATGATTCAATGCTTTAAAAGCATTTTAGAAGTTTTTGTGAATTATCATAATATATACCTATATATACTTTATGTTTTACATTAATATTTCAGATCTCTGTGCCTATAAGTATGTACAGAATGGTTTATCCATAAAGGGTACCCCAAGCTATATAACTAAATTTTAGCAAAGCACAATTACAAAGGAATTTGCATGGCAGATGTTGTTAGGCTTCAATAGCCTCATGTACTTTCTGAAACATAGAAATGACGATGGAAAATCACATTTTGAGAGGTTTGAAGACTCTCAATGTTTTATACCTTACCTTCTATTTAACGAATGGTGAATAATTGTGTTTTGAGCCTTTTAAAAACCTGTAGACTTCACTGCAAAGTGTCAAAATATTATTTCAGAAGGTCTCCAAAGCGAAAATTTCCATTACCGAATGTAGTTTTAATTTCTTACTCTTGTGTACTAACACGTTCGTTAGTAGCTTGAAGTTTCCCTTATACAACAAAGGACCAAACTTATATCTTATTCCTAAAAACACTGTGCTGTTATTTACAAAACAAACAAACATCAACTGTATTCATTTAGTAGTGTTTCATGACTCATAGAAGACTCCTGGTTTCTTTACTTTCTTTCTAAATAAGGCAATGTCCTTTCTTGACTTCGTTTCTTCTTCTGCTCCGTTGTGACGGGGGTAAATACAGCATAATCGTCAAGAAATTCATTCGACTTATGATAAGCAACTTCTCTGGGGTACATCCCTTTTCCATTTTTATTCAAATACTCGTTAATTTCCTCTCTCCCCATCCTTGTTGCCTTATTAGGATAATCATCGTCGATATTTTCGACCCCAGTCTTCCTAGGTGAAACTGAAATAGGTCTTGCAAACGGATCATCTTCGCTAACTCTCGGAGTTTCAGATCCTCTGATTCTTCGATGCCCTAAACTTAACGATCTCTCTCTGAAGAAACGTGTCTCATTCTGTTCTTCAATCGTGTTTCGTCGAAAATAGCCACTTCGTATCCCTGTTTCTTCTGCTCTGCCAAATACAATACGCCACTGCATCACAGCATTGTCGAACTGGCCAGCGCTGACCACGTGCAGTTCCGTTGGAAGAAAACAAATTTGACTGACATGACCAACATGGGTAGAATACTCTCGATATTGAGCCTAAAATCAAGAAGCAGAAACTTTGTTGCATTCTTCTATTGAAACCGCTTAAAAACTATTGTCAGGATGATCAAATATGTCAAAAATCTAGTACATTGCTTGGAAATTAAGCAGAAACCTTTAAAACTAAAGAAAAACTAATTCTGAGGCATTACTATCAATAAAGGAAGTTGACGAATCCAATTCAGAGTTAAATTTTCTCCACAAAAATGTTTTCCAGAGTAACAGAAATCATTTTCCAAATAAATATTGTTCATATGTTTACGAACAAATCTTCAAAAAACTTGAAAGGCATAATGTAATTTTTCTTGACCTGAAGCAGAAATCTTCCGGCATTCTGTGAAAATTTTCGATTAAAAATTTTCGATTGTTTGCAAAAAAATATCTTGCCAATCACTTGAATCATTCGAACGTTGCTCGATCCTCAACCCTTTGTAGAATAGCTAAAAAGGTCGAGCAACAGCTTGCAATACTAAGATGAACTGTGAAACTCTTTCTTAGTACTACGGGCTGTTCCATGAATCTTATCGACATGTAAATTTATACTGCACTTGATTAATCAAAGACAATCTTTGCATCAATTGATTGATTGATTGATTGATTGATTGATTGATTGACTGATTGATTGATTGATTGATTGATTGATTGATTGATAACTTACGTTTGGATTCCAGCATGGATATTTGAAAAGCCTGACTTGACCATATTCTGTTCCAACACATAACAAATCACGTGACATTGATCTGTCTCCTGATACGAATCGCAGATCTGAACCAGGTTTCCAAATACCTGCACAAGAAAAAATAAGTGCTACTTTTAAAGCACACTTAACGCTAGAGCATAATCAGTGAGGATCGTATCTCCCATCTTACTAAATATGTAAACTAAATATAAAGAGAAATTCTAGAAAAGAAACAAATCTTACCTGAAGTTTCATAACTTAAAACAGATTTTTGTGTTTGCCAGTTAAAATCAGCTATTAATTTCAAATCTCCCACTTCGGAAAGTTTCTCGACATTACCTGAAACAAACAAAAACATTCAGAAAGTTCTCGGAAGGGAAGCAGTCATCACGACTATAATTCTTTGTAAAAAAAAGAGCCATGGTGATTGCAGGATAAAATCATCGCCACTATTCGACATTATCATTGGCTGATCACGCCAGATTCTCTAGCAAGATCGACAGTAGCTTCTAAAGACTCGTAACTTGCTGCGAAAGAAAGATAGATTTTGTAGCTTGAACGAAACGGATAGAAATATACATACAAACAAATTGATCCCAATTTTCAGTCATTGCCCTGACATGTGTTCCATCCTTTGACCAATCAAGAGACGTAATTTTGTCACCATTACACTGCAATATTAAGAGTAAAATTCTTTAAAAACTTCAACTTCTGCTTGGAAAATTTTGAAAATTTCAACTTGAATCAAATTGAAGTTGAGAGCCTTTCATCATCATGCTGAGTAAATGACTGCGATAGATTTTAGTTTCAATAACAAAGATTTTCAAGGTTTCTCTTTAAATTTAGTTTCTCTTTGAATTTTGTTACACGACAATTCAAGAATGATCACCTGGAGAAATAATCAAAAGTTTGAGCATGATTTCTGAGTGATATACTTGCATCTTCCAAATGATACGTCTGTAACTAAAACCTAGCTCTACGACTAAACTGAGATTTACATATATGGAAGGACGTAAAAATTTACAGGATAAAATAAATAAATAAATAAACAAACCTGAACACTGGCAACCATTCTGTAACTTTTTCCTTCATCATAAACAGAAAAGAAATGGATTTCACCAGATGCTGTACCAATCGCTACATCGCCTCCATCTTTGGGAGAAAAAGAAATATTAATGTCGCAAAATATTAGGTGTTTACGAACCATGATGAAATGTTTACTAACGTTAAACGCAGCAGAGAGAAATGATTATCGACTTGTTTAAGTGATTGAAATTAAATTACATCAGTTAAGGGCCAACTCAGATCTGAAATACATTTCACAGTGTTTATCAGTTGAAAGCAAACAGAGTTAAAATTTCTTGACAAAGTTTGAATCGTGAAACTGCAGAAAAGCGTTCAAATTCAGAGACTGATTTTTTTTTGCTTCTCACTTTAAGACATAACAAAACTCTTCTCTATCTAAACTTTGAATTACCATATAAAAACTTCTAAATCATCTCACAAACTCGAAGCTTCGTCTCTGAAATGAGGCACAGCCAGAAACTAACAGTCCGTTGGAAATTGAAATTATGGAAAATGGCCGTTCCTCGGACCAACTTTATGCAAACATAGTTACATCACAGGTAGGCAAATCAGAAGGCCTTGCTCGATAACCTGATTTAATTTAAGCTGGTTTGTTTTTGTTTTCAATTTGTTTTTAATTTATTTTGAGTGAGCTTGTCAGGATTTCTAGCTACTGAAAGCTAATTTAGGCCCATTGTGCAAGCCGCATTCAGGCATGGGACAACGTCCCTTCCGAAGGACGACGAGGTTAGTTGTGAGGTCAGGCCTCCGAGGTCACCCATCCGGAGTTTGACCCCACTCGACCGAGCTTAACTTCAGTCACCTGACGAAAATTGTATAAGCCGCACGGTCACTCACCCCGGTTTAATTTGCAGGTGTGAAATGCCTTTGAGAATAAACAGATCAATAAGAACAAACCTAAAGAATAAGATATGCAACTCAATGGATCCTTCCCGCACTGGAACGAGGCAACGTGATGACCATCTTCACTGTTCAGTACACACCACCTAGGAAAATGAGGTAAATACAAAATTTTAGCTAAATCCAAGGACAAAAATATCATAAGAACTGTACAAGGATCATTGTACGAAAATTCAAATCAATAAAAATATTTTGTACCAAAAGATAGATACTATAAGAGATAGCTGCAGAGGACACAAATCTTCTTCACACACCAAGAACTTTCAATCTTACGTTAATTTCAGAGCAGTAAAAACTTCAACAGTTACCTTCCAGAGTCCATACCAACGGCAATGACATTTCCATAGGGATAGAATGCGACAGAGGTAGCTGGAAACTAAAATAAGATTACAGAAGCTTAAAGTTAGTTGATGGAGAGATAAATATCTAACTATAGAGCTGTATATGCAAGTTGAAAAGTTGCCTTTAGTATTTGATGACATCGACACGCGCTTGGATGTTGTTTAGCTACTACGAGAAATGGGGTGCGTAGTCGTTTCCTTTGCCCTTTTTTCACATCACTTCTACTTTGCTCCGTTCATTCACGTTAAAGCGATATCTTCAAAACCTGTGGTGCTGGGGCTGTCCAGAAAGCATGTGAGCAAGATGGGGTTCAAGTTTTCGGGGTTTCTTTGCTTTGAGGTGTCATGTTACCATTTGGAATTCCAATTGAATGACACCTCCGAAAGATCTTCCAAAATCGTCCAACACTTCGTTAAAAAGTTTCTTAATTCAGAAAATCTCATAAGTTCAACAGAGATTCATACCTCAACTTGTTTCTCCCAAACAACGGAATGATCTTCTGCTGATCTGTACATGACATATTTGTCCAATCCAGCAGTCACAATATAATGGTCTGTTGGATTTGCAGCAAGTGATGTTGTTTCTTTGTCATGGCTCTACAGAAGCATCAGAGAACAAAAACTTATTGAAATTTAGTTGCTGGTCTAATTATCGGCACGACTGACTTACTATCATATACAATAACAGAGTACCAGCAAGACGTTTAAAAAAGCAGGCTGAATTTAGAATTTTGTAGTGTGGACCCGTTGACCGCGTATCTTTCCTCGCAATGAATGCCAAACTAAATTGCAATAACTTGTTGTTTCTTAAATTCATAATTGTATAAAAGAGAAAATATCAGAAGCCAAATGGATGAACCAAACTGTACGTCTTTACTGTCCGATATTCCAGAAAGTATTAGAACACCACAAAGCCAATAACTTTTGTCGATGTAGTCCTAAATCTAGGTTGAACAAATGTGACACAGATTTCAAGTTTATGTCTAAGTTTTTATCTCAGAGCTATAAAATATACCATGCTAGGAACCTTGCAAACGACCAAGTAAATAAGAAAGTAAAAAGTAGTCATATATTACTGATGAAAATCTCAAAATCACCTTAACGATAGGTTTGAATTGTGTCTTCAATGTTCCTCGTAAAATTCGATTCCTGTTTGTACCAAGGAAGATATCAATGTTTCCAACACTTTCATCATGGTGATTAGGTGATACTGCAATCGACGTCACATCACCGTGATCACCTGATATCTATTGAATGGGAAAAGAAATCAATTACATATACAAAGAAATGAAAAAAATGAACGATGGCTTGACCAAATAAAATTTTCTCATGTAAGTTAGCCTTTGACTGGTAGATTAAGATTTTAGTTTAGAATATTGGCCGCATACTTTTTATTTTACAGCCTGCCAAACGCCTAAACTCTTTTTTGACTCATCCGGCATATAACGATGGCTGCAAAAAAGCCTTTGGTGTCTACAGAAAAGCTTTCAGCTTTGCCTTGCTTCAAAAAATTCTCATTTCAACAAAATGTGACATCAAAAGATAGTGAAACATAGTCGTGGTGTGTGATATTATTTTACATCCTGTTTACACACTATACTGGCACATATTTGGGAACTGTGACAAAGTGTAACAGAAAAGCCTCCTCGGGCTCGGTGAGATACAGTTGTAAGAAACTAATCAATGCCAGCTATCCACGAAATAATTTACAAAGATAAAGAATAATTGATAAATACAAACTGTTGATGAAGATTTTATACAAACAAAAAACAATAACAAACTAACAGACAAATTATGATACGAACTACCGATGAAGACTGTGAAACACTGACGAAGATTTTATGATCAAAAATATCTGGTTTTAACAGCTTTTCCTTTTATTTATCGTTTCCTGTTGTTCTTTGATTGTGGTTCCTTGCTATTGTATACAAACTACACAACATAGGGACAGGCTATTAACAAATTCAACACTTTTCACCATCTAGGTTTTGATATGTCTTCTAAAGTTGGCAACTGGTGGTAGCTCCTTTATTATCGTTCCCAGTGTTCTTGTTTACATTCTTTAACAGTGGACAGGCTATAAACAAGTTCTACAATTCTCACCCGTCTAGGTTTCGATATGTCTTTTTAAAGTACAAGTTAACATAGTTTAAGTTTATATTTGAACAGTACCAGTAACACAGTGTTAACATGATCTCAACCTCAAAACAAATACCGTAAAAGCTCTATTAAGCCCCCCCTCTCTATTAAGCCCCCCTCTCTAATAAGCCCCTCCCCTGTGAGTCAAAATTTGAAATAAGCCCCCCCCTCTCTTTTAAGCCCCCCCTTATACAAAATTCTAGAATTTACCAAATATTTTCCATTCATTTAGCTACACTACCTTCCATGTTAAGTTTGGCACGTTTTGGAATACAAACTGTGTCGAATTTACGTATTTCAGCCGTAAAATTGTACCTTGATTCCGCAGACTATGGGATAAAAGAACTGAAAAGCTACCAAATATATCCTTGTCACTTGATTTGTGAATAAGCCCCCCCTCTCTAATAAGCCCCCCTCTCTATTAAGCCCCCCCTCTGGAAGGTCCGAAATTAAATAAGCCCCCCGGGGGCTTAATAGAGCTTTTACGGTATAGCTACAATTTTTTTGTGTAACAGTTTCCCTTAATACGCAGTTTTAGGCTACCTAGTGCTTTCTTGTGCACAAATTCAAATCTAAATGTTACCTTGATAGTAGCTGTTGGCTGTTGTGGCATGTCTCTTGTTTCCCAAAGTGACAAAAGTTGATCATCTGAGCCATATGTTAGAAGTACATCATGTGACAAAACGAACAATGATTGGATGCTTCCCTGCAGAATACAAAACTTAACTGATAACTCACTGGGTCGCAAGGGCATCATAAAGGTTCAAAAAGGCTAGGAAGTTAAAAAAAAGGCTTGGAAATTCATGACTCACCCTATTCCAAACGTATTCCATCTTGTCAAGGTAAGAGGTGCAAAAGCCTAAGTCTTTATGTTTGACATTTTGCATTTTGAGGCTGTAATCTTGTTTTGCATTTTGCAGTGTAGAGTAGAAAAATTTTCACATTCATATCTGCTTTTGTCTCGAAAATACAGAGATATGAGGAAAGCGCATTCGTAAAGTCTTTGTATTTCAAATATTCATGTGGTACTTATTTCGAAATGATTACAGATAGGAATGTGGAAGTTTGATTCTTCCCCGAACTTTGAACGTAGAACAAGATTTTAAACTCAAAAACAAATCTCAAACAATAAAAGATTTCCGCTTTGGCGCTTCTTATCTCGAAAAGGTAGACTTCGGAAATATGTATCAACGTGAAGATAGTCTAAAATTAATACCACATGACAGTAAAGAAGTCTATAACAGGGCATTTCAAAAAAGACGATTACAAATTTTGATCGAATATAGCTGCTCTTACATGGTGTGCATTTTTGATGACATACTTCGTTTTGCGACTTCCTACAATGAAGAATAAAAATGGGCGCATTAAACCAATCGTAGACTGATGACGATGAGTCCCTTGTATCCCTGTAGTAAACCTTGCTCAAGAGGGACCTGTCTCAAGAGCAATTTACAACAACCTGCCGCAGCAACTTCGTTCAAAATCTAGTCAACTGCATCATTCGAATCGAAAATTCGACACCATTGTTCTTGACCAAAACTCACAATAGACGATTACGCTAAGGATGGCGACAAGGAACTTTTTACCAAGATGCACTGCGTTCTTTAATCGAATTCCTATAGAATCGTTAAGTATTCGTAATTAGAACGCAGTGCATTCTTGGTAGAAAGTTCCTCGCCGCCATCTTTAGCGTAATCATCTATTTGATTGGTACTGGAGGAATTGCGAAGTTTGGGCCTAAATAGGGCCAGGTTTCTCAAAGTAACACAATGAGTCTCTATTGACCGAAGCGCCATCATCAAGTCAAAGAGCACAGGGAAACAAGAGACTCATCGTCATAAGTCAAACCAATCGTCGGTTGTGTTCAGTTTCGATGTAGAAGTAGAAGAAACATGATGTTTGTTGCTTCATAAAAAGGGTGCAGGTACAGGTACAAGAATTAGCAGTGAAATTTCATCCAAAATTTAGCAGTCAAAGGGCTGTTAAAGAATTTGTTAAGTGCCTTTCGCAGCTAGAACAAGATGACATTATGTCTATTTCTGCAATGGACGGCGGAGAATGTTGTCGTTTGTTGTTTTCTAGTGTTGATATTGATATAAAGAAATAGAAAACTTCACAGCGCCGGAAGAAATCAGTGAAGTAAAACTTTTGGAGCAAATGGGAAACGTGCTCCAAAAGAAAGGACAAAGTAGCATTAGGAATACCTTCTGGCCAGAAATGTAAATTTCCATTGGAATCACCAGCCAAAGCATCTCCATTCGAAAGGTAGGTCAAGCAATTAATGAATGCAGGAGCCTCGCAACCCTGTCATTTAATGTAAAAATCAAAACATATAACTTTGGCCATCCAAGGGTTTTTGATTGCGTGAACCAAAACTTGAATTGTTGACATTTCCATCTAGCTTGAGTATATTATCACGCTGATCTTCAAGAGAGGCTGTCTTCATAAAATGCTTAATTAGAAAATTCGACCAATGTCCATTTAATAAGATGCCCCCTTCTTTTAAGCTTCTACCCCTGTAATTAGTCTCCTTTTTCAAGTCAAAATTTAGCCCCCTCTCTTTCAAGCCCTATCTTTAGATTCCAAAACTGAATAGGATAACACTAGACTTAACAGAGGCTTTGCGGTACTTGTGAAAAGGACTGCATGTGGAAAGCAAATACGATGCTACAACACATCATGGCCAGATCATTGTCTCATGACTACGAAATTTCAGAGGGAACATAAGATACGCAATGTTACATTTAAAAGGGTGTACTTACGAAGAAATGTCCCTTGTACTTCTCTAATAAATTTCCTCTCCAATTCCAATAAAATATATGATCTTTACCAACTGATAGCAAACTTCTGTTTGAGTGAGGATGAAATTTCACTGCTAATTCTTTCTCTTCATAACTCTGGAGATAAAAAGGATGTACAATTGAACTTCAAACAAAACACGATGACTCTTTGAAAGGACGTAGACTGCTTAAGTTATGGAAAAAACTTCTTACAAAGGAAGGTCCAATAATCAAAATTTCTTGCTCCAAATTTGGAAATGACACTAAAAAAGCAGCTCTTACATCATATTTCACGAGAATTTCACAGGCCACTGTTGTGGCAAGCATTCAAGCAATTTTGTCATTCTTCTTTAACCAGTCACTTGTTGCTCTTTCCTTACTGTTAGGACCAGATCTTCCTTGAAAAGAATGCCTTCTACACGCCATGTCTTCATGTTTCAACTTCATGCTTCACCCAGGGCCAGAAAATAATATCATCACACACAATAACTAATTCCATTGTCACAGATGAAGAAGGCCATGTAAAAAAGTGAATTTGAAACATACTTGGCTCTTTGATAAAATTTCTCTCGAATTCCAATTCCACACCAATAATCGATAATTATGACCATCAGTATCAACACTCGCAATCTTTCGACCATTATCCTGTAAAGGAAACTTTTTAGTTCATATACATTGGGAGTAGATTGTTCAAGATATGCACCGACTGTTAGCCGAATTCTTTGAAAATACGTTAGTATGTTTTGAGGGAACTTTGTTTTTGACGAAGGATATCCAAAGACGACTATCTAAGTGTGTCTGGCTCTTTGCTTTTTGCAATTTTAAGAGAATATTGTGGAGAAGGAATATAAAATAGATAAAATATCATAATCTCACCTCAAATGAAAATGCTAAGCATATGACAGAGAGGTTTTGTTCTTCAAGACTCAAGACAGCTAAAGTATTCAACATATCTGCGTTCCAAATTCTGATGTGGTCCTGATATAAAAAAGTGAAATGTTTTTCAATACAAAACTTGAATTTAGAAAAGGTTGTATTTGAGTCATTCCATTCCTGTGATAATGAAAAACATTTCGATGCAATAAATTTTGATCCAGAAAATCTAACTGAACCAAAAAATATGAACAGAAGAGCATGGAATACAATGCCTGGATCTAAATTTGGTTTCATAATTTGAAGTTGTAGAGAAAACAGAAAATAAAACTTACGATGACTTCAATATTGTAGCTCTCTGGAGCAGCTTGACCAGTAGCAACATACCATTTATTGGGGTGAATAGTCATGCTGGAAGAAAAGATAAGATGATTGGGTAAGACCTAAAGAAAAGAAGGATATAAAAAGGACTGTGTTTGTAATACAATAGCAACAGTTGCATTAATTGACACCTTAATTCAAAGTGATTGGTGACTGCAGACAAAGTAAATTCTCTCAACCTGTAAATCAAAACGAAACGGCCTAAAAAGTTGCCCCAGACCAGGCGGACAAACTCTTGCCTTGCGAAAGCAAAAGTTTGTTTTTAAGAGAAGTTACGTGATTATAATGAAAGAATTGGGTAAATCTAAAGTTCTATATCGCAGATTTTGTTTTATTTGATTCAGGCACTGTGTGCTAATTGTTTCGTTTAAGCACTAAATACACAAGAATTATAATGCCGTTTGCTCGGCTTGTGACATTTTGGCAACAATGTGCACAATAGTATAGAATTTCAAACGTCATTCAATCGAGCCTTTCACATGAAAATGTACAAATATCGCTTCAAAAACAATGGGGTTTCATGTGGCTTCATGACCGTGTCTTGTGTTGATCAAAAGCAACAGATAAAAGCGAGGCTATGACTATATGTCTAGCGAAAGTAAACTTTGAAGTCCAGAAAATGATCATCAATATTCAAAAAGGAAGGAAATTTGGACCGAAGTCTACAAACCATGTGATTTTCATTGTGTGTTCCGCATAATATCTTTGCTTTTCTCTGTAAATATCGTAAATAACAACAACGGAGGCAATGTAGTAAATAAGCTCTTCTGATTGGAGAATGAAGACATTGTCACGTGACTCAGTACCATCATATCCATATCTGTTGGTACATTAAGGAAATTAGTTTTATAATCTCATTCGTTGCTGCCACCAACCGTCCCAGAAATTTGTCAAAAGTTTGAAAGCCACTAAATTTCGATCAGAAAAGTTATCTTGTATTTGGTTCTGTTATCAAAAAATTGCGCCGGATTGTTATTCAGGATTGTTCATTACAAAAGAAATGAAAAAGATACATCCAGTCAAGTTGTAGTTTCTGTTCAGGGGGTTTAGCAGGCGTTTGTGATGCCACGTTGTCAACATATATGCTTGCAGGGGGATCGAACATGTGAGTTTTCCCTCTTATTGAAATGAATCTTCTTTCAAGATGGCTACCTGGAAAATGAAGCAAAAAGATCAACGATTAAATACACTCTTTGCAAACTAAACAAAAAATAGTAGAGTCATTTTTCCATATTTTTTGGGTGGTAATTAGCAAATATTTGCTGCAAAGTTTTGCAAATCAGTTATGGCCAATGAACTACTAATCACTGAGAAAATGTGGATAGATTGGTCAACAGCAGGGCATTTCAAATGAGCATAAATGAAGGCGAAAAAGCCTTTAACAAATCTTCAGAAATGACAAAATTTGATAACGATATCAATCGGTCGATTTATTACAGGGCAGCATTCCTTTGTTAAGGAAAATGGTAGCCAAAGGCAAGGGTCACATGAATAATTTGAAAATTATTTCCTGCTCTTTTTAATACAAGGAGAAAACTTTAAAGTCAGCATCAGAATTTCATGATTTCTCGCACATATTTTGGGGTCATTCGGTAGATGACAAAGGAAGAGTTATAACTAACTAGCTCCGTCAATAGATGCATCAATAACAAACCTTCTCCAGTGATAACATCATATTTCGATGGCCTACGAAGTAACTGTTTTCTTGGACTAATTTTCGTTCTGTCTTCTAAACCATATTGTCTTTCATCTCCGTTCATTCCAATTGAGCTGATGATGGCAACGAATGTATCAGTTCCAAGGAACATCTCTGACAAACCGCGAACCTAGAAAGAATTAAATTCATAAAAAGTTGTCAAAAAGCATCGGATGTCTCCAAAAAGTACACAGGTTTAGTCAGCTCCAGCGATGAGGATCTAGCTTTAATTAATGGCTAATCAGTTTTAAATTGTTCCTCGACATTTGTTGAACATAGGCAGGCACCTCATTTGTTAATTCTGGTGCTTTGAGAGTTGAAATATTAATGTTGAAGTACAAAATTGCTGTTACCTGCAAACCAAAGATTTGGCCAAGATTCTTGACGCACGTCAAATAAATGAAAGATAACTCTCCAAGCATCAATATCCACAAATGTGTTATCCCAAAAAATGTTTTTCCCCTGTTTCAACTGATACAGAAACATGACCACTGTCTCAATAAACGATAGCGCTAAAGATGGCGGACAGGATTTTTTTACCATGTTTTGCGTCACATTGAATTTTAATTGATTTGATTGGCTCATTTCTTCATTTCCGTAAAAGGACCTTGGTTAAAAATTCCTCGGCGCCATCTTTAGCGCCATCGTCTACTCGACCGCTTAATACGACAGTCTTTCGCTTAAACGGCTAACTTGGACCCAAGCAATATTTTTGGACCCAACATTCTCTTCGATCCTTTCATTCATATTTTCTGATTAAAGGCCGCCAAAAAGATGTATTTTCTGAAAACATTCAGCTTGAGAAACTCTTAAGCCTGGTTTTCATTAAATCGTAACTCATCATTTTAGATCATCATTTTAGATCATCGTTTTAGAGCATCGCCGATCATCGCCGATGATTTACAAGACTTTTTTGACGTCAGCCAAAATGGAAA
Organism: Aurelia sp. 3 sensu Dawson et al. (2005); assembly: GCA_964020215.1. Classification (NCBI taxonomy): domain Eukaryota; kingdom Metazoa; phylum Cnidaria; class Scyphozoa; order Semaeostomeae; family Ulmaridae; genus Aurelia; species Aurelia sp. 3 sensu Dawson et al. (2005). The sequence goes on from OZ026584.1 coordinate 442,570, forward strand.
GGTGCCAAGAAACATCACTGAAGGTACGAAGCTCTTCGTGAGGTGAAATAAGGATTTTTGAGCTGCTGAATGCGCAGGGGTTTGTGGCGAAGACACAATCAATGAAAGTTCTGATGAAAATTTAATCAAAGAAAAACTTGTATTTCATTCACTAAACCAGAATAGCATCACAAAGAAAAAGGCGGACCAGGACTTCTGGAGTCAAGATAATGTCGCGGAAATACACTGACTGAGATAGACCTTTTAGCTATTGGAAAAGAGAATATAGATAATCGAATGATATGTTAATACATTTCGAAATATTTCGAATGTGCAGAACAGTGATAGGTTTGATGAACACCACTCAATCGAACTTCGCTCATATGCAAATGTAAGCAAAAATACTGCTTGATCCATGCCCTTTTTAGGTAATAGGCCTATTTGGAAAGCATTTAAGATTTCAGAAATTCCATTTTGCAGTTATCCTTGGGTGTTGCTATAATTCATATTACTTTCCCATCATGAGCAAATTTTTCCATGAGAATTTCTATATTTCTTAAACTTTAAGAAGAATAAACGAGCGATTCATCAGTGTCTTATCTTCAAATTTCTTTGATTCCATTCCAGTTTTCCTTGGTCAAGCTTTTCCACTTTACTTTTTGATTCATAGTACGGGAACGCCTTTTCACAAAGCAATTCAATTTTTCTAATAAATTTCTTGTGTTCAAATTGTTTATAATGACACATCACTTGATTTCGTGAAGAAGAAGTGGCAATATTCATTGCGACCAAATAACACATTGAAAAACTGCCAGCAAATAAAAGACACCTTGGCCAGTGTTAACAATATATGCTTCATAGGACGTCTACGTTAACGAAGAAACTGAAAAACAAATATAGACGACTCACCCTTCTCCCTTTAGTTGTACATAATCGAAAAACTCTTCCCTCCTTCGGCTGAATAATGACATTCAATTCATGAAGCAGTTGCGAGAAGCTTTGTAATTTCGTTTCATCAATAAGAACTTTCCATGGAACAGTGCTGTGCTCAGGAGTGATGACATTTATCATTCTCTTCTTTTGGTTCAGTATTTTCTTCCAGTTATGCCTTGCTCTCTCTTTTGCGCCTTTGAACATCTGTTGAAAGAAAACACGAACTAAAACACGAAAACCCATAACGTTCGGAAATCATGCTATGAGTAACAAAGCATAGGTTCCAAATTTTCGAAATGTGGATGTAAAAACCCAAGATTTCTTTTTAAAGTTGAAAGGCTTAAAAGAGACGAAGCAGAGACGAATCCTCGCAGGCCAAGGCTTGTTTTTGGGTAAGATGGGTAGGATTGGGGCAAAATGGGTATTGTGAAGAATTTGAATAGAATTTGCCAAATCTTTCTTTAGAGTTTTCCTCTAGCTAGAAATGCTCAAACTACCCTCAAACTACCCGCTCAAACTACCCTCAAACTGCTCAAACTACCCTCCTTGGCATGGTGAATGTTGATTTATCAGTCCTGGGTCTACTTTTTCTCCAGAATTCAACACTACCCATTTTACCCCGAGCTTTCCCATCCTACCCTCGTAGACTCATAAAAGGGGTATTCCCGCCCTCAGATATTTTACACTACTCTTCGCTACATCGTAAAAGCAAGATCCGACACACAACCTGCCATTGTGGTTTTTCCTCGATTCAATGCACAAATCCAAATTTTAGTTCATACCTTTTCAGAATCCGTCACGACAGAGAGTGCTTGTGGGAATCTTTTATCATTTGGTGAAAATGTGAAAAAATATAAACCGCCATCTTGAAAATCTTCAATATCACCAAGTCTTCGACCATTCCAATTATGAATCTGTTTTTCGTAATCTTTAAGATTTAAGATCCTGCTTAACTCCTCGATCAACGAATCCAGATTAGAATATCTTCGTGAATCGATAAGAATCCGTAATTCAGGTTGTTCACTGTCAGATTCTCTGTAAAATGTTGCAACTTTCTGATTGTCAATCCTACGTCTTGCTAGGATCTTTTGGCCGATTTCATGAGCAGATAATCTTTGACTTGATTGGTTAAAATCTTCATCTCGTGAGGAAAATGAATTGCTGAAAAATGAAAGATTTGAGGGATAGTTAACTGATCGATTTTTAGATCGATAGGCTTCTATCTTTTTAGATAGATTTTTAGATCGATAACTGATCGATAGGCTTCTTGGCACAGATCAATAAGAAAATGCAACTGTTCATGAGCAAGAGGTATTCGTTCCTCATGTATTGCCATTGGAATGAAAATCTTTGGTATTTGTTTAAAATTGATGTCGCATAAGTCTCGAGAGAGGTAAAATCCCCTTTACCTATTGTTCTGTGTAATGAGAGTCCTTATAATTTGATCCATGTTTTAGAGCCTTTTTCAGTCATTTTGCAACCATGAAATTTTCATAATGTTAAATTTACCGTTACTTCTGGAACTGGTAAGACAGCGAAAAAAAAAATCACAAAAACACTTTGATCTTTTGGCTTTTAGCTAGACATTGAATTATTAAAATATGTGAAGTACTCTTGATGGTATGAATTTTCAAAATTGAGAACTTCTTTCTGGCTTTCCTGGTAATTTAAGAAATGAAGGACACAAAATGTACTTACTTGTCTGAGAATGTCTGGTTCCTTGACCCTTTTGAGATTGATGATCGATCAGTGTCATAACCACTGCTGCCACTGGTTGTCATAGGAACAGAGAAAGAGTATGCTTTTGTTGCTGTCTTCTTATCTAACATTTTGCCTGCAAAAGAATTGCAAAGCATCGATCAATCAATCAATCAATCAATCAATCAATCAATCAATCAAGAAACCTATCAATCAATCAATCAATCAATCAATCAATAAAAGAGGAAGAAGCGTACCATGTAAATTCTAAGATTATTCGAAAATCACAAAATCAAGTGACAAGGATATATTTGGTAGCTTTTCAGTTCTTTTATCCCAAACTTTGCGCAATCAACCAGCAATTTTACGGCTCAAATACATAAATTCGACACAGATTTTATTCCAAGCCATGCCAAAATTAAAACGCAACGTTGTGTAGCTAAATAAAAGGAAAATATTTGGTAAATTCTAGAATTTTGTATAAGTGGGGGGGGGGCTTAAAAGAGAGGGGGGCTTATTTCAAAATTTTGACTCAGAGGGGAGGGGCTTATTAGAGAGTGGGGCTTATTAGAGAGGAGGGCTTAATAGAGCCTTTAAGGTATTCGAATATTGCTTTGTTAATTGCCTCTGTTCTATTCGAATGTTGCTTACGTTGGGCGGAGTAGACGAAGGCTTACGATAGTTCTTTCCTTTGGAAACCACAAGGAATTAGAATGTTCAATGTAAAGAAAACAAAATTGTGTAAAGAAAATAAAATTGAATGAAGATACGATTCTATCTGAATATTGAAAACATAGGTGATACGCTTCTTCTACTTGGACCATAAGTTGGACCATCTAAAGTTGGACCATCTTAAGTTGGACCATCTAAAGTTGGACCATCTTAAGTTGGACCATCTAAAATGTTAGAAAATGATCAGCCCTGAAGATAGCAGCGCTCAGTTTATAAAGTAGATGAAGGACCTTTTTGAAGATTTCAACAGCAGTTGAATGATGCATCCCAAAATAGGGGAGGCTGTGCTGAGCCAAAAAGTGTGTGAATCGATGCAAAAATGTTCATGATACGTTGAATGTGGCAGAAGAAAGGTATCTAGGACAATAATGAGTTGAAAACATTGGCTGGAAAGCCTAGCTTTTAGCATACACATCAATATTGTGACCACAACTTTCAAAATCTCTGTTCGTAACACTGTCCTTCTACTGAAATGACACTCAAAATATTGCTTTTCCAGGCCCCTCTATTGAAATAGTGCGTTAGTTTCACAATTTGATAATAAATAAAACATTTGCCATATTCAAAATACAAATGAATTACGAAAATCTAAGAACATCACATTTGGATTTTTCATAAACCCATGTGCTGAAATTATCGAATTCTTGTTGATTTCAAGGCATGAATTCAAACAATCTTATAACATTGTTTTGATGTCGTGGTAGGGAAACGTGCTAAAACATTTGAATTCTTGTAGACCCTTTAGCAGGAAGAAGTTATTCAAATAAAAAAGAATCATAAGCAATAACTTACCAAGATGTTCGATACAACAAGTGAGTCCTCAGTTCTATGGCTCCGTCAGGTAGACTTACAACCCAGGCATAACGCTACCCAATGCGTTTGTGCACAGTGTCCTCGCTGTGTAGCTTGGTTTTTCTTTACTTGTTAAACTAGTGTTAAAGGGTTGTAGTCATAGCGATCACTGTCAATAAGTCTAAATTATGGTCAAGATAGAAGATATTGATTTGAAGCATTGAAGTTTTTGAGTTTCTAACTAAGCAACCATATTTCCAACCCGGGGGATGCCTAAACATCTACTGGTCTGAAAACTAATCTTAATCCATCAAGAGTCGAGCAATTTACGCTGAAAGCGAAGACGTCGTTATTTTAGTTTACACCCAAAAATTGAAAGATTTTCAAATCGAGCCTGATTTCGTTAGATTTTCTTTAATCTATGCCCGACGAGTTTAACTATTAGACTATATCCAGTCTCAACTAATATAAACTATACCAGACCACCCGTGTATAAGAATCTACAATTTTGCAAGTCAGCCTTGGTTTTTGTGCAATGAACGCAATGAACTGGGTCTAAAAAATCGGGTCCTAATTTGGAAAGTTCAGCCTGTCGTTCTTACTCAGTGGTTCTTATACGTGGATGCTGGCTCTATACCTAGCAATGTAACGAAATTCCTTCATGATATATTTCTAAATCAACCCCACAAATATTTCAAACATCATGTTTTGAATTCACGATGGCAAAAATGAAAATTCGCCAACAAAACGTGCGCTTCTCCGTATCTGCCAAATTTTCTGCTTTTGGAGCAGAAAGTGTTGGCGTTCCAAACCTAACGAAGATATAGTTTTGAGAACTTCGGAGTCAGTCAAACACAAATTTTGAGTTCATCAAATCTACCGTTTTCAGAATTACTACCATTGAAACGCAACCTTAAGGAGTCAAGAATAAACTGTCTAAGGATGATTTTTCGTGTAGATGAAATTTCTAGGTCTCTATGCAAACACATCGTTGTCATGCTGAAAGAAACCCCCTGAATTATCGTTAATTATTTAGTATTCTTTAGATTTTCCCTGCTATCAAGGGTCTAGCATATAGTTTGAAACCACGAACATGAATAAAATATGACTTAAAAAGACATCAGCAGAAAGACGACAATCAAATTCACACAACATGTTCGCGAATTAAACATGGTTGCCTACACAATTTGTTGAATTAGAAGTTAACTTGACCTATGAAGTCAGGATTCGGGTATCTGTGTTTTGTCTTCAGCTATGAAAATGGTGATAAAAAGCGATGGCACTTGGAAATACTGGATGGGTTTTACATTTGAGCTGACGTCAAACATTAAACGGACAATTGAACACACCAGTACAATTGAAGGGCTATTGTGAAATAGTCTTGAGGGTCTGTTTATACTGTGAAAATCATCCCACCTTCAAGAGAAGGCGATAACATCCTAGCTGAGAACTTCCTTGAGGTTTGCAAATCTGACTGCTGACTAAATGATTTAGTAGATGTAACGGTAGAGGCTGATATGCCCAATGAGACAGGAAATCCTCCGCTGATCCCTTCAATCCTCGAAACTAGTCTCCCCGATCCCGTTGTTTCAAATCTAGATGTAGATGTTTCTACTGTAGCTGAAGACGTGAATTCGGTAAATGTTCATTTGAGGCCACCACTTCCTCCCGGAACAAAGTTGGGTTTCCGGAAGGGAATGGTTATAGCCTCTTTGAACATTAACAGTCTTCCTGCTCACATCGACGAAATAAAAACTCTTCTTCAAGAACAAAACATCCATATTTTGGCTTTAAATGAAACAAAAATAGACGCTGATTTCCCCAGCGAACTACTGAAAGTGGAAGGCTACCAATTCGACAGATACGATCGAAACAGGAATGGTGGCGGGGTAGCTTTTTACATTAGGGACGCTTTGGAGGTCGATATCCGCGGGGACCTTCCTGTTTCTTCTTTAGAGCTAAGATGTATTGAAGTTAAACCTGTCAGAGCAAAACCGTTTTTCGTTGTCTCCTGGTATCGGCCTCCTTCCGATCTAACAGAAACTTTCGACAAATTCGAAGAAGTACTAAAATGTTTGGAATCGGAGGGAAAGGAGATTATTCTGCTAGGCGACACGAACTGCGATGTAACTTCTGTTTACAGCCCTCAAACTGACTCAAATCAAAGCTTACCTAACAGCACGAAGCGCCTTTTAGATCTCTACAACTCTTTTGGTCTGAAGCAGTTAATCTCAGAGCCCACTAGAGAGACAATCGATACCTCTTCTATAATTGATCACATTGCAGTCAGCAACCACTTTAATGTTGTTGAATCCGGAGTCCTCAAGACTTCTATTAGTGATCATTACCTGGTATACGTATGTAGAAAATTTCGAGGCTCTTTAAGTGCAAAACACAAGGTAATAACGTCAAGGCAGATGAAAAATTTTGATAAGGACCTCTTCCTTAGTGACCTAGCTTCCGTTGATTGGTCTGCAATTGTCTATAACTCAGATGATGTGGACAGTGCTGTTTGTCAATGGTCTCGCACTCTGTCAGATATAATTGAGAAGCATGCCCCCCTTAGAGAGCGCAGAGTAACCGAACGTTTCAGTCCTTGGATTACTCCGGAACTAAAGCAGCTTCTTAGGGCAAGAGACAAGCTGAAGACTAGAGCTGTGAAGGCGAAGTCACAGCTTCTCATGAATGCCTACAAACAAATGCGCTGTAAAGCAAATAACTTGAACCGAAAGTTGAAAAGGGAACATTTCTCCTCAAAAATTGAGTTAAACAAAGGCAACATCAAGGAAACCTGGAAAACCATTAACCAGTTGGTAAACAAGAGGTCTAAGACAACGGAAATCTCGACGATCAGAGAGGGTGATCGGGTCATATCTGACCCAACCGAAATAGCTGACTCGATGAATCAGTTTTTCTGTAGTGTGGGAAAAGACCTTAGTGATAAAATCCCCAACAAAGAGAATCCTCTTTTATCAGGCAATTATGGTGAGCGTAAGAAAGACGTTGAAAAATTTGCGTTTGTACCTGTAAACCCCGAAAATGTGATGAAGGCATGCAAAGACTTTAAGACATCCAATGGCTATGGTACAGATTTTATCTCTGTCTTCTTTCTCAAGGTTGGCATCGAAGTACTCGCTCCTTCGCTTGCACAGCTCTTCAACTTGTCTCTTTCAACCGGTCGCTTTCCAGACAGCTGGAAAATCGCTAGAGTAGCCCCTATCCATAAAAAAGGTCCCAAGGATGACAGATCGAATTATAGACCCATATCAGTTCTTTCGGTCATTTCCCGTTTGTTTGAAAAACTCGTATTTGGCCAGTTGTACTCCTATTTCGATAGAAATAAACTGATTTTCTGTAAGCAGTCTGGTTTTCGGAGCCTTCACTCGGTCTTAACATGTCTTCTTAGATGCACAAATGATTGGTACATGAACATCGATAGGGGTGAATATACGGCTGCCCTTTTTATTGATCTCAAAAAAGCTTTTGACACCGTAAATCACGAAATTTTGTTGGCAAAACTAAATTTTTACGGTCTAGATGGGAAGGAACTTATTTGGTTTAAGTCTTATCTCGAAAATAGGCGTCAATACTGCAAGGTCAATGGTAAGGTTTCCAAAACAGAGGTCGTAAATTGTGGTGTACCACAAGGGTCATGCCTGGGGCCACTTCTCTTCTTAGTGTACATCAACGATCTCCCAAACTGTCTCGAAAAATCAAATGTGTCAATGTACGCTGATGACACTTGTTTATATTATTCTTGTGATTCCGTTGATGCAATGAATCAAGCCATTAACGCTGATTTAATAGCTTTGAAGGGTTGGCTAGAAGGCAACAAATTGTCGTTAAATGTTGCAAAAACAGAAGCAATGATAATTGGAAGCAACAAAAAGCTACGCAAGATAGATACTCCTGACGCCCCTAAGCCGCAGTTTAGAATAGGTTCTGAAGATGTCAAACTTGTAAGTGATGTAAAATACCTCGGAGTTCAAGTGGATCAAGAACTAAAATGGACGAATCATTTAACCACTGTCACGAAAAAGATCTCCAGGGGTATTGGCATTCTTCGTTATGCAAAGCAATATCTTCCACCCGCTACGATTGAAACAATGTACAGGAGTTTGGTAGAGCCCTATTTCAGATACTGCTGCCCGGTTTGGGGTAATGCTGGTGTATCAATTATAGGAAAATTGCAAAAACTGCAAAATCGAGCTGCAAAATTGATCACTAACAGCCCATTCGATGCTTCGCCACTCCCAATCATTCGTGCACTTGGATGGTCCACAGTAAGGGAAATAATTGACCTTGAATCTGCAAGGATTGTTTACAAATCCCTGAATGGTGATGCACCGTCCTATATGAGTGACATGTTTACTAAAGTCAACGTCTCTACAACACGGTCTCTCAGAAATTCGGACTATGACCTAAGAGTCCCTTTTCTAAGAACGACTACAGGACAGAGATGCTTCTCTTACCAGGGTGCGAAACTTTGGAATGGTTTATCTAAAAAGACTAAAAATACGTCAACTTTAAAAAATTTTATGAAAGCCATAAAATGATCTTCTGTCCTCGAAGAATCAACAAAATCTCCCTTTTCGTTTTTAATGTTTTCTTTTGAAATTTCTTTTAACAATTGTAATTAGGCTATTGATTAGTTTTATTTTGTGTAAAATATTTAATTTAGTTTTAGTGAATTTTATTGCATGGCCCCCTGTAAATCAGTTTTCTCTAACTGAGGGGCTACCATGCCTAAAAAAGAAAAAATTGAATTGAATTGAAATTGAATCAAGGCTGTGAGCTTAGAGGTGAGATGTGAGATCCCACCCTCCTATGTGATCCCTTGTAACTTTCATCTTGAGGTGGGATGAAATTTTCCCATATAAACGCTGGAATGTGGGATGAAATCGTCTGTTTTGCGCACGCGTCAGATTAAAAACAATTGGAGAGTTAATCCCTGCTGGCACCAAGCTCCAATTACGATCTCTTTAAACATTATCATACGTAAGGTTCAACTAAGTAGTGTTAGAGTTTCTAAATTCTATTACTGTTGTTCACATTCGAAATTTCTACAGAATGATTAACATATAACTAGATTCGAAATTTATTTTAGAATAGCGAAAAGGTCAAATATCAACATTTTTAAACGATCGCAGGTTTTCTAAATCTCGTTTTAACCAGTGCAGAGTTGAGAATTGAGAGAGAAATCATCAAACACCTTACAAGTCATGCTGCAGACCGGTTTTGCCATTATCATCCATTGTACTTTGTGGTCATACTTCAGTTTAAAAACCTTAAATCAACGAAGAAAGGAACTGCGGGAAATCCCCTTTCAGGATATTTGGAAAGGTTGCTAAAAAACCTACTGATGTCTTATTTCACCCAAGATAAAAAGTTCAAGGTCAGCCAAACTTCAAAACACGTGACAAAAAACTGCAAAAGTATGAAGCATAATGTTAAAGAAGGAAAGCTGTATTTTTCTTCCCAAAATAATTATGGAAAGGAATTTGAAGGGGCATCAAGCTCTTTAAAGAATACCTTTTTGCTTTACGCAAACAATGCATCCATTATATCATAAAAATCTAGAATTTCGGTTGATGAAAACACACATCTCCTGCCTTGCATCCTGTAACTAATAAGGGTAAAATCGGTGAAAACTTTGTTGCTAAAACACTTCTTGTATGAGTATAGATACTATTAACAACTGAAAGTTCAGCAGGTTTTGATGGTACACAATCAGAGAGTTCATGACAACTGTCATTGAATGCTAAGAGTCTTACACCATTTTTATCAGGTGAACAAATAATTCTACCATCTGCACTGAAGCATACCTCTTTAATGAGACCTGTTGCCGATGGTGCTTCCTTTATGTAATGAGTCATGTGTTTTGCAACATCGTCTTCTTTCCATCCTGTCAAATAAGAAAATTTGACAATAAGTGGCCTGTCATCTCCCGCTAATTTGCGGTTAGCAAGTGCATTTAATGATAGGAAAATGAGCACGACTTCTTTGGAGGAAAATTGGGCCTAAGTTAGAATATTAGGGAAGGGAACTTCTCCTATGGAACTTCTTCATTTCAAATGGAAGCGGATTAACTATCTATTGAAGCGCCATTGTCATTTCCCGGGGGAGAGGGGTACTTGATTGTTAAGTGATACTGGATGTGCCGCTCATATTGGTATGTTTCTAAACTGAAATTCCCTACACATGGGTCTGTTTTTAACCTTCATTCTGGCAGATGGATAGCTTTTTCAGAATTTTTATTACAACTAAAATTTTGAGTAGAAACCAGAAGTGTTTTTATGATAAACAACATCCTCATCCCTGGCCTAATCTGGACAAAGTTGGCGAATTTTGCAAACACTAATAAGTAGAAAGAGAGGTACTTGTTGTTTTTAATCAAATTTTCCCCTTTTCCTGTGATTGATTTTTTATTTAAATGTCAAGTAAATCATGGACCACAATGGTACGTTGAATTCTTGTTACCATGCAAACCCCTAGCCAGCATTTTCCAAATTTCTGTATTTGAAAATACAATGGATTTTACCAAAACACTATTTTCACATCTTAGTCAGCCCTTCAGTTTTGAGCATCAGCTGAGTACTTTTTGCCACATAGCCTGCCAAACGTGTAAAAATTTTTATGAATCAACCTGGTGTGGCAGCTCATTTTAGCGTCTTAAGAATTGTTTTCAGTGAAATTTTCGATGGAATAAGGAAAAGATTTAGGCATCAAACTTAGGCATAAAAAATATGAATTACATATTTTAATTAACATACCATAGTCTTGATCTTGGACATCATGCACAACAAGCATATCATAATTGTCTTCATCTGAGTAACGAGTCACAATGCACCAGTCGTAAGGATGAACGTCAATTGTATAAACACACCATTTGTCACTGTGATCTGGAAAACCTGATATTGTCTGCAAACAATGTGGAATTCTTTCCAACCATAAATCAAGAGTAAGACAAACTTGAGAAGGATCTTCTCCGTTAAAGATATCTAAATCCCGGAGGACCATGATCCCCTCTGCCTCATCCAAAGTCAAAAATAATTTTGAGCAATCATTAGAGAGTTTGCTTCGAATCACACCATCAACATTCATCAAAACGTGACCTTTGATATTTCCATCACTATTAAACCCATTGATATTCCATACTCTAAGAGTTGTGTCAAAAGCTGATGAAAATAGCAGCCCTGCTGGTTTACTATATGAAAGACTTTTAACCCATCCTCTGTGTCCAGTTAAAGTATTCACTTTTGATTTCAGATTTCTTAGATCCCACTGTTTGATGGTTTCATCATCAGAGCCTGTCACAAATGTTCTGCTATCAAGAAATTCAATACAATTAACACAGTCATCATGCGCTTGAAAGACTTTATTTGTTTTCTTCTGTGCTGATGGATCAAAAAATAACAGGTTCCATCCTTCACAAGCAGCAACAAGTGTCTTTCCATCAGGACTGAATTCTAAATTGAAAATTGCACCATGGCATTGATTTTCATGCAACTCACATAAATAGTCAACTTCTTTTGATTTAGAAATTCCTTTGTAAAGCTTTTCCAACAAACTATTGTAAGGAAGTCGTCCAGTTAATTCTGATTTTGCTAAGATCTTTTGAAAGTTGCTTTGTTCATAATAACGTTGATGAGACTTTTCTATGTCAGGTTTCTCCGCATTGATAATTTCCATCAGAAAATGAGTGCTTCACTGCCAACATTAGAAGACCAGTTTGCTCATCTTTTGACTGAATGGTGTTTGTGATCTTACAGCTGATTTCATGTACCATACTAAAAATCAAACATATTTAAGTTCTCATTTTTACATTTAGAAGTAATTTGGAGATCATCACTTACCAAATGTTAGACATAAGAATTTGTTAAATCCCCTAAGAGGGAACAAAACATAGCCATAAGTAAAATTTTTGCTAGCATAAGATCTTAATTTCCTTTTCTTTCACAGCTAGCATTTGGTAATTTGCTGGATGCAACGAGCTTGCATTGCTTCCCTGAACTTGTCTAGGATAACAAGAACATATTTTGTAAGACAATTGCAACAGCTGCTTTAATTGAACCTCAATTCAAAGTGATTAGCGAATGCAGACAAAAGAAATTCTCACAACCAGTAAATCAAAACAAACACAGCCATAAAAGTTTGCCAAACCAGTAGGGCAAACTTTCACCTTGTACAGGTGAGAGATTGTTTTTAAAAGAAGTTCTGAGCTTATAATGAAAGAAGCGTAAATCGTAACTTCTGTCTTGCAGATTTTGTTTATTTGATTCAGACATCAAGCAGAAGAAACTATAATTCTTGGGTATTTTGGGCTTAAATGAAACAAATAGCACACAGCTCCTGAATCAAATATTCAAGACAGAACTTGCGATTTACCCTTCTTCTTTCATAATAAGCATAAAACTTCTTGAAAAAACAGCTTTTGCTGGCATAAAGTTAGATTTTGCCTTACTGGTTTTAAGGCAACTATTGTGGCCATTGTTTGTTTTGATTTACTGGTTGGGAGAATTTCCTTTGTCCGCAGTCACTGACTGGAATCCTGACTTCTTGTTGGCATAGTGGTGTCATTTTTTCAATAAAATTGGTTCTTGGCATGATGGCATTTGAATATCTCCCTACCTTGGCATGAATGTGAAGTTGTCCTTGATCTTTTAAGTTCTAAGTATCTTTTTTCATTGTAAATACTGTAATCTTTAGAAACTTTTTTGTAATTCTAAGTTATTTTGATTTGATGCAATTCTTTACTTTATTATTTGTATCTAAAAATTGTATGTACCGCAGATTATTGTATGATATAGGGGCGCATTATAAAATCAATTATGTATTATGTATCATCATCTTTTAGCAGTTTCTTTTCATAATACATGTATTTCTTTTACAAGAAAGTAAGAATTTGAGCTAACACCAAAAGTTTCTTAAAAATCATCAGATTTTGAGTATTTAGATCTTTTAGCAGCTTCTCTTCCCCCTGTGAAAGATACCTGACATACGAAAACTTATATAGGGCTCGGCTGGCTCGGCGAGACCTTCGGCGTATGGCAACAAGACCATTTAACAGGAATTGAAGATCTAGACTTCTTATCTTTTCATGGTATCATGCTGCTTTGTCTCATACTTGATGGTTTGACAAATTTACGGATTGATATCGATGGACAGATATCTCACTTCCCACTAACAGACAATAAAGCGCTGCGGAGGAGATGTGGGCCTAAGTTTCAAAGAGACATTTCTTTACAATAATAACGTTTGTTACGCGTTTGTGTCAGGCTTTTTTAGAATAAAGAGATGAAACTTCTCCTAGCAGGAAATCAGGCTGTTTCGTTAATTACTCACCATTTACGGTTTTCATATACCAAGTTTGATCATCTCTCCTCTCCTCTCTGATTCGCCTTCGGCATGCACGTTTCGATGGTTTGTTTTTTCGATGGCGCGAATCTCCATGATATCGAGGCCAATTGTAATTATGATCATTAATCACTGATCACTAATCACTAATCATTGATTCAAATCACCTATCATTGCAAGTTCCATGGCAACAGCTGCAGCCACACAAGAACGGCAATCTTGATACAAAAACAGTGAAATAAAATTTTTTTCTGCTGTTCGGTCTTTGTGTAAGGGGCTGCTTTGAAATTCAAGTTGTGAAAACGAAATGTGGTCTATGCGGCGGTCACTATTTCAGTCGGTGCAATTAACTCGTTGTGTTTTGAGAGGCTGCAACTGCACAGTTTGATCGCAGCCATTCACGTAAAGTATACAAAGACAAATTCTATTTGAAAACCTTAGCTAATTGCTACAACAAAGTTATATAATTTGGAACAGTGCTACTTTATAAATACTAAGATCCTTAGGTTCGAAGTCTTCAAAAAGGTTAGCGTAAAATTCTATAGCCTATTTTGCTGTACAATCCTACTCTTTTCTAACATCTCCAATATTTTCAAAACTTCAAAAACGTAACTTCGTAACTTCTATACATTTTGACGAAACTTGACATGGCTTGTCTGTTTCTCGTCTTGTCTATGATTTATAGTTTTTGATAGAGTCAGGTCCTCGGAAAAGTTGAAATATGAAATATGCCGTAAATTCGAGAAGAATTACAAATTTCTGAAAATTCCGGAGAATCATAGCAAGCAGCCATAAAGGCCTCTTTAACGCGCAATTCAATCAAAAGAAATAGATTATACCGATTGTTGTGAGACCCATTTCACAAAAAGAGTTATCAAAATATAATTGTTTAAAAGTGTTGAATTGTTACATGACTGTGATTGTGAGAATATTGAAATACAGAATTGCAAGTGTTATAATTGGAGATTTGAGAATATTAAAATGCAAAGCCAAGGAGCAAGAATTTAGTAAGCTAGAGTTTGAACAAGTCCATTCATAAAGATAGATGAGTGAATCAGGAGAAACCTATTGTAGTATTAACAGATTTTGGAAACGTGTTTTAGTGATAAAAATCTTCACCTGCACAGAGAAACAGGTTGATTAGCAGGTGAGGGGACCGTAAATTAATTGGGAGATTAAAAGGCCATAGATGGCGTTGTTTTTGTAAGGAACTACCAGGAAGTTGCTTACTTGGAAAATGCAGCAAAATTGGTGCTCTGGCGTCAGTAATATATTTGATTCCAGCAATTTCGATACCTTGGCGTCAGCACGAGAAATCACATTGCAACATTACACGCGTTGAGAGTTAACTAGCAATGAAAATGCAATACTCATATTGTTAGGGAGAAGAAAATAGATATTCCAGGAAATTACCCTTCCGATAGGACTCAGCAGGGTTCTGTCCAAACACGATGTTTGGAACCAGTTTTTATTGACACTGCGAATTACCGTAAACATACTGGTGACTAATCAGATTAGCTAAAAATGGCGGGAAAAATACTATATAAAGCGGGAAGAGAAGTATCCGAATCAGACGTTGTTCGAGAGGGTAGTCGGCACGTCTCACGCTGACGAATTGAATGAAGTATGCTATCCTGATGAAATAACAAGTCAATCGTCGAAATACTATGTTGAAGAATAATCATTGCAGAACGAATCTTGTGTTTTCCTTTTGCACTTCTGTATAGAAGGATGGAAAGAACCTGATCCTTAGCGTATCATCAGTCTCCACCGACAATTGAGTACCGAACCCCAAGTTCAAGAGAAGATATCTTGCAACAAACTGGTGGCCAGTGTGGGTCTCCATCTTGCAAACAAATTGGTGGCTTACAGTGTGGATCTCCACCTGCCTGGAAACTGGTAACACTTTTCTATATTTTATTTTCTGAACTGATGTCCTGCTATTACGACTGTGAAGATTATGTTTCTGATGTTCCTAAAGTTGATCATGATGCCGAATCCCTGTATTCGGAGGATTTTGACTGGGATAATTTCGCTTGTGAACTAAACGACAACTTGGAAGAAGCAAACGAAACAGATTTGGATGATACAGTTTTGCCTTGTTTGAAACTTTTAGAAATGTATTTTTATCCTACGCCATTTCCTCATTTTGTTTATATTTACGGTTTCGAGTAAGAAACTTCTTTAGAGATTTCTTTGCATGAAGTGTAGATCGTAAATTGAGCAGTGGCAGAACCAACTGGTAATGATATGAAACTCAAAAAGGTAGTTGATTTTTACTTGTTTTGAAATCAAGCAAATACAAATGAATTATATCGCTGCTTCATGAATCGAAGCCCTATTAATCTTCGTAAAAGGAAAGTTGCTTCAAAATATTGCACGTGTAAACACCCAGAAACTGCTACGACAAGTACTCTAAAAGATACGTCAAGCGATTTTTCATCTCTCGTTGACCAAAGAAATTTAGATTCGGCCGCTGTAGTTAGCTCTACCACTGATCAGTCTTCATTAGATCATTGTAGTATTAGTCAGAAGGGTTCACAAGATAACACCATGCCAGAAACCGATTTAGCCCCTCTTTTAGAGCAAATTAATAATTTAGCTCAAGCACTGCATGGTTCGGCCGCACGACAGGCAGAGCAGTTGACTGGCTTGACTCAGGCTCTTCAAGGTTCTACTGCTCAGCAGGCAGAACAAATGAATGGTCTGACGCAAGCTCTTCACGGTTCTACTGCCCAACAGGCGGATCTCACCAAAGAATTACACGATAAAATTAAGTACGAACAAAAGGAAGGTACATTTCGTCACTTAGGAACCGCACATGTTGAAAAATTCACAGGAAAGGGTCAAGACGTAGTTGTATGGTTTCAGGATTTTGACCAATATGCAAAAATAAGTGGTTGGACTAGGAAACAAAAAGAGGACGCCCTACCCCTTCACCTGGGTGGGTTAGCTAAAACGTTCTATCAAAATCTGGCGGCCGATGTAAAAACGGACTATAATCAATTGAGAGAACAATTTTTCAAAAGGTTCCACGGTGAAGAGTTAGAATTTTTGGAAAGACAGGAATTGAGTACACGGCAACAAAAACCAGACGAGTCATTAGATGACTATGTTGATTTCGTACAAAGAATGAGTAATCGTTTGAATTTGTCACCAAAAGAGAGGATGCATGTGTTCTGCCAAAACCTCCTTCCTCATTTAAAGAAGTTTGTGGTCTTAAACGCTCCGAAAACATTTGATGAGGCAGAACGATTTGCACGCGTGCGTGCAAGTTTTAAGGACGAACCTAAAACATTAGAGTTAGGTGAGGAAACAATTAAATTGCTAAAAGGTGTTGCGTCTACTACCCCTCCTCCAGTTGCCTCTGACGCACCCCGGGCTACACAGGTCTCTGCATTTAATGCCAATATCGGAGACACAAATTCTCGAAGAATGGATCGGATGGAGGAAGGGCTACAAAAAGTGCTTCAGGAGGTTAAATCTTTAAAAACCCCAGTTTTTCGGAGGGAGCAGCCCTATAACCAAGGGAACAACTACCTTAACGGAACAGGAAACCGATTTGGAAACCGATACCAAGGGAATTATTCAATTCCTTTTCGTGGCAATAACAGGGGAAATTTTCGTGGGGGGAGAACAACTCAAGGGCAACCCGTTTGCTCTAGGTGTAACCAGCCGGGACATTTTGCTAGATCTTGCTACGCAAACTTAGGGAGACCACCTGTTTCGGGTCAACAACAACAGAATTTTGGCAACAATTTTGCAAGGAGAGGACGAGGAAATTATAATGACTTTAACAGACAACAACAATACCACAGACAGGGTTACGGTGTCAATGTTCTTTCATGTCCACCAAGGCTTCCTACCGAAGCAAAACAAGAAACTCCCTCCAGTTTGCCGACCAGTCATTCCCAAAATGTTCCCTTGCTCGAAAGTGCTAGAAGAGATTCAGGTCCGACCCTGTTAGTCAATGCTTTTATCAATGAAGTACCAGCCGTTTGTCTTATTGATACCGGAGCGGAGGTCACTGTTATTAGTGAAGAATTTTGGCGAACCATTCCTACAGAAGATAAGCCTCCCTTAGAAACAGGAGATTGGGCGAGTATTTGTACAGTTAGTGGAGAACAAATGCCATCTACAGGTTCGACAGAAGTGACATTTCGCTTCAATATTAGGGAATATCAGGCACGGGCGATAATAGTTAATGGATTTGGATTTGATGCGGTTATTGGGCTTGATTTTTTGACGGCAAACAAGGCTGTACTTGATCTAGGGATTCGTAAATTGATTTTGGAAGCAGAAGAGCAAACGATTGCTGAAATTTCTCATTCGGAGCTACAAAAACATGATCAAAAACTTAGTGATTCCGAACTTCTTAAAAACTTACCATTCTATACATCTGAAATTGAAGAACCCACTAAATCACTAAAAGCTACCGTTACTGAAACTGTCTGGCTTCCACCACTTTCTGAACGAAATGTTACGGTGAAGATCCCTGAACATATTTTGCCAGGCGAACTGGGAGTTATTGAGCCAGTAAACTCCCTCTCTCAAAAACATCAGGTGTTAGGATTCTCAACTTTGGTAGAAGTTCCCGAAAACAGAGAAGTGTACTTTCGAGTCGCCAATTTATCTGAAGACATTGTCATCATAAAACCACCACAAAGAGTTGGCATTTTTACTCCGACAGAACGAGTCTTAGAGTCGTTTGAAAACCACCAAGCAAGCAATTTTTCAGATACTGCACAAATAGCCTCTCTGACACGCCCAACTGACAACCAAGGATTTGATTTTGATTTTCAACACTCAACCCTGACAGAAAGAGAACGACAACAACTTCTTCAATTGTTGAAACGGTACCGTGATGTTTTTGCTTTCAGCCCAAGCGAATTAGGAAGGACTTCCATCATACAGCATGACATTGATGTGGGCGATTCACCACCAATTAGACAAAGACCCTACAGAGTTAGCCCTGATACACGAGAAACAATCAACACTCATGTTTCGGACATGTTGAGTCAGGGCATTATCACGGCTTCCAACAGCCCCTGGGCCAGTCCAGTGGTTTTAGTAAAGAAAAAGGATGGTTCTACCAGGTTTTGTGTGGATTATAGAAAATTAAATGGGGTCACAAGGAAGGACAGTTACCCACTGCCTAGGATTGATGATATTCTGGATAAACTACATGGAACCGCCTATTTTTCAACCCTTGACTTAATGAGTGGCTACTGGCAATGTCAATTAATGCCGGGAGCCAAAGAGAAAACAGCTTTTATCACTTTTGGCGGGCTGTATGAGTTTGAGGTTATGCCTTTTGGCCTCTCAAATGCTCCAAGCACATTTCAACGATTGATGGAGACAACTCTCCGTGATTTGAATTGGAAATCCTGCTTGATCTACCTTGACGATGTTATTGTCTTTTCACATACATTCGAGGAACATTTGTACCATCTTGCACAGGTCTTTGACAGATTACGTGAAGCCAACCTTCGTTTGAAACCCTCTAAGTGCTCATTTGGTCGGCAAGAAGTCAATTATTTAGGCCATGTCATTTCTGCTGAAGGGATCTTGCCAGATCCATCTAAAATCGAGCTGGTGAAGAACTTTCCTCCACCTAAAACGGTCCGAAAAGTTCGCAGTTTCTTAGGACTTGCAAATTATTACCGCAGGTTTGTGCAAGATTTCTCAAAAATTGCGTCACCCTTGCATGATTTAACAAAGAATACCCACAAATTCATTTGGAGTGATGATTGTCAAGCTGCTTTTGAGGCTCTCAAGGTCCGTCTCATTACCGCTCCAATTTTGAGCTTCCCAGATTTTAACACTCCATTTTTACTGTGTGTGGATGCAAGCTCTGAAGGTCTTGGGGCAGTTTTAGAACAAAAACGAGACGGAAGATCTGTCGCTATTGCCTATGGAGGTCGAAAATTGACTGATCAAGAAAAAAACTATTCCGCAACAGAACGAGAAGCTCTAGCTGTGGTCGATGGCATAAAACGCTATCGCACTTATCTTTATGGGCGAAAGTTTACAATCATAACAGACCACCATTCCTTAAAATGGTTGATGAACATTAAAGAGCCAACAGGACGACTTGCTAGATGGGCTTTAACCATCCAGCAGTATGATTTTGATATTGAACATCGGGCTGGTACTGCAAACGGAAATGCTGATGCATTGTCACGTTACCCTTTTTCTGCAGCTCAAGGTTCACTAAATGTTAATGCTTTCAAAGGACAAGGCTTTCAAGCAAACAGATTATACAACCTCCAACGGGCAGACCCGGAAATTAATCAAATGGTGGATTATTTTGAGAAAGGTATTCTACCTGAAAACTCAAAATCAGCCAGGAAAATTTTGCTGCGTGAAGATCAGTTTTTCCTTCATTCAGATGGGCTTCTGTACCATCTTTGGAAGCCCACCACAAAAATTGACAATGACTGGCGCACTCAGTTGGTGATCCCTAAGAGTCTCCGGCCGTCTCTTCTTTTTCAAATGCATGATGAAGTTACGGCAGGCCATTTAGGTCTCTCCAAAACATATGACAAAATACGCCAGAATTATTTTTGGGAAAACATGTATGCAGACTGTGAACACTGGATCCGCAGTTGTGTTGACTGTGCTACTAAAAAGATGCCCCGAGGTAATCACAGGGCCCCCCTTTTGCCAATTCCTGTTGAAGGACCATTTGACCGATTAGGCATTGATTGTTTAGGTCCGTTCCCCACCACTTATTCGAACAACAAATATATCGTGGTATTGTCAGATTACTTAACAAAATGGCCCGAAGCATTTGCAGTTCCAGACATTGAAGCCGCTACAATTGCTGAATTACTTGTGGATCAAATTATTTCCAGACATGGGGCCCCTCGTGCTCTGTTATCAGACAGAGGAACAAACTTCCTCTCCAAACTTGTCGCCGAAGTTTGCAAACTCATTGACACTAAAAAGGTCAATACAACTGCTTACCATCCTCAAACAGATGGCCTAGTTGAACGATTCAACGGCACGCTTGCTCAGTCGCTCTCTATGTACACGAGTTCCAATCAAAAAGATTGGGATGTTTACATTCCATCTGTCCTTTTCGGGTACCGAGTTTCACCCCATCCAGCTACAGGAGACACACCTTTCTACTTACTTTATGGGCGAGAGCCTCGCCTCCCAGTTGATGTGTCACTGACTCCACCGAAAGATCTTAGCTCATCCGTTCTGGCTCACAGGGAAAAGATTGTCACTAAAATTACTACTGCACAAAATGTGGCTAAAAAGCACATAGCTAAATCACAAGAGATCATGCGAGAATATTATAATAGACGTGCTTCCGATCCCAACTTTGAAATTGGGGACAAAGTGTGGGTTTTTACCCCTGCAGTTCCGAAAGGCCTGACCAAAAAGTTGAAACATCTTTGGCATGGTCCTTACCGAGTCATAGACCAGTTGTCTCCCGTCCACTTTCAATTAGCAACCTGTGACAATCACAAAGTAACAACCAAGGTGCATGCAAACCGCATGAAGCTTTTTTATGACCGTTCTGACAGGCCGATAGGACTAGTTACGGAAAATCCTGATGAGGAGTATCTCTCTCCTTCCGATATACCAGATGATAGTTTTGAACTTCCTTCCACAAACCAGTCAGTTACAGACATACAGCCTGCAACAATGACGGCACCTGTCGATCCTACTAAAAGCGACGATGACACAACCAACAATGACGTTTACACTGCTGAGAAATTACTTGCAGTACGGAAACGAGGAAACAAGAAACAGTATCTCGTAAAATGGTCTGGTTACCCGTCTTCTGCAAACACTTGGGAACCTGAAGAAAATATTCTCGATAAACGTTTAGTTGAACATTTTGAAATCTCAGAAAATCGTAAACGTCAGCCACCTGCTGTTAGGGCAATTTTCCGCGTGGCTCAACTAAACGATTTTTACTTTTGGCAATGGGTGCTATTCTTCCTGCAGATTATTATCACTTTGATGATATTTCCTCAGTCCGTCCATTTACAACCAGTTTTGGGACCCCTTTATGATTGTTCACGTGTTACCAATTTAGGTCTTTACCATCTCAATCAAGAGCCCTCGTGTAAACATAACATGCACGATTCTACCCAGACCTTACAATCAGGTTACGCCCTTATTTCAAAACCAATCGTTCATAGCACCAAAATTACCTTGTTAATGTGTTCAGCGTACATGGCCACTTTTACGTGCAAAGAGTCATTTTTCGGCTCTAAGTCTACTTATCGTAACACACGTCCAATTCCGATTTCTTCACAAATCTGTTTACGTGCTGTTACTACTCGTCAAACTGCATATGGGCCGCTAAAAAAGGTAACCCATAGGACGTGGCACACTCGACCAAATGATCACTATGTCTGTCATTGGATGAAAACTACTAATAAGAATTATCCGCATTTTATAGTGCGTGAGTATCCTGGATTATTAGTGGGTGACGATCCATTTATTCATCAAGACATCACCACAACAACTTGCTTTTACAAGCAATTTTCGTGTGCTCCCAACGAGCGTCCCAATTCTGCCATTGTCTGGCATAAAACAAGCCATGATCACTCTCGTTTTGTTCGTTTGGGTAATTACTCTTATCAACGTTTGGATGACTTTCTTTTAATCCCAAAACTTGGTATCGGTGGAGCAGTGCAGTCCACCTCCAGGGATGGCTACTTTCTACAACTGGACAACGGTTTCTTATGTGAGCTCCGCCCCCATCATAAGTCAAATTATGACAAATTTGTGCAGTTGGCTACAAAGTTTTTAAAAGATGCAGCACCTTCGGCAACTACCGATCTTTTAGAAGCACACATTGCTGTTGCTTTAGAGGCACAGCGCAACACAATGATTCGTGCCTGGGAACAACTATGTCACCAACAAAAAGAAATTGACCGGTTTCGTCGCTGGATAATCACCACTTTTCCAGAAAGTAGCGCACAATGGGTCGCTCCTACATATGGATTTCGCGTTGAAGTTCTAGGAGATGGGCTCCTCCTTAGTAAATGTCAAGCGCGTTACGCTTATCGCATCTTTTGGGATCGAAAATCCAGAGGCAAATGTTACTCCAGTTTTCCTGTGGTCATTCCCCAAAATTCAACTCATTTGTTGTTTCTTGATCTAGCAAAACGTCAAATCACCCCTCTCGGTTCTTTAATCCCTTGTCACGACAGGCCAAACCTTACATTAATTCAAGATATCATTAATGGTCTATGGCAGATTTTTCAGAATGGGTCATTCGCTTTGGCACCTGCCAAAGATAGATACTCTCCACATCCTGTTTACCGTTTTCCCAAAATTCGCGGCTTTAACTCTAAATTAGCACAACCTAAACCAGCCTCTTTGGATCGGCTATCTCTTTTACAAATTGTCACAGAGAATCACGATACTTTTCAACAAATCCATCAGTTTACTACCTCTACTGGTGGCGATTTCTTTCAGGGCCTAGGATCTGTTTTTGGGCACGCTATTTCAGCCATCAGTAAAGGCGGTAGCCAACTTCTCACAGCTGCCGGACACAGTCTCAATGAAGGTCTTCATGGTCTCGGTGATTTTAGTGAAAAGGTCACTAACGGCATGGCAAAAACAACCGGGACCTTACTTGAAAAAGGAGGCCATGCTATACACGATGTTGAAAAGGGCTCAGCTTCTCTATTTAAATCGATTTTTGGAGGTATCGGTGGTGCTGTCCTCTGGGGTGTGGTCCTCTTGGTTATAGCTGGTATTGCTTACTCACGTTTTCACAACAGCTGTTCACTAACCAAACGCTCCTCCAAAAAGGAGACAGTCATTTCTGGACCGTCTGAGATTACTGCATGCAACACATGCGAGCTTCCTTTGGAACCTTCCGGATCCAACACTACACCTCCATCGCCAGTCCCGGTCTGAACGATCATTCCTTGTCTATATTTAAAGTTATTCAAATATACCTAAAACATACCTCGATATATATAAACAAAAGTATACAAGAGAATAACATAAAATAACAAAAACACACACACAAAAAAGAAAAATAAAAAGTAGGAAGATAAAACTAACAAAAACAGAGAAAAAAAGGCTAAAAAGACAAGCCTTCGTTTCCTCGTTAGCTGTGTATTCTGTTGATAAGGTTATGGCGCTAGTACGTATAGCTGAAGTCAACTTATTTAATCTTATTTAATCGTATCATATTGTAGTCAGTATTCATATAACCAATGAACTGTGGACAAAAGACATTATGCTATATTACCCACATGTTACATTATATCATATGTAGTTGTTCGAATTATAGTTACTCTGTACGACATGTATACCTTAACATAAATACTTCCCAACAACGTCTGATACTTCGTCCCTTCCCGTTCATTTCATATGTTCGATGAGGACATCGAATTTAGCAAGGGGGCCGTGTTGTGAGACCCATTTCACAAAAAGAGTTATCAAAATATAATTGTTTAAAAGTGTTGAATTGTTACATGACTGTGATTGTGAGAATATTGAAATACAGAATTGCAAGTGTTATAATTGGAGATTTGAGAATATTAAAATGCAAAGCCAAGGAGCAAGAATTTAGTAAGCTAGAGTTTGAACAAGTCCATTCATAAAGATAGATGAGTGAATCAGGAGAAACCTATTGTAGTATTAACAGATTTTGGAAACGTGTTTTAGTGATAAAAATCTTCACCTGCACAGAGAAACAGGTTGATTAGCAGGTGAGGGGACCGTAAATTAATTGGGAGATTAAAAGGCCATAGATGGCGTTGTTTTTGTAAGGAACTACCAGGAAGTTGCTTACTTGGAAAATGCAGCAAAATTGGTGCTCTGGCGTCAGTAATATATTTGATTCCAGCAATTTCGATACCTTGGCGTCAGCACGAGAAATCACATTGCAACATTACACGCGTTGAGAGTTAACTAGCAATGAAAATGCAATACTCATATTGTTAGGGAGAAGAAAATAGATATTCCAGGAAATTACCCTTCCGATAGGACTCAGCAGGGTTCTGTCCAAACACGATGTTTGGAACCAGTTTTTATTGACACTGCGAATTACCGTAAACATACTGGTGACTAATCAGATTAGCTAAAAATGGCGGGAAAAATACTATATAAAGCGGGAAGAGAAGTATCCGAATCAGACGTTGTTCGAGAGGGTAGTCGGCACGTCTCACGCTGACGAATTGAATGAAGTATGCTATCCTGATGAAATAACAAGTCAATCGTCGAAATACTATGTTGAAGAATAATCATTGCAGAACGAATCTTGTGTTTTCCTTTTGCACTTCTGTATAGAAGGATGGAAAGAACCTGATCCTTAGCGTATCATCAGTCTCCACCGACAATTGAGTACCGAACCCCAAGTTCAAGAGAAGATATCTTGCAACACGATGCAAAGATTTCAAACCTATGCTAAGAACAAACTGTGCTCGTACTAACGTCCTTTGGACAACACATAACTAAATGGTAACACGTAACTAAATGGTAACATATCCCTATATGATAACACATCACAAAATGGTAACCTGACAGCCTCAACTAGCAAAAAATATCCAAAAGCTTGAAAACGAAAACAAGAAATTACGTCAAAAATATTGACACATTTAGCTTGTTATAAATATTGCGGGGTGAATGGCCGAGTGGCTTATACAGTCTTCGTCACCAGGTGACTGAAGTTAAGCTCGGTCGAGTGAGGTCAAACTCAGGATGGGTGAGCTCGGAGGCTTGACCTCAAAACTCACCTCGTCGTTCTTCGGAAGGGACGTTAAACTAGGGGTCCCATGCCTGGATGCGGCATGCACAATGGGCCTAAATTAGCTTTCCGTAACAAGAAACCCTGACAAGCCCACTCAAAACATATTGAAAACGAACAAACAAACAAACAAACAAAGAATATAGGGTGTACTTGGTTGGAAAATTCAAACCTAAAAATGATAGACGGTCTGAAAACAGTTCGCAGAATTGGTAATATATCCCAAATCAAACACACGATCGTAAAAACAGCAAGTCTTGGAATCATCATGATGTTGAAAGCTTAGACTTATTACATGAGTCCTTGTTTTCGCTCAATTTACCCCAACGATACCTAGACTACATTACATAAGCCCCTCTAACTTACGCTCGTTGTTGTTGTTGTCATCGCTTCAGTTGAGGGACTTATGTCCTTACGCTTCAGAATAGGGACTAATTAGGCCAAGTCCGCCGCGTTCACGGCGCGACCAATCAGATCGCTACTTTCTTAATATGGTCAACCCACGTGCCTGATTGTAGCGTTTGATTGGTTATTAGTTCAAAGTTCGACTTCTCGCAGCGAAGCAACGTTCGAAGTGACGTTCGAAGAGACGTTCGAATTTTCTTTCGACGTTCGTAGGATGGAAGATGTTCTAAGTTTCTTCTGACTTTTCGTAAGATTTCAGTCCCCGTTTAGAATCCGCTTGGTCGTGAGTCCTTTGTATGAGTGAAATTAAAACATCAGATTATAAATGTTGAACGAATACAAGGAATCACGTCGTCAGTCTAAACGATACCCTCACAGTACCCATTCCGCTTCTGTAACAGTAAAGAACAGTTCAATTCAATGGAGCAAAACTTCTAGACGAAAATCATGAGTCTAGTGAAAGCCAAACTTCACCAGCGAAAGTGAGAATCTCTCCGTTGCCGAATCTCTTGGAGCAGGAGGTTTAGAAGCCTTCCATGCCTACCATCTTGAAAATCTTAAAATCAATCAAACATCAATTCTATACCTACAATACAAAGTCTATCGTTTTAGATACGGTACTAATCGAATGCACCCTTGATAAAGTTTTTTGCAATTTTTCCTCTTTTACAGACAAACAAATGGTACTGTGTTAAACCTGTGTTATTTTTTTCTTTATTGAAATTGAAGATGCTTGCCTGTCTTACAGTCGAAGCAAGATAAGTATGACCAGCATAATCTTAAAATATTGGATTCTTCCAATCATTTTTGCCATATCATTCGAATAACAATTCGAATAATGATATGGCACGTGCTGAGGCGCCTGCACTATAAAATTAGGCATACTGGAAAAACCAGACCCTATGACCCTGAGACCCATATGACCCTTAGGACCCTTAAGTACTGAGTTTTGAAAGGACCCTTAACATAAAGGGGTCATCCCCTCTGCAGAAAGGCTGCGTTTCAAGAGGCTATATGCCAGTCAGGTTACTTCTGCTAGAATTGTTCAAATTTAGTGCCAATACGGTCCACTGCAATCTAAGGGTGAGAAAAGACATGATAACGGTACAGATGAAAACACATTTCATTCTTTGAATTGCAGAACAAGGGGTTTTGATCCCCCCGGCAATGAAAGTGCCCTCTACTTGTGTTGCCAAATAATTAGATGTCTTTGTCTCGTGGTTGTTTACATAATCATATAATCTTTTTGAGTTTCTGTTCTTTTTTCAGGCTCTTACAAATACAGAAGGCAAGTCAGTTTGCCGTTATTTTACACATTATTTTCATTCCAGTCATTATCTTTGGCATTCATCGAGGCATCTTTCATTCTTTCGTGAAACAGGAACAGGAGGAATGGGCCTTCGGTCATTCATAAGCTACCTAAAACTATTTTCCGTTAGGCCAAGCAAAGTAACACATATCTGCAAAGCGCAATCAGTTAGGTAGGCTTATACTACCTTTGAATAAAAAAAGAGCAGATAAAAACAACAATGAATACTTCAATGATAATTGAAACCATGTCAAAAACATCAAGTGAAACTTAGGCCTACCTGTTTTAAAACTGATAGTTGGTGTCATGTTCGCAAGAACACTGCTATGCTCTCTGAGGCCGCCTTAGGGGATGACAGTACTTAAGGGTCCTAGGGGTCATAGGGGTCTCAGGGTCATAGGGTCTGGTTTTTCCTGTATGCCATAAAATTAATTGAGTTTCATGTTTTGTTTTGCTCAAGCACACACGTCCAACTGCAAAAGCGCATGGGCGGTCAATAGAATCAAAATATCATGTTATTATTATTGATTCTTCAAAATCAATATTCGATTATTATACGATTAACATTCGTATGATCCATTTCAATCGGTCACACTACTATTGCCTTGAATTTCAAACAGCCAGTGTATTCAATGACTTTGACACTTGCAGCTGTAGAAACAATGTGTGAACTGGCATTATCTCCTCCTCCTTCAGCCTCTATGATCACTTGATATAACTGTGTCTATTTAAAGACAAATAACGGAGATATAAGGCGACCGACTTAAATCAGGGGCCTGGGCAATCTAAAAATAGCCTATTGTATTCCTATATATTTTATGATCTCAAAAGATTGTCAAAACAATGGGTCTATTGTATTCCATTATTGTATTTGATGATCTCCAGAGATCATATCAAAACAATTGGACAAATGAAGGCAGGCGCCCAAGTTGTATCCGTCATTTGTCTTTAAGCCTACCGAACCCATCTCTATCATCAGGAGATATCGCAAACCCATCATATCATTTGAATATTCTGTTGAGGCAAAAAGCCTTTACAGTTCAATTTTTATCAATTGTTTTTCATAGTGTATAGCCTCATTATAAAATAGCTCTGGGATCAGTAGCCTGAAGCCAGGGATTGACTGAAAGGATCTGATTTGTTTGAAAATATGTTAAAAATGTGACCCTTAATCTGGATTCAGGGTCCTAGAGATCCTAAAAGATGGTATGTTGTATCCAGTGGTAGGGTGATATGTTTGTAAACCCAGTTCTATATTTTATATTTCTACCTACTGTAGCATTCAAAGGTAGTTTACCATTGTAACACCTCTCAACATATCAAAGCAGTTGCTCCTTCCTCTTGTTTTAACTTTGTGATGCCTTTTACTTGGAATTACAGAGGGTTCAACAAACAGTGATGCTACTTGGGTCCATTGGAAACCAGAACAGTGCAGCAACTATGTTGATGGTTGAATCAAAACTTGTTCCTATCTACTTACCAGATATAAGATTACAGAGCTCATCAATGGAGCCTACATTAAAAACGGGAATTTTATTCTCTAAATAATAGCTAACCATTTTGTCAACATGTTCATAATGTTTCTTTTGTTCAGCCATACATCGATTGTCCCAAAACCATTGATAAAACTCAAATGAATAGAGATTATAATGAACTTTAGAAACATCCCATCTTTTACATTCTTTTGGACAATACTTGAACCCAGCAGAATAACACAGTCCTTCTCGAATGAAATCTTCAATGGCTTGTGGAGGCGGCTCTCTCTGATTAAGTGAAATACCATTTGTTATTGTGTATCTAAGATGAATAGATGTCCGAGGGATGGGAATTTTTTCTTCTGGTTTTACTTCCGTGTAATAATACTCTACAGGTACCTGGCTTGGTACCCAATTTTGTCCCTTCCAGTTGCCATCAGGTACCATCTGTAAGTGCCAAGCATATTCATTCCTATGATAGTACCAAACATAATTACACATAATACTAAATTGGCAAATGCACCACGTCCCCCACGAAGTTTTGAAAATTTCATCAAATGGTTTACCTTGCTCTTTTGCCAATACTTCTCTCATTTCTTTCATATGTTCCGTTTTTATCATGATTGGAAATGCTGACATGCATTGCATCACCTCTTTCTTGCGTAATAATCTTTCTGTTGTGTCTTCCCAACATGTGTATGGAGGCAAGCCAATCTTAGCAACAATCACTGGCTTTCCATTCTCAAAGAGCAAATTTGGTGTCACAAGGGTACTAAAGAATGTATCTGTATCAATATAGCCAACATATGGGACATTGGTACACACATCTGGGTACATCATGTCCCAAAACATCCTTGCCTTCCCCCATGTATGATATATGTTAGCGTCTCCTGGGTCCCGGTAGCATATCTCAGGGTGTGGCCACTCTTTCTTCAGTCTATCCCCAAGTGCATGGTCCTGTTGTTTTTCTTTGTCTAAGACAACTAATAACTTTGCTCTTTCTTCAGGCAAAAATATTTTCATAGTCCTTATGAGAACATTTTTATATTCATTTTCCCAACGTTGTCCAGAAGTAAATCGCAGGTAAAGTATAAATTCTGGTATGCCCTTCCATGGGCTTTCAGGTTTTGATTGAAAAGCACTAAGGTTGAGTGCAAAAGGCATTGGAGCAAAATGAGTGCCTGGTGAAAATCTTAACATTGATGTGAATAAAAAGGTGAATAAACACATAGAAATGACCATAACAATGACTTGTGATTTCTTCATCTTGATCTTCTTGACAAACCGTTCCTGTGAAAGAACGTGATAGATTGTAAACTTTCTTGGAGGTCAAAACCTTGCTTTCTGCATCAGGGGTAAAGTCCTTCACTGCTTTAAGGGAAAAGAGTGAGCTATCAGTTAACAATTTTGGCACAAGGAACAGTGTTAATTTTATGATTTTGATAAAATAATAGCATCAATTTTTCTAATTTTGGTAAAAAGAAGAAATAAATAGGTCAGTTTGAACATAGGTACAAGGTTTAGGTACATATCCAATTTGGATTGATTGGCACAAGGAACGGCTATGCCAGATTGGAAAGTTTGCCTTGCGTGGCCGATTTCTCTGCCATGCACTTTAAATTTCAGCAGCGGTTCCAGCCACAAAATTTTCGTAAAACAACAAAAGGAAACAATAGAACTATTGTTTAGTGATACAAATGCAGCCGCACAAGGAATTTGGATGTAGGAGAGATCCCCCGCGCATTCTGCAAACTTTCCAATCTGGCGGCTATGTTTTCGAAGCTGCTTGGGAGCTGCCCCCACCAAAGTTTGGCCAGTGTGGAAAGTTCGTTTTTGTTACGCCAAAGGTTTACGCCACGCCAATTGTCTAAAAGACAATAGACCTATTGTTCTTCTATTGTTCTTGATGTTTCCCAAGCCAAAGATATTTGGCGTAACATACATGTTTTCCAGCGTGGAAGTTTGGTCAAGTCCCCCTCCCCCACTCCGAGTTCAAACAAAACATTATTGTAACGACTTCCAATTCCTTTCATGCCATTTCATATCTTTCTTTTTGATCATCATCATTTTCTTTATTCTAATGTAGGCCTAACATCTCTTTGAAAGTGAATTGCTCGAGAAGTGAGGAAATGTGGAAGATACAATCTCCTTGGTCTTATGATATCGCCTACCACGTGAAGCTTGGCAATTTCTTACCTCTGTTTGTTTACATGCCATTTACCTCAGTTCATTACATGTTTCTTCACTGAACCCCTGCTGCTAAGACCAGTTTAAGCCTCCAACTTTGAGGTGTTGGCAACAAATGACAAATGCCTTTTGTGCATGGCGGTGGAAGTATGGGCCTAAAAGCAATAAGTTGGCCGACGACATTGTTGCTTCATGAAACTAAAAACATGCTTACCTGGAAGGCCACATGAAACCAAGTCTTCGGCTCTCTGGCATTGCTTCCCCTCGATTGTCCGACGCAATCTTCTCCACTTTTACCTTTCGCTTCGCTGTAATTGAATGAGTTGGCACGCTAAACCGCAACACAAGTCATCATAATAAGTTCGAAACTGTAGCCAATCAGCAGCTAGGATCAACCAATCATTAAATAGAATCAACAAATCAGCGATCAGCCAATTGCATCCAACAACAGCTGCAACAACGGAATCTCACGGGTAACGAAACACTTTTTTAGTGATGTTGTTTTTGGTAGATTCGTAGATTCGTAAAAAATCTTGTCGCTGCTGTTTGCTGAAATGGTTGTTGTGAATATGTGAGAACCGACCAAAAATCAATTCCTGAGGAGAGGGGGTCTGGTATATGTGTACCTTTGAGAAGTGAGACCTAAGACTTAAAATCAGGGAAACATTTTGAAAAAAGTCCCCAAAACCAGGGCAAAATTTTGAAATATGATCTATAAACTGGGCAAAATTTCCCACGGGTATCGTGAAAAGACTAGGAATCGTATCATTAGTGGAGATAAATTCCTTTTTACGAAAGCTTTTTGTCATAATAGTTGAAAATAGCTATAAATTGCGAACATTTACCCATAACTAAGGCAAATCTCCGCAAACCAGACCCATAAACAGGACCAAATTCACAAAACATTACCCATAACCAGGGCAAAATACCGCAAATTTACCCATAAACAGGGTAGGCACATGCATACCAAGCCCCCTATAGGAGTTACCCTCCCCCCTTAAATTCCAGTAAATTTGCATGTTATTTTGCACGATAAAGGTATCATAGTTCTGAAGCCCTCTGACCTTGTGAGCAAATTCCCCAGACTCCGAACCCTGCATTTGTAAAGAGCAAAAGATCGAAAACTAGCAATTACATTATTTGGCGAGTGCAGCATTTTGAGAAATGGGAACAAACTGTACCAACATATAGGCTTTTCTCATTCTGTTGACATTACAAGAAGCATTTGTCCCCCCTGTCATGTAACCCCTAATTCTAGCAGTCAGTTCACAAAATCACTCCCCATCTCCACTGCCACAAGACCAAATAACGAAGTGAGTCAAAAACGCATTCATTCCATGAAATAAAAGACAAGAGACCGCCTCTAACGTCATCATTATTGTGTGATAAAAAACAGTCTAGCCAGATTTAAAAAAAACTGAAAGACAGATCGACAGGCAGAAAAAAAGACAGACATCAAATTCAAGTGAAAGTTGCAAATGCGACGGCAAGGGCAAACTTCTCAAAAAAATGTTCAAGTTTCCAGAAAAGACAAGGCAATTATTTGTCTTCGTAGATTTCAATCACATCAGTAGTTCTGGTTGTCAGGCTATAAGCAGAAAAAGCAAAACATTTTTTGTCTGCAGTGTTGATAAACCTTAGGTTAAATATGTTTACAAATTTCATCAATAGAACCAACATTAAAAACTGGGATTTTCTTCCTAACATAATAATTTACTAGTTTTTCCACGTTTCTATAATGTTTCTTTTGTTCAGGCAAACAACGTTTATCCCAAAACCATTGATAAGTTTCAAAGGAATATAAATTATAATGAACTTTATGTTTGTTCCATTTCTGACATTGCTCAGGGCAATATGTGAAACCTCCTGAATAACACAATCCTTCGCTGATAAAACCCTCGATGGCATCATGGGGTGGCTCTCGCTTTTCGTAAATAGCACCATCCGTTATTGTGTACCGAAGATGAATGGACGAGCGTGGAATAGGAATCTTCATTTCCGGTTTGACTTCAGTGTTATAATATTCTGGTTTCACCTGACTTGGCACCCATGATTCACCCTTCCAGTTGCCATCAGGTACTATTTGTAAGTGCCAAGAATACTCATTTCTGTGGTAATACCACACATAATTACACATGATACTGAATTGGCACAAACACAGTGCTCCCCATGGTCCACCTTCAGTCGAGTTTCTAAAAATTGTGCCAAAATTCCGACCTTGTTCTTTCTCTAAGACTTGTCTCATTTCTTTCATATGTTCAGTTTTGATCATCACGGGAAATGTGGACATGCACTGCATCACCTCTTTTTTGCCTAAGAATTTTTCTGTAGCATCTTCCCAACATGGGTACGGTGGTTTACCGATTTTCGCAATAATGATCGGTTTCCCGTCTTCAAAAAGAAGATTCGGGGTCAATAAAGTGCTAAAGAAAGTATCTGTATCAATAAATCCAACGTATGGGACATTGGTACATTTATCTGGATGCATCATGTCCCAAAACATCCTTGACTTGCCATTTCTGCTATATATCATTCGGTCTCCTGGGGGCCTATAACATATTTTTGGGTGGGGCCATTCTTGTTTTAACCTCTCTCCAAGCTGATGGTCTGCCTGCCTTTCATCATCCAAAACAATCAACAACTTTGCTCTCTCTTGAGGGACGAATATTTTCATCGTTCGAATTAGAACATCTTTGTACTCCTTTTCCCATCGGATATCCGATGTGAAACGAACGTAAAAAATAAATTCAGGGACGCCATTCCATGGGTTTGTGTCATCTCCTTTAGATCCTTTCTGCTGCATATTTTTTTCAGTGGTCGGCTGATGTATTGTAGCAGAATTCAGCACTTTCTTATCATTGGTAAATTGCGTTCCTTTCTTACTCGCCGTAACTTCAACTGCCTGCAATGTAGGCTCAATCTTTACAATTTCTTTTGATCCTTGTCTGGCAATTGTACCTACATTACTTGGCTGCGTTTTCTCTTCTATCACAGTGTTTTCACTTTGCTCGACTAACTGAGCTGTTGGTTTCTGTGTAGTTAAAATATGAGTCAACTTTACTATGTTAGTTGAAACCTTACGAAATGCGGCAGGCTTTGTTAACACTTGGCTCACAATCTTAGTTCTTGGGGGCTTCGCAACAGCTTTTGTGGAAACTTGCAGAACATTTGCAACGCCCTTTTGTAACTTAGTTTTCAATGTAGTTTGTGGCGCATAGCTGCTTGATTTTATCGTGCGCTTGCTAAGTCGTGTTTCTAGGGCAATAGGTAAATGCTTGTTGGCAATGTAATCACTCTTATTGGGAAGTGTGGCAATCGAGAAGTCTGATTCTCTCTGTATACCATCCTTGTCTGGTTTACTTGAGTTCGTATTTGTATACGAATCAATGAAAAATTTTTTGAAGTGGGGGATCTTTGGATTAAGCAGCAATCTCCCGTTTCCAGAACACATCAAATATGTGAAAACAGAAATGACCACCAAAGCAACACATCCAATGAACGGCAAAAAGTATCCCTTCATATTTCTATTAGTTTGATTTACCTACAAGAAAAACACACAGAACGTCAAGAAAGAAAGGGGCAGATCCAAGTCATAACTTAAATATTTTATCTTGCTTAAAGGCAATCTGTCAATTATCTGATTGGTTGGTCGTAATAAAGTCACAACTCAACACAATTGACCTTTTAGCTATTCAGCAAAAGAGCCTGGATCGAGCGTTACTTTTATACATTTTTATACACGAGATTCGATTGAGTGGCGTTAGAGCTTATATCACTATTGTGCACATTCGAATGGTCTACAAAATGTAACAAAGTATCGTTCGATTGAGATTCTTTTTCAGAATAGCAAGTCTATTGATTTCTTTGTGAATCTGTGCATCTTCAACAAAGAAGGCCCCGAGAAGGCCTCAGTATTACGATAACTGATGATATGCTAATGTTTCAAATGAGGTTTTAACGCAGCTCTTACTGTGGGGGTCGTAGGGGGGTCCCAAAAACCGTAAAACCGCCAAAATATTTCAGAGAAACCGTAAAACCGCCTCTAAATTCAGCTAAAACCGTCACAACATTTTTTCTACTTTATGCATATATCACTTGGGTTCTGTGCTGTAGACGACTGTCTCCTTATCATTCTTATGACCCAAAAGGACAAAAGAGAGCAAGCTTGTGCCAATGCCTTAAACCCGGTAGAAATGGTGAAAAAATGTAGAATTTCGCCCTAAATCATATCGTTTTGACAATTATCCGTAGCTTTAGCTCCAATTTTGCGACAATTTGACTTCTTAAGCCATTTTCATCGGAAAAGTTTGCAAACCGTTCAGAAAGATGGGAACCGTAAGACCGTCATTTTTAAAGCTAAGAACCGAAGAACCATTTCAGAAAAGGCTAGAAACCGCAAAAAACCGTCAGCCCCTACGACCCCCACCTTACTGTATCGTTATAAAACCTACCTAATTATGTTAACTAGAACATAACTGAGCTAAAATCACAATTCATCCAGGAAACTGGTCATTTGATTAAGCCAATTTAAAACTCTGTTACAATTCATGCAACCACTAAGTACCCTTTCTTTGCAGTCATCTTTTTGCTTTGTTTATTTGTTTTTTCTTTTTGTTATTTATATTTTTCATAATAGTTAAATCTGGTTTATTTGAATATTTTTCTTTTCAATTCTTCTTTTTAAGGCTTGGGGATTGTCAAAGTATTCTGCTCCTCTTGGCATTAGGGTCGTAGTAGGTATTGTAACCCCCTTTTTGGCAAGAAAAGCGCCCCTTATCCTGACCCGAATGCACTCTTTTTTCAGTGATTCGTTCTGAAAGCGGCGAAATATATGTACTAAGGCGTTATTCAGTAGAGAAACCAGAGAATTTTCTCAAATAAAGCTCCAAAAATTTTCGCGCGCCTTTGGCGCGTTAACTTTTCAATATGTTTTTGGCGCCCCCTCTCCAAGTTGCCCCCCCCTTTAACTTCGGTCTGGATCTGCCCCTGAAAAGTAGTTATCTATATAGCAATCTGTCATGAAAATTATTAAATCGAATATCTATATGAAAGAAGGAGGACTAATCATGGCGACTTTCTATGGTTGTGCAAAGTTAGGGGAATCACAACTACAGTAAGGCTCCACATTTAAGAAACCACTTTTTCACACCTTAGCTTGAGATGTTTCTTACATCTATGATTCTTCTCATGTTTTGAGGCTCGAGTTTCTTAAGTTCCTAATTTCCCTCCTGGAAAGTACAAGAAAAACAGACTGCAACAAAATGGGATAAAAAAATTGGCCACACTTAGCTATATGTGTGCCACCAATGATTGTCAAGAACATCAATTAAAATTTAGGTAAAAATATGTTA
The DNA here is from genome assembly GCA_964020215.1 of Aurelia sp. 3 sensu Dawson et al. (2005). Lineage (NCBI taxonomy): Eukaryota > Metazoa > Cnidaria > Scyphozoa > Semaeostomeae > Ulmaridae > Aurelia > Aurelia sp. 3 sensu Dawson et al. (2005). The sequence continues at coordinate 478,525 of OZ026584.1, forward strand.
AATCCAAGATATCTTCCTAGCAATTTCTTATGAGCCTTGTGTGAAATTTAATGCTTCCAGACCATCAGACCAGTGGTGCCATTCAAAATACAAGAAACTTTATTTCGGTTTTGAGCCTCAAGAGTTTCTTATAGGGCTAATCATTTTTCAGTGGGGTAAAAATTTCTTTTGGGTGGTTTCTTAAATGTGGGGCTTTACTGTATTTAAATTTCCTACTCTTTGTATTGTCGTCATATCACACCTCAATCAAATTCATGCTGCCTTTAAGGGACATGTTGACTTTGAAATATCAAATGGAGCATGAAAAGAACAGGAGAAGACCTTTCATCAAATACATGTTGAAAAATAAAACTTTCCCCCTTCACTTAAATGTTTTTCTGCTTTTGTAAGAAAGGAAGCCTGTCCAAAATACTTTTGACAGTTTTTGCAATTTTGTGCACCATTTTGTTTACAACAGAAGTGCCTTGCTGCAGAGCTGACGATGATGAGGGTTGTGATGCATTGGTATGATGTGCAGAGCGTGGTTCAGAGATTTTCAAATGGCTGTTTGAACATAGACAATAAAGAACAAAAGGAATTTGCTGATGTACACTAGAAATCTTGTTGAAAAATGCCATACTCAGCACACTGGGTTTGAGGGAAGGGCTAGGCTACAATATTTTGAATTTAAAAAACAGGGTGTTATTTGATGATACACTAGGGGAATATCCTGAAAAAAGAGATGTGGTCCAGGGCTTGACTAGACGTGCCCCAACTCTCATCCGTTATCTTATTCGGGCCTACTTGGCACTTTCGCAGCTCACCGCCAACCGGGACAGCCCGAATAATAAGATAGCAAACGAGTGGAGCAATTCTAGGGCTTGACCCAGATCCCCCTTTTTAGTGTTTCTCTTAAGCTTTTGGTACATTGGTTTGTAGCCATCTTCTGTAAAGTAATCATTGACTAAGGCTGGTCTGGGCTTTCGTCCGCTTTTTTAAAAAAAACCCAGCTTTTCAAAAAGAAAAGTCCTTGCAAAATTGTAAGAACAGCTATAGCCAAATTGTTTTACAGCTACAGTGCCTTGATCATTAACGACTCACACATTTTTTTGTAAGAAACTTGGATCAGGCCATCGTATTAAAAGTTTCTTAATTTAACATGAAATTTTGTCCATTTGAGCTAAAAGTTTCCTAATTGGTTTCTTATTTTTTGAATGCATTAATTGTCAATGTGGTCGCTAACTTGCTGACACTGCTGCAGATATGTTTCCTGATACTTTATGTTGAAAACACAAATGGTTAGATAATAATGCCCAATAATAAAGGTTCAACGATCTATTTGCTATAAAATTCATGCTTTAAACTTTGAAAGTTTATTAATAGTACTTCTCAGACATATCTAGTACAAGAGCCCTACTAGAGTTTCTTAAAATTTTGGCCATCTTAGTACCATGTACCAGTTTCTTATATACCAGTTTCTTATAAAAAAAAAGTTGGTCTTGCTTTGTAATCTGCCTGTTCGTACCCTAGGCTAATATTTGGGGGACCTACATTAATTTCTTCTTGCAGATTATCTGCTGCTGTTCGTACCCTAGGCTAATAAGTAATATTTGGGGGGGGGGCAAAGATGAAACATGGGGTAGCGGCTGGAAGAGACATGACAAATAAGCGGGCCTACACATACAACAGATACATAGCTCTTACTCACCTATGATATTCCAATACTTTCTTCAATTTCCTCCGTGTCGTTATTGCCTTCAAGGCTTGCATATTTTCCCTTCAAAATTCCTTTTGTCACTTTCATTCGCTTTTCTGGCGACATCTTGCCCGTCCCGCTTTCGAAGAACGGCTCGCTTCACACACTGTCATAGATTAACTACCCTGTTAGTGTTTCATCATACTGAATAGAATTGCAGACTCATCTAAGGAGATTACGGAAAAAAAATTCAATTCATTCAAGTATAAGAATGCACAAGTTTTGTAGTAAAACTAGAGTGATGACGTGTGATCTTTGGGCACCAACCAACCTGCAAAGTTCGCAAGTTGGCAGTTTGTTTTGAGAAAGTGTTTTGCGAGCATTTCACCATGTGTTGTTATAACAACACCGGTTGCGTAGAAAAATTTTACTGACTATGGTGTGATAGATAGTGACAACGTTTCAGTTGTCTTCGAAAAAATGCGTATTTCTTAAGAAATTGCCGATGCATAGCACGCACAACAACATTTTCTCGGGACAAAAACGGGACACTTTCCTTTCAATTTAGAGAACAGCGCGAAGTATAACCACAACTTAAAAAATATAAAAATTTCATAATTGTGCCAAATATATTATATCTCTATTCTAGTTGCTTTCAGTGGTGGCGCCACAGGGGGGTCTGGGGAATTTGTCCAAGGACCGAGATACAATTTTTTACTTGAGGGGGCCATGGGCAAACTGGGTGACGAGCTAAGCGATCCAGAGCGTTGGAGGGGGTCTAGGAGTACTCTCCTAGGAAAAATTTGAGACTGCACTCTTCAAATTGGCTTAACGGTACACTAATTTTTGTTTCTCAATACGGATTGACTTTACAGGTAAATCTACGTTTTGAATGTTTACCAAAGGCCACTGTAGAGTTATGGTGAGGGTTATGTTTGTTAGCTTGTAAATACCCCCCAAAGAGCTTCCTAGATTAATCAAAGGTAGAAAGTGAACGAGATATACCCGACATAAGAAGATTGAGTACCTATCTGATATTCTGAAATTCTAGAATAATAAAGAATAGAGATTTACTGTAGCAACTCCTGAAATATTTTGAGGGGGCCATGGCCCCCCTGGACCCCCTGTATCTCGGTCCTTGAATTTGTCCCCCCCCCCAAATCTCAAAAGTCGGCAAAAATTGTCAACGAAAAATGGCATAAAATTAGTTGGGTATAGCTTTAGATTGACAAAATACGTCAAAATCCCCCCCCCCCCCATTTCTCTCGGATTTTTCAGAGCTGGCGCCGCCATTGGTTGCTTAAAATCAACGATGATTGATTCCATCTGACAATCGTGTAAGCTCTATTAAGCCAGCCTTTCTAGCCTTTCCGCCTTTCTGTGATCTCCCCCACTTGTATCAAGAAATGATTTCTTATGTATATCGTTAGACAAACTTGCAGATGGAGAATATGCCAAATTTATGTGTTTGACTCGTTGAATTGTACGTTGAATCCGCAAAATATGAGGTAAAAGAAATGGGAAGCTTATTATATATACAGTAGATATCCTTGTCATTTGGATTTGTGAATAAACCCCTTCTCTGCTTCTCTAGTAAGCTTCCCTCTGGAGTGTCCGAAGTTCAATAAGCCCTTGTGGAACACCAGTGGCGGATTTAGGGGGCAGATGGGGGCAACTGCCCCCCTTCACGATGAAGATTCAGCTTTGGCGCCCCCTTTCTAGCAAGAAAAGCGCCCCTTTTCCTGACCAAATGCACTCTTTTTTCAGTGATTCGTTATGAATGCGGAGAAACATGTAAACTAAGGCGTTATTCAGTAGAAAAACCAGGGAATTTTCTCAAAGAAGGCCCCAAAAATTTTCGCGCCTTCGGCGCGCTCACTTTCAATTGTGTTTCTGGCGCCCCCTCTCCAAGTTGCCCCCCTTCAACGTTGGTCTGGATCCGCCCCTGTGGAACACAGGCTACCCATGACTTGATAGAGCTTTCAATAATAGAATAAAATATAATGTGTTTTATACGAAAACGACTATCTACCGAAAGGACTTTAAATAAAACATTTTTACACAATTTTTTCAATATAAGAAACTTGGATCACTGCTTATCCAAAGTACCAAAAGTTCATTAACTTGACATGAAAATTTCTGAATTTTTGGGGAAAACAGTCGCAAGACTTTTCTCGACTACTTGTTTTTTATTTGCTTCAAGTGCAATATCACGCAGCAGAGTTGGTTAATGATAGTGAAAAATAAGGATTTAATGACATTTACCATTAATGTCTGAATTTAACTGTCAGACAGAACTTTCTAGCAATATAATACTTAAATTATGGCCATCTTAGAACTAGCTCTCTCAACTAAATGTATTTTTCCCAAACAAAAATTCATAATTTCGGCCAGTACTGGAAGTTTCTTACAAGTATCAGATTTGAATACTCAAAGAGTTTTATACGAGTTTCTTAAAGGTTCCATAACAATCTTCATGTTCACTACCTGGCACATCAAGCACTTTTCAAAACAAAGAAAAAATATGTCTGATTGCTTTCGGAATTCGGCCTCTGCCGCATGCAGGCTACTGTTGGCGCAGAAATAGTTTGTGCTACGCATAGTCAATGAAAAACGGTACATTACTAATCATCAATAAAGAAGCTGCTTGGTAGCAGTATGGCAGGTTCTACTTGGGTACGTTGATTTATCCGGGGACAGCTCCGGGGCCATTGAGACTGGCTTATGTCAAATGGAGAATGGTGCCCACAATCAGTAAAGATACCTGTGCTGAAAATGACAATTTTGCCAAATAATGAAAGAAGACTTGAAATCGTTTCAAGGAGGTTATTTTGTTTCATTCTGGAGGCTGAGAGTTCCAAAGCCATTCATGCAGGGAATATTCTTTCAATGCTTCTTCTTTGATATAGTCATTTGCTACAAAATCTCATCAATGCAACATCTAAGCCTCATATGGTTCACTAGCTTCAATAAGGGGGCACAATTCCGTTATCGATTTAAGTCCAAAGACATCTTTCCCATGCCTAACATAATATTTTAACAATTTGTCAACATTTCTATAATGTTTCTTTTGCTCAAAAATACATCTTTTATCCCAAAACCATTGATAATATTCAAAAGAAAATAAATTTACATGAGTCAGTCTCCTGTCATACATATTGCAACTTTCCGGACAATAATCAAACCCACCAGAGTAGCAAAGTGATTCTCGGACGTACCCTTCAATTACTTCTGCTGGTGGTGCTTGTTTGTTAAATCTGACACCATTCACTAACAAGTATCTCAAATGAATTGATGTTCTTGGAATGGGAACTCTCATTTGCGGTTTAATTTCTGATTTGATGTAATCCAAAGAGGCCATTTCTTTCATCCACCCCTTTCCATTCCAACTCCCATCTGGAACCATTTGTATGTGCCAGGCATACTCATTTCTGTGGTAATACCAGACATAGTTACACATGATGCTGAATTGGCACAAACAGAGAGCATCACCGGCATTTATTGGAATATCTTGAAACAATAAATCAAATTCTTTATCATGAAATTTAGAAAGAGCTCTTCTCAGCTCAGCTAGATGTTCATTTTTCATCATGACAGGAAATGTTGACATGCATTGCAAAACTTCTTTTTTACCAAGAAACAGTTCAGTGGCAACTTCCCAACATGGATATGCAGGTTCTCCTACTTTTGCAATAATTATTGGTTTTCCATTTTCAAATAATAAATTCGGTGTGACAAAAGTACTAAAGAAAGTATCAGTATCAACAAAACCAACGTATGGTGCAGATGTGCATTTCTCTGGATAAAACATATCCCAAAACATCCTTGACTTGCCTTTATTATGATAGATTGATGGATCCCCTGGCTCTCTGTAGCATATTTTAGGATATGGCCATTCTTTTGAAATCATTGTGCCAAATTCATGGTCCTCTTTCTTTTCACCATCCAAAACTGCAACAAGTTTTGCTCTCTCTGATGGGAAAAACATTTTCAGCGTTCGGATAAATACATCATGATACTCCTGTTCCCATCGTTCTCCAGTTGTTAAGCGAAGATAAAGAACAAAGTCAGGTATTTCATTCCATGGACTGTGCACATCCTGCTCTACTGTTTGATAAACTGCATCAATAGTCTTGACTTTGTATGAAGTGATTATTGCATATATGCAATAAAGGATGGTAAGAATTGAGAAGATACTGAATGTTAGGAGATATTTTCTCTTTTTGGCTACGCTCATTGTGGGAACCTAGAAATGAAAATTTTGAGATACTACGGAAATTCATTTTATCTGCTGTAATAAAACAAATTATCATTTTCAAGATTTCTTTGGAGAATTTCCCTCGACTATAATTTTGGAAAGGATTTTTCCCTTTGTACAAACAGAAAGAAAACCTGACAGTTTCATTTGAACAACGTGTTTTTATTTCTTTAGCTTGTAATGTAAAGAATTTCCATGGTCTGTAAGCAGTAATATTTTATTTTGTTTTGTCAAGAATTGTCTTTCTCATTTTAAATTGATGAAAGGCATAATAACAATCTTCAAAAGAATCAATAACGATCCTTACATCATAAACGATCTTCAAAAGACTTTAATGTAATCAAAGAAAGCAAATGTTCCATAATTTAAACACATTGGTTAAAATTAATCCACCTCAACCGAAGCGATGATTTGGTTTTATTGAATTCACTCAGCTTGTGGTCCTTGAGGGTTCCCTTGGATGAAAAAGGCCAGGGAGAAACCTGAGAGCTGTAAGTGATTTGCCAATGCTGGAGCTCCTTTTGGATTGTTTGGACCCAAATTTCTTTACGAGCTTCGTTTAGTTTACTCGTGCAGTTAGGCAAATTATTGAAGTCGTAAATCAAAACGTTAAGGACAAGGTTCTGCATTTATTAAGCGACAGCACAAGGCAAAACATTTGAAACACAATCGGGGGCTACTTTCTACCCTCTCCCCCAGACTCAGAATGTGGACTTCACAACAACTGAGCTTGTGTTTGAGTGGATATATGTGAATCTGTATTATTGGACTACTATTGGACTTATCTGAGAAAACTTATTGCCTATTGATTGCGATTACTTACAGATTTTTCTCCACATCTTTCCTGCTCTTCAAGATCTGCCAACATTTCACTTGTGTTTGTGCAGCATTCAAATAAGTTTCAAAATGTTGATGTTGTTGTGCCTCAACAACCACAACAACCATTTCGGTGGTTGACTTCCAGGGCTGCAAAGGATAGAATGAGGGCAAAACTCAAGAAGTTGGCAGCTGCAGCATACAAGTCAAATCTTTCAATAGGGCACAGGGAAACCCATAAATCCTCCAATTTCACGCTTATCAGCCAATGGTGTTGCCGTATTCTCGTCACATGACCGAAAATAAGCTCTTTGAGACGAATTTTCGAGTACCCTTACGAAAATCAAAATGGACATTCGAGTAATAAAGATACAGAGCTGCTTTTGCCACGAGTCGATTCTACAGGCCTTACTCCATATTTTACATTTTGCATTTCAAGAAAATCTCATCAGGGATCAGCACTACATTGAATTTCATGCAACCGAAAATAGGCCTATATTCAAATATCATTTGGGAACGCAACAAATAAGATACAGCTTCCAAAATTTCACACCTTACGTGAAATATAGCAAGGAATAAGCTGAAGATGTTTCTTTGCTTCAGTTTCCCAAATCCTTGACGAGTCTCAGCTATTTGCGACGAAGAAAGCTATTGGGCCTACCTTCATCCACTGCATAATGCCATTATTCTGTTTCAAATCGGCTTCTTTGCTGTAGCAAGGTAGCAGAGCTATTCACCAACAACATAACACCAATTTCCACTATTCTCCGCTGAAAAATTGCCATCAACTTTGGTAAAACGCGATGAACTTTCAACAGCTCTTCGCCACACTATCTATTCCAAGTTTTGAAACAGTGTGCTCACGTGGAAAAATTTCTGTTATTATGAAAGTGCTCATGATGTCATGGTCAAGAGGTAGGTCTCGTATCATCATATCTCCACAAAGACTTGGCCTTTGTTTTAGTATGAAAAAGTGGAAGGGATTGAGGCCGGGCTTTCAAAATTATCTGTATTTCTTGAAAAAAGGAAAATGGTGAATGCATATTTCAGAATAGTTTGAATGAATATGAGTGTTTTTTTCATGGAAGTTAAAGGGTATTGGAGCTTGCGAAGATACCTAGGCCCCCTGTCATTTGAATAATTCGAATTCATTTGAAATATGCATTCACTATTTTCCTTTTTTTAGAAAATAAAGGTAATTTTGAAAGCCCGGCCTCAATCCCTTGCACTTTTTCATACTAAAACAAAGGCCAAGTCTTTGTAGAGAGAGGGTGATACGAGACTTATCTCTTGACCATGACATCAAGAGCGCTTTCACAATAACAGAAATTTTTCCACGTGAGCACACTGTTTCAAAACTTGGAATAGATAGTGTGGCGAAGAGCTGTTGAAAGTTCATCGCGTTTTACGAAAGTTGATGGCAATTTTTCAGCGGAGAATAGTGGAAATTGGTGTTATGTTGTTGGTGAATAGCTCTGCTACCTTGCTACAGCAAAGAAGCCGATTTGAAACAGAATAATGGCATTATGCAGTGGATGAAGGTAGGCCCAATAGCTTTCTTCGTCGCAAATAGCTGAGACTCGTCAAGGATTTGGGAAACTGAAGCAAAGAAACATCTTCAGCTTATTCCTTGCTATATTTCACGTAAGGTGTGAAATTTTGGAAGCTGTATCTTATTTGTTGCGTTCCCAAATGATATTTGAATATAGGCCTATTTTCGGTTGCATGAAATTCAATGTAGTGCTGATCCCTGATGAGATTTTCTTGAAATGCAAAATGTAAAATATGGAGTAAGGCCTGTAGAATCGACTCGTGGCAAAAGCAGCTCTGTATCTTTATTACTCGAATGTCCATTTTGATTTTCGTAAGGGTACTCGAAAATTCGTCTCAAAGAGCTTATTTTCGGTCATGTGACGAGAATACGGCAACACCATTGGCTGATAAGCGTGAAATTGGAAGATTTATGGGTTTCCCTGTGCCCTATTGAAAGATTTGACTTGTATGCTGGCAGCTGCTTGCAAGATGGGCTTCTTCATTACTCCTTCATGGGCTCCTTTCATCTCAGTAAACAAAGGGCTTTGTGTCGGGCAGCCCCCCTAGATTTTTTCTTCTGGTGCGCTTATGCCACCTTTGTTGGCCTAAAGATAGGGACAAAGACAATGCCCCTAATCAATGTGAGAATTTAGCCAGAGGATTACGGAACTTCAATGAACATGAGAATCCAAAAACATCTATTCAATACATGTGAGAGTTCAACAATGAATTGCGGATGGCGAAAATGCGTATTCAGTACACGTGATAATTTATCAGAGAATTATGATGGACAGCACACAATATTCATACCAACTTTTAAAGAATTTTTGGGAGAAAAAGCGTATTGAACTTCCCAGAAACATACACTAGATGCACAACCAACCTCAGCTGAAGTGTGATGCACAACCAAATTGGAGATTCCCGTTCAAGTAATCTAATTTGATCTCTGTGAAAATCTTTCTGCGAGCAGGGGGTCTCCCTCCTCGATTAGCCTTGCTATTGAGGGAGTTCCTCCTTTAAATGATTCCCCTCCATACATATCAAACTGATATTTTTTGTCTCATGCAAATTTGTAACTTTCTATTTGACTTGTAATATTATTTGTTATTTAAATTTGTTGTATTTTAGTTATGAAATTTATGTTGTGTGGAATTTGAAATATATGAACCTGAACCTGAACCTGAACCTGTGATGCCATTTTTTGGTTGAAATATTTGGTAGGTAAAATACAAGAAATTTGTAAGAAATGGAGGCAAGGGAGACAAAGAAACAAGACTTTGAATCAGCACACTAAGGCCTTTCGAACCATGTTCTCTTCAGATTGATTTTTGGTTTAAAATGTAGCCCCGCAATTGCTTCTGCGGAGGAAGTCTCTTCTTCAAAGGGAGGTCAACGTTTGAATGTCTCTGCAAAATGGCGGTCACGTTTTAAGCCATAAGAAAAGACTGTGCAGAGAATAGTCAAATAAAAACAAAGATAAAATGGCAGGACCTATACAAGAGAGAAATCAGGGTAAGATTGCTTTTTTTGAATAGTGAACGCTTAGCATTTTGCATCAATTCTTGATCTGGATGGTGTGTTCTCGTTTAATGTTTATAAAATAAGGAGTAGGCCTATAGGGTATGGGCGGTAAATTCCGGACGGCGGTATTTGCCGGAAAATCAATCCATGAAACCCATTTCACAAAATCCTTTAGTTGCAAAAGAAACTTGCATTTTATTTTCATGTTCTCCATCTATTACTTGATCTTTTCGCATATCTTGAGTTTTTAAAATAAACTCCTGCTAACAACGGTGGTAAATCCCTCATAAATGAACAGTGCCCCTGCGTGCATTCAAAAAGATGGTCTCAACGTTCTTTTTTGCAATTAACTGGTCAATGGTGTTCAACTTGTCAGATGTGCAAGACAAGCTGAGTGATGCCGATGAAAACTAAACAAAATAACTTTCAAGAGATAGCAGAATAAAACATAAAAGAATCGTCAATGAAACGTAGCATTTTTCACGCTAAATCGACGATTAACTTTGCGTCCGGAATGTACCGCCACGCGAGAATTTAGGCCTAAACAACCCAAAAAAAATGTAAGTTGAACATGATAATTCTGTTTTTCATTTTGGAAGGAAAGTTTCTGCTCCTTAGACCTCCGAACCTTAACCGTCTGGAATTTACCGCCGATACCCTATAAGGCAACATTACCAATGGATTTGAACATTGGAGATGATTCAAGATGATTGCCTGGAGAAGAATTGCCAGATTGAAAGATTGCCACTTTGTTGAAATTCTTTGAGAAGCAAGATGATGTTGTGTAATTGCCAAATTCTAAGTGGCTGTCCAAAAATCCATTTCATCATGGATAGCGAAATTTGGTTGTTACGGGTGGAGGGGGTTTATTACTAATCTGTTAAGCGTGATGGAAAGGAACCTAGTAACAATGTTTTCAATCCTATTTTGCAAAGTTTCAACGCTGGACAACGTAAAGCAGAGGACAGAACGGCCTAAGAAGAGGTTCTCCTCGTTAAGTTGAAGGTTTCTAACGATCGTGATGAAACAGTTAGCGAGATTGGTAAACACTAAATTTTTGTATGTCCATTCGGAGGGGAAGAGGGGGTATCTGAAGTTAGTGGCCAAATTCCGCTATCCGTGACGAAATGGATTTTGGACGGGCCCTAAAAGGAGGAAGCTTAATCCATTTCCTGGGATGGGGAGTGGATTGTCATTGTCTTAGCAATAATTCCTTCATTCAAACAACACAATAAGCTTTTTCTTTTGTTCAAAACTGCTGACACAACATATATTCATTGCTCCAATTAAAAAGGCAGTCAAAAAGTACTTAGGAAGTTTTCAAACGAATTTCTATGGTAATACAATACAGTGGAACCTCCATTAATGGACACCTCTATACAACGGACACCTCCGAACAACGGACAAATATTTTCATCCCAAAATACACTATGGCAAAAGGTGACACCCCCATACAGCGGACACCTCTCTACAACGGACGATAAAATTGGTCCTATAGGTGTCCGTTATATGGAGGTTCCACTGTAGTGCCAGGACTGGTATTTAAAACAACTCTGTCATGCAAACACATGGGTTGCTATTATTTTAAAACAGTGAATCTGTTCTTGAACCATTGTCATACATGAAATTATGCATGGACCTCTGCAAGTGCAACATGGAATGCAATGTTAGAATTCTATCATGCTGTGACCAAGCAGTGCAAATCAAAAGTGCTTTTAGCATCATTTTCTTGATAGTTTGCTAAGGTTTTTTTTTAATTACTCTGTTCTTTTCCAGATGCAACCATTTACTGTGGCAACCTTGATGAAAAAGTTTCTGAGCCATTATTATGGGAGCTTTTTCTGCAATCAGGTCCTGTTGGTAGGTTTTAGCCTTTGTCATTTTTTACCAGGCAGTAAATATTATGCTACATAATCATTGTATGTTAGTATCTTTTTTTCACTTTGAAATTACAAATTCAAACTCCTTTGTTAATCAGTTCAGCTCACTGCATTTAAATTTCAACATCCAAATCTAGTTTTAAGATGACACCAGAATTACAGAAATTAAATTAATGAGGAATATCAGGCCTTACTGGGAATATTTTGGTAGGGGAGTGGCAAATCGCACTCCTAGTCTATTTCAGGCGTGTGATGGAGTGCAGTTGCAAATCAACATTAAAAATATGTCAACTGGAGTGTTACTTGATCAGTTTTACTAATTCAAAGTTATTCCTACCTTTTACTGTTGAAAGAAAAGTGTTTGATTGTTGAAAACATTGATTCATCAGAGTTCACAATTTCAAGTAAACTGTTATTGTGGATAATGGAGATAAAAAGAGCACAAAACACTCTGTTATCGATATCAAGCAGGAATAGGTGTTTTAATCTCCTTTAAATAAAGCGCTTGATAAGACATACGGGGTGAGCCAGAAAAAAGTTCCCACTTTTGAAAATTCATAACACCAAGACTACTTCACGGATTTGAATCATTCAAATTCTAGTTAAAAGTCAAAAGATCAAAGTATTTTTGTGATTTTTCTCGCTGTCCTACCAGCACTAGAAGTATTGGTAAATTCAACTTTATAAAAATTTAATGGATGCAAAATGACGGAAAAAGGGCCTAAAACATTGATCAAATCGAGAAAGGAACTGGTCTCTCAAGAACAAACAGTAGTTCAAAGAAATAACTCTTCAGTCTATGTTATATTACACCCTGCAGGATTATCTTTTGTAAACAATTTAATGATAACTATCAAATCATTAAGGATTTTGGATTTAGTACTTCCTGATTGACTTATTGTTACAGAGGAATACAAGATTTTAATCCTTGTTTGGAAAGATAAGGCGTGCGATCTGTTGCACTCCTTGGAACCAGAAGGTGTGCGCCAAGGCGTGTGAGAGCGATCGCACGCCATTCCCAGTAAGGCCTGAATATGATTAGATAATGGTGCATAACTATGGAGATTTGCATGTAAAAATTTGTTAAAGGAGGAATAAACTAATCAAGAAGAGGGCACTCGCTTATCATTCTCCTTTTGTAAATATTTTGTAGGAAGAGATTTAGAAAGAGGGTTAAAATGTGTTGAAAACCTTTAGCTTGTTTTTTTCTTTTCGATTTTAACAAGAGGTCACAAATAATGCCAAATGTCTTTTTCAGTGAATGTGCATATGCCAAAGGACAGAATCACCCAAGCACATCAAGGTTATGGATTTATTGAATTTATGGGAGAAGAAGATGCTGACTATGCAATTAAAATCATGAACATGATCAAAGTTTATGGAAAACCAATACGAGTCAACAAGGTACATCTTTGGTTCTCATCTTAGATTGATGTCTGAAGGTCTGAATGGACTTTTGAATTATGTTCTGTTTCAAAGATCCGAGCAAACATTATATGAAACTAAGACTGCGTTTACATGATACCGGCAAATTTTGAAAACGATGAAAAATGTGACGGTAGCGAAATTTGAACTAATGTTCACACGATGGCAGAACAATTTGAAAACGGTACAAAATTTGAAGGTAAAAATCCCTTTGCAAGACTTTGATGCCAAAGAAGTGTACCTACGCCCTAAGAATCGATCAGTCTCATTCCAACAGCGGCTGAAATGTTTTGTTTTCATTATTTTCAAATGTTTACATGATGTTGTTTCCAAAATGTGTCGGTTAGAGTTCCGTTTTCAAAATCTACCGTTTTCAAAATCTGCTGGCAAAAAATGTGCCGCTTTTGTGTGAACGTCACATTTTTCACCGTTTTCAAAATGTGCCAGCATCGTGTGAACGCAGTCTAACATTACAATGTGTGTTAGTTAATCAGTAAGGTCTTTATCTGGAAAGATGGTGAGATTACTGTACAACCAGTGTCTCATTTTTTGATGCTACAAGGAATGTGCAATGATAAATAGGCTTTTCTGTGGTAGAAAACATTCAGAAATGGCAATGCGTCTTTGGCTACCCATTGTTATCAATGTGTGTGCAACTTTGGTATGAGTGGGTTGCTTTTTAGATCTTTCTACGTGTTGCAAATGCAAACATTTAACTTTGCACAAACCCTTGAAACTTGAAAAAAATGCTTGTTGCCTTACCTTGTGCACCAAGACTCCTACAACACAGTATGATTCTCATTGGAAAAACAGTGACAAATCAACATTTTTGATCAGGACAATCTACTAATTTTCATCATTCTACAATCCTTTTCAAATTCATGCACCTGGTTTATCAAGAAAACCATCCTTTTGTCATGCATGCTTTTTATCGACATGTTGATATTTCCTTTGACAATCAATGAATAATTTTTTCTTGACAGGCTTCAGCTCATAACAAGAATCTTGATGTTGGTGCAAATGTATTTATTGGCAATCTTGATCCAGAAATTGATGAGAAGCTTTTATATGATACATTTTCAGCATTTGGAGTCATTTTGCAAACACCCAAGGTTGGTATCTATTTTTAGAATGATCTTGTCACTGAGCTGTGTTTGTATCTTAAGAGCAGCATTGAATTAGGAATATCTCTGATTCTTGAATGAATCTAATTTTTATTTTTTAAAAGAAAGGGTCTGTAAAGTTGTCTATAAAAATCAACTTATGAACAAGAATACAATTAGAAATATCTAAATAGATCTGACTGTGTACATGATTTAGACGCAGTTTGTTATATTTAGCAGTCTTACCAAGAGTGTTTTCACTTGTGGCTACAGTTTTCTAGCTTTGTACCATGAAGCGATGTTCAGTAGCAAATAGTTTATTTAAAAAATTTCTTTTGTTTGCAAAAGAAAGATTTTATCAGTAGAATTTATTTCATTTTCAATAATATTGTACCATTGATCAGAAACTGGTTTTATACTTTGAGCTGCTTGGACAGCATTAATGTCTATCATTGAAATTTCTCTACCAGAACTACCAGATTCATATCCAGTAATTTGCATCTTATTTTTATAGATTTAGTTGCAATCTTCCTTGTTTCGCTTCTAGATCATGCGAGATCCAGAAACAGGCAACTCAAAAGGATTTGCATTCATCAATTTTGCAAGTTTTGCTGCTTCTGATGCAGCCATCGAAGCCATGAATGGACAATATTTAAGCAATCGACCAATCAGCGTCTCATATGCGTTCAAAAAAGATTCAAAAGGAGAACGACATGGCTCTGCTGCAGGTTAGATGAATATGTTTCCCTTACAGAAACAAATGTCCTCATGCAGTAACTGTTTACTTTAAATGCAAAATATTTGGAGGTTGGAATATTTTCTGACATTCGAGACATCCAAAATTGTAAATGTCCAAAAGTTTATGTGGTTGAAAACCATGAATTGATTGTTTTCTATAGCTATCGGAAAGTTTCATAAAGATTTCAGAGAATAGACCTAATGGGCAAAGGTTTGTTTTACCCATTTCAAGTCATGTGACCATACTCTTGGGAAATTTTAGTATTATGCTACTCTTTACATTCATGGCACAACTTTGCATGGCACGATTTATTTTAGAGAAGTCAAAACATATTTTATCAAGAGATTGATCACATGACTTGAAATGGGTGTAAACAAACCGTAGCCGATTTCGTCTATTCCTAAGAACATTTGACTTGAGCGACACAATGGATTATGGCTAACTATGGTTTTTAATTAAACATCTTTTTACTTTGTAACCTATAATATGATTTCTTTTCCAACAGAACGTTTACTTGCGGCTCAAAATCCATTAACACAAACAGATCGTCCACATCAGTTATTCGCAGATGCTCCCCCGGTGCAACCTGTTGTTCCTGATGCCCCTCCTGCCATTCCTGGTATTCCTCCGATGATACCAAACATCCCACGTGAGTAGCGTAGCCCTATTTTCTACCTGGTGCCTCCGTAAAAAGTACCCCCGTTTAAAATATCACCAAAACTCGATTATCAAACCTGTCATAAAATTTTTCTCCCGATCTCTTTTAGATATTATCTTTTTTTGGACTTTTTTGGATTTGGATATTTTCTTCCCGATCTTATATGAAGCTAACAGATGACAGTTCATGGGCCTTGAAGATAGTGACAACAAAGGGAAACCAAGACATGGCAACGTCCAGGACATGCTGGACAAAACAGACCCTTTAAGTCTAGCCTCATCGTCACCATTCTAAGACCTTTCTTTCTCCTTAAAGTCTCAAGCTAAAGTTTCCATTTCTTTTGATATTTAGGACCAAATTCGTTATCATTTCTTAGATTATTCTGTTTGAACATTTGTGTATAAAGTAAACCAGATAGAAATATCGATGTAAAATAAGGTGACATGCAATCAAACTAGGAAACAAACAGTACCATACTTGAATAGAACTTGAAAATCGGCCTCTGGATTTTTGAGCATGCTCTTCGAAATAGCAAATTCAAGCGAATATCTAAGAGTATTCATGGAACATCGCACTTCATTTTAATCTCAAACGCATTTGAAATTATCTCCTTTGTCTCTGTTCGCTTTTTTTAAATCCCTGTTCTACAATTTTATTTGAATTTAAAGTTGACACATTTTAAAATTTCTTTTATACAAATTTTCAGCTCCTGGCCCTCCATCAATGCCACCAACGATGCCACCACAAGGATTACCCCCACCTGGTATGATGCCACCTCCTGGCCTACCCCAGTTGCAGCCCCCACAACCTCCATTTATCCCACCACCAATTCCTGCATCATCTGCTCCATCTTCTGCGTCCGAATTCCCCCCAGGAATGGGGCCACCTTCATCAGGAGGTCCAGGTCAGATGCCACCACCTCCACCAGGTCAAAGGCCCTCTGGTCCTCCTCCACCCAGATCACTTATGGTAAGTTATGTTATTCTCAGTAATTCTAAAACATCACATAATCCGGTCAGATGGCATAACAAGCAGAATTCTGCAAGATGTTTGCATAAATGCAACTATATTTCTCTCCTGTGATATTCAAAATAGCAATGACATGTAGTAATTATAATTTGGACCTAACATATTGAACTGTCGTATGAAAAGTTCATTATTTTGAAAGGAAAACGGAAAATTTGGTCCAAGGAATATGCGAGAATTTTGCTTTTGGGTTGATGTAATTGATTATTGAAAACATTCAACACTGTTATATTTCCCTAGAGCTTATTGAAAATGCGTAACTTTGTTTCTTAGATGTTGTCAATATGTGTACTTGGAAGCAATTTGTAACGAGTACTTTATCTCTTTAGCCACCAGGTCGATTGCCGCCTCCAATGCCACCCCCTGGACTCATGCATGGCCGAATGGATGGGCCACCCCCACAAGGCAGAGATACATTCAACCAAAGAGGCTTCCCACCACCTCCCCCTGGAATGGGAGGGTTTCCACCTGGTCCACCACAGAACAGAGGACCACCGCCTGACTCAGGTGGTAACTTTGGACCACCTCCAGGCGGACAGTTTTTCGGTGGCCCGCCGCCGCCACCAGGGCAGTTTGGCCCGCCAAGAGGGCCACCACCTATGGGACAAGGACCACCATTTGGTGGATTCAGAGGTGGCCCACCTGATCACGATGAACAATATGAACACCATGGGAATCCAAGGATGCGAATGCGTAAGTACCGTTCCCTAATTTGTTTGAGATTTGGATGTTTATAGAATTAAATCTTGCTGAAGAAATGGCTATTTAGAAAAATAGATCAAATCACAATCAACACAGGGCATAAAACATCATATTCGGCTGTGAAGTAGTTTTGAAACCTTTCCATAAGGCTGTCAAATCTCTGTTAAAGACTTGTATCCTTTGCCATACAAAATTCCCCTTTGGTGCTTTGAAAGAGATGTTATTAAGAGCGTATAAGATTTATGGACTTTTTGCCTCTCAGACTAAAATTGATGTAATTGCAGAGTACCAATTTTTTACAGCTTGGTAGACTGGTAGAAGAATTTATGGAGGAATTCATGAATTCTCTTTTACGACCCATCAACTGTTCCAATTCGGTTTATTTCGTCATGCTATTTTAAATGCTGATTGCTTTTCTTATTGATTCAAGTTTTCATGTAACTTCATGATCAACGACTGAAGAGTGGAGCATGAATTTTTTTGCTATCTCAAAATAAAGTCCCAAATATCATTAAACTTAGCAAGCTGGGTAAGAAAATTTTCCAAAGTGTAGAAAAGCTCTGTCACCCCTATCCCCTGCATTAGAATGAAAACTTCCTTACTAAATTTAACAAAGACATAACTTTCTCTTTTTACCAGCAATGGATCCAAGGGGGATAAGACCAAGAATGATGCAGCCTCCTCGTCCACCTCCAAGAAACTGAAGAAATATTTTGTAACATACGAACAACAAAGACGCCAAAATGTCATCTTGAAAAGAAGACCAAGTTTATAAAGACCCGTAGAGGCAGCTGTATCACACTGTTTGTCAGAGAAGGACCAGAGAACTGACATTTATTTCAGACATTTGTTGATATTTTGACTTGAGAAAGTTACGGCTTCGACGAGCGATATTTTCACACATTCTATGCGCTAGGTTCGATCGAGTGGCGTTAGAGCTTCTATCGCTATTGTCCATATTCCAAAATTCTTCAAAATGTATAAATCGTTCGATTCCGATTCTTTTTTAGAATATTTAAAAGGCCTATTCAGATCTGAAGATTCATTGATAGAAGCAATGAGTCTCAGTCTCATTAGGCAGTAAACTAGCAGGCAAGCAGTAAACAGGTGTTTTAGAAAAAACGCCCGCAACCCAACTGCACCAATTCAAAAATATGTGTTAGTGAAAACTGAAAAGATTACTACTGGAATCCTAGTCATACGCCTGAATGTATGTCGTTTGAAAACTTTTGTATGCTTTCCCTTTGTAACGAAAGCTAAGAGATTTGGAAGGAAATGTTAAAATGTATCGAAATGCACAGCAGTGACGTTCACAATTTGTCCTCTTCTTTGTTTTCGTGCACAAATCCAGTTGCAGTTAATTCATTCGTTGAAACATAATCGACAGAGTTGTTGTATCGATTCAAGTCATGTGACCATTCTCTTTGGAAGTTTTATTGTCATTATCTCTGCTCATGGTAAGTTTTCATACCACGAAATACCCATGCTAAAGAATTCCAAATACGTTTCATCGAGAAATTGCTTGACTTGAAGTTGGTGTAAATAGATATAAGCTAATTTTGTCTCCAGGGTGTCCAAAAAAATTGAGCCCCGTTTGTGTGGCTACTGTGGAGGAGCTGTAGATTCAATTATCTCGGTTGTTATACCGTTGCGTAGGTCAAGCTTCCACTTAGAGGTTGAGACCTTGCTTGAGTCAATCTGACATGTAATTGCTGGTTTGTGGCAGAGGAAAGGCAAAATTAGTTGTTGCTTCAAAAACGCTACTTCTTTTCTTCTCCAGCAGAGTCAAAAAAGTTTTCAAAAGAGGGTTGTGACTGACATGTATTAAAATTTTCACTACATTTTTTTGTAAGGTTTCTTATGAATAGAAAACATTGCTTACCTGTTAAACCAAAAAAAATTAACTAAGCTAAAGCCCTTTCTTTGACTATGCTTTGACGAGGTGCTGTTTTTGAAGCAACCACTCATTTGGCGTCGTCTCTGCCATAAATCAGCAAAGCAGCCACTCGTCATATTGACTCATGCGAGCTTTCAAACTCTAAGTTGAAGCAGAGATGGTGCCAGGGAAGAAATGCTGGGGGGGGGCAAAAACTGTCAGAGTGCCGACGGCGAGCGAAGCGAGCAAAATTTTTACGGGCCACACCTTTCAGATTGGCTTAAAATGCAACTACACTCTCTAAAAGCATAACAAGCAAGTTACGAGAGTGCCGACAGTGCACAAAAATTTTCAAAAATTCAAATGCCGACGGGGGGCTCAGTGAATTTTTGGGGGGCTCCTGCCCCCCAAGCACCCCCGGTCGCGCCATCCCTGAGTTGAAGCCTGAAATATGCGACTGTGTAAAAACCAAGATAATTGAATCTATAGCTTTTCCACAGCAGCCACACAAACGGGGCACAATTTTTTTGGGACTCCCTGTATTACGAGAAAGAGGATCAGAAGGCGACAGTGACGCGGGCATTGAAAATATAATGAATATCATGTTTTAAATTTAGCTGTCAGTTTGGAAAAGATGTTAAGAGTACTTCTGTGGTTCTTCGAGGAAAGCCAAGAACGCACAAGGACTTTCGTTCAAGTAGAGGAAACTGTGTACGACTGCGGAACTCCTCAATCAGTTATCAGCCATTATGGTTGTTGTTGTTGCTACTTGATACACCAAGCCAAGCATTTCAAGATGGAGTTCCCAGGGGCAGCTGCAGCTGTGGAAGGAAAACAAGCCGAGCAAACTGAACAAAATGGGAACATCAATAAGCGATTTTATCATCAAAAGCAGCAAACATCAAGAGAACGAATGCAATCACTTATCTTTGCAGGTCACTGGCAAGTTTCAAAGAAAGATATCCGTGCAAGAAGCGCTTCAATGTTCAACAATTCGCTGATGAGTGATGTCCAACTCGTTGCTGGGAAAGGGCCTAACAGGTCTCAGATTCCAGCACATAAATATGTTCTTGCTATTTCTTCCCCAGTATTTTACGCCATGTTTTACGGATCATTGTCAAATTCTGAATGCCGTGAAGTCAACATAGAGGACTGTGACTCTGATTCACTTTTAGAAATGTTACGATATTTTTATTGTGATGAAACTCAGCTGTCAACTGATAACGTTTTTGGTACTTTGTACCTTGCAAAAAAATATGTTGTGCCTCATTTAGAAGAATTGTGTGTTGTCTTTTTAGAGAAGAATTTAGATGCAGATAATGCATTGGATATTGTGCCTCAGGCAATATTGTTAAATGAGGAACAGCTGCAGGAACGTTGTTTGGATATTATTGACTGCAGGACCCCACAAGTTTTAGATTCATGCAGTTTCACAGATATTTCAAGAGATCTGTTGAAGTCTGTTCTTGCAAGAGACACACTCTGGGCAGAGGAAATTGATATATTCAAAGCAGTTTTGAGATGGGCTGAAAAGGAATGCAAGAGATCAAATCTTGAGATCACTCCTGCAAATCTAAGAACAGTTGTAGGTGATTGCCTTCATCTGATACGATTCCCAACAATGACTGAGCGTGAATTTGCTGACCATGTTGCAAGATCTGGTTTACTGACTGCTCAAGAAGCATTAGATATATTTCTCTACTTCACCTCAACCAACAAGCCTTTATTGCTATTTCCAGCAATATCCCGCATCGGTCCTGCAATGCACCATGTGAGACGATTTCCTGCAGCAGAAGATGGTATGAGATTTGGGTATTATGGAACTGAAGAGGGGATCAAGTTTCAAACAGACAGGGACATCAGTATTGATGGATTAGGTCTTTATGGTGCAGTGGAAGGGAACAGTGAAGGCAGATACGAAATAATCACACAGATAATAAGAGACAATCAAATTCTAAAACATATGAGATACACATCAACATCAACATTGGAGGAAAATATTTACAAGATCATGTTTGATGAACCTGTGCCAGTAATGAGAGGGGTGTGGCATAGTGTTGTTGTCCGTTTGCAAGGGCCAAGGTCATGGAAGGGTATAGATGGAATGAAGAATATTGTATGTCATGGTGTTACATTTCAATTTGCAGATTATACCGTAAATTCAATCACATCAGAATCTCAAGGACAAATTCCAGATTTACTATTCAGATTAATCTGAATTGTGGATTAGATACTGCAGAGTCAATTTGAATTGTTGAATTATGGTCTGAAAAATTGATAGATCTGTCCATTATGTAGGGCTACATAGGTACTATGCCAATCCTGCATCTAGACAATTTAGAGTCAATTATCTTGTAGATTTAGAATTATTTTTTGTACTTTTAGATGTATATACCGAGAGGGAGCATTTAATCAGTTAAAAGAATTTATTCCTCCAGTTGTTCTCTGATATAGAGACATTGAGTTTTGCAAACTTTCTCAGGAAGGCAGAAAGGAGTTTTTTCTTGTATTTGTTTATGTGTTTGAGTGTAGAATTCCTTCGTTGTCAAATATACAGTAAAGTAGAAGGTTATGGTGTTGCCATGGCCAAGTCAAAAAGGTATCCCATTGAATTTGATGACTTTGACACTTGTTTGTTTCATTGTGTAGCCAAAGAAGCAATGGGTGCAAAGACAATTTTTTAGCCGTTTGTGCAGCCACTCCATATAGCTTTTACTATTCCTTTTTAAATTTCCAACCAAATTCAGGACCCAGGAATGCTTCTGACAAGGATAGGAAGAACTAGGAAGGTTGATGAAGGTAGAATAAGTCATACATGTGACAAAATGCCGGCAAAAAGCAGTCCCTTTTCCCGTAATACAAAGTTGTGTGCTTGCGGAGGTGTGTCATTGAAACTGCGGAGGAAACTGGTTCTGTTTGCACGTGACACATGAGTGAATGAGAGGCGGGAAAATCAGGTGGCCTGTGGCCCAAAGTGAAGGTGGGGAACAAGAGCCTTGCAGCTTGCAGAGAAAAAGTTTAGATACAGAACTGATCAGTCTATCTGGAATAGATGTGGTAATTATTAAGCTTCTTATTTAGATATGTAGCAAATAGGAAGTTTATGTTGTCTGAGTTTAGGCTTGCAACTAAGCTTGAAACAAACGAAAAATGAACTTATTAGCCAAAAAAGCCATTAGGCCCACTCACTCCTATGTAAACTTGTGCACCGGTATAGCTGTTCAAAATAGACAATGCAGAATAAAAGAAGTATCTTTGTGCACACGGGAGATCTTGTTAAAATGCACATTTTTGACAAGATTTGAAAATTGGCCAGTGTTTTGCAGACATTTAACCAATTAATTAACAGTGCTGTAGTGTAGCTCATTCAGGCTCATTCATGCACATGGTTATTGTTTGAAAAAGAAAATATCTGTACACACTTTTTGCAAAGAAAGAAGCCCCATATGGATAAACTGACACATTTGTCCGAAAACTTATGAGCAAAACAAAAAGATAAAACAATGTTACCAGTGTTACCAGTCTGCAAAGTACTGCATATGCGCAAGCAGGATTTCTTGATGAAAATGGCAAACAGCTATATTATGGTGCACCAGGAATTTCAAAAGAATGTTTTTGAACAAGCAGTGTCATGCATCCTGGTCTAGAATGTAACCATCATTGGTCTACCTAAGCTTGTCATCAAATTTGACCTTGCAACAATTTCATGAGAATTTTCTTCATTCCAGATAACAGTTCCAAAAGATGACTGGTATAGTGGATGGATGGTTTTATGAAAGAAGTCATACATTTCCAGGACAAACTTTTGGTTTAGAAGTTGAAGAAGTTCTTTTCACTGGGAAATCAAAGTTTCAAGATGTTCTCGTTTTTAAAAGGTAACAACTTGGGACATGAAGTGTTATTTTCATGAATCTTTTCTCAGGTATACTTACACCATATGGTTCTCTTCTTTAAGGTGCCCTGGTACTTATATTGGGATTTTTGAGAGTTGCTCTATTGGATGCAACCATTCCAATGATTTTAGTTGATGGAACTCATTAATTTGTAAAGAAGTCACAAGTGCAAAAATGAAAGTTTAGAACTATTTACCTGTTTCCTGTAGTAACACTTTTTACCTAATGAGTTTTACTAGTGAATCAAATTGACATAAAGCTTTGATAAGAGCTAACTTTGGTTGGTAAGCTGGCCAGAAAAAGTGGTGGTAAATTTTGTTACTGCTATATACTTTGTAACAAGTCCTGCATTAGAACCTGTTGAATAAATTCTTTGATTTTCAATGTGTTTGAGATATAAAATGACACTTTCCATTTTCTTGCAGTAAAACATATGGAATTGTTCTTGTCCTTGATGGTATTATACAAGCAAGTTCCAGAGATGAATTTTCTTATCAAGAAATGATCAGCCATCTTCCCTTAAATTCACATCCAGATCCAAAGAAGGTAATCAAACAAAATCCAATCATATCATGCTGAAGATAAGAAACGTTTTACCAATGTACATTGGATTCTTTGGCTCCGTTTACACGATACCATTTTCATTTCATATCGGATTGGTTTCATATCAGATTGGCCTTCTGTTTACACGATACCATTTTCATTTCATATCGGATTGGTTTCATATCAGATTGGCCTTCTGTTTACACGATACCATTTTCATTTCATATCGGATTGGCCTCCTGTTTACATGAGAATGCACCAATCCGATATGCTTCATACCGTTTTCGCGTTTTCAACTGAAAACGCTCTGAAAGTGGCATGAAACCAATCCGATATCGTGTAAACGTTCAAATACGATATCAACTCAGTATGGAGCCTCATTATCAATTCTACTAGCCTCAAGTCCATTGGGGGAGCTGCGCAGAATGCGCAGTGGAACCATTACCGACTATGGTGAAACCATTACAGTGCAAGGCGAAATGGTATCGTGTAAACAGAACCCCAATCCGCTATGAAATGAAAACGGCATCATGTAAACAGGAGAAATTTTCATATCAGATTGCCTTACCCAATCCGATATGAAATGAAAACGGTATCGTGTAAACGGGGCCTTAAATCAAGCTCTTATAAAGATGCTTTTGAATTGTTTGTTTAAAGGTAATGCATCTACATAAACAGTTCCTTACTACGACTGTGTTTGGTTTAATTTTCTATTCTATTTTTATTGTTATCTTCTTGTGTCTCCCTCCATGACTTTTACTTTCAGCAAATGTTAGATGAAATATTTACACACAATAAGGCCAATGTATAAATCTCAACAATCCAGAAACTTGAAAGACACCACTCATTTGTTTTTAACAGACAAATTGTAGAAAATGCTTATGTACCCATTGACTCTCTACACAATGATAAAGTTTAGGCATGATGGAACGAACAGCACATGTCACAGCTAATTAGATATTTTCTAGTTGGCCTGGGTGAGGTTTTGACCATGCCAGTTCTATTCAACCACATTGGTTCCCTTTATTTTTGATGCAGGTTTTGATAATTGGTGGAGGGGATGGAGGAGTGGCAAGAGAAGTTGTGAAACATCCTGCTGTAGAAATGGTGGATTTGTCTGAAATTGATGAGGTAATTTTTATTTCAATTTTACACAATATTCAACCAGATATTACAAAAATATCATTGATGGCATACTTAGGAAGCCAATGAATACTTAGAATGTGAAAGTAGGAGGCATACTTAGAATGTGAAAGTCAATGAGTCGTAGTTTGAGCGTCCATCGGTCTATCAATTGCGATAAGTATACGAATATGGAATCAGTCTTGATTGAGACGTTCTACACATCACATCACCTCTTTACGGTAGAGGATGCAAAGAGAATCTTTTATTACTTCATAACTGATTTGAGGCTTTAATGAGCTTTTGATTGTCTTAACCCACGTCGACATTTCGGAATTCCCTTTGTTAATGATATTCTGGCCTCGCAAAAATTTGATTATTTGATCTAGCGTTTGCGATCTGGACATCGCTGTTTTCGCAAGTTGTTTTGCGGTGTTTTCGTTGAATGTATTGTGAACCCTGGGATTTATACCAGGTTTTTTTCATAATTAGCATCATATGCTAGAAATCTGTTCGTATTTTGCAAGCTTTAGTGGGATATTTTTGTGACTCAAGAAAACACGCTGCAATATGATCCATGATCAGTTAGATATTCAGGCGGCAAATCCTGGAATGAAATCCCATATATAATCAAACAAACTCCTTCCATTATGATTTTTCGCCTTAGGCTCAAATCGCATTTGTTCCCTACAAAATGCCAAATAAATTGAAATATTTGTTTGTTATTCAATCTCAATATTTTCAAATATAAGTAAGATGAAACGGTAGGCTTTTGGGAATAGGGGGTGATCTCTCCTCGATTAGTTTAGTTTTTGAGAAAGCCCTTCCTTTAAGAAATTCCCTTACATACAATAAATATATATCTCTTTTCTCGTTTGTTGTTTATCTTCTCTATTATTTTTGTATTTTAGTTGTAGTTGTAATTAATATTTTAATTTATTGTATGAAATGGGATTTTCAAATGAATGAAACTGAAACTGAGCTGAAACTGTTAAGTCTCTCCACTTACTGTTCTGTTGCTGACAAAAACCTGCGAAATTTCATTTCAATATTCTTCTTTATCCCCACGAAAACATAAATTTTAAAATTTCGATGAAGATCGTATCACCTGTTTCTTTGAACATGAATTCAAAGAAACTTGCGCTATTTCGCTATGATTCTACCAGTGGACATTCCTGAAATATTTGATACTTACAGGATTTTTTTTCTCTTCTTTTTCAAGAATTCAGGCAAATTACGAAAAAAGTGTTAAAACCGTCATTATTTCTAAATTCAAGCGGTAATGCCGCGGCCCCACATCAGCTGTAAAGCTGCTAGATTTGCTTGCTTGCTAACTTGCTTCGCTTACGAACCTGAAGCACCCAGAACCTTAATATAAGCTAGATTAGGACTGATAATATTGTAAATATATGATTCTAGAACCAGAAATATCGTCACCACGTTTCGAGCGTGTACTCGTTATCAAGTCTTTGTTAATGTCGTCGCTCGAGACGTCGTGTTTGTGAAGATCTACGCTACTTTTGGTACTTAAACCATTTATTTACAATATGATCGTTTAATTACTTTAGTACCACACGCAACAAACTGATGGATAGTTGGTAGCAATTACTAGCACTCAACGTAATAAGTCTAACTAGGCATTAGACGGGCATTAAAATAGTGATCATTCAGGACAATCTTTTTCGAATATTCATGGAAAGTCAAAGTGAGCAACGGATGAAGGAATCTACGAAGTCTTACTTCATACGTTATACGAATGATAAACTGAACTCTATACGAATCTGTTGGTTTCTGGTGGGCCATTTCAAAGCCGGAAACTGGAAACTTTCACATAGAAATGTAAAGTAGTGTTGCTCTATCGAGGCTCTCTTGTGGAACAGCTAAAAGTTCTATTCTGTTAATATTTGCATGACGTCCTTGCATGGGTTAGCGGTAGACTGATGACGATGAGTCCCTTGTATCCCTGCGGTAAACCTTGCTCAAGAGGGACTCATCATGAAACAGAAACAGTAAACAAATTGGCCCTATTTTCTTCAATCATCATTGGAATTACGAAAGAATCACGGCTTCGAATCTCTATCCCATGGGAGTGTTCTCAATTTTTCAATCGAATCGAAAATTCTATCACGTTTACACGTTAACAATAGTAATTCACAAATCTCGCAATCTGATTGGTACTGAAGAAATTGCTCAGTTTGGGCCTAAATAGGCCATGTTTTTCAGAGTAATACTATGAGTCTCTCTTGACCGAAGCGCCATCATCAAGTCAAAGAGCACAGGGAAACAAGAGACTCATCGTCAAATGTCTAGGTCAGGGGGTCACTTCGAAGCCACTTCAAATTAAACTTTTCCCAAGAAATGTATAATAGTATTGCTCTATCGAGGCTCTCTTGTGGAACTAAATAGGTTCGTTCTCTTTATACTTGTATGAAGTTTTTACGTGAGTTATGATTAATTATTCACACAGAAAACTCTTCTCGCTTGTTTCGACAGATTAGAGCCTACTTTCCTAACTCCCGATCATGTGCTAACGTCAGATTTACGATTTTTTTGAAACAATCAGATGTTTTTCTCTTCAAAGCAAAGAAAACCTGCAGAAGGATAAATACTCTTGGCTATTTTATATGAATCTATTCAGACTTTCTTAATCTGGTTTTGCAGATGGTCGAGAAAGCAAGGAGTAGGCTCTAAATTTTTTAGGAGGAGGATTCGTGCCTATTATTCTGCGACCTATTTCTTTGAAGTGAATGGATTTAAAAAGGGTTCAGCTATGTTCCCATAATTCTACCGTTAGACTTTCCTTGAGTTGATGGGAACAGTAGAATTGACCATTGCGACAATTAAAAAAAGGAGACTGCGGAGAGCGGTTTGTTCGGGTAAATGGCTGCCACGAAGCCGCTACGAATGATAAATTTTCTCTCAAACAAAAATTGTCAGTTTAAATTCATGGTTGAAACTACGTAGCCGCAAGGAAGTCCCATCACTCGTATGCCATGTAATGAAAGGGAGACCTCACATCAACAGCTGTGGCGGGAAAGCGGTAGGGTATTCGACAGATCAGAATGTCAAAAGCAAAATGAAGTTTCGATATGGTTCCTGGCAATTTGATAAAATTCCTGATGACAAAGCTGTGGAATGAAATGAGGTCACTTACGCATTTGTTTTGTTATATTGAGAAAAGGTTCGCTTCGAATGACAGTGAGAGGGATTTTGAAAAATCTAGCAAACTGCAACAACTTAATTTGCCTTTCTTTTGCCATAAATCAGGATTCACTCGTCAAATTGGCTAAAAATGGTCTCAAACTCTAACTCTAAGCCTGACCTATGCAATCGTGTAAAGACCGAGACAATCAAAGCTACAGCTCCCCCACAGCGGCTACATAAACGGGACATTTGTATACCTCAAGCTCCCTTTGTTTTGCCTAGGCCAAAAATGAATCATGTTCAACTATTTCTCTTAAGTCTTTCCACTGCAAACTGGCGAACAGACAGATCCGTCCTTTCCCTTCAATATTCTTTCGTTCAAGTGACTTTTGAGATCCTCAACAATCAGATTCTTGGTCTGCCAAAAGTCAGTCGAGAGCCTCAACAGTCAGATTCTTCGAGCCAAAACAATCAGATGAAACAAACTGGTTTAACTAAAATGATTTTCTTTTTTAGATGGTTGTTGACGTCAGCAAAAAATATATCCCAGAAATGGCTTCTGGTTTTTCAAGCAACAAACTAACGCTTCATATCAGCGATGGATTCAAATTCTTGGAAGACCATCCTAAAAAGTATGACGTCATAATTGCTGATATCAGCGATCCCGAAGGTATGTGACATAACTTCGTTTGCTTGCCTATGTTTACTTAAACAAATGGACCTTAAGTTATTCTACCAAAATGTCTGGATTGAGCGACATTATTACAAACTTTTTTGCTACAATAGGTTCGATTGAGTTACGCTGGATTCTATCACAGTTGTTCACATTCGAAAATTCTACAAAAGACATTGTTCGATTCAAATTCTCTCTTAGTATACGTCGAATTTCTTGCCACAGTACACGTTTTTTTTATAAGAAACTAGGATCAGGCCATAGTACTAAAAGTTTCTTAATTTAACAAGAAATTTTGTCCATTTTAGTACTAAAAGTTTCTTAATTGGTTTCTTATTTTTTGAATGCATGAATTGTCAATGTGGTCGCTAACACTGCTACAGATATGTTTCTTGATATTCAAAACATCCTATAGGAATAAACAGTGTTCTGTTATGTTGAAAATACAAATGGTTAGATAATATTTCCCAATAATAAACGTTCAACGATCTATTTGCTATAAAATTCATGCTTTTAACTGTGAAAAGTTTCTTAGCACTTCTCAGACATAGTACTAGAGTTTCTTAAAATTTCCGCCATCTTAGTACTAGTTTCTTATAAACCAGTTTCTTATAAAAAAAACGTGTAGTCCTATTGTTTAGAGGATTTTAATGATATTGTTGTTCATATGTTTTCTTTTAGGCCCTGCAGAGCGATTATTCGGTGAATCCTTTTATGTTTTAATGAAGAATGCTTTGAAAGAGGACGGACTCCTTTGTGTACAAGGTACGTGCAGGGCTTTTCTATATGAGGGTGAAAGCGCCTTGGTAGCACCTGGTTTAAACCTCCTCTATTTATCATTCGGCTGTTTTGATTCTAGCTTATCGGATACGACTGAGAGAGTCAAAAATGGCCCGGCGTTTGAAGGCAACGGCTTCCTGGATGTATAAGCAATGATATTTTGCAATATTTTATTGAACAGCTAATATGTTCAATCACTTTCAAAATTTTATCTGGCTGAAGTCGGTGACTCTGTTCAGATTTTATAAGGGAGTTCCTCAAAAAACTTCTTTTTTAAAGCCTTAAAAAACTTGCTAAAATTACGAGCAAGATTCCCTGATGTGTTTCCTGACAGCATTTACTTAAACATCTGCTTTCTTCTTGGGAATAATGAAAAAGTCTTCCTCTAGTATAAATAACTTATTCATTGGGATTCCATTCTCCCGAGAGAACAAAATATTTGACTTCTTGCAGAAAATCTTCCATATGGAGGGAAGGAATGGCCGATTATAGCTGGGTAATTACTGAACATGATTGGACATATCGGGAATAAAACAAGACAGTTTTCAATAAAACAAGACAGTTTTCAGTAATCATTGCTTTCATATTCAGGGAGCAGCATTTTTTCAAACGCCAGCTATGTCAAAATCAAGTTAGTTTCCAAAGAAATGGTTCTTGCGTCATATTAGAATTTTTGCTAAAATTTTTTAAGGACTAGCAGTGCTCTCTATTCATAGGAGAGCACTTTCTACCTTTTAAAAAGTAAGATGGAAATTTTAATATGATACCAGAGTCCTTTCGTTGAAAATTTACTTGATTTTAACATTGCTGGAGAACAATAGAAGTGCTGTTTTTGAAGCAGCCATTTATGTTGCCTTTTCTCTACCATAAATCAGCAACCACGTGTCGGATTGACTCAAACAAGGTCTCAAAATCTATATCGAAACCTGACCTTGCAACGATGTAAAAACCAAGATAACTAAATGAACAGCTCCTCCACAGTAGCCACACAAACGGGGCAAAGTTATTTTAAGACACCCTGTATTTTAAGAATCCTTACTGAGCTGTTGCTCTCTTTATTTTACAGGAGAGTCATTTTGGATAGATCTTCCACTTATCAAGGATATTCTGGCATTTAGCCGGAAACACTTTCCAGTTGTTTCCTATGCACATACAATGGTACCAACATACACTACTGGTGTCATAGGATTTGTACTTTGCAGCAAAAATAAGGTATATGTATTTGTATATATTCATGCATTCCTGGCGACGCGTTTTTGCAAGGCCGCGTTTTTGTTCAGTGCAAGGCCGCGTGTTTTTGGCGTCACAGCAACTACTTTAGGCCTTTAGGATTTACAATAAAGTCAACGACATGACAGTAAAAAATTTTTGTTTGAGTGAATGCGACGAGCCAAAAATTTTGAAGCTATCAGGTATAAAATTCATGTTAACCAATTTTGTATTGTACAGAAAAACATAAAGCCCTCGGTCTGTACTTTTAAGACCTCCTACTTGATATTTTCCCTTACAACACAAAACCGGTTAGTATGCGCATGGTACCAAATTGTATAACATACATTATTATATTTTCTTCCATAGTTACAGATGTTTCCTTTTTTTGCACTTCTTAACAGTCATATTTTCGTCGTAGGAAACAAATTTTCGATGTCCAGTTCGAACATTTTCAAGCGATGAAAAGTCGAAATTGAATCTCCGATATTATAATGAAGATGTCCATAAGTCGTCGTTTGTTTTTCCAGACTATGTCACAAAGGTAAGACCCCTTTTTGGTAGAACAAAATCACTCAATTTGATAGATTTATGAACAGGAATGGTGCCCAGATCGATTCTTGAAGAACAGTAATGCTTTGTGACCTCCTATACTGGGTTAGTCAATGAATACAATGAATACAGTAAACCTTAGCCATTCTGCAAAAGAGCCTGGATCAAGCGTTATTTTATACAATTTTATACGCGAAGTTCAATCGAGTGGCGTTAGAGCTTCTATCAGTATTGTGCACATTCGAACATTCTTCAAAATGCATCAAAGGGTCGTTCGATTCAGATTCGTGTTTAGAATAGCTAAAAGGTCTATTTCTGTTCGCAACTCCTCCGCTCCATCAAGAATATCAAGTGATCTTGAGCATGTTCAAATAGATTTTAAAATTTACATGAATGAAAGTTGGCCGCTCCATTCTGAAATTATGTTGGATTTTCTTGAGAAATCCCCTTTAAGAATCTTTAAAAAACGGTAGAAAATCTTTCTAGTTCATTTCATTAATTTTTGAAATGTCATTTTATCATGTTTAAACACAAAACCCTATCGACTGAAAAAACTGTACAAATATCTAGTTACATATATACAAAATCTTAGAAATTTTCTGGTCTTCCTAGTGATCGTGCTTCGGGAAGGATGCTAATTTTGCAGGAAGTCCTTCAGTGTGGTTTTGAACATGGTAATCGTGGAACTCGTTCTGATTTCTAATGGGATTTCATTCCACGGCTTTGCACCAAATTTTGAATTTTGGTAAATAGCTAGTATGATAATGAAAATTACGTGTTCAACTTTGGACCATTCGTGGACAGTTTCACGTAACATCTGATTTGAGGCACGTTTTCAGATATCATTTTTTTTTTGTCGCAGGAGCTTGGTTTGTCATAAGACGAAAGAAGACGCCAGAAAACTATCGTATATTCTAATAGTAAAATGAACAACAAGACAACAAACTGTAAAAAAATGGAGATGAGATACTGAATAAGATGAAGCTACAAACCATTCGTGACGCATAAAATCACAGGCGAGTGAATTTTTCAGAAATAACTTTTTATTTAGATTTTTTAAAATGATATGAAATGAATCCTTTGTGTAATGACTTTGAAAAAGTTGTTCTAGACATCGTTGAGCAAAATCCTGTAGAATTACAATTAAACTGGGTTTCTTTTTCATCTCGGCTGTACAGCGTGCTCCACAAAAGTTGTGCCCCGTTCGTGTGGCTGCTGTGGAGGAGCTGTGATTTCAAATTGTCTCGGTTTGTACACAATTGCATGGAATGAGCCTCAACTTACAGTTTGAGACCTCGTATGAGTCAATCTGACAAGTGATGGCTTTTTTATGAGGGAGAAAATGGAAAGAATATGTGGACGCTTCACATACAGTAGTGGGTGGAATAGACTTTCAGCTCTTCTGCAAAAGAGCCTGGATCGAGCCTTATGGCCGCGTCTGCACGTATACGAATATTTTTCGAACGCATCTTTTTGTGTCCGCATAAGAATATCCTTGTCCACACGAGGAGCGTTTTGGAAAAAATCTTCGTCCACACCAAGACGCTGCTACGTTCAAAATTCGATATTCCAATTTCGACAAAAGAAAACAGACAAGCAAAATGCCCTCGTGGAATCCCCGAAGACCCGAGCCCATGCTCTGATATGTAGTAGATCGAAGCTGCGACGTCAGCGTTTTCGAAAAGCTCTGTTTTTACCCGTCCACACGACAACATGAAAACTGCATTCTCAAAAAGTATCTTGTGAGCAAAGAAAACATAGATATATTCGACTTAACGAAAGTTCGTTTGTTGCGAAATTGCTTAAAAGAAGCCTAATAACTCCATCCAATCGAAAGAGATCTCTCGATGTTTACAGGAAATCAATTTTCAAACAAACAACAAAGATTTCTGAGCCCATGTTCAATAAATGTCCAGGTGCCATCCGATAACTGTGAAAGATTGTATGTTTTAAATTGTTCGGCTTGGGAAGTTTCGTTTCTTCACAATTTGATGAAGTGTTTTAGGCTTTTCTTCAAGCATTTTGCTAGCAAAGGATTTTCATGCAGTCGAGTTTACCTGTAGTTTCATTACTCAATATAGAACAAGATAAATCCCACAGATATACCAACCTTTCTTCTGTTAACCAAGATTCTGTCAACCAAGATTCGATTTATTCAAATTTCAAATCTAAAATTTTTCAGATCTCTAAATCTTCTTTTGGCGCACCCGCTAGCTGGCCGCTCATAGACACATTAGGAACTGTAGCTGTGATAAGCCCTCTACATTTCACGTCGTAGCTAATTTCAATTTCTCTTTAAGTATACTCATTCCGCCCAACAAATTTCGGTGTCATTTTTGATTGGCTTAAGAGGGATTGGCTCTATTTTTCAGGCTATGCAGTAGAAACATTAGAATAGTAGCTGTCATACGACTTTTACTTTTCACCCTTATCTTGTTTCGATTTCTCTTCCTAACCCTAACCTGAACCATAACCCTAAACCCTAACCATAAACCTAACCCTAACTCATCATGTTTCAACTTTCCTTCACCAAATTAAGGGAAACAGGCCGTCTTTCTCGTGCACTGTAGAAGACACATTAGGAATATTAATTGTCGCATGATCTGTGTGGCTGGCTGGCCTCTGGTCCAATTCTCATGGCTAAATCCTAATCTTATGCTAATGGTGCGCATGAATTTTAAACGTTATCTCCCAGACTTTCAGAAACACAGGCCATATTTTCCATGAAGGGTCTTTTGATAAAGGCTGGAAACTTCAGCTAATTGCTTTAGTGTGAAAACTCTAAGTGCTGTTATGAAAGTTTCCAGTTTTAGATGATGCTTTGGATTTAATGACCCTGCAGGACTTTTCTCATTTTCTCTGCTGCAAGACTCGCCAGTTGGTTATTCAGCGGCGGTCACTGTGCCAAATTTTGAAAGAGGGTAAGATATTTTTTGAATCATGTTGTTTTTAAACAAAGATTTTGTTCTAGCAAACGCTGGGAGAAACCACACCACATCGCTCTTTAGTGTCCGCACTGGCATTATTTGCCAATTTATGACTCAGTTTAGTTGGCAGATCGTATGCTATCGAATGTATGTAAACAAATAAAACTTTGTTTATGCCGGATAATTACGAAAAGTTTGCTTGTTTGGTGAGCTGTAAAATAAAAAAGTCTGTGGCTGATATTGAAAATTAGAAATGTTGATCTATTAATCGAAGGCCAACTTTGATGTGAACATTTTGTTTGGTAAAATCACTTTCTTTGTTTTTTCC
The DNA here is from genome assembly GCA_964020215.1 of Aurelia sp. 3 sensu Dawson et al. (2005). Taxonomy (NCBI): domain Eukaryota; kingdom Metazoa; phylum Cnidaria; class Scyphozoa; order Semaeostomeae; family Ulmaridae; genus Aurelia; species Aurelia sp. 3 sensu Dawson et al. (2005). Next base: position 512,908 of record OZ026584.1, read on the forward strand.
GGCGCCAGGTAAGCTGCAGTTTATGTGGCGTTTTTAGTGACTGCTTTTTCTGTGTTTCCATTGAAAATAGTGCATCCGTTTTCAAACCATTGTTTTAAAAAAACAATGCCTCCGTTTTCAAATCACTCCACTATGAACAGGGTTTTCAAGTGTCTCCGTTTTCGATCAATTTAATGTGGACCTGCAAGGTCAATACGGAGACATTCCATTCTATTTTTATTCTGAGTAATGTAAACGTAGCCCTAGGTACGCGGTTGCCTTTTCTAAAAATTTGGAGCCTATGTTTTACAAGACCTCGAAGTTTGATGGGACTAAATTGATCCGTTACTCCTTCTCTTACGTCTCCATCTTGTACATTTTCTGTTAAACCTTTGATATTCATCTTTTACTTCAATATATCTTTCTCTTATATCTTCCAATGCGGCCTCCAAGATTCGTATTCTTTCGTTCATTGTGAAATACGGACTCTTGAAATCAAGAAAATATTTCCCATGTCTCGTCTCAGCTATTTCCCAATCTTTACTCTTACTAATTTCATCAAGACTTAGTTCCGGTTTCATATCAGTTCGTACTTCCGGTTTTGCATCCGGTTTCCTACCTCTTCGTAGCTCCTGTTTCGCACCTGGTCTTGTATCCTTCCATGCATCCGGTTTCGCATCATCCGGACTCATACATGTTACTATATGCGTCTTCCCTTCTATTCGCTTGCCTGTTTCTGCATCCACTTTCGCATAGGTTGTGATGTCCGCTTTTGTTTCAGTTTTATCCGGTTCTAACAACGGACTTATTCTTGCCAATACGGTTGATTTATAATACTTGTGATTTCTTGCTGATATATTTTCATGATTTTCCAAATTTGATTCAGAAATTAATGAGACAATATCTTTTGACATTTCTGCCATCTCAATATTCTCCTGAAGAAGAGAAGCGGTCCAGTTTCTGTCATGTTTCTCAATGTTAATATTTTTCATTGAATCTTCTTGGAGAATATTTCCTTGATTATGTAGTTTGGTCACTTTCTTACTTCTTGGTCGGAGTTTCCTGAAATATCCTGCCGATTGAACGTCGTTTTCAATCTGTGAATTGATTGATTCATCCACATCAAGACAGGTTTGTTCGTAGTCACGTTCATTTTGCGTGTTTACTTCCATTGATTCTTGGCTCGGTGTCTTATTCCAACTGAAGTTTACAATACTCAAATCATTTTCTTCACTGCATGCATCAACATCTTCCTTTCCATGCAGACCGCTGTACTCCGCATTCTCACTCTCATTTGCATTGATTTGAAGGTAATTTCCTGTCTCACTATCGAAGATCTGTCCATCATGCCTTGCTATATCATCAAATTTTTCTCGGTTCTCGTTTTTGTTGCAAATGTTATTATTTTCGAACTCGTTATTTCTCTGTCGTAATTGAATTTCATGTTGCTGCATAACAGCTGCGAGAACTTCTAGTTTGTTCATCATCTTCAATCCTCTGCTGCTAGGAATGAATGAAATAACGTCTGTGAAATTGTCGGTGGTATATAATCAAACGAATAAATTGTTACAACTATTACGCTGCTTACAAAATTTCCCAATGATATCTTAGAACGATATCCCGGGGGGCAAAAGGCTGAGTCCGCTCCGAGGCCATTACATAGAGACGAAGAGACAACTGGCAAGCATTGAAGTAACAAGCAATAATTATTTGTTAACGCAGGCTATGTATATGGGCAACCCTACTGCTGATGTAGGCCTGCGGCATTACGGCTTGCGCCCTCAGAGTTGCCTCTGATTCCAACTTTAAAAAGATAAGTGTGAAATTCAACGAAGCATTTCTTTCAACTGAATGGCTTCAGAGAAACTTTAGCTTGTTCGCTATGATTCTGCCGTTGGACTTTTTCGAAATCTTCGATATTTTCACAACTGGTTCGAAAATTCAAGAAAAATTTTCAAAAAATATTAAAATGTTTGCAATTTCTAAACCATTTAAACCAACATGAAATAATTTCCAAGAAAACCATGTTTACAACGTCAACGAAATGAACATGGTATCAAGCAAAACTCTGTCACTTTTTTGGTTCATGATTTAGAAATTTGATGACGTAACATCCTAAAATCAACTGAAATTTTGAACGGGCTGTGATTTGAAAAGAATATTTAAAATTTCTGAAAAGTCTAAAGGTAGAATTTTGGATAGAAACTTAAAGTTTCTTTTAAGCCATTCAGTTTTAAGAAGTATGTCATATGAACATTTAGAACCCAGGCTCTGAGTACTCGTTTACCGACCTCGGAAGGATGGACAGCTGAGTTGGCTAATTACTTGTGGTTTTAGTTTCGACTATTGGATTCAAGCCTACCTGGGTAGCCCACACAAGATTCGAAACACTGCGCCTTAACCTCTCTGCCAAACAACACAACTGATTTGTTTGAAGAAAATTGGTTTGCGAAGAAAGGAATAAATATACTCACTTTGATCGAATTTTGGAAAACTTTGACAGAAAATTGTTCATCGGTTGTTAGAGTTGTACTTTTGAACATCAATATGCTTTCATCTCTTCAATTTTAAGTTTGTATCATTATTCATCATAATCCAGTCACATTTCTTGTCAAGATCATTTCTTGTGTATCGTAAATAGATGAATAGATATCGTAAATAAACAAAAACAGAAGCTGATCTGAAACTCAATTAAAGACTTTGATTTCGTCTACAACTCGATTTGCTCGAGTACACCATTTGCTTCCTTATCTTCTCAAAACAAAGGTTGTATGATTGCTGTTTAAAATCCAGTCACACGTCTTCTTGAGATCAATTCTTGTGTATCATAAATGGGATAAACTTAAACACACGCTGATCTGAAGCTCATCTGCAAACTGGTTGAAAACTCTGTTTTCTTCGATAACTCGATTTGCTTGAGTACACCGTGTGCTAGACGTTATCTCCTTGAACCGAATCTTTATCAAAACCATTCGCGCTTTTTCACGAGCTTTTTCATAAAAATAAAACTGAAGTCAAATCCATTCAATCTGAAGCTCACTCTAAATGTTTTTATTCGCTTTACAGCTGGCTTCGTGTTAATAGCCGTGTGCGACTGGTATAAGGGCTTCATTAGACATAACTGCTTCTTGGTTCAGTCTACCCGCCATGTTCATTAGATATTCATTCAACCTTGTTACATGCTTAGTTAAGCTTGAGAAATACTCAATACCACCATCATAATCATCACAACTATAAGGGTGCTCAAAGAACTTCGACAAATACTCAATACTACCATCATAATAATTACATTTTAAGGGTGCCCAAAGAACGTCAACAAATAGTCAATAGCAGAGTTATCACTTTTCTCCGAGCGCACTTTTCCAATCCGTTTCTCTTTCCAAGGGTGTCAGGACACGGACTTTTTGATTGATTATTTATTCACCTTGTTTTGATCCTTGTATCTTGTTTTCTTATCTTGTTTTCTGCTCTGTCGTTACCTTCAAACTGATGTGTGCAAATGAACATGGGTTTAGGCCTAAACACTTTCAAATTATTCGAATATTACCTCCATGTATTTCTGTGTCCCAGTGTGCCTTTTTTGTGATTTAAATGTCTACTTTTGGAGAATTTTGAGGAGAAATAATGCATAAAAGGATGAATTTTATTAGCATTAAAAGATCAATTCAAGCAGGAATTATTGAAATTTACGGCAAATTTTTGATTGATATATTCACTCACTGATTGTGTTGATTGCAACCTTGGATTTCCAAATATGGCAAAATTTTAGTAACTTAGGAGTTAACTCGGTCATATGATACATAGATTTACGTTCCTACAACTTTTGTTGGTGCTGTTGTTGTTGATAGTTTTATCGTTGGAAATGGATTTGAACATGCCCATCATGTCGTCTGGTTATTGAGAAGCAGTGACCTATCCAATGGAGATTCGTTCTTTACCGGTACGTAAGCCCTGGATCACTGCAGTGTTATTTTTGATGAAATGAAAGACTGTTCTTTTGTTTGTTTGTTTGTTTGTTTGTTTGTTTGGTTGTTTGGTTGTTTGTATCATTAATTTTTTCTTCGCATGAATCGAACTAAAGGCCCATTTCCACTTCAATCGCAATTCACAAAAAGTATGCGATTTGCGAATTCCGAATTCAAAAAGCCTGCGAATTTAATACACACTTCAAATTTATTCGCACGAATTTACAGGAGTTAACAGTTTTCTTTTTGCAGATCACTGTGTTTTATGCTGCTAAGGCTATTTCAAAATTTTGTACCACAAATCATTTGCCAACGAAAGACTGTTACAGTCACTTTCGGAATATATCCAATTCCATGTGTGTTTGTAGAAAACATGAAAATTCTCTTTGAGGGCACGCAATAAATAAGTAGCTGCGGGAGCGCTAGAAAGCATGGCTTATCTACAACAAACGAATTTCTCTATACTTGCGACGTCCAGTTGGCGAGGGTCAAATTGCTCTCACATTTCTTAAGAAAAGACTTTCATTGAAATATTAGTGATTTGAAATATTATGCAAGTTACAAAGTTCATCTAACTACAATATATGTAAATTTATGTTCAGTGGCGTAGGTTCAGAAACCAATTGATGGAAGATAGGATTCAAATGTTTTAGCCGACGTTAGCTCGTGGCCCATGGCCGGAAAACTTCAAAGCTCCATTTTCACCGACCAACCAGATGGCGAAGAAGCGAAGAAGACAGAAGAAATCTTCACAGGTTTCTTTTGTCTTCTTCGCTTGTTCACCGTCCGATTGGTCCTTGAAAATGAGGCTTTGGAGGTTTTTGGCCAAGGGCCACGAGCAAGACATCTTCTTACAAATTTGATTCCTAGATTGATGGAGACATGTGGTGGAAAGTTCCAGAAATTTCATTGAATATCAATTTTAAGTGTGATTGTGAGTTGATTAAATGTTGGCGTCATGACATGGATTTATCTCTAAAAACCAGATGTCTCTGAAGAAATGCAAACATTGCAATATTCCCCCATTTCATAGCTCAAAAGATTGAAAGATGTTTTACGATTTTAGATGAAATTGTTTCTCCAATCTCCTTCATTCTCATTGAATTTTGAATTTTTCACGTGGAGCTCGGCAAGTGGAGCCCGGCAAGTTGATAGCCGAGAATGCGCCCAAGCAGGTTTCCACAAGAATATTCGGGACAAGGTTTCCACAAGAATACGAGGGACAGGGTTTCCACAAGAATACGAGGGACAAAGTTTCCACAAGAATACAAGGGATCTGGAACGAGATCCCAAAGCAATACCAGATTCTGCCTCATTGAGCTCTTTCAGAGTAAGATTGAAGGAGTTCTCGAGGTAGAGCGACGCAAACACAAGCCCTTGGAAGAGCAGCCTTATTTCTTTAACTTAATATGTTATAGTTGCTTTTTTTTAGATATTTGCTGATAAGGTATTGTGTATAACAAGAGTAAATGAGATGGATGAACTTAAGTAACCGGTTTATCCTCAAATTCGCTCAAAAGATTTCTTTTTACTTTCAAACTCCTTTATTTGGCATAAGTTTAGGAATCTTATCGGAAAATTCTGCAGAAATGACTCATAATACTGTTGTTTACGTTCTCATAATTACGTCCGCTTTCGAAACTTCCTAGATAGGAAATCTCGTCATTCCCCGCATGTGAATTCCCATGCATAACTCTACCTTTTTAGAACGAGCGGTCACGTGGCATTGTTTACTTCGCGCGTTTCTTTTGAAAAGTCTTTAGCAACTGTTGACTGCCACATCTCTCCCAGCGCAACTTCGACATCAAAACCTTTTTTCTTGATTGAAGCCTTTCCCCCGGTGTTTAAATAATTGATCAAGAACACAGTTTATATGATGAGAACGTCGCTCTAAATGTTTTGTCGTCCATGAGAGCCAGTGGTGACCCTACAAGAAAGGCAGAGCTCCTATAGCAAGCTCGAGCTTTCACTCAGAAAGATCAACAAACGGAAAGATCAAGAAAAAACTGAGGCAAGTTGTGAAACTTTTATTTTTTATTCTTTGCCGTCGCTTGATAAATGACTAGAGGCAGAAATATCAACAAAAATTCTTGGGCAAGTTATGAAACTTTTTTCTCCTGTCTTCATCTCCATGTGTCCATGTCTTGATAATTAACTACAATTAGAAAATTCAACAAAGAACTTTGGTAAGTTGTGACAACTTCATCTATTTTTCTTGTTTCTTCTTTCCTATCTCTTGATCAATAACTATGATAGAAGAAAACAAGGAGAGATTTGCAACAACAACAACAGCTGCTTACATTGACACCTGAATTCAAATCATTTAATAACTGGAGACAAAAGAAAATTCTCTCCAGCAGTAAATCAAAACAATAAAATATCTTTTGATTTCTCTAGCGTATTTCGTGCCATCATGGTCATTGAATTACCATGGTAACATGGAAAGTTGTACCATGAATGCAAAAATTAGGATAATACTAACACTTCCCGAGAGCATGGTCACATGACATGAAATGGGTATAACAAACCTTAGACCCGTTTTATAAGTCGCACTGCGCCGTGCCGAACAGAGTGAATTTCGAAGACTTTTGCCTGGTTCGGCGCGGCATGGCTTATAACTGGTTCGGCGCGACTTACAAAACGGGCCTTAGCCGATCTGGTCTATGGTGTGAATATAGTGTGAACTGCAATCGGAGGATGTCACAAGATAAGCCAACTCTCTATTTAACTAACGGACAAGCCAGGGCTGCTAGTTCTTAGAAATTCGAAAAAGACATCTTGCTCAGCTTTGAAAATTTTTATTTTCTTCTTTATCTTTGGTAACTTCAGTGGGTTGAGAAAATAGCTTATTTAAGCATTTCTTGTCGAAGCTGTTTTTTTCGTGTGATCGATCTTAATGAAAATGGCGACAACAAAGGTAAACCAAAATATGACACGTACAAGGCTTGCTGGATGAAACAGACCCTTAAAGATAGTTGCCAGTGAGACCTTTTCGCAATTTAGAAAAGGGACTGGAAAGAGCGCGGCCCGTTCTGACAGCCTTGGTAACAAGCGGGAGACCCGGGGAATCCTCTCCCCTTCAGTATCGATAATAATGGCGTACGGTACGGTATTGTCGCCGTACAAACTTGAATGTTTTACGATCTATTTGCCCCTTTTATGAGTTATGTGGTACTTTTCTGGCATGGTAAGTTGCTTCCATGGATTACTTAGCCATTTTCTTATCCTTTCGGCTGTTTCTGAGTGCATTTTGAGGCACTTTCATTTGAGGTGTTTCCTCGACTTTGAAGCGGCTCAACTTGGGCCTAAGCAAGCTCTCAGTGTTTTCCTTATTATTTGATATCTTTTATTCGGCTTTTATGACTTTTTTCATACGCTAAACGGTAGATGGTTCACCATTAGGCTCAAAACGAACGTAAAATGTGCTATTAATTCACTCATACGGTAAGAAAACATGCCAAATCTTCCGGGAAAGCTCAACTAAAAGTTGACAGGAGAACAACTGCAATTCCAGGTAAAGTCGAATGTGGACTACGCCAGAGTAGAACATTCTCCATGACAACTAAGCTGTTTAACTTCCGTTAACTTTACAAAATAATTTTGTCGTTTCGATCAAACTCAGGATCTGTCACAATTTTTTCTGAGTCCTATTATCGCATTGGCAAGTATCAAACTGAAAGATTGCTGCTGTCACTGTTTTCTGTGAGAAAGGTTATTACAAGGCAAGGAGACAATTTTATCAAAATTCTGGTGGAGTTGCAGTTTGTTCTAGTTTCAAATTACAAGCTTTAAAGAACTTGTCAATTATTGTGATTTTTCATAAATATTTTGAGCATAATACAATGAACAATTTTACGAAACATGCTGAACATAGACCCTGGTAAAGAAATATGTTTTGACGGAAACATTGTGCCTCATCCTGATATTTTGTCCACTGGCTGGGTAGATGATGTTCATAAATGGCCTGATACACAGTCTGCCAATGTTATTTTATATTTGCTTGAGAGCCCAAGTGACTTTGATGGCAAAGCCCTCAAAGCTTATAAATCAACTAAAGCCTTTTCATATTATAAAGATGGATGGGTAAAAACTTGTTACTATCATGCAATTTCAAGCACAAGCAAATATTGTTTCATAAAGGCCAATGTGTTACCCTCATTCAAAATAAATGAGAAACATCACAAAACATGGGTTCTTCTGGAGAAAGCTGATGGGGGGATAATCACTGCCAGTTGTAGCTGTATGGCAGGACTTGGGAGATGTTGCAACCATGCTGCCGCTTTGCTTTTCAAAATAGAAGATGCTGTAAAACTTGGCTTTAATTCTCTAAGTTGCACATCGATGCCTTGTTCTTGGAACAAAGGATGCTTGAAGCCTGTTGAAAATTTACCTCTGATGGAAATACAAAATTTGTTTAAACAAGAGGTTCATTGCAAAGTAAAAAAACGTAAACTGAATAAAATTGACTTTGAGCCAATGACAGCAAAATCAGAGGAAAATGAGGGTAAAAGTTTATTTGAAAATGTTTTAAAGGGTGTTGCAGAGGCAGAGCCCAGTGCCCCAGTTTTGAAATGCTTGCCTGAAGAAACGTTATCCAAATTTGACATAAATATTCCTACATCTTCAGTGGTAAATCGTTCCCCATTATCACTTATGGAGCAGGCAAGAATTTATGTCAGAAACCTCTCAGAGCCAGAGAAAAACCATGATTCCATTACTTCAAATTTTATACACTCCCTGGCCTATACACAGAAGGAAATAAATGATATCGAGGAGATGACAAGAGAACAAGCAAATAGTTCAAACTGGTTATCTTTCAGGAAAGGCATGATAACAGCCTCAAATGCTAAACTATATGGTGACAAAATTACAGTTATTAAAAACAAAAGGAACAAGACTGACTGCCAATATTTGATATCCAAAAGTCTACTGGAAGGAAATAATTGCTTAAGTCATGTCAAAGCTGTGAGGTGGGGATTGAAGCATGAAAATGATGCTGCAAATGCATATAGAGAAATTGAGAATCAAAAGCATAAGGGGCTACAACTAGAAAGATGTGGACTGTTTGTCAGCAGTGAATACCCCTTTCTTGGGGCTTCTCCAGACAGAGTTGCTAAATGCCTATGTTGTCCATGCCGCACTATTGAAATTAAGTGTCCATACTCAATTAAGGATAAAGATCCTACAGATGAAAATGTTTTGCAAGAGTTAGACTTTATCTCTTATGAAAATGGAGTTCCAAAACTTGACAAAGAACATAAATACTATTCCCAAGTCCAAATGCAGATGGCAGTTGCAAATGTTACTTCTTCAGACTTTGTTGTTTGGACAACAAAGAACATTCAAACTCTTCATGTCAAATTAGATATTTCATTTTGGGCAAATTTGAGGGAAAATTTATTGATGTTCTTTAGTGAATTTTTATGCCCAGTCATTCTGGCCACTGTTTAATTTTCAAAGAGTTTGTACAGTAAATGGAAAGTTGTAACTGTTAGGAATAATCAGAGTTGATGCCCAAGTCTCCTAGTTGACCAAACAGGTTTAACTTGTTTAAGCCTAGGCTGATTTGATGATGACCCAAAAAAGAGAAATATTGCACAGTCACAGAATTTTGATTATGTTACTCTTATGTTGAAGAACAATTTAAGAGCTGCAGTATGCATAGCCATTTCTAAAGATAGCTTGAATTAATGAGAATTTGTTTTGGCAAGCTTTTGTGCTGACTCATAAGGATAAAAATGATCCTGGATAAAAGCGGCAGGATTTTAAGGAATCTTCAGAAACCCATTTAGAGACTTTCAGTACTCAGACAGCAAGAATTGAAAGAAACCTTCAGTTCTTGATCAAGTTTCTTGTAAGTTTTTATTTTACTGAAAACATAAAGTGTCAGTATATGCAATAGCTCAAAATAAGGTCTTGCAAGGTGCTATAGAGGATTACACTAAAGATGGCGGTGAGGAATTTTTTACCGAGATGCACTGCATTCTTTAATCAAATTCCTATAGAATCGTTAAAGATTTGTAATTCAAATGCAATGCATCTTGGTAAAAAATTCCTCACCGCCATCTTTAGCCCAATCCTCTATAGTTAAGAGCATGATATAATTTTGAAAGTTTCTTTTTTGGGTGACCTGGTCTAAACCTACAACTCTTTTCCACACCAATAACTGTTTAATACTATATCAAATGACCTATTAACAAATAAAAAACACAACTGTCACTTTGCAAAAAACATTTCAATTAACGTCTTCATCAAGTTTTCTCTCAACGAGTTCAGTTTTCCTCTTAACGAATGTTAATACCAGCACTCAAGTTGCAAAGTGCACAAAGGCACACAACCACATCATCTATGTGTCTCACACAAGTGACAGGAATTTTTTCTTTAAGCATTGTAAAATTTCTTAATCGTCCAATGTAGTTTTCAACATAGATCCTGGCAGATGCAATTCTCCGAGTTTTTGTCACATCATTTTCACTGAATTGCTCTTTTCCATTGGTTTTTGGGGGAATGTTTAAAGTTGCTCCTTTCACTTTCAAAATCTCACCAATGTCAAATCCTCGATCGGCCATGCAGTCATCTCCCTGCTCAAACTTTTCCACTAGTCCAGACTTTGCAGTAATTTTTTTATCACTAGTGCGACCTCCAAATCCTTTTGATATGAAGGAGCAGGCTGCATTGGGCGTGATCGCAATCAAATACTTTAGAGTGTTTGTGCTTTTATAGTTAGAGTATGTTTCTGCCTGGGCCTTCAAAGATTTTGGATGATTGATCCCAAGCTCAAAACAGTCAATGATTGCCCTTGTATTAGGGAAATCCTGGAACTTCTCTGGAAGATTTTTTGCGATTGTCTCTCTAGAGGGCCAAATTATAAACTGCTCAAGAAGAGGCCTCAGGAATTTGGTCCATGTTATGAAAGTGCTTGAGACAACTGACATAGACACAGAAAATCGAAACGCAAGATCCTTGATCTTTAAGTTGAGTCGACACCGAATCAACCATAGTAAAAACTCATCTTCTTTAGCCAAAGACTTTTGCCGTCCAGTTCGTCCTAATGCCCCAGATTTTTTGTGAACTTTTTTCCCCATTTCTGGACCACGCCAATACCGCATTCCCTCAGTATACGGAGCAATATTTTGAAAAAGAATTTTGAACAATTCAGGAGTGATACCTGTATAAAACTTGAATGTTCCTTTGCCTTTTAATAAATTTTTTGCACTAAATTTTGAAGTTTCTGCATTATTTTGAAGGTGCTTGATCATTTGATCTTTTGCTTTCAGATCCTCTTCTAGTTGTTTTATTCTTAGCCTAAGACCTGACACCAAGGCTTCTTCCTTTGTAGTGATTATGTCTTCTGCTACAATACGTTCATCAGACCTGCCTTTCTTTGGCTCAGTTACAGCAAGACTTAAATCTGATTGTCGTTTTTTTGCCTTCTTTGCATCACTTGATAAATCAAGGACGGGGTATGGATTTTCCTTCGTTGGGCATCTATCAATAAAATGGGCGCTGCAAACAAACTTGTACTTATTCCAAGTTGCAAATTCTAAATTCAGGTTTTCTTTCCAAATTTTCTGTTCGGTTTCACTTTTTGTTTGTGCATAAAAAACTCGATAACCCACGGGGGGCTCACATGAACATAAAACGTTTTCTTTCAAATGAATCTGGCAGATTTCACGCTTCCATTCTCTCATCAACTGATTGTGATTTTGGCAGTTGGCTATAACACAATATGTTCTTCCCATACTGGCAAAACTCAACTTGAAGTGTGAAACTTGGACAAACTGCAACCCCACTAAATTGATCTTTCTTGTTAAATTCTTTGACTTTTTGTGCATACAAAATGTAGAAAACAGGCAGCAATCTTTCAGTTTGATACTTGCCAATGCGATAATAGGACTCAGAAAAAATTGTGACAGATCCTGAGTTTGATCGAAACGACAAAATTATTTTGTAAAGTTAACGGAAGTTAAACAGCTTAGTTGTCATGGAGAATGTTCTACTCTGGCGTAGTCCACATTCGACTTTACCTGGAATTGCAGTTGTTCTCCTGTCAACTTTTAGTTGAGCTTTCCCGGAAGATTTGGCATGTTTTCTTACCGTATGAGTGAATTAATAGCACATTTTACGTTCGTTTTGAGCCTAATGGTGAACCATCTACCGTTTAGCGTATGAAAAAAGTCATAAAAGCCGAATAAAAGATATCAAATAATAAGGAAAACACTGAGAGCTTGCTTAGGCCCAAGTTGAGCCGCTTCAAAGTCGAGGAAACACCTCAAATGAAAGTGCCTCAAAATGCACTCAGAAACAGCCGAAAGGATAAGAAAATGGCTAAGTAATCCATGGAAGCAACTTACCATGCCAGAAAAGTACCACATAACTCATAAAAGGGGCAAATAGATCGTAAAACATTCAAGTTTGTACGGCGACAATACCGTACCGTACGCCATTATTATCGATACTGAAGGGGAGAGGATTCCCCGGGTCTCCCGCTTGTTACCAAGGCTGTCAGAACGGGCCGCGCTCTTTCCAGTCCCTTTTCTAAATTGCGAAAAGGTCTATTGTTCCAAAAGAAGAAAGAAGCGGCCATAGCAAGCCTTTGCTCCTTGTTTGATAGACTCTTACTTCTTTTGGATTAATTGATCTTCCCGTAGACTACAGTTGGTTAAGAAATACACAAAACCAGCTGCGAAAGAGAAACTTTTTTTCAAGTGCAGGCTGTCCAGTTTTGAAGTTTGTTGAAAAGATTCTTTTCAGTTATTTTGCTGCGAAGAGTCAGCAACAAAACTGATCTATCTTTAATTTTTATAAAACTCGATCGCTCGATCGAGTTCGACTTATGACGATGAGTCTCTTGTCTCCCTGTGTTCTTTGACTTGATGATGGCGCTTCAGTCTCAGTCAGCAGGGACTCATGATATTACTCTGAAAAACCTGGCCCTATTTAGGCCCAAACTTCGCAATTTCTAAAGTACCAATCAGATTGCGAGATTTTGCAAAGAACAATGCTTTCAAATTTTCACTTCGAATGATGCAGTTGACTGGATTTTGAACGAAGTTGCTGCGGCAGGTAGTTGAAGATTTCTCTCTGGTTTGTTTTGGTCTTAAATACATGGAGAATGTAGCGTTGAAAGACTTATTTGCACTCACCAGGTAAAGTGAACTTCCTTCTTCAGTTTTTGTTATGAAATGTCTTCTTAACGTGGTTTCTTTCCGGGGAATGACCGTTGAACAGAGCTACGGTAGTTTTTCGATCCTGATTCGATCGATCGAATGCAGGAGATAGGGCCATGTTTTTCACTGTTTCATTATGAGTCCCTGTTGAGCAAGGTTTACCGCAGGGATGCAAGGGACTCATCTTCATCAGTCTATGATCGAATCTCGGGGGGGGGGGGTAACTCAACCTATTATGTGACGAGGACGTGCCATTTTGCCCAAAAAGTCGGTACCCATAATTCCGTAAATTCTGGTGGATTTTAGGGCCATAATTCCACAAATTGAATAGGTATCTGGGCCATAATTCCGGAAATTATGAAAAATCCCCTGAAAAGGACACTCATAATTCCGTGAAATGTAAAAAAAACTGTGAACATGATACCCTTAATTCCGTAATGGTTTGAAAAAAAGTACCCCTAAAGAATGGCACGTCCCCGTACCACGAACAGTACTAAGATACCCCCCCCCCCCTCCCCCCGAGGATCGAGTCCCTTGTAGTTCATTTTATCACGATCTTCTAAACACATGTAGACAATTAGACTCGACTACAAATCGTAGTTTCGCATTTTGCCTGAATTGATATCGTTACAACTGCGAGCGGTAACAACAACAACAATTTAACTCAATGAGATAAGCGTAACTTGAGGATCCTTAGTGTGGCTAGTACAAAATCACCATTGTGCACATTCAAAAATTCTTCAAAATGTATGAGAATATCGTTCCATTCATGTTCTTTGGTCTACGAGTGATTTAAATGTAAACACAGCAGATCGCAATAGTTTTCTTAGAGTCTGAGTCGCTGTCTCACTTGTTCTACTTGCGAAAAAGGCTTGTCAATTAAAGATATGAGCGTATATTGGAAGACGAATTGTGCATCAAGACATCTGTTTCTTTGCGTAATAAACAAGGTGGCATGACAATCAAGTGTTTCAATTGAACTCGAAACTGCGTTGGTTGCATATCGCCTGCAATGTGCTTCTAATGAGACAGCTGTTTTGACTGACAGATGGGTGGAAAAATGATCGCTATTTGAAAGGCCACTTCTCGCTGTTAATCAAGACAGTGATATTAGCAAATATGTTAGTCAATTGTGGACATACCTGAATATGTTTTAAAATTTACATGGCCGAAATCGGCCACTCCGTTCTGAAATTATGACTGATTTTGTAAAGAAAACTTCAAAATGTTCCCGAAATCGCCACTTAATTGTTTGCCATTCACCAACCACAGGGAATCCACTATTAAGATTGCTCTCTGAAAGTAAAATCCGTTTGTCAGAAAATTTTCAAAATCGATTATATCATGTAATCATTGATAAAAACAAGAAACGGATATCACTCAATAATTTACGAAAGAAGCGAGCGGATTTGCTGCAATTTCAAGCAACGTTGAATAACCCAAAATGCGTTTCTTTGCACACTCGTCAGTTTGGTTAGTGCGAAGAGGAAATAAAAAATACTAACATGCTGATTTAACACCAGAAGAGAAAAAGAAAATCAAGAACCAAGTGACAATAGCTCCAAGCGAATGATTGGCTAAGTAAACGAGATTCGTCAAAATTCAAGTCTTTGGCGCCAAACCTCCTCTCAGGCTCCTTGAGAAAGGTGTCTTTGTTTCCAAGGCTAGAGGAAGCAGCTGCTGATTGGAGCCCTTTGTTCTTGAAACAATTGAGACCAATACATCTAATTAATGCCTGTGATGTAGCGCAGTTGTTTTCAAGAATATGGGGGGCTGGAGGCCCGTGCTGGCCTGGTTTCATTGCAAACGCGTGTTATAAAACATGGGTAAAATAGTAACCACCTAATGCTGTGTTTTTTTTGCGTGTATTTATTATGGCTAATTTTTTATAGAATAAAGATGTATGCAGAACAAGGCGTTCGAGTAGTACGAGGAAATTATTGGAAGGATGGTGACCAAGATGTCAGCGATGGGTTGTTAGGGACAGTTGTCAAGGTCAGAAATGAAATAGTTAATGTTGTTTGGGACAATGGAACATGTGGCTCTTATAAAGTTGGTGACAATGCATCTGAATTGTTAGCACACGATGCCACGAAAAATGGTGAGTCATTATTGGTCTTTCTCATTTCCCATGTCTGTTACAATGGAACCAATCTCTCCGTGTCTAGTCTTTGGTCTAGTGGACTTTATTTTTTGTAAAATGACCTATTACCTCTGCTTGTTTGTCTTTTGTCCTATGACTTCATTCTTCTTGCTGTGATTTACTTCTATACTTTTGTCGTTTGTCCAAGATAACCTCACTGTATGATGTAAAGCAAAGTTATAGTTTACTGTTTATTAGTGTAGTTCAAATTTTTTCTTTGTTTTAGATGATTCACATGAAACAATATGTGCAGGATGTGATGAAGATATCATTGGCCTAATTTGGAATTGTATCCGGTGCGACAATTGCTCACTTTGCACCCGGTGCTACATGTCGGATCTACATGATGTTTCTCATCAATTCAGACGCAAGGTTGATCGCTTCGACAGCTGGTAAGCTTTACTTACATATTCTAGGCCTTACAAATATATTAACCCTTCTATATCGGGACCTAAAAGTATATTTGCACATGATTTGCGGAGTATCATCATTATTTTCATCATCATCACAAATCATCATCATCATCATCATTGTCATCATCATCATCATCATTGTCATCATCATCATCATCATCATCATCACCACCATCTTCATCATCATCATCATCATCATCATCATTAGCACCATCATCATCATCATCATCATCATCATCATCATTATAATCATCATCATCATAATCATTATTATCATCATCATCATCATCACCATCATTATCATCATCATCATCATCATCATCATCATCATCATCATTATTATCTTCATCATCATCATCATCATCATCATCATCATCATCATCATCATCATCATCATCATCATCATCATCATCATCATCATCATCATCATCATCATCATCATCATTGTTCTTGCTTACAAATATTTTGATTTTGTACTCACCCGGTATATCTCGATTTTTAGGACAGTGGTTCCAGAAAGAAGTGGCTCAAAGAAGATCAAGGCACGTGGGTTTTTCCCTGGTGCAACAATAGTGCGTAACATCTCCCCCCAGAAGGGCTTTCAGTCTTTGGATCTATCATTTGGGAGAATCATTAATTATGAAAGCAAAACTAGCAGTCCATACAGTGCCGTTCGAATCATATGGAGTCAAAGTTCCAAACGAACTGTTCATCAACTGGGCAAAGATTCAAAGGTAATCATTGGCATTGTTAGTCATGATTGTTGCGTCGCTGTTGAGTGATTATCAATGATAAGTCGATCAATTGATTGATTGGTTGATTGATTGATTGATTGATTGATTGATTGGTTGATTGAACGACTGGTAGTTTTGCTGATTGATTACTGAGATGGTCCACAATAGGGCCATGGGTAATTAGATACCACCGTTATGTTTCAGTGTGGAAGTTGCTGCGAAGGAGAATTTCTATGTTTCTGCAGAGGTTAGCAAATAATTTCATTGATAGATTGTACGCTGATCGCAATCCATGATATGAATCGTAGATTTTAATGGTATACAAAAAGATTAATGAAGAGAATGAAAGTGATTCTGGAGATGTTGCATTAACAACTAAAGATTTGTGTTTTTTGATCTCTTTATTAACTGATGATCGAATATTGATTGATTGATTGATTCATTGATTGATTGGTTGATTGATTCACTTCATTTATTCATTTATCAACTCACTTTCTCTCAATGACTCATTTACCTTGAAAGGTTGATATAAGATGCCAAGTGCCTGGATATGGCCCGATGTATTACAAAAGCCACCTGCCGAGTTTGATCAAATCAAATGAGGCCACCACACGACAACGAGGCTACTCATACACCCCGGTTCCTCTTCATCGAGCCCTCCCAGTGTCATTACAAGCAGGCTTTGTGAAGAGAACAACAACGCTACGTCAAACAACGGACGAAGAACAATGGCCGAGAGAACAAAGACCAGAACGAAGCAATGGAAACAAAACAATGATCAGCGCAATTTATGCTGGATCGGTGAAACCATCATATGCCCAGTCAGTAGTTTTGAGAGAAGATAATTTTGCATCAAATAAGCCTAAGTTGAGCCATGCTCCAAGAGAAAAGAGCTTCATGAGTTTGAATTTCGAAGTCAACAGAGCCGCGAAAACATTCGTGAGCCAGCCAAATTCAATGGATTTGCCAAGTTGTATGCCATTAGCTGCAGCGAACTCATTTTGCAGAAAGTCAAAAGAAAATATGCCAATAGCTGAGGATGGCTCGTTTGGTGCCGTGACCATGAGAACAACAGCAACAACGAAAAAGACTGCTGGCATTGATATCAGTCCTTGTAACTCAATCATCTCAACCTCATCAGCAAAGTCATTGAAATCTCTGGAGAATGAAATTGAAGTGATACCTTCAGAAGAAACAGAATCATGCCAGAATTTTGTGGTTGGTGATTTTGTTTGCATTAACAGTGTTCAACTCGATAATTTGGCTTCAAAAGAGATCAATTACGACGCAGATAAGGTGAATTTGTTTGATATTCTGAAACATGAATTTAGTCCCTGTGTTGATGTCTCTTTGTTAGGTTTATGCGTGTCGTTACCCTTTGGTAATCTAGGTTTTTGGGTACGTCCTCGGATTGTTGTTTGAACACATGAGGGTTTTAGTGTCGCAATGGTGTAATCCTCTGACTCTGCAGCCAGAACAGTCAGGCAGAATGGGTTCGAAACCCGGTCGGGTCCAACCACTTGAGCGTCATGACAAGGGGTGGCGGACTCGATTAGCGCTTAGCTAGTTGTGTGATCTCGGCGCTTGGTGCTAAAAACTGCAACTTCACCTTCACGTTCACTTCAGTTACTCTAGAAGACATGATCTAAACAAGCAATGTTTATCTTGGATAGAAATGATTCGTGTGTAGATGATCATCAATTTTTTTCATATGTATATAGATCTATATGATTAAACTTACAATACTTGCAATATAACAATATACCATACGCAGCCAAAAAAGACACAAGGCGGTTAACAGAGACTCATAATATTACTCTGAAAAACCTGGCCCTATTTAGGCCCAAATTCCGCAATTCCTAGAGTACCAATAAGACTGTAAGATCTGTGAATTACTATGGTTACGGCAAATGTGATAGAATTTTCGATTCGATTGAAGAATTGATAACATCCCCATGGGATTCGAGATTCGAAGCTGTGATTCTCTCAGAATTCCTTTGGTGATTGCAGAAAATAGGGTCAGCTTTTTCAATATTTCATTATGAGTCCCTATTGAGCAAGGTTTACCGCAGGGATACAAGGGACTCATCGTCATGAGACTAATATGAATGGTACTTGCAGTTTTTCAACATTGAATATTGTTTTAGCTGAAGAAAAATAAAATAATCATAAATGCCTTATGTAGCTTTTGACGATTAGTGATTCACTGTTCAGAATACCTTAATTTAACCAAGAATTTTTTCCTCTTGTCCTCCACGGGATAAAGAGGTGATAGAAATTTTAGCTATTCTAAAAAGAGTCTTAGACTGCGTTCATACGATGCTGGCGCATTTTGAAAACAGTGAAAAATGTGACGATAGCAGAATTTGAGCTAGCGTTCACACGATGCCTGAACAATTTGAAAAGGGTACGAAATTTGACAGTAAGAAACTCGTTGCAAGACTTTGATGCCAAAGAAGTGCACCTACACCCTAAGAATTGATCAGTCTCGTTCCAAAAGAGGCTTAAAATGTTCTGTTTTCATCATTTTCAATTGTTTACACAATACCATTTCCAAAATGTCCCGGTTAGAGTTCCGTGTTCAAAATCTTCCGTTTTCCAAATCTGCCGGCAAAAATGTGCCGTTTTCGTGTGAACGGGAGGCCTATCCGTCCAATTTTTCACCGTTTTCAAAATGTGCCGGCATCGTGTGAACGCAGTCTTAATGGGGTGATATTTTTTAACATTTGCAGAATTTTTTAAGGTGCTCAATAGTGATAAAACCTTTAATGCCATTCAATCGAACCTTTCTATAGAAATGTATAGCAATATTACTTGATCCAGAATCTCATGGCAAGTACAGCAATAAAAAACATCATGTTGTTGGTTGCTTCAAATTTTTAATCATTTCAATTTCATTTTGACAAATCCATGTTTTGATAATTAGTAGCGTCCAATGATAATTAAGTTGACAAGTCCATGCTAAAATTAAAATTGATAAGTAAATGACATAAATCGAGTGGCTAAGCCCAACCTCGTTCCCAGGGTGTTCTTACGTCATTCGCTAATCACGAAGTCGAATGAACACCCTGGTACACTTCGATCAAATGCGCCCAGAATCTGGGTGCATTAGCAGCCCTTATGGATTTCACGGTTCCTAGGCAACGCGAATCAACGGAAAATGGCCGTTGCTTTAGCACTAAATTCTGCAGAAGATAAATTGAGAGACTAAAAACAGACACTTAGAGGATCTTATTTCAACCTTTTTGAAGGTATTTGAGCAATAATCTGGGATTGGTAAGTATGTTTAATGTGAAAATAAGCTCGGTTTGTTTGGAGTGAAAATGGGCCTAAGTTGCAAATTCGAGAAACTTTCACCGCAGCTTCGAAAATGAAATGGCTTGTTATTCTTCGAATTTTGGAAATAAATTGCAAATGATGGTCGGAATAGGTAAAGAATATCGTTTTACCTTGAATTTTGACATGCCGCGGCCGTTTGCCCCGCGCGAAACGGAGTTA
Organism: Aurelia sp. 3 sensu Dawson et al. (2005); assembly: GCA_964020215.1. Taxonomy (NCBI): domain Eukaryota; kingdom Metazoa; phylum Cnidaria; class Scyphozoa; order Semaeostomeae; family Ulmaridae; genus Aurelia; species Aurelia sp. 3 sensu Dawson et al. (2005). The sequence continues at coordinate 532,810 of OZ026584.1, forward strand.
CAGCGCAAATTGGCGAACAGCCAATCAGATTGCCGAACAGCCTCTTGTATCCCAGAGTAGAGGTAGAGCAACGAACTCACTCTGGGGACGAGATTGGGCTAAGCCATATTAGTAGAACGTTTCGAACCTTCCTAGGTCCATCCTCAGCAAGCTGAATGGGTGGAATTGCGATTAAATACTAATTAAGATACACGCTAGAGGGAATTGGGAATAATTCCAAACATGGGCAGCGGGGCTGCTAGCTTATCCAAATATCGTGTGAAAAGAAACCCCGACTCTTCAGCAAAAGAAACGAGTTTTGTAATTTAAGAAATGTTCTGTTTGTAAAAGAATCCTTCTTTTCTAGCTCGTTGGAAAGATTGGCCATCTGCAATTCATTCATCAGCAAACTAGCATTTGCACTGTTTACTTCAAAGAAGAAAATCTTGCTTTAAATATTGAGAAGCGTGCTCTTTCAAAAGTAAGTCGATATTTCTAAAGGGCTAGTATTCTTATTACCTAGCCTAGTGAACGATGAGAAAGTAGAGGGACAAAATCTTCAGACAGCAGACATCAAGTTGATCGAGTTGGTTTGCCAGCCTCAAGAAAAGATTTCACATCTTCGATGCAGCCGACCATAATGTTCTGCTTTCTCTGTTTATTTGACTTGACTGAGTGCACTCTGAAGGTGCGAAATCTCTGCTTCAGAAATCGCTTTCTCTTTTCGAAAACCTGAACGCTGGTCTTATAGAATTAATTCTTGCTGTAGCGTATCACTGTGTTCGCAGTCTCTGTTTTTAAAGTTTGAAATCATTATTCGGATCATTTCTTAATCAGGCAAATAATGAAGAAGAAGTTAATAGCAAGAGAGATCACTCGTCTACTTTTGGGAGCAACTCATCAAGAAGTGGGCCTAGAAGTGTGGATCTGATTGATATCAATCTTGAATCTAATAATGAAATTGGCAATCCTCATTCAAAGGTATAACAAGCAATCTAATTTCTTGTCCTCCATCATAGGTGTCCCCCCCCCCTCCAGTACAAATTTTCTACTGTGTAAACTGTCTCTAATTCTTTCTTCTTCTTCTTCTTTGTGATCAATCGTTTCTAAATTACCAGTTGGAAAAAAACTGACATGTCAAATCTGTCTCGTATCCAACCAGACTCAAGGGAAAAAGAGGTTGTCCCGAAAATATCTCATCCTCAAAAAGTAACTTGTCCTCAGAAATCACTTATCTCAAAAGAACTAGAAAGAATATAACTAGTCCTGCAAAGATGTAACTTGTCCTCAAAACATTACTTGTCTGCAGAAAATAGCAATGAAATGTACTTTGAAAAGAGAGTTGGTCGGGCGGTGGTGGGTTTCTGTAAAGCTGTCATTTTCAATCGCAAGATCGTCCGGAAGAGAACAGAAATGCTTGCATATTCAATCTAATTCTTTTGTAGAAACAACGATATGAAGTTGGACACAGGAGAAGTTTGCCTTTGAAGCTGGAAGAAAACGTAAAAGAAATTGATCATCTTGAAGATGCAAATTGTAAGAGAAAGCCAGATATACCCAATAAATTAGCTGTACATGAAACAATGCCAACTTTTCCTTCAACTGTTGATCTGCTCAGGACTCGGCCATTATATGCAAAAGGTCGAGGTGGATCAGTCAGGTATAAATTCCTATGTAATTCAATAAAAATATGTTTGTTGCGTGTGGTACTATAGAAATTAAACGATAATATTATAAATGAATGATTTAAGTACCAAATGTAGCGTAGATGTTCAAAAACGAGACGTAGTGCTGAAAGTAACATTCGACGTAGTGACATTCGATGTTCTTGTGGCAATGCAATTTCATCTTCAGGCAGTCCTTGAAGTAATGCAGAATACTTGGCCTAGCTTTCAACCTCACGCACAGTAACACTTGGTAACGAGTATACACTCAAAACGTGTTTTTTTAACATCTATGCTACATTTGGTATTTAAATCATTTATTATAATATTATCGTATAAATTCCTATGTTTATAGTTTATTCGTTTTATTTTGTTCCTACTTTTTTATATCATTTTCAGCTGTTATCTTTTCATCTTTAATCTCCCAAGAGGAGGGGCTATCTGTGACTACCCTCCTGGCTGCTCTATTTTGCAGTTCTTGCAATTTTTAAGCGCCGTAATACCACAGTTACCCCCAAACAGGTGAACAATATCTGAAGGAAGGCTGCACAAGACTCTTGTGCATCCTATAATTTCCCAAGTGCATAGCGGGCGTAAGCAACGTTCGCAGATTTTTTTTCTTTCTCGTTCCTGTATTTTCCGACCAAAGACTGCCGCTTAGAGTGTTCTTGGTTTCTTAGAGGTTTATCAGAGGAAAATATTTCAGCCCGCTTGCTGGGTCTTCGTTGGTTTTTCCTCTACAAAATCCTTGCGGCAGATGTTTGTAACACACTAATACAGTCCTTTTCTGAAGCGCACGAAGGGCATGAAGGGTACCTACATGCGTCATCACGACATGTGCATTGTTTATCTCTCCTGATCCCATGCGATTGGGCGAGGTTCAATGATTGATGAAATAAGCGTGTAATGATTATAACAGTACTGATTAACAATGCAATTTTTTAAACTTGTAGGACGCTGACAAAAAATAATTTCAATCTTAGTTCCATGTTTTTGTTCTCAGGAAACTGTGTGGGATCTAGCACGTCATTTTTTTTTGGTAATTCGATATAGTATTTTTTTATTTTTGTTGACAGCTCTCGCAGCACACGAACAAGATCAACAAATTCTGCAATGACTGATGACAGTTGTTGTAGAAGCGAAGGAATCACTTTGTGTTATTTGTGCCAAGAAAATGAATGTGATGCCACTTTTCAACCTTGTGGACATTCAGTCACGTGTTCAGAATGCTCGCAATACTTCAAAATATGCATGATTTGCAAGGTACGTCTCTAAATTATACAACTTTATACCATGGGTAATTAGACACTGCTGTTACGTTTCACCATATATGTTCCTGCGGAGGAAAATTTGTTTTTTCTGCGGAGGAGAGTTCTAAGTTGATCTCTAGTGCTAGCGCCTCCGTAATGGTAAATGATTTTTCCTTGGCTATGAAGCACACCTGCGGCGTCTAACCATACCCATGTTTATTGTTTATATTGGCTGTCCCAAAAAAGTTTATTGAGTGCACCGAGAGGAGTGACACCTATTCTCCAGAAAGGAAAACCGCTTCGTCTTTACCTTTGCCCTTACCTGTCGAAACAAGAACCTTTTTCGTACGAAATGTGCCCATGCTGTAGACTACCAGATTTGAAGTTAGACTGAAACTTTGGTTTTTCTACTTTGCAATGACACTTTCAATTTATGTCATTTGGTTATGTTTCATTATATGACCCTTATATGAAATGACAAATTTGAACTTTGTAACTGCTTGTAGCAAGTGCGAATTTTGCAAAACAAAGGATACAGGATTGATGATGACAAAACGATTTGACAGCCTCCTCTCTGCTCATTTTGTTTTGATTGTGTTAAGTACACTCAGAAGTGTTAAAGCTATTCTTTACAAAGGCAATCGTTTTGTTTATTTGGAAGCCAAAATCAGTCTTCCAGTCTACAGTCTACAAATCTGCTCTTGCTATTTGCTGTTTATATCGGATGATTTCGTTTTGATTATCATACGAGAAGAGATTTATTATTTCTTAATTCATTCTCTTTCTTCTTTAGCGCGAAATAATTCGCTCCGACGTCGCGTTGAGAGTGCCAATTTGCATGATTTGCAATGAACAAGAATCTGAAGTCAATTTCTTGCCATGCAATCACAAAAACTCCTGTAAAGGTATGTCTTTCTTACGTTCAATATTATTTTCTTACATTCAATACCATTCAATACATATTGAGGAACTACTAAAGACATTACGTACGAGCTACTTTACAACACTATAAGGACGATAATTAGTAGTCATCGTATATATAGCTTTAGTTTTCTCATTAATTATTTGTTCTTCATTATAGTTCTTGTTATTATCTTATCTTATTGTGTATTCGTGTTTTGTTAATGGTTTAGATTCGTTTTGTTTAGTAGACGACGCTCCTTGTATTAGTGTAGCAAGTCTGATGAATTGAATTGAATATAAGGACGACACCAATTGGCCTCATTCCATAAGGACACTCAAGTTACGCTCATATCATTAAGTTGAATTGTTGCTGTTGTTGTCGCTCCACCGAGAGCCTTATTTACCTAGAGCTGTAACAACGGCAAAAAATGTCAATTCGTGACGAGTTTCTGTCGCCTCGTCGCCTGCTGGTCAGAACGTTGCTCAGAGGAACGTGGTTTTTGGTTTTATGGCAAGAATGATCCTTAACCGACGTACTGATATCTGGTTTTATGATACAGCAGTTCTAGAAAGCTGATTTTTAAGGTATTTTAGATGCAGTGGTGGTGAGAAAAAGCAGCAGGTGATTTAGGCCCAATAGCTAAATTCTAAAAATGAATGTGAATCGAACGATAGATTGATACATTTTGTAGAATTTTCGAATAAACATAATAGTGATAGAAGCTCTAACAAACACTACTTAATGGAAGATGGAGCTCTTTATCGAGCAGCTGAAAGGTTTCATATAGCATCAGAACGGAGTTTTAACGTTTCTACAAGCGTAGGGAAATGATTCGTAGTGATAGCAATATCAGTTCAGACAAAAAACGAGATTACGACATGTGGTCTAGAGTAGATACCTTTGGGAGCAATATATCATGACTTCCCCATGACCTATACATGGAAAAAATCAACTCGCTTTCCTCGCTTCTCATTTTCTCGTTTTTTCGCTTCTCTCGCTTCTCTGGTCATGAATTGAGAGCAATTATTTTGATCTTAGATTGCAGTTTAGAAATGAAGCATTGTCTTCAATGCAAAGTTGATATCACAGCAAAGATTGACAGTGGTAAGTTTCTAAGGCTCATTTCGTTCAATATTTATCTTTTTAAATCATCATAAGATATTAAAAGTAACAACGAAAGTTAAGTTATAATAAAGGAAAAAACATGTAGCGTTCGTAGTGAGGAAGGACACAAGGTCACCGAATTTCGACGAAAGCATAGGTTTAAGCTCTTTAACATTGTGTTTGTAAAATTCTATGATTTATTTTGCTGAACTGAACGGCTTCAAAGAAACTTTTGTTATTTTACTGTAAATCTGCCGTTGAAATCTCCTGAAATCTTCAGTATTTTCAGAATTACAATGTTTTTCTTCTTTTTTAAGAATTCTACAAAATTTTGGAAAAAAACTCTATCGTAATTTCTAAACCTGTTGACGAAAGATCAAATAACATTTAGGAAAATGTTAGTTTATGGATGTCAGCAATATAGTATCAAGCAAAACTCCTCTGGTTTATGATTTAGAAAGTTGATGACATCAAATCCTAAGATGAGCTGAAACAAAAAAAGGCTGTAATTTCGTCAAACATTCAAGATTTCTAAAAATTCCAACGGTAGAATCAAAGAAAAGTGGCTAAAGTTTCTTTCAAGTCATTCAGTTTAAATAAATAGGTCATTGAATTTTACACCCGCCTTTTTACACCGATCTAAAGATTTGGAACCTATGCTTTTATACGCTGATTTAAAGATTTGGAACCTGTGCTGTCATCGAGTAGACTGATTACAATGAATCCAAGTAATCGCTATTGACAACGCGACTACTACACCAAACCGAGACCGCTCATACTGGTCGTAGGTCGCAGGTAGGAGCGTCTGGAAGCCTTTCAATAGCGATAACTACGGTCATATAATCAGTCTAGTCATCGAGTTCCCACCACGAACGACAGTTAACGACGATTTAATACAAGACAAGGACAATATGTTGTCTAACAAAGAAAAATATACACTTTACAAATAGACAGTTACTCTAAAGATGGCGGCAAGGAATTAATTACCAAGATGCATTGTATTCTTTCATCGAATTACTATAGAATCGTTAAAGATTCGTAATTCGAAGCAATGCATCTTGGTAAAAAGTTCATTGCCGCCATCTTTAGCGTAATCATCTATCACGTTTTACCAGGTGCATTAAAGTGATATATCTTTGACTCTCATGGTCGTGTGCACTACAGTTTGATGGTTCGATTTCTAGCCTAATCTAATTACTGTGTTGATTTGACTAAGAAAATATATATGCAGAATCTAGAAAATATATCTCTAACATGTCCTAGAATTTCAAGAAATCTCATATACCTGCTGAAAACTGCGAAATAACTTATCTGTTACTTTCTGTAGATGGAAATGAGTTGCCACTTGTTGCTGAACCACGCTGGGATTCCATTGAAAATCTTCTACGTTCAGTTGAGATGTTGAAATCAAAAGTGATAGCGATGGAAAATTCATCAAAATGCCAAATTTGTGTTGACAACAAAAAGAGTGTTGTGTTTCAATGTGGTCATGCAACTTGTGATATGTGTAGTGAAGCAATTATCATCTGTCCAATTTGCCTGGAAAAGATCGAAGTCAAAACGCATTACGCGTAGGCTACCAATTTCTGAGACTGCAAATTTTGACAAATGCATTGAAGCATGAAAATGTATGGACAGTCCTTGGAGGAAGTCATTGACTGTTGTTGTAAGAATGATGATCCTTGTCTGAGTTATCATTGTTTCGTCATGTTTAAGGTTGTGTCTAAGTACACAGGGGTGGCGACAGAGAACTTCTGACAGAAAGGCTGGAACTTCTGACGGGAGACTAAAATGGTTGAAAAATACAGTTTTTGTACGTCGTTTTGCCAAATTTCCGCCAACAAAACCTAAAACTTCCTGCGACCTTGGGGGCTAAATGCCTGCAATGGTGGGCTACCCCCTGCCCTCTCCTAGCGCCACTCCTGTATATAAACAACATTGAAAAGGTTGTAGCAATATTATTGTTATAACAGTAAACAACCTAAAGAAACAAGGTTGTTGCTGTTGCTATATTGTGTTTTGGTTGTTGTGATTTACTGTTATAGTATCGTATGATGAATTGTGACGGTGGGGGCTGTTCATTCTTTTTGTAATCCCTTCCCCCCTAGAAATATGCATGCTTCATCGCACTCAGCCTACTGAAATGAAGTCTTGTTGAAAACAGAAACAGTAATTCAAATTTGGAGACATTCATTCATTCATTCAACAATCATGAGAATAGCTTCTCCCTTGAAACCAACTTCCAAAATGTTTCTAAAATCAGTCTCAAATTTGATTATTAATTCAAAGCACTTCGTTTGTTGTTATTTGCGGGTATTTCATCTGACATGAAGTTGAGATCTTTATTCTTCATTACCAAGCCAAAGTTTGAAAAACATTATCTTCCCTTTTGAATTTCTCTAAATTGATATGTTTCTTTTTCGGTATTTCGTAGACTTGCCTCAAGTGAGTTTCGTCAACTGTAAAAATTTTGTCAGAAAGTGACATACGAAATATTTCGATTTGCCCTTTCACGATTTCTTTGACGAAATAGACTTTCGGCAAGTCTAGGTATTCGTTACCTCATTTATGATAAAGTGTGTAGGCATCTCTTTACAGCTCAGATAAAATATTGTTGATTTCTCTCATACCAAAACTTCGTGTTTTTCTCACTCAAAAGACAAAGTGTTTTGCCAAACTCTCTTATTCTTTCACGCTCTTTTGAACATAAAAATTATCATCAAAGATCGCAGAATTTTTTTTCAAAGTTCATTCACCTTGTCAAGTCAGACAATGGCTTGCTAATAGGGGTATGGGGGCGTTTAGCCCCCCTGCAATGATTTTCAAATATGTGAACATTCATGCAAAATTTACTATATTCAGGCAAAAGGTAACGCAAAATTGAAATAATATTGTCAGCTAAAACTGTGAAATATTGAAAGATAGTTAGTCAAGGAATTTTGTTTTTAGGACCCACCTCCAACCATGTACCCCCAAAAAACGAGAAGATTTAGCATACTGAGGTTTTAGTGTAGTCTGTCTAGCATGGTAGCGTAGATTAGGAAACTGACTTCTTGTAGCATTATCTTATAACCTAACGAAATTGTAAACGAGTCTGGGGGGTCTATATTGGAGAAAAACAACGGGGATGTGCCTGCCAGAAAATTTTTGTGAACTTGTCCTGGAATAAAGTTCTGAAAACATAATATCTGTCTTGGAATGAGATTCAGGAAAACTGATTATTCTTGTGAAAATAATCTAAGCTTTATTGGGCATAACTGTGCCGGAATAAAGAGGCAAAAAGTATAATTCTGCCCCGGAATTTTTCGCCAAAAATGAGACCCTAGCGAGTTTACGAAACCATAACGGCAACGGCAACTGCAACACAATGTTGCTTTTGTTTCAGAACTTTAGATTCAAAAGATTCCTTGTTTTTCGTTCGAATTTGCGTCGTTTGTGAGACTCTGAACTTGCCTTTTCAATTTCACGTCTTGGATACTCTATTTCTAGCGTTCTGTACTGACATCTAGGCCTCAATCTTTTTAGATGTAAAGCTCAGTAAAAGTCAGTCTTTTTTCATGTTTGTCGTCAAAGGAAACAGATGGTTTTCAATCACCTCTGAGTTATAGGACGCCTAATTTTGGCCTTGTGGATGATGCATTTAAATTAGCGTACGGAAACAATACTTACTTTGCAAATATCAGATAACATTTTGACTGGCAGCGTTGCCGTCCTGGTTTCGTAAAATCTCGAATGTATCAAACCAGAGCCCAAGAAGACGAGTGTGATAATATATCATCACGATTCTATTGTGTGTACACGCTTTTTTATAAGAAATTGGTTTGTAAGAAACTAGTACTAAGATGGCCAAATTTTAAGAAATTGTAGTACTATGTCTGAGAAGCATTAAGAACCTTTAAAAGTCAAAAGCATGGATACTATAACAAATATATCATTGACCCTTTATTCTTGAGTAATATCAAATAACCATTTGTGTTTTCAACATAACAGAACACTGTTTATTTCCATATGATGGTTTAGATGTCAAGAAACACATTTGCAGCAGTGTTAGTGACCTCGTTGATAACTCATGCATTCAAAAATGAGAAACCAATTCAAAAACTGTTAGTACTAAAATGGACAAAATTTCATGTTAAATGGAATACAGTAAAAACCCGCGTATAAGAACCTGCAATTTTGCAAGTCAGCCTGATTAGGTTCTTATGTATTTAGTATTTAGTAGGAAATAAGGCTGTTCAGGTTCTTAAATTGGTTCTTATTTCATTCAGGGCTTCCAGGTATTTATTTTGTTCAGATTGAGACTTCAAGCCCATTATCCACTGTCAGTTGAGAGACACCTGTGTTCATGAGGCCTTATCAAAACATTAGTTCATGGAAGAATCAGAAATTTTACAGAATGCAAGGAAAAGCTTTCAAAGCATCTTTAGAGCTCTTTGCAATTTGCACACATCACAGAATCAGTATGTATAAGCTCTATGACAAAGCAACTAGAGTTTTGATTTAGTTTGATGATCTCCACGAATAAGAACCTATTTCAAATTTCAGGCTGAATGGGTTCTTATATATTGGGGGTCTAATGTCAGAATTTTGAGCCTGTAGGTTCTTAATTACTAGGTTCTTATACGCAGGTTTTTACTGTAACTTTTAGTACTATGGGAAGATCCAAGTTTCTTATAAAAAAAACGTGTATTCTTTTGATTTGGTTTTGTTCATTTTTGCTTTGATTTTTATGTGATCTAAATACCGATAGATCAAAAGTTTTATTGTTTGTCTAACATTACAACTTAGAAAGCAAATTCAGTATCATATTGAATTTTATCGTATCTTTCTGATCTTATTCTCAAGCAATATTTATAAAAATCTCAGAATCTCCAAAAAAGCCCTTAATTCTTGACCAAATTAGCTAGCGATCTTTTCCAGGTCTACAATTCTCAAAACAAGTGCATCATTCTTGACCAAATTTTCTAGCAATCCTTTCATCTCTCTACAACTCTCTCTCTCTCTCTCAAGGAAATGTTTCAAACCACTTACGCTGTCTTTTGCTTTGGTTACTTTACTCTATCGATAATACCTTACATAAGTAGACTTGCTCAGCATAGATTCCAAATCTTAAAATCTGCGAGAAAAGGCGGATGTAAAATTCAATGACCTATTTCTTTAAACTGAATGACTTGAAAGAAACTTTGGCCACTTTTCTATGATTCTACCGTTGGACTTTTCAGAAATCTTGAATATTTGTCGAAATTGCTGCCCATTTTATATTTCAGCGCATTTTATGATTTTATGATGTGTAGGCATCCATAAACTATGGTTTTGTTGAAAATAATTTGATCTTTCGTCAAGTTTTTTTCGAACATTTCCTTGAATTCGTAAAAAAGAAGAAAAGCACTGTAATTCTGAAAATATTTAAGATTTCAGAAAAGTCCAACGGCAGATTTACTGTAAAATAGTTCAAGCTCAAAAAATAGGTCATAGAATTTTACACCCAGCTTTTTAAAGATTTGAAACCTATGCTGACTTGCTCCAAGTCTGTCTATTCCGTAAATCAGAAAAATTTCAGATAGACTTATATAAATTTCAGATGACGAAATAGACTTGGGGCAAGTCTATACATAGATAACTTTTCCTGGAAAAAATCTGTTTTGGATAAGATTCGAATTCGAAGGTTTTTCGCAAATCGAATGAAAGGCAATATTCAACGTTGATTGCTCTTCGCGACTTAACCAAATCAATGAAGTTTTTATATATAGATAACTGGAATATTTTTCCATTCTCCGTTGGTGTAGAGTACTTATTTGTTTATTGGTTTTTGTTTGTTTGTTTGTTTGTTTGTTTTGCCAAGTATCTTGTAATCTGTTCATTCCTGGAAGTTTGCAAATGACAAAGCAACCCATTAACAAATGTGACAAAGCTGTTCCAATCTTAAGTATTTCTAAAATATATATGGAAAAGTAGTTTGAAGACCAATGAAAGGTCTCCAATGGAATTGATCAGTAAATATTTCAAGTGTTTAGCGATGTGGCTTAATTTACTTGTGTACCTTTGATTTTATCTATTTGCTAAACTTAAAAAGCTGTTGTTTTCACGGAAATATTGTGATTTTCTATTGAAGTTTACACAGGAGGCGAAGCTAATGACCGGTACTTAAACACCTTTCGTTAACCATAATCCTTTGCACACCAAATGAAAGGGAAAACAAAAAGGACGAAGGCAAGAAAGGACTTACATAGTATAAGAAAATCGATTTTGGTACCGCAGAGGATCATGGTTAGTTTTAGCTCTTCAATCCCAAAGTGCAAATGTCCTATTCGTTTCTTCAGAGCAATTTGTCTGTTTGTTTGGGTAATTTAAATGTTTGTGTAGCTGGCTCAGCTGTTTTTTGCGCAGCAAAAGTCGAGGTACTTAAAAAGGACATTTTGTCAAATGGGATGCACTTGGCATTTCATTTAATAGAAGCAGGTGCCTCCCAAGGAGCTCTTCTCTGGTGATTTTAGTTGTGGAAGTTCGTTGTTCACAAAGAACATCAGAAAATGGCTCTCAAATTGCTGTTCCTTCTTCTGCTGACATTTCTTGTCACAAATGGGAATGTGACAGATCAAGAACTGGACGATGCATTCGCTGAGCTGGAGAGACAATTGAATTACAAACAAGAAGTTAAAGATCTCATCAAAGAGATAAAAGATGAAGTAACCAAGAAGCCTGATATCACTGCAAGAACTCTTGGGATGGCAAAAGCCCTCAATCTGGCAGTTCCAAAATTTCAAACTGGTAGAAGTGTTGACGTAAGTCTTACTGTTATTGGTTATGACTATTGGAGATGTGTTGTCACAAATTGTGTCCTAGGCGCAGGCTCAACGGAAGAGTTCATAACTTGACTATTCTTTTAGAAAGGTTGCACAAATTCCAATAGAGCTGCGTAGGAGCCTGGTTGCAAAGGGTGTTCAACAGTAAGAAATATCAGTGCAAAGAAGTGCCGTAATATTACGAGTCCTATTCCCTGGGTACCAGACATGAGTCCTGGTGTGCGCGGTCTATGTTTGGTGTACGTCTCGCTTTGATGAAAGACTACTAAGACTCGTCATATCGTAATAAGTCTGGTCTGCCTTTGACAAATGGGAAATTTCTATCTTAGTTTGGAAGTTCACTAAATCACTCGGTTGAAGAGTGCGGCCTATATGAGGGTGTGTGGTTTGTAGGTAATTTTTGATGGTTTCTCTGCAATAGTGCTCAGTAGATTTTCAAATGATAAATTCATGATACTAAACTGGGTATCAGACTCTGCAAGAAAATGAGAAAATGAGATTTCTTAGGGAGCCAGATACCCAGGGAGGCATGATACTGAATAAAACCGAGACTTGAATAATCGCCAGCTAATCTATAGTCATCTAATCATTAAAATCTTTGAATTAAATATGTAAAACTTGATACTAATAGTGGTTACTAAAACTTAGATACTATGACGAAGGCGGACGTTAAGAAAGAGACAGATTTTTGGCACATTGAGGCCTTTCGAATCTACGTTCTCATCAGAGAGTGACTTTCAATTTGAAAATATGTAAATATTCATTTTAGATTGCGCAAGGTATACTGAATGTTGTTTCTGGAATTGCTGAAAATCTTCCATTTGGGCAATTTATGGCCCCAATCGCATCCTTGATATCCAGTATTATTGGTATTATTTCTGGAGCTAAGGCAGATGCAACGATGCGTGACGTCATCCAAGAAGTTGTTCGCCAGGAATCTGATCATGTTTTATCAAGCCAAGCTGCTGCAAGCAGACAAGAATTAACCGCCGCATTCAGTTATATAACATCAAAACATAAACAAACTTTGGACAAGCATGACGTCACAAGAATGGTCAGTCAGGTTCCAGTTACAACAGGTTAGAGATCGAGACTGGTTATGTCAGTCTATTGTATCCCTGTGAGTGACGTCAGTCTAAGAACACAGGGAAACAAAGGATTCTTGTAGAAATTAGACCATTTGAAAACTTTTGAGTCTGTCAGTTCAGTACCGTCTCGGTAGTCGAGACAAACAAAATTTGCATCATTTTCTATCAAATTTGAATCATTTATGGTCGGAGATGAAAGTCCCTTTCTATTTCGTTAAAAATTTGTATCAAATTTATAGGTAAAAATGAGGCAATTCTCTACAAGACAACGCTGTCAATTCTTTTATGAATGCAAAGAAAATTATGAATATGATGCTAGAATGCTAGAACCCTTGCTAGAACACTGCTTGATTTGATATTGATGAAGACTACAGAGATGCTTGTGTTGAAGTATCCACTCATTCTGCCTTTCCTTTGCCATAAATGAACAGCCACTTGTCATAACTCAAACAAGGTCTCAAGCTGTAAGTTGAAGTCCATTCTATATGTAACTATGCGAAAACAGGACAATTGGGCATATAACTCCTCCTTGGCAGCCACACAAAGGAGGCACCATTCTTAGGACACCATATATTCTTGAATAACTTACGACTTTTTCTATGTATTTTTTTTCAGGAGTTGGAATATTGGCACTCTTAGAAAGTCGCATACAAAACAGGGCAACAACAGTAAATGAACGTGAAGCAAAACAATGCTTTCGGTTCTGCGTGTTATACGCACAGATCGCGAGTTTCCGCGATATGGTGATCAGTGACTTGATCTATCAAATCAGAAGAGCAGGGGACAATGATGAAGCAAACAGCTACGAAATTGCGAAGGCCGGTTTCATCAACAGATACAGGCTGGCCCTAAATTTCTTGAATCATCCCAAACCCGAACAAGCTGGAGTCGTCCATTTATATCGTCCTGTGGGACATTCTGCAGAAAGCAAATATCTCCAAGATTTCATGAAAATGTCAGGTATGCATTTTATATTCATTAAGATCATACGGATGTTTCACATTCAAACTCGAAAATTTAGGTTTTCCAAATTCATTTCAGTTAGCTGCAGGAAACAGAAGCAGAAGGCATTACAAGTCAGGTTTACTTATGGCATAATCAGATAAACAAAATCCGCCAGGCAGATCTTAGATTTATCCTTCTTCTTGCGTCACAAACTCATGATTTCTCCTATAAATCACGCTCAAACTACGACTCATGGACTTTCAAAGTGAGAATTGGGACCTAGGTTTCCCCCAAGATAGGAATCAAATGTTTTAGCCGATTTTTGCTCGTGGCCCATGGCCGGAAACCTTCAAAGCCTCATTTTCACGGACCAATCAGATGGTGAATAAGCGAGGAAGACAGAAGAAATGTGTGAAAATTTTTCTCAACTTTACCAACCTTCATAAAACGTAACCAGGACAAAAAACTGCTGGAACTTTCCCAAATTTTTTTGAAGATATCTACGCACCAGATGTTTGGGTATCCAGATTTGGATGCCGGTTTAAATACCTCACAGTTTGGTGGAGATATAGCGTTTTCTATTAGGCAACATCGGCGGAGGCTTGCCAAGCCTTGTTTACGCCACTTCAAGTCAGGTGATAAAGCCTTTTGATAAAACCTCCTTTCAATTTCATTACTAATTTCGAGCCATGCCATGAATGCAAAGAGTAGCATAATACAGAAATTTCTCAAGAGTATTGCCATATGACTTGAAACGTGTGAAGTAACCGAAGCAAATTTCTTCAGTTCACAAAGAAATCGAAGGGGCATTGAATCTTGAACCAAAGAGACTGCGGTGGAAGGACAATAGCAAGAACAATTGGAAACGTAAATATTTGCCGCTCTGGGATCGTTGTTAAAACAATCACTATTGTTATTGCCATTGTTTCTAACCCAGAGTCTCTATTGTTTATGGTTGAGTGCCTCATCGGTTTTGGAAAGGCTATAACTTTGAGAAACCGCGAGGTATTTAAACCGGCATCCAAATCTGGATACCCAAACATCTGGCGAATAGATTCCTTCAAAAAAATCCGGGAAATTTCCAGCAGGTTTTTGTCCTGGTTGTGTTTTATGAAGGTAGGTAAAGTTGAGAAAAATTTTCACACATTTCTTCTGTCTTCCTCGCTTATTCACCATCTGATTGGTCCGTGAAAATGAGGTTTTGAAGGTTTCCGGCCATGGGCCACGAGCAAAAATCGGCTAAAACATTTGATTCCTATCTTGGTTTCCCCCATAGATTTCATGACTAGATATGGAAACCATAGCAACACTGTACGAACTCCTGGCAATGGCGTATGGGCCTAAGTTGCCGGTTGGAACCTTCGAAGCTGAAACACCTAAAAATTCAAGTTTTCAGTGATACTAGCCATGAACAAATATGAACAAATAATTCTATGAAATATTTCTTCCAACCGAATGTCTTAAAAGAATTTTTAGCCACCTATCCATGATTCAACCGTTGCACTTTTCAGAAATTTTGAATATTTTTTTAGATCAACGAAACTATTGCCCCATTCACACTGCAATTTAAACCAGCTTAGATTAAACCAGGTTTTTGAATAGGGCCTTCTGATTGGTCGATCAAACAAATCCAGTCATTTGATTGGTAGATTTTAAACTGGTTTAGATAAAGCTGGTTTAACTGTGTCAGTCCAGTATATGACTCATCTCATTTTTCTTTCCTTGTTTTGTCAAAGATTATTGTAAATAGGGTTATACTATATATTTTAGTTATTGTTAGATTTTCTTTTAGCATGGCTCCCTGTAAAGCAGTATGTATCTTTTTGCCACAATGAAAATTTACAATCTATTACAATACATATAAAAATAGATACAATACGATATATAGTATCAGGCTAAAACGTAAAAGGAGAACAACCCCAATTACAGTGGCAGGTAAAGCATTAAAGGGTCAAGCTGACCTTATTTCCTTATCTATATATAGTATATATAGCACTGAATGGATTACCGTGGATAAAAAAGTTAAAATGAAAATGAAATGAAATGGATCAGAGCCGTACGGGTGCAGTGGCCTAAGTGCGAGACTTTAAAGTGCAATGTTTCTTTCATTGTAGGAGTTGCACCCATCCAAAAGATGGGAAGGTCTGCTCACATTCTACAAGATGTTAAATCACCCAAGTACCATGCTTTTCTGCACGTTAGTGGCTATGTAAGACTGGCACAAGGATTGGTGACTACTCGACAACTTGTCACTTTCATCCCAAGATCTGATGGTTACTGGAACTTGAAATTAAAAGGCAAATGGTTGTGGATTAATGATGGTTATGATACATCTTATGTCGCCTCAAAGTCTTCAGAACCCGATGAAAGAGGACAATTTGTTATTGTCACCTACCCAAACAAGATCGTCACCATTGCAAGCAGAAAATGGCCTAACAAGTTTTGGAAAGATGAGTCGGGCTCATATTACGTCCGTGTAAGAGATGGCAGCACGGGTATAGATACACGATTCCGACTTAGGCCATGCGATGATAGAGGCTATGGGGGTCGTTGCTTCAATATATAATGAAAAGACTGTTACATTAAAGCTGATAATATAAGTGTAGTATGGAGTATGTAAAGGAAAAGTACATTGCAGTAAAAGATAAATTCAAATCAGCAAATGAATGCAAAGATTGATTTTCTTTTTCGCTCTGCTTCAATATATTGTGAAAAGTCTGTTACATTGAATGCTGATTGCAGCGCCAGCTGCCTGATATTTCAAAAGCAAGCTGCGTTAACTGTGGTTTTGTGGAGATCTGGCCATCCTGCAACGAAAACGTCAGAGGAGGTGTCATCAAATCTTTTTAATCGTCTCTTATTCCATGGAATGAATGGGGAATGAATGCGTGTTTGTCTGATTTGGTTTTAGTCTTCACACTGTAACAGAACTGAACTGACTGCAAGAATGAGGGGTGCAAAGGCATCTTGCAATTTCAATAGAATGAAAAGGGCCTTTTACATCTATTCCATTCCATTTCCATATGTTGATTGTTTTGCAGTTTATTGCCATTTCCCATTGAATAATCTTATTGCTAGTATAAAATATGATGCCTGAAAATATTAGATATTACAGGAAATGATGTAATCACATTCAGCAAATAAATATAAAGCTCGATATTCTCATTTATATCTCTTCTAAAGTAAATTTTGTAAGAGTTCAACACTTTATATTATCAAAGACATGGGTATTTCGATCTGGAAGTATAAACGATAAGGACGAAATGAATGGCAGGGCTGAATTTTATAAGACAAAAAATGTAGTTCTGACAAAGTAATTTCAAAGCCTCAAAAATTCCAAAGAATAGATTTCACATCAATATGACGAAATGCCCAGATTTGACGAAATGCCCTGGGGACGAGGTTGGGTTGAAAGCTGGCTCAGGCCTGGGAAATTTGATAAATTTGATTTTACAGATGCTGTTTCATTGTGTAGCTAAGTCAAAACATAGTAGATATGCGAACAGATAATGAGCCATAAACTGGACCAAGTGCAAACTGGAAGAAAATGAGACTGGATCAATACCATTGTCTCGGATCACTGATGTGTGCATAATCAACTGTATCGCTACGCATGCGTGTTCGAGGGCTCCATTCTTCGAAATCAAAGATCGCAGTTGCAATGGCGGCCAAGCGACTACGAAATACACCGTGACTGTTGGTAAAGATTTTGCTCTTTCATTCAGAAAATATGATGGATGACCACTATCTCTTCCACTTCAGCGAGCAGAGGGTAAGTATCTGCACACTGGTGATGAAATTTGTTGTTTGAACTGTCACAATAAAGGATTTTTGGGCGGTGAAAGTTTTGCTAGAGAATCCCTCCAGTTAGGCCTGTTTTCTTGCAAGCTTGGAACGGCAGGCTTGTCTCTGCCGCCTGTCGGCGTTGTAAGTGTTTATTCCTGGGTGCATCGTTCCATGAAAGTGAAACCTCATTAGGCATTAGATGATTTTTGCCTGCATGCATATGCGCCATAATAATTTTGTACTGTTGCATAGAGCATAGAGCCACCTGATTGGGAAGATGGGAGTTGACATCGTGTGCCAAAGAAATGTGCAGATTCTGACATTAAAAAACAAAGTATTAGGCCTACCAATTTTTCAATTAAACTAACATGCAAAACCAGAGGCGAAAAATTGGAAAGTACACGCAGAGGATGCATGCCAGGCTATTTATTGTTTTAAAAACATGTTCCTAAATTGCGAATCAAAGGAGGTCTTTCTACATGCACAACATAACATGCAGTCTGGAGCCAAAGTTTTGATGGAATTTCACAAACATTCATCACTTCCAATGTGGACTGGAAAGTTGGCAGAAAATGTGCAATACATGTCAGAATATTTTGTGAGTCCAGAAACTGAAATTTGCTTTTAAACAGAATATTACATTGCAATGATATATTGAATTCAACAGCAGAAACTGTTGACTTGCGTGTGCAAAATACAAACTTTCTAGTGTGTGGCTGCAAATCAGGGAAATTAGGCTGTGGTGGAAATAATGTCCATCAAACATGTGTTGTGATGATCGTAGGTTTCAGTTTCATCAATTCAGGAAACAGATCAAAATAAGTCTAAGAAAATGACATTAGTCAGGGAGTGCTGCAAGCTTGTCTTACTCAGGGAACTTGTAATCAAAACGGTTATGATTGTTGTCAACAGCAACGTGTGCAGGCAAGGCCTTCATTTAAGTATCATCTGAAGTCTTGCGACCATCAACTAAAAATAGTAAGATTAGCATGACAAGTTAATTGTTATATTGCCTTTTTACTAAGTAAATTAACCATGCAAATAATGCAGTTTTTATTATGGAAAAATAAGATATTATCATCTTACAAAAATAAGATATTATCATCTTACTTGTGATACTGCACATGTGCAACTGTCTTTGTTATTCTTATTTATTATTATTATTATTCATTTATTTGTTGTTGGATAGTAAAATATAGCTACAGTAGATAGCTAATTAATTCCAACTACAGCTGCGGTTATTTGGCAACCACAGACTTCAAATACAAAAGCAACCACTAACATACAACATAAATAGATAAGCAATATGTGTTACACTGCTACAAAAGTACACTTACACTACAACATACAAAAATAAACTAAATGAAGGATACATTACAAAACAGAGAAAGAGCAGGTCCAGAAGCGACCCCCTCCTTTGAAGGTGTTGTGGTGCAGTGGTGTAATCCTCTGATTTTGCAGCCAGAACAGTCACGTGGAGTGGGTTTGATAGCTGGTAGGGCCCCACCAATTGAGCGTCATGACAGGTCGTTGCAGACTCCACTAGCCCTTAGCTACCTCTGCAATCTCAGTGCTTGGCGCTAAAAACTGCAACTTAACCCTTCACGACATAGGACAACCAAGGACAAGAGTAGGACAACAGGAAAAGCAGGTAAGCATGCAGAAGGAAAGGATCAAATTAAGTTTGTCAGTTTAAAATAAGCCTGCAGTAAGACTTGTCTTTTTTAACTATAAGGTCAGCTTGGGTAGAGTAACATTGGTACCATTCATGGCTGGAAAACTGTAGACCTGTGACGGATAAATACATTTATTTTGCTAAGGAGAGCACTCTGAGTGAGATTTTGGCAAGATTTATCCGGATTTTTCAGACTGCTCATGTTACCCCTAAATCACCAATATTACCCAAGCAGACCCTACCACATAAAACCTTTCCTCTTTGTGATAAAAAAATTTTTTAGAAGAAATAAGATGAAAGTTTGCCCAATATAGTTCTTTCTAGATTCCGTTTTTTGAGTGCTCCATCAAGAAATCATTAACCAAGAACAGTCATCTCTATTCACAGGTCCATGCATGCAACTGTCATTTTGATGAACTCGTCCAGTCATGGGAAAAAATGAAACATGGTATGTGAATCTTTTGAGATTTTATTTCAATGAAAACAGCTTTTTGCCTTACAATAGAGCCTTACAATGTTTTGTAAGGGTATTTTTGGCAAGGAGTTTTTCTTAATTTTCCTACTTGGCAGTTAAAACTAACGGAAACAGCAATAATTTACATTAGAATCTGAATATTTCCATTATTTTTGTGTATCATGTACTAGACAAATCTGAGACCGTTAACTGGAGCTATGTTGCAAGTGACAAAGATCTGCTTTCTGTTTCTCAAGCTGACTCCATTGAGTCATTCTACATACAGAACATGAGCATAAATAGATAGCTTGTACCATCAGATGCTGTAACAGTGAAATTATATGTAAAGAAATTAACTTTTCACCATTCCAGAAATGTAAAATCTGGAAGAAGAACACAGTCCATCTTTCTTGAGCTTTGAGTGAAAAATTTCTTATAAGGCTCAAGTGTCAGGGATCCTGTTTGGAACGTTAAATTTTGTGCACTGCACTAGAAACAATGGGAAACAATAGAAAACAGGACAAGACAGGGACTTTATGCCCAGCACATGTGCCATGTGCATGTGTTTCTTTCCATATGCACAGGGGATGAGGCTAGGATTACTGGGGCTAGGATTACACCATGCTCCGCAACACTTTTTGTGGTATTTGCTAGGTTTGTGGAATTAAATCTTCAAGTCTCAGCTTTCTTACAAATTTTCAAACAAACTTTGATTCAATATGTAATCTGAGCAAGGAGTTTCAATTTTCTGAAGTTACAGGTCTACTTAGGGCTAAGCTCCAGGTGCTGTCATTCATCACTATGAGAAATAGTCTTGATCGGCGACCACACACTGAAAAGTTAAAGTGATAGTCAGATATCAAATTTATGCAGTTTAGATGAAGTTCTCAGACAAGCAAAGACCCCAGTTCCTTGCATGTTCCTATTCTCTATGAGATGCCAAAATTCTCTGAAATTTGTGAAATATATTTTGATGTTAAGTCATAAGCCTTTTTTAACAAAATTACATGAACTGCAATGAATTATTTTGAAAATATAAGTGTGATTTACATTTTCCATTTGCTTTATTAGAAATTATGATTTTTGATGAAACAAAGCATTAATTTTGATTGCTCCACCGGGTGAGTCAAAAAAAGTTTATGCATTTGGCAGGCTGTTGAATAAAAATTATGTGTTTGATATTAAAAACTAAAGTGTTAATCTATCAATCAAAGGCTAACTTAGGTTAAAAAAATTTTCTTTAGTAAAATCATTCATCATTTAGACCCAGAAATTAGGAAATACCTGAAAGGAGTTTCTATGGGAATTGGAAATTACATGTTCCATTCTGGTCCATGATTTATGTGGTATTGAAGTTTACATTGTCAGTTTCAGAAATAGAATTTTTGTTTGAATAGCGAGTAAATTATGGACCAAAATGGAATGTGGAATCCTTGTTCCCAAACACATTTTCAGCATTTTTGGGTCTGAATGATGAGTGATTTAACCAAGCAAAATTTCCTCATCTAAGTTAGCCTTTGACTGATAGATTAGCATTTAAGTTATGAATATCATCCTCATACTTTTAATTTCACAGCACACAAAACGCATAAACTTTTTTTTGACTCACTTGGTACTTTGAGATATACTGAGTGAATCAAAATCTAGGTGGGCCATCCACCCAATTGGACAAGGGCCTTCGTTAAGGTCAGAAAGTGATCTTCCTTTGCAGAATTGAAAACAAAGAATGTTGCCATTTGCTTAGAGCGAATTCAAGATGTCAAAATGGTATGTCTCTATTGCCTTTTCAACTTTGTGTCATTATCATTTTCATGTAAGTGACATCTATAATGTCAGTGATTCCTGTTTAAAAAGTTCAGAAAAGAAGCAAGACATTTATTACTGGCATTCATTTAAAAAAAAATTACCATGCCACTGTTCTACATCAGCTCTCATTAACGTGCAAGGGAAGAGTTGAAAAGTCAGCTTTTAGCTCAACTGCTGTGTACGTCAAATTTGAAATGAAATAAATTTAGAACCCTGAATTTCGCTAGGTGCTAGAGTGATTTACAGCAAGCTAAAGATGAAATTTGCATGAAATTTTGTAAATCAGGAAACTTGAATGTTCTAAATTTGACCACCATCTTAAAGTTTGGCATTCTAATTCCTCTTCATGATTTACAAGCATAAACAACCCCCCCCCCCCCTTGTAGTTCTTTCACAAACTTTCAAAAATTCCAAGCACATGATAAATTCTTCAGATTTTCATCCATACAGCCATACTTTGTCTGCGTGTATTTAAAAAACATGTTTGCACTGAAGGAGAAAACTTTGATATCCTGTAGGAAAGAATGTTAGGGCCTCAAAGCAAAAGGTGACCATAAATTTGCTCGGCAAATGAATGACGAAATTCACTCAGATGGAAGTCTGCTCATGCTGGAAACATTTGTGGCTATCAGCAGCCTATTTACATTTATATTTTGTGGTCTCTCATATTAGAATAAAGCATTGAGGACCAAATTGCGTTTGCTTGCTTTTAGCTGTGATTTTCTATACCAGGGTATAGAGCCAGTAAAACATGGAACGGCACAAAGCCAAGAAGAATCTTGGAATGAGACAGCATCAAGAAAAGAATCCGACTATGTAAGAAAATGGATCAATGATAATGCAACAGAAATGACAATGTCCCCAATTTTATTTGTTGATGATCGTGATGTGTCTCAAGTTTCACCCACAAAAAGCTCAATATCTATAAATACAAAGGAGTCAGTTGTACCCCAAGTCTCATCTACAGATGTTTTGGTATCTTACATTAAAAAGGACTCAGTTGTACCTAAATTTTCACCTGCAAACAGTTCAGTATCTTGCATTGCAAAGACCTCAGTTGGGGACAAGAGTCTGCCAACCTGTGATGGCAGAGAGACTGAAGTTATTTGTCTTGATGATTCAGATGCAAAGCTCCTTGTCGAAATTCCAAGAACTAATGAAGGAAGGAAACCTACAGTAACTCGTTCACCTTTGGGTCCCGACGGCCTGATTGAAATTCCAAGATTTTCTGAACAATGCTCCAATGAGGAAAGAAGCAGTGATCGTGCTTCATTCGCGGCTAGAAAGCAGCAAACTTCTACATGCAAGGAAGGTGAACAGCAGCTTGCAGAGAAGAGTGTTTCACAAACAAATCTAAGAAAAAGTACCAAAAGAAATATTCCTGAACACAGCTTTAAAGTGACTGACAAATACAGTGCTGCACCGGTCATCGTTTTAAGTGATGAAAATGATAGTGATGACTTTTCAAACTCAGATAATAACACAAATGGATCGGTTGCATCAGATAGTGAGGTTGATAGAGTCTGTCTCAGACTTCTTTATCCATCCTTGCGGACTGGAAGATGCTCTTCTGGACTAAGTAAAAACCGTAAGTCAGTATCTCATGCCAGTAGTTCACGGAGGTCTATTTCTCTCTCAAGAGGTAGTGAACCTCATTTCCTTGGGTTCAGTGATGATGCTGAAACCCTTCAAAGAAGCCACCCCACCAACTTGTGTGAAGGCAGCCATACTTGGGGATCTGGAAGTCTTAAGTCTGTTTCGCCTGGAGGCAAACCTTTTCATCTTCAAAGGAAAAGTAATGATGATGCAGATAGAGCTGAGGTCATTTTGATAGATGATGATGATGATGATGATGATGATGATGATGCTGCTGATGATCATAACAGTGAAGATAAATTTCGATTGAAATTAAGTCCATTAAAATCAGCACGGCAAACACCAAAAAGTAGTGAAAGAAATACGTTGGGAATGCAGCAGGTTGGGATTATTGGAAGTAGCAACAGATCACAAGGTATAAGCTCAGACTCAGATAGTAATGCCAGTGACATAACAGAGACAGTGAGAAGGAAAAGAACAAACATTCATAGTTCAGGCCCAGCACGACAAGCATTGCAGCAACGGAGCAAGAGCAAAAGAGAAAACGTTAGAAAACAGAAGAGAAGGTTGACTGGAAATAATGATAGATCATCAGACTCAAGCTCAGATTCGTATTGCACCATCAGTAAGACAACAGAGAGAGTACGAAGGGAGAAAACAAGTGCCCATAGTCAAAAGCAAGAGAAACAAAAAGGTCACAGATTTATGAGAATCTTAGCAAGTGATAAATCATCAATAGACATGAGTACAGGCTCTGAAACTAGTTCCAGTGAGGAAAAAGAGACAGCAAGAAAGGAGAAAACGAACATTGTCAAGCCAGTTAAAAAAGAGAACGAGCAGGGTCAAGAGGGGAAAGGGTTTCAGAATCTGGACAAAGACACAAGAGAAATAATTAGGCAACAGTGGATAGGGCATGAGTCTCAGAATTTGGACAAGGACACCAGAGAAACAGTCAGACACCAATGGATAAGAATGGTAGGAAATGATGATTCGTTGTTGAAACTGAGTTCAGATTCAAGGTCAGACTCAGGAAGTGATGCCAGAAATACAGTGGGAAAACATCGAGTTGAAATAGCTCGAAATTGCAGAAGATCATCTGGGCGGAGTGAGGACTCAAGCTCGGATTCTGAAAGCATCGCCAGTGAGATAACAGAGAGAACAAAGCACAACAGATCAACTGTTGTTTTGAATGACAGTCCAGAAAATGAAATCCGAAAAAAAGTTCCACGGTGTGACAAGCAGATGCCATCTGATGACAGTGGAAGTCACATGACATTTCATACTGAAACAGAACAAACAAGCATGAACATGACAGTCAGTAGTGACATAATAATCATAGATGAAAGTCGAGGTCGTTTTCAAGAACCACTAGAGTCTCAAAGTTCGGAAACTGAAAAAAGGAATGGCCAGTTGGGGGTGCCTGTCAGTCAATCTAGCGATTTAGCATCGATCAGTCAAATTAGCGAACAAATAAAAAGTAAAAGAAATGATGGAATGGGTTTAGATTTGCCTACAGAGAGTGTTGGAAACGAAAATAACTCGTTAGGGAATCAGTCTTGTGAGGAAATGAAATCATTACGAAACAGCGGTGTAAACAAGGATGTAGCTATGAATTTTACAGCAGTGGAGACAACTGATACAGTTATTGGCAAACGGACTGAACAGATGTTTCGAAAATTGCCTACTTTAATTGCTCCGTCTTGTATAGTAAAAGGAACGAACGCAGCTGACAGACAGTATTGTGAAGACATGAGAGTGTCGAGGAAAAACAGTTTGAGCAAGGGTATATCGATGAACTTGACATCAGTGGAACAAAAGGAAATCGTTGTTGACAAAGAGACTTGTAAGATTATGAAGAAACAACTTAATCAGATTGATCCATGTATAAGGAAAGAAAGTAACGCATCGTCGCAGGATGCTTCTGATGATCGCACATTATCAGAAAAAAGTAGATTGAGCAAAAATATATCAATAGATTTGTCAACAATTGAACAAAATGAAATCATTGTTGATGAAGAAACTTATGAGGAGATGAAGAAGTTAGCTACTTCAATTACTGCATATATGGAAAAAGAACACGATAAGTCGGTAGATGAGAAGGTTACAATCTCAAGAACATGTAGTTTAAACAAAAATGGATCGACAAATTCAACAGCGGTAAAGGAAAATGAATTCGTTGTTAATAAAGAGACGGATAAACTGATTATAGACTCGCTTACAGAAGATACTGTATGCTCTACCAAGAAAGGTCAGGTGACAGTGGACCATACTTATGAGAATGTTACCATGTCAAGAAAAGGCAGTTTAGATGTGGATTTGTCTATGAATTTGACATCGGTAGAGCAAAGAAGAAAAATTGCGGAGAAAGGGACGGATAAACTGATCATAGATTCGCTTGTAGAAGATACTGCATTGTCTTCCAAGGAGGGTAACACAATTAGGAATCCTTCTGATGAGAATATGAAATTTGGCAATTTCGTGATATCAGAAAGGAGTAATTTAAACAAAGCAACATCAAGGGGACAAGGGACAATGGCAAATCAACAAACCATACCAAATTCTTTTCAAACGGGTGTTTGGTCGATTGGTAATACAAACTTTAGAATTGGAACATTGAAAAGGAAGATTGAAGAAGACAGATTTTCAAATAAAAGAGATAATGAAAATGCGAATGTAAATGAAATAAATGAAAGTTTTGACAGCGAATCAAGTTCTAGAACGAAAGACAAAAGTGATGCTGATTCAACGACTATAAATTCGAGCAGTGACAATGTGAGTGATTCTCCCTTTAATATTTTCGCGCGATTAGACAAAGGAAAATCTCGAGATAGTGGTGCTGCGAGACAACTTTTTGGTAATGATACTGGAGGAGATGATTTGATCAATAATGATTCATTTGTAATTTTAAATTCCTCAGAAGAATTATTGATAGACAATGTGCATTGTGAAGAAGATGATACACAGTATGAAAAAGACAATGAACAATGCGAAATCGAAGAAAGAGAATATGAAAGAGACGATGTAAATCGTGTAGAGGACAATAGAGAATTGGCTGAGTCGAAGCAAATTAGAACAACTACAAAGTTGAATTTGAGAGATGATATTTCACCTGACGGAACGTTAAAAAAGGAATATGTCCCATCAAATTTATTTGAAAAACTTATGGAAGAAAACAAACGTAACAGTATTGAAGTTAGGCCGCATTTAGCATCAGGCAGTAACACAGTTCCACCAGTGCCAGCAAAGAATCGCAGGGACGTTGGTAGATACGTAGATGATGCAGTCAAAGACCCATCGATGAAGCAACCAAAGGCAGTGAACGTTTTAGAGAAATTCAATATCTCTCCTTGTAGAGTCATCTTGTCGCCTTGTTATGATGATTTGATAAAAAGACCAACTTCTGTTAGTGAGAGAATTAAAATCAACATTACGAAAGCGTTGAATGAAAGTGCATCTGTTGTTGATAATCAGAGCTTTGTTATGAGTCCTGTAGCTGCGAAGTTTTCTAATTCGCATCCATTTAATCGACTTAGTTCGTTTGTTGAGCTTGAAGCATATGACAGCGATGGAAGTGAATTGAGTTTTACTGTAGAGATTGATAAAGTCGATGAAACGGATGACGAGTCGTATTTTGCGTCGAATGATAAAGAATGTATGCCGCTTAGCCATATGAATACCGATGCGTTACAGAACGGCGAGGATTGCGTCACAAAGAAACGTCGGGTAGATAAAGTTATAGGTTCAATCCCAGGTGAAGTGATTGCTAGGACTCAAAGGATCGCAAATCGAGGTCTTGCTCAACAGAGTAATCATCAATCAAATCGAATCGTTGATCAATCAAGAAGATTGAGTGATACGATGGGAGCCATATATCAGAAAACAGCATCAGATAGCCACGCGATTGGGCATTTGAATATGCCAAAGCTAAGTATAGACCACAGCAAGCAAAACAGTGATGGGAATGAAAGTTTAGGTATAAAATTTACCGACCAAAATGATCGACTTAGCACTGTTTATATCGTGCAGAGAGATATGGCGAAGAATTATTCAAACACACAAAGGAGCGGCAAAAAGAACGTGCCCACCGAGATGAGTGTACCAGATGATTTTAGAAGACGGAATCCGTCAGGTTATGGCGAAGAAGCGAGCAGTAGCGATGAATTTTACCTTCCCAGGGACTTCGAAAACAGGGAAGATTCATCTGATGACTGCATCAGGAATTTTGGAAGGCACACTCGAAGGGAGCTTCGCTCTTGTCCCCATTGTAGAAGGAAACGGGAAGAACTACTAAATATTACGAAGTGTTCTGTTTGGCTTGAAAGGATCGATCCAACGAAATATAACTTAATTTCCCATCGCGCACGCCCTAGGATGAATTACAAACCACGTCATCGGAAAGAGCTGTTTTCTAATAAAGGAACCGTTGCAAAGAGTCCGAGAAAATTGAAGAAGATTTCTACTGATTTAAGGGAGAGGAATGTGGCTAAAAGGAGAAAAAATGGGAAAAGGAAATTGAGTAAAGCAGAGAGAACAAAGTTATCGATCCAACGCTCGTTATGTTTTATAAATAAAAGAATAACAAGTCAAAATTCACTGAATTCGCTTCTTAAACGGGAAAGTTTTAAACTCTTAGGTTGACTGAGAATGTTTTAGTCCAGATTAAGAGGAGTAAATTTGTTGTTTTTACACAGCTTCTGTATTGATAGGCTTTTTATGACATCTTAATGCATATTTTTGTAATTTGAAAGGAATGGGGAAAGCGCAAAAGATACTTGAAAATGAATATTTGAAAGAATGGCTGATGTTTTAGGCTGAGAAGAAGTAATTTCTTATCAACTTTACATCTCTCTCGATCTGCTTTCGTTGATAAAAATGAATGTGAAAATTGCTTTCCGCCTTGCAGCAGATTTCGTATGAGATTAAGAGGCGGAATGTTTTTCCGGCTATTTATTCGATCCCAAAATTGAGGGCCAAAAAAAGTGAAGGATATCCACGCATTATTTGGATGACGAAGCCATACTTTCTACGAAGGAAGTGTCCGCATTGGCCGCCTATGCTAGTTGCCCGCCTATGCCAGATTTACAGTGAAACATTTTGATGATTTTCTAAATTGAGCCGTAAGTTCCAAGCTTTATAGCTGGTACAGTGACATATGCACAAGAAATGAAAATTGAAGGAGCCTCAACGAGCTCTGATTGGAGTTCTTCGAGCCTCGTTGTAGCATCGAGATCAATGTGCTTCCACCTATGCCCTCCGTGTACGGGAGGCCTGACAAAAACACTTCCATCTCTGTAAATTACTGAGATGGAATACGGGCGTTTGTACTTATATACCATCGTAGGACCACAGTTATTTGTTTCTTTAAATGGCGGTTGGATCATGTGATCGAAAGCAATCTCTGGTCTCTAAAAACAATTATTTTATGTGGTCAAATAAACTTTACCCAACATCGACCTAACATATTAATACCGAAAGAATTCCTTGATTTTAGTGTTTTTTATCATTGGTAGCCTTGGTGAAATGACTGGTTTACAAGGGGCCATTCTTTGAGCTGTTATTGAAGTGAAGATGTTTTTTATTTGATAAAAAGCCAAACAGTAAAATCTATTGTGCAATGCCCAACTTAGCTCTTGAGTCCTTCGTTCATTTCTGTGCCTTGACGTATAGTAAAACCCCGCAGACAAGAACATACTTTTCTGAAAAGCAGACTGGCTAGGTACTTATGACGTTTCCAGGGTGTTGTTCTTATCGCAAGAACACTTGTGACTATGGTGAATGCATACAGTAGCTACAGTATACAGTATATACATGTGTTAAATAAACTTGAGGGTATAATGACTGCATTTAGATATTGGAGAGTATGGTATTTTTGTTGTTGACAAATTAGTTTATTTCATACGGCTTGATAAAACAATTTGCATATCCCTGAAAAGTGTTGGGTGTGTTCAGTTATCAATATAGTTAGGAGTTTGTTTACACTGATATGATGAAATTTCTTGATTAAGTGTACCATCTCATAAGAACATTGAAGTAAATCAGCCTGTTTTTGGTTCTTATCTTTGAGTGTCTTTTTCCATAAAATCAGTCTGCATGTTTTTATTTTGCTATGTTCTTGTTTGCGATGTTTTACTGTATGAGCTTTCTACCGACCTTTTCCTGCAAAAGGAAAACCTTAACAGTTCACGAGAGAGCTAGAAACTGTGTATCGAGAAGATGATTATTTCTGCAGCTCAAAACCCACAGAAATCGAGCATTATAAATTCCTACAGCTTAGAGCTTGAACTCCAAAATTGGACCCAAGAAACATAAGATTTGTCTTTTGTGCTTATAACAACTAAAAGTTAGCTTGATGTTTGAAGAAAAAAATTAGATATTGACAGGCGTTGTTATGCACTTCACACCTACCATGTAAAACAAAGACTTATGACGACGAGTCCCTTGTACCCGTGCGGTAAACTTTGCTCAGCAGGGACTAATGATGAAACAGTGTAAAAGTTGACCATATTCTTTGCCTTCGTCAATCGAATTATGATAGAATCACGGTTAATTGGTAGTCTAGGAATCGCAGAGTTGGCCCTAAATAGGGTCATGTTTTTCAGAGTCTCTGTTGACCGAAGCGCCATCATCAAGTCAAAGGAGCACGGGGAAACAAGGAGCTCTGTTTCATAAGTACATATGTAAAACATGGAGCGTTTCTTTGGACACCCTGTTCGTATTAATTCAATGTATTTTATCGTTGGATCATGTTTTTTTATGTAAATACATTTAACAAGCTTCCTCCTGTCGTTATGAAATGTTTGCCAAATTAATGTATAAATATTTGTAGCAACTCAGAAAGTTTCATTGTTATCTTGTCAATATTTCCTAAGCGTTTTTACATCTCTTATTTATACGTTTTTTATCATCAGTTTTGGTTTCCAAATAATCTTTCTTTTGTCGTCGGAAAAATTTTCAAAATATTCCAAGCCTGATTTTGTCGGAGTCGTTATTGCTCAGGCCACCGTTACACGATACCGGATTTATCACACTCCGGATTGCTTTCGCATGGAATAAGGGGTGCAGCTACACGACGCTGAGAGGCAATCCGGTGTCACTCCATTCCGTTTTCGTTGAGTGAAACCTCTCCGCTCTTGAAGGGGGAAATGCACCAATCCAGTGTCGCTTTACTCCAAGGCAGTAGATTTAGACTAAGCAGTGCACTGTGACATGGTGTCGTGTAATTGCATACCCTGGGTACCAGACTCTCTAAAAGAAAATCAGAAAATGCCTGCTTAGAATCAGCTGTGAGGCTATTCCACAGCTTTGCTCCTCTATAAGAAAAGGATATTTGGCCATTTGAACTCTTCTTAAAAGGAATTCGAAGATCTTTCTCAGTTTTACTGTGTATTTGTGGTACAAAGATGATGCACGAAGGTAGACCTAATGCTTCTGATGCTTTACAACAATACGTAACGCCATACAACAGATTCCACGTTTCCTAAAACCCATGCTTTGACAGATTAATTTTTTGTTTATAAGCCCTTGTCGCTAGTAAGTCTCCTCTAACTCTCTAATTCATCTTTCTTTCAAAATTTTTTTCAGATTGTGCCATATGAAGTTTCCGACCCCAGATTCGCATTCAGCGCCCAAATTTTAGGTCACATGCAAATTAGTGCTAGAGATTTTAATTTTACAAGGATAATGAATTTGAACATTTATCAGGCATTTGACTGTGAATGATAACTAAGAATGTAATGTTACACCCGAAAGATATTCACGCTCAAATCCCTCATAAATTCTCGCATTTATTATCGCCATAAAATCGAAATCACAAACTCTAGGAATCCCTAGTAATGCAGTATTTGCTATTACACTAAACTTGGGGTGCTGAGTCCAAATCCGCGGTAAAAGGATGACTGGTCGAAAAACATTTTACAAGTTTATAACAGCTTATTACGTTTGTGGTTTGATCGATCAGTCCTGACATATAAGATCATGAACAGGCTACAGTAAAATATCGCAAACAAGAACATAGCAAAATAAGAACCTGCAGACTGATTTTGTGGAAAAAGACACCCAAAGACAAGAACCAAAAACAGACTGATTTACTTCAATGTTCTCATATGATGGTACACTTAGTTGATAAATTTCATCATATCAGTGTAAACAAACTCCCAACTATTGATAACTGAACATCTCTATCTTTTTTCAGGCACATGCAAATTGTTTTATCAAGCCGTGTGACATAAACTGCTCTGTCAACAACAAAAATACTCTAATATTTAAATGCAGTCATTATACCCTCAAGTTATATATTCATCATAATCACAAGTGTCCTTGCCACAAGAACCACACCCTGAAAATGTCATAAGTACCTCATTTATTAGAACCTAGCCAGTCTGCTTTTCAGAAAAGTATGTTCTTGATTACAGGCTTTTACTGTATGTTCACAAAATGTTTGGAATAAATTTCAACGGAGATCTCATTATTCTAACTATAATACTAGATTTTGTGAGAATCTTCAAATTCCAAAGTATAATCTAGAACATTCTTAAAAGAGATTTTCCTACATGGCTCTGAAGGCTTAGAACGAGATTCCTATGAATATTAGGGAGCTCCCTACCTTACCATAACCCTAACCCTAGATTTACTAGGTTTACTATAAAAAACAGTTAAAAAGTTATTTGATGAGCTGAAAACCAATACAGACACGGCCCCCTGGAAGATCAGCAGTAGCTTTAGATTAGTTTTTTATTTTCTGATTAACGATGATTTTAATTAGATTCCTGTTTGTTAGCTAAATTCATTTTATCAAGCTGAAGGATTTTCGTGTATAAACCCCGGGGGAGGGGGTACTTGACTAGGGAAGTGACGAGGGTGTGTGGCAAAGCTCTCCACACCCTGTACCCTGTCGCATAAAAATTGCCCAAAAGTATACCCTGTCGCATAAAATTGTTGCCAAAATCCATTGTTTCATGATAACTTTAAAAGGTGTGCTTCCACATGATACCCTGTCGCATAATTTTCTTATTAATTGTAATACCCTGTCGCATAATTTGTATCAAAAAAGGACACCCTGTCGCATAATTTTTACCGCAAAAGGACACCCTGTTGAGCGGCACATCCGGTCAAGTCAAGTATATGGGAGTACCCCCCCCCCCCCGGGGTATAAACAAATCAGAAGTAGAATAGAAAAGAGCAATAGGTCAGAAATTTCATATGAAGAATTTTCCAAAAATGTCCAAAGTGAGGCGGTATATTGAAAACAAGGTGCATTTAGCCCATCTTTGGAGTGTTTGAATTGAATAATCATCCCCTAGAATCATCAACCTTTTTACGGTTGTTAAAAAGTCCATTCCCTCATGCTCCTGAAATCCTCTTCGTAGTCCAACTTATAATCTAGGACGAGAAAACTTTATCCATGAGATCAAATATTGTCTCACTGAGGATCAATAGGTTATTTGAACAATTACACTAAATCTTATCACTTAGTACCCCCGTTGTGATTGGCACATATTAGCATTTGTGACAGCTTCACACTAAATTCGTGTGTGGGTGTGAGATCGAGGTACTCGACCGCCATTGTCACAAGTGCAGGCCTGCAAACTTACAGTGAAACTTTTCAGTATCTTTGATCAAATTGCAAATGATAGAACTAAAGTTGAATTGTCTATCAAGAGAGAAGAATACGGGCAGTGTTCAGGAAAAAGTTGTAATTGTATCCTCGAAGTGGTAGCGATATTGTTTCATGATTTTGGATCGAGGTGCACGACAAAACAGTTGGCTGCAAGCTAGAAGAACCAAATAGCAAGAGAATAGAACCAAAGTGCCTAGACAGACAGAGACAAGGAAGAACAAAGAGTGACAAGGAGGGAAAAGTTGCAAGCATGCATACAGGAGTTTCACGAGAAGAGCTGGTTATGGAACAGGTGAAGTTTGGAAGTTCGGGCAAGAAGTTAAAAATTCTTTCGGCTGTCGTTGTTGTCTTGCTTCTGGTAATGACCATACTATTCATTGGTCTTTATGCAACAGAGAGGAAGAAAGCAAACGATGCCGAAGAGAGAGCAGCCATTGCCAACAAGCAGAAAGGTGCTACTTTAATCACTCCCGATTCAGTTCAAGTTGCTGCCAGTGAGTACCTTCACACGTCCTTACTTTTTATTTCTTTTTTTGGCTGAATACTGACGCATTTTTCTTTGCGTTGCTAGAGTTTCATACCGCACCATCTTGTTATCCGTACTATGTAAAATTTTACTATGCAGCCGCAATGGTCTCTGCCTGAATTTCCAAGGCGTTTTCCTCTGCGCTTCCTCTGCAATTTTCCTTTGTCAGAGGCTCTTGTTTCAGCTCTGCCCCAGTCCCCTAGCAGAAAAAGGATGAGTAATTTTATTCAAGTTTAAGCAGTGGCAAACGGAAAACCTCTGAAGACTTGGCAAAAATTTTCTCATATTTTAATTTCCGTTTGCGTCAGGGTAGGAAATTTGATGGCCTTCCTTACTAATAACACGCATAGCGAAGTATGTGATGGCATCTTCAGTATTCTTCAGGGGAATTTTGTGAGAATAGCTTGCTTTGTTGCAGAGTAGTCCGTAAGTTTTGATTTTAGATCTTGGCCAATTTTTCATTTTAGAACTGCCCATTTTGGAAAGTGGAAGGTCTTAGGATGACTTTCCGTAAGGCGCTTTTATGAGGGGCGCAGTCAAGCGTTAAAGACCATTAGTTAACAATAATCCTTTGCGCGCTTTGATCGGCCAAGGTTCCTGGGCAGCTTTTGCCAAAAACTATAGTCCGAAGAATAGGACTGCGTCCACTTGTGCCGCCCCCACCCTCGGTTCCTACCTTTATGATGAAAATTGACATTCTTTTTTGGAGCTGCAAACATTATAGCGACGCAGCGAACGGAGACTTGACAATGAAAGGTGCACACGTTGCATTTTTTTTCTCAAGCGCAGCTATATTTGCTACTTTAGGGGCAGAAACTTTCGCGGGCAGAAAGTTTCGCGATTTTCGCGTTTTTTTGGCATTTTTTGCGAAAGTTTCTGCCAAGGCATAATCTAAAGTCAAAATTCGCGAAAGTTTGTGCTCGCGAAATTACAGAAAATTCTCGACTCGCGAAAGTTTTTTCTTTCCAATTTTTTTGTTTCTTCAAGATCTTCAGTCTCTTGAGCTATAAAACCATGTAAATTGTCACCGTGACCATAAGTAGTACTGAAAATGAATAGAAAATTGTGTTTTTCCTGTCACTTTTCTTCAGTCGCGATCTTTTTTTCTCGATCGCGAAAGTTTTTGTTGCAAAATTTGCCGGAAAAAACGTCATTCGCGAAAGTTTATGCCCTTAATTTCGCGATTTTTTCTTCTCGCGAAACTTTCTGCCCGCGAAAGTTTCTGCCTTTAAAGTAAATGAACGGAGATATAGCGAGATAATCCAAACATAGCACAAAAGAACGGCAGGCGCCGCTTATCTTCTTATTGTTTTCATAGATCGAAAACATCAAATACAATAGGTTATATTTAGATTTACCAGTCCCCCTAGCTAAGTTTGCTTTTAACCCCGTTGATTTACTTTAAAGTATGAGAATGAATTAAAGGGTTTGTGCAAGGATATAAGCCTGCATTTGCACAGGGCAGAAAAATCTAAAAATTGCCCATTGAAATTGATGGCCCACACATGTTGTTAAAGGGTCTGTTTCATCCAGCATGCCTTGCACGTGTCGTCTCTTGGCTAACCTTTGTTTGTCGCCATTTGCATGGCCCATGAAAATGACGGCAACAAAGGCCAACCAAGACACGACACGTGCAAGGCATGCTGGATGAAACAGACCCTTTAATAATCGATAGCTAAAGAAATAATGCTGTGTTTGCGCATTTTCTTTGTTCTATTTATAGAGAAGCCTATTTACCATTGCACACTCCCTTTAAGGCAGTGAGGAAAATAATGGAGATGCCAACATTGGGATTAGGAGAACAAGAGCTGGCACGCAGCAGACCTGTTGCATAAAAATGTTTGCTGAAAATCTGTGAAGTATGTACGGAACTTCAAAGCACATTTCTTTTAAAATTCCTCGCTGCAGAGCTAATGCACGGGAAGTGGAGGCGCAAAGCCGAACCAGGGCCCTTGAAATAAGCAGAGATTGATTTTGCAATGCTATGATCTGTCTTGATCTACGATTCTTACCGAGTTCAAAGGTATCACTCACTCCTGGCACTTAGAAAACAACCGAAATGCCCTTGTGGGGGGCCTTGTGAGCCTTTCATTTCTCTTTACCTATTTGTTGGGTGACTCTCAAAGGTTGTAGCATCGGCAATCTGCACCCCTCCACCCATCACGGCAAGCCTGGCTTTGATAAAGGTATGTCACCATTTGACCAGATTTTTCTTGAACATTCTCTTAACCTCTGTAGACTCTAACAGTTGGCTTGCCTTCCGTAAATCGACTTCAGTAAGACGGTACCTTTATTTGCTATTCAGTTAACTGTGACGAGACAAAATTTGAAAGCGTCATTTTTTGAATCCCTGTACTTGCGCCTTATAACTCCAAAGTCCACCGTTTCAGAGAAGAAAAGAATACAGCAGTCTTTGAAATATTTCAAACTGATCTCTGTCATTCGTTTTAAATCTTATCAAAGTTGCGAAAACCTCAAAGTGAATTAGGAAATCGCTTCTTGAGTTTTTGTTGGGTCGGTCGCGAAACCTCGTGCCCTTTCCCTCTGTCTTTAGCCAAGGCTTTATTTTTGGACCTGCTGTCACCATGGATCAAATATGGCACTCTTAGTCAGGTATTATATTTCGCGGACTACTGAATCTTCAGATTTAGGATACAGAGACATGATGAGCAAATACTGTACTAAAGTCTTCTATTCTACGGACTAGTGGAGCCCTCTTTCCCCCGGACCAAGGATCAAGGACAAACATACATGAGGAGAATGGTTGCTCTTCTGTTCCATTGCCTTCTGGCGGAGGTTATCGATTTCTCGGACCACTGGCTCTCCAGATTCAGGATAAAGAAACAAAAAGAATTCCCCCTTCCTCCATTATGTTCTTGGGTTATATTGGATATCTTCAGTTCTCAGTGCTCATCAATGATGATTTGATTGATAATGATGATGATAATGATAATAATTACAAAACGTTGTAAAGCAGTCGCTGGGGGCCTGCTGATTTGGCTATTTTGCAGAAAAGCTGCAAAGAATGAAATTAATAGGACCCACAAACATGCGTTGAGAACTTTATATAGAGGCTATGAATCCACATTTGATGAACTTTTAGAAATAGGGGTGATACAAAGACAACACATAAAAAGAATCTACAAAACCTCATAGTTGAAATCTACAAATAAATGAACCACCTCACTCCTACATGTGGG
This sequence comes from Aurelia sp. 3 sensu Dawson et al. (2005), assembly GCA_964020215.1. Lineage (NCBI taxonomy): Eukaryota > Metazoa > Cnidaria > Scyphozoa > Semaeostomeae > Ulmaridae > Aurelia > Aurelia sp. 3 sensu Dawson et al. (2005). Next base: position 569,206 of record OZ026584.1, read on the forward strand.
ATTTCTTTGTCAAGAAAGATGTTCCCTATAACCTACGGACTATGCAAGCTCCCCTCGGTGAGTTTTCAGCGCTACGGAATAAATTCTCTATTCTTTAGACGGAGTCTATTTTGCTATACACTGAGTGATGACCTAAAATTGACATTTTCTCTCGTGAAATTTGAAAAAGAAATTTGTTGCTGGGATGGCAACAACTGCACGTGCTACATTTGCACTTAATTTTGGGTTTTATACATTTTGTTGTCTTGTATATTGTATATTGAATATTGTATATTATTGTATATTGTATATTGTTGGTGTTAATTAGTTGTTGTTGTTAACAATAAACCAACTATCAATAAGTATACCGGGCGAGCCAGAAAAAAAGTTCCCACTTTTGAAAATTCATAGCACCAAGATTACTTCACAGATTTGAATGATTCAAATTCTAGTTAAGAGCCGAAATATCAAAGTATTTTTGTGATTATTCTCGCTGTCCTACCAGCACTAGAAGCATTGGAGAATTCAACTTTGTAAAAATTTTATGGTTGCAAAATGACGGAATAAGGGCCAAAAACATTGATCAAATTGCAAGGACTCTATTCACACCGAACAATAGGCAATGGACACTTCACTTCCCTCAAGTGTGATAAAACATCGATTTGCAAACAAATGATAAAGATTTTCAATTCCATGGCAATTAATGTACAGAGGGCATCTCTCATCCATGAGAAGTTGCATTTCCTTCATTATTTTGTATGAGGAGTCATTTATACTTTGATCGATGTTTTAGGCCATTTTTCAGTCATTTGCAACCATGACATTTTTGTAAAGCTGAATTTACCTATATTTGTAGTGCTCGTGAGACAACGGGAAAAATCACAAAAATGCTTCAACCTTTTGGCTTTTAACTAGAATTTGCATCTTTTAAATCTGTGAAATACTCTTGCTGTTATAAATTTTCAAAAGTGAGAACTTTTTTCTGGCTCACCCGGTATAATTATGATCATGATTATGATAGCAGTGAGAGCTGAAAATTTTAAAGGCTATAAGGGGCAAAAGCGCCCCTGCACTTGTTTAGACTTTAGCCCCCCCCCACTTAGATTTTGACTCACTGTAGGGTACTAGTTACCGCTCGAGCAAAACAATAATTCAAGCTCTGCAGCAGTGGCGTGTTTCTTTGTCATTTATGTACCTTCTGAAGCAAAGGTCGGACATTAGGAAGCAACTATTTTATCGAATTTTATCAAGCTTGAGTCGATCTCCCTTTGAAACAAATAATTTCTCCGTCAAGTTAGAAATAATATCATCTGCGCCGCGATGTTTTATGATCACTTTTCCTGGAGCAACAAACAACGTTCTCTTTATAGTCGAAAACTCTCAGTCGGAAAAACCTCTAAGTTACTCCCAAAGAATTCATTTATTCCACACTGTCGAATTCCATGTTTGCCAAACCAAGAAGTCATGATAACACAATTATGTTTTTCTCTTACCAATTTGCCAAAACTCTTTGTGCAGTAGCTGCGACCACGCTTCAACGTTAACTGTGTGGTAGGTGGTTATCCTATGATTCCAAATATTAAGTGTGGGGGACGTTCTGAAGGTTTTTCTTTACAACGAGATTCTTTAATTTTTACGCTGTCATGAGTAATTAAAGCTGGAGTGAGAGCATGGTTAATAGAATGGTGAGAGCACTCTTGTAGATTGAAGGTGTGGCGCAGTGGGGCAATCCTCCTACTTTACAGCCAGAATAGTCTGGTGGACAGCAAGCAAGCAAGCAATATAGTGTGCACGCAGAGTAGCAGGCAAGCGAGCAAGCAAGAAAGCAAGCAAGCAAGCAAGTATAAGCAAACAAGCGAGCAACAAGCAAACAAGCAAGCGAGCAAGCAAGCAATGTTTATTTTATTTTTTTTATATATAGATCTAAAACAACGTTAAAAACTCAAAATCGATACATTTCTATGTACCAGCCACAGCTGAAAAGGACACTTGGTCATCTGGTCTCCACTGCGGCTGGCACTTACAATTCAACTATACTAGATACAAAAACAAACAAAAGATAAACAGGTAAAGAGAAGGGGATTGCTGCTTTGTGTTGTGATATGATATACCGGCCGAGTCAAAAATGTCCGCCGATGTGCGGTACATAAAAAGATTTCGAGTAATCAAGCTATTTCCACGCGCTATACACTCACCCCACAGCAAAAATCCCCACCAAGATGCAAGGACCCACCCCACCACATACGGTTAGGCAGAAACCTCACACCCAAGCCAACACCCCCGCCACAGGGTGAGCCACAGCACGCTGGAACGCTTGGAAGATGATATCTGCTAACGCAGACTAGGGAAGCTAGGGAAATGGAACTGTACAGCTGATATGGGCAGGACCTGCGGCACTGCGGGTTCAATCTCAAGAAGAGCCCAAGTTAAGCAGACTTATAACCTGGAGTCCCTTGTTTCCCTGTGTTCCTTTGACTTGATGATGGCACTTCAATTTCGTACCCAGAGTGAGTTCGTTGCTCTACCTCTACTCTGGGATATCAGAGGCCGCTCTGCAATTTGATTGGCTGTTCGAGAACAATAGCAAACACACATTATTTCTCGAAAACTTCCTAATTATTCGAATGAAGACAATGCAATCTTGTCACTAAGCAACAACTATTAGAGTGTTGCTTTGATGTTTGGAAATAGTACCAATCAGATTACGAGATTTGTAAATTACTATGGTAACGGCAAATGTGGTGAGAATTTTCCATTCCATAAAAGAACTGATAACATTCCCACGGGATTCGAGATTCAAAGCCGCTATTCCGTCATAATTCCATTTATGATTGCAGAGAATAGTGTCAGCTTTCGAGCAAGGTTTACCGCAGGGATACAGGGGATTCATCGTCATAAGTCTAGAGCTCAACAGAAGACTTTTCCCCCCAAGACTTTTAATCACAACGAAGAATCCCCCTTTTGTTTCGGGAAGTGTCCCTTCAGGACCTTTGCATATTAAAAAAAGTACCCTTGAAGTTGTGTTGACCCTCAAATCGAAGACTGTCCATCTTAGCATGGATAGTTAGACACCGCAGTTACGCATGTGCATACATGTTTCTGCGGAGGAATGGCTTTCTGTGAGAAAGATAATATTTTCATCGGCATAAGAATATAGCGGCGTCCATGCTCAGAGGTGACATTTCAAATTCTACAGAAATCTACCCAATTCCTGCCAGTTTTAGCGTTGAAACAAGGTGACACTTCAACACTGCAACCAAGAGTTATACTTTCAATGCCATTTTCACGTCATGCCGACAAGATGAAAATATAGTTGTCGCCGGATTTATTAGACCAACCGGCTTCAACTGCCGGTATATTGAAGGATAATTCACTTAAAGGTTAATTTGAATCGTAATTTCTACTTCTGGTTGATAAATTTAGATCATCGGACCATTTTGAGTGACTGGAAATCAATTAATTCCTTTACTACTGCTTACGTAAATCAATTAGTATGAGGGATACGTCATAACTGCCGCCAGGCATTTTTCCATGTGAACTTTCGTTGATTATTTAAAGCAGCAACTACCAAAAGACTACCCTCAACTGCCCGAAAGTACTCTAAGACATCAATATAATCAACGAAAGGAAAAGCATCCGGTCCCGATAAAGTAACGATAACGTTGGTAAAAGACGCGGCCAGTTCCATCGCTTATCCTCTCATGCTGATTTATAACGCATCACTTATGAATGGCATCTTTCCAGATATTTGGAAACTAGCGAGGGTCACCCCTATTTACAAATCGGGCTCTAAACGTGATACAAACAATTACCGGCCCATATCTGTAATTTCTGTGTTCTCGAGGATGTTAGAGCGGCTTACCCACGACCAGCTGTTTGAATTTCTCAAAACAAACAAACGACTAACAAGTAACCAAGCAGCTTTTCGCAAGCATTACTCCACAATAACCTCGCTGATTGGCAGCACTGACTATTGGTATGAGAGCATAGATCACAGCAAAGTCAACCTTACTGTATTTCTTGACCTAAAGAAAGCTTTCGACACGGTCGACCATAGCGTATTAATGAAAAAATTACGCGCGTATGGGGTGAGAGGCAAATCTGGGGATTGGTTTGAATCCTACCTAACAAACAGAAAACAATTTTGCTCTCTAAATGGTTTGCATTCAAAAGCTAAAAAGGTTACCTGTGGCATACCACAAGGGTCATGCCTAGGCCCTCTTCTTTTCATCATTTATTTGAATGACCTTGAAGAGTGCTTGCAATTCTCACGAGCTAGCATCTATGCTGATGACACTAGTTTGACAATTGCTTCTAGTAATTCAGTACAATTGGTCGACGATGCACACCGGGAGCTTCTCAATATCTCAGAGTGGATGAGAGTGAATAAACTAAGTCCTAATCCCAAAAAAACTGAATTCATGGTAATAGGACACCCACTCAAGACTAGGAGTCTTGACCTTCCAGAGGTTCTAACGCTGGATGGTTCTGATATAAAAAAGGTTGGTCAAGCGAAATCCCTTGGCATCATTATTGACGAAAGCCTTACCTGGGATGAGCAATACAGGCGTGTAAAGGGCAAAATGAGTGCTGGTCTTTCAGCACTAAAACGACTGAAAAATATTTTACCACAATCTCAGCTTTGCAGTGTGTATTATGCCCTTGTCGAGAGTCATCTGCGTTATGGCGACGTTATTTGGGGTAGCTTGTGTAATACAAAATTAGCTGCTCTTCAACGTCTTCAATCCCGAGCATGGTCAATAATAGAGAATGCAAAAACTAAAGATCTTTGGTCTAGTTCCTGGCTAAATGTAGAAAATATTATCCGTTATGACAGGAACGTGATGACCTACAAGATCGTAAACAGATTATGTCCTGAAAACCTTTTTGATAAATACTTGCCCAGATCATGTTTTTCTTCATACAATACGAGAAATTCTCAGGATCTTCAAATCCCTAGATGCAGGACAGAGTTTTTCAAAAAGAGTTTTCACTATGCATCGCTGAAAGTCTGGAATGATACACCTTCCACGATTCGTGAGCTACCGACTTTAAATCGTTTTAAACAAAGACTAAAAACGCATTTAAAGGGCTAGACTCATTTTTAATACACGACTCCCTGGAACAACAGCAGATTAGGAATGTAGGATTTTAGGCTCTTTAGGAATTTGATTTCTAGATTTAAATTTGTAAGTAGGTTTTTTATATTAAGTGCTGAAGGGTTTTTTTCGTGTATAAATAATTTTAAATGAATGAAATGAAATGAATATAAAACTGCGTATTTGTGCTTGAAAATTGTAGACATTTTGTGAGCAAGATTGTTACAAAGCAAGAAATTTAAATCATATTGTTATCACTTCTGCCTTTCTACCAGAATCTCGTTTTGAAATGTTCTCAAGGGCACATGATTTAGAGGCTAGGAATTTGGAAATTCGTAAGAAACTATCAAACAACTTGATCATGCAAAATGTGAATTTGAAGTAACATTCAATAATGGGCTAAATTTTAGTAATGTTAACAACATTTTCCTGTCTTGAAAAATTATTCCAAAAAAGACTTTGAAGAGTAATCTATTTAGCTAGACTCAATTACACGTCGTATTTTTGCTTTCTGCTTTAACTGGTATCGTCTGATTTCGCATTCTTTTTTAGAATGTAGCTGAAAGACCTGTGGGGCCTAAATCATATGGTAATTTTTTCTCGGGACCACCGAGTGTAAAATTCCCCAAAAATCAGTTTTCAAAGAACTGCTGTGCCATAAAACTGGGTATCAGTACTTCGGTAGAGGATCATTCTTGCCATATCAGCAAAAATCGCCTTCTTCTGAGCCACATTCTAAGCAGCAGACGACGGGGCGACAGAAACTCGTGGCCGATTGAAACTTTTTGCCGGAGCGACAACAACAACAACAATTCAACTCAATGAAATGAAATGAGCGTAACTTGAGGGTCTTTATGGAGTCAGGCTTCCTTCTTTAAGCTATTCTTCAAAGAGTCTGGATCGAGCGATGCTTTTATACATTTTTATACGAGTTGTTCGAGTGAATGGCGTTAGAGATTTCTATTGATTGTTGCCAGAAAGATTGGATGGTCTGCAAACAACGCTTAGTTGTATGTGGCAGAAATATTTGTATTCAGTTGGTATTTCAAGATATTTTAAACCAATGTTTGCAAATGGATTAATACGAGATTAGCCAATCGATTCTCACGTCATCTCACACAAATCTACATCGATATTCCTTGATGATAAGCAGTTGAAAACCAATACAGTTTTACGTATGTTGAACAGATTTTAGCCCTTTCTCACCTGCTTGCAATGTGTAGTCAAAAAAGGGACAAAATAACGATGAATTTTTATTTATTAATGAACACATATTGCAAGAAATGAACAGATATTTTATTCAAGAAAATTTGCAAATGAAAGTGCCTCGGCAAGATGCAACAAGCCTAAAATGTAAATAAGATGTGGTTTTTAAATTAGACCAAAGGTAAACAAAGGATTTGCGGATTGTTTTAATTAAATCTTTAAAAATATTAGGGATAATCTCGAGAAATGCCATTTTTTTAATTAAGAATAGAAGAGTAAATATTAGGAGACAGATTTTAAGGAGGCCTCCGACTGGCTTCTGCTGATCGGCTCTTTCCTGAAACTGTTTTGGAGATCTAAAGAACGCTCATAGGATCATGAACTGCAAATTTACAAAGCGATATTCTTTCAGAGTTGACCGCTGTTACACCATCAATGGGGTCGACAATATTGATGATAGTTTCATAAACTTATGATCGATTGTGTTTGCTGATGCGCGCCTTAATGTTTGAATATCATGCTTGCTTGCTTGTTTGCTTGCTTGCTTGCTTGCTTGCCTGCTTTCAGGCTTCTCTGCGATCTTTTTGTTAGCGGCTCCTTTGAACGTTGGGTATTAAAATTCGTATAAGCATATTCTGCGATTCGTTTGGCGATTGGGCATTACAATTGGCAGAAGTGAAGTTGCGATGCTATCATATGAGTTTACTCTAGCATTAAACAAGAAAGTCAGCAAAAAGATATTTTGATTATCTTTTGACGTTCGCTCGGACATTCAGATGTTGCTTTCCTTGAAGATCAAGTTTGCTGACACGCTCGCGGACATAAAGATATTGCAGTTTGAGGAAGGATATTCTTTTGGTCAATTTTTATTGAGATAGTGGACGGACATTTCTGGTGATGCTCGTTCGGACATACAAATATTGTCACCCTAGCAGATCGGGTTTTTTGACACACTCGCAAACGTAAAGATATTGAAATTTGGAAAAACATATCCCGCAGTTCCATGGATAAATCTTAATCTTGAATTTTGCAACCATTACACGGAAATTTCGCGATCGTTATTGATGACGTTTCTCGAGCATCGCAGTTAGAGTCAGCAACGAGATATTCTGACGCTCGCCCAGATATGCAAATATTGCGATCCCAGAAGATCGAGTTTGCTGACAAGATCGTGGACATGCAGATATTGGGTAAGACCTGCTCATGTTAAGAATACAACAGAGAGGCAAGTGAACTCGCTGTGTGGTAGCAATTTTAACGTAATCAAAAGCACAAAACAACAATGCAAGAGGCAGAAGCAATCTGCAGATGACCTGGATAATTTGGAAAATCTTGTGATGATGTCACCGACTAAACATCGCATCACAGCAGAGTTTTCATTAAATATTTAAGAGAGAAGACGAGAGACTTTGATAAAACCTTGATAAGAGCCCTAGAAATTTGGTGTGCTGCACACAAAACGTTGTCCAGAGAACCGGATCTATGTAGACACCTTAACAGGAGCTTATCAAGTCGATGAGGTGCCAAGAAAGCCAGAGCCGCATAACGAGAACTTACCAGGATCTTCGAAAAATTGCTCAGCTGTCCAGAAAATCCAGAGCTTTTTAACTTTCTTTCAAGACCTGAGTCGGACCTTGGAAAATTGCCGAGTTGTCCAGAAAGTCCAGAGCTGTTTAACTTTCTTTCAAGACCTGAGTCGGACCTTGGAAGATTGCCGAGTTGTCCAGAAAGTCCAGAGCTGTCTACCCTTCAATCAAGATCAGAGCAGGACCTTCGAAAATTACTCAGCTGTCTGAAAAACTAAGAGCTTTATATTATTCTATCTGGATCTTAACAGGATCTTGGAAGCAAGAGAGATTGCTCAAGAACTAGTGTCCCGCTGCCAAGAAAACCAGAGTGTAAAAAGACTATTACTCTCTTTACGATATCAAAGAAAATATTACTGAATGTCATTTGTAGTCAGTGGATCACTTCAATCTTTGTGCGTAAAGTAATTGAGCAACTAGGCCAAGATTTTGAAAGATTTCTGCCCTGCCCAGAAAACAAGAGTTGAATTGCATCTCTCACGTTAATACCAGATATCAAAGAAAATAGGATAGACCACATTGACGATTTGCAGACCACTGCAATCTTTGTGCGTAAAGTGATTGAGCAAGCCGAGATCTGGAGAGACTTCTCTGCTTCCCAGAAAACAGGAGGTTAATAACATGTTTTATGTTGGAGAGAAGGACTGAATTTCATTTTAATTGGAAGATCGTCGGCAGATAACAGCATACCAATTGATTGTGCAATTTTGCCGAGTCCTTGAGAGATTTCTGCGCTGCCCAGAAACTCAAGCCGAATAGCATTATTTATGTTGGATATAACAAACGAGATATGACTGAATATTTGATATGATTTTTGCACTAACTAACCGATCGTGGAGTTTTTGTGCAAAGTGGCTGAGAGACGGAAGATACACGTATTTTCGTATCAAGGCATCAATGCAGCAATAAGGAGTTTGTTTTCATTGAAGAAGAGAAGAGATGTTTTGTTTGATCTGTTGACTGGATACCTTAGTTCATTTTTATGAATTGCATGGTTAATACATTGAGAAAAATAACAACATTAAAAAGAGGAAGAAACGTCGTACCATCTTCTGCGTATATCCTGCTAAGTTTGAAATTCTTAATTGCATACTGCAATTAACAAAACACAGTTCGAATATTAGAATCCTAGAACAGAAACTCCTCGGAGTTAGCGTGTCGCGAAGTAGACTTGTTGCTGAAATGATTGACTTTTAAACTTCGATGAAAGGAGAGTAACTACTGCATACGGTATATCTTTGAAGGAAGAGGAAAGGGAAATATACGTGCAACTTCTTGAAATGACTTTGCATTTGCCAATGGAGATGTAAAATGGATTTCAGAGAATATCATTCCAAATGATTAATCTTCCTGCAACTTTTTGCCGCATAGAATGATTTAGTATTGAGTGATTAGAGAAAGTTTTCTGTGGACCAGAGGCTGTAAGTTTCCCAAGTTTCTTGCAAACGTCTATTGTAATCTTTTAAGACTGAAGCAGAGAAGAAATTCTGTTTATTTGGAGATCTGAAGCAGACAGGGGAAGACAAGTTGGAGATCGATTTTAATTGGCTCTGTCTGATGGGAGGAACTATATACGTAAAGCTGTAATTTACAGACTTGCTGTGTACTTTTTGGAGGAGGAACCAGACTAAGACTGGTGCGCTGTTTGTTGATCTCAGCAGAGAAGTTTGAGATTGATTCAATCAGTTCTACTTGATAGGAGCAACCGCGTATCTTGTGGCCAGGTCAATTGAATTAACCCACCTCAATTGGTCAATAAATAATTCTTTACAGAATAAATTTGGATAGATAGCAAATCGGAGAGTTACTTGATTTTGGTGTGGTCTCAACCATGATAAGTAACTTGTATGTGCATAAGAGGGAAAGACCACAGAAATAGGATTTACTTTTGGTTGATATCGAAGATTAAGAGTTGTAAGAATTCCGAGCTGTTGTTGATTAGAAGAGAACTTGACATTGAAAAGTATCATATTATAATTTGATGATATCAAGAATACATGTTGTAAAGATTCACAAGGAGTTGGTCGTTAGAAAGTACGATATACGAGCTAGTTGATGTCAAATCTGCAAGATATACGTACGATATTAGAGTCTGTCGTTGAAAAGTATCATATAATTATTGATATCAAGCGTATACGATACAAGAATTCGGAGAGAGTTTGACGTTGAAAATACGATATTAGAGCTTCTCAATATCAAGCCTGAAGGATGCGAGTTCTAGATTAGAGTCTGTCGTTGAAGAGAATGATACTATAGTTTGATGATATCAACCATATTCAATATAAAAATTCAGAGATAGTTCCACGTTACACAGTACGATATCAGAGCTATATGATATCAAGTCTATACGATAAAGATACTAGAAGATAACCTGACATTGAAAAGTATGATACCATAGTTTTATAATATCAACCGTATACGATATAAGGATTGGAAGAGAGTTTCACGTTGTGAAGTACGATATCAGAGCTATATGATATCAAGTCTATACGATAAAGATACTAGAAGATAACCTGACATTGAAAAGTATGATACTATAGTTTGATGATATCAACCATATACGATATAAGGATTGGAAGAGAGTTTCACGTTGTGAAGTACGATGTAAGAGCTATTTGATATCTGCAAGATAAAGATATCAGATGATATTCTGTCGTTGAAAAGTGTGATATCATAATTTTGTGATATCAAGCATCTACGATACAGAAATTTTGAGAGAATTTGACATTGGAAAGTACGGTATTATAGCTGCATGATATCAAGTTTGCTAGATAAAGATACCAAATGAGAGTCTGTCGTTAAACAGTATGATATCATAATTCCATGATATCAAGCCTATACGATATAAGGATTGGAAGAAGCTTTAAAGCTGAAAAGTACGATATTAGAACAATTTGATATCAAGCCTGAAAGATACTAGATGAGAGTCTGGCGTTGAAAAGTACGATATTGAGGCCATATGATATCACGTCTGTTCGATACAAGTACAAGATTAGAAGCGGCCGTTGAAAAGTACCATATCAGATCACAACAGGACTGCCTAGACTTATGAGAACGATATAAGACCAATCAGTCGCAATCACGCAACCATGGGTAATTCCGCGAAAACTCAACAATATTCTGCGATCAAGATTCACCGTACTATTACATGGCAACTTCGCAAAATTAGATGTCTTTTCGCGTTATTTTTACTCGCCACTGGAATTGCAGTTACGTTTATTGCTTTGTATGCTGGTAAAGAGAGTTGTAATAAAGTTTGGAGAGAAGCTTCGATTGATGAATGCAGGAAACCAGAATGTATACAAGTTTCTGCTGGTAAGGTTATATTTCGTTAACAAAATCTGCTTTTAATCTTATTTGATAGTTAATTTCCTAAAGTGGCATCTACTATAACTAAGCGGTGAGCGGTGAGATCAAACGAAAAACGCTAATCCATACGTCACTGAGATCTCCTTCTTCCCGTCCGGGTAGCCCCTGCATTTACGCGTCAAAAAATCCGCGAAAATACCTAAGTTCCACAAGTCTGCTTCTTTTCGCCCAAAAATGCCAGGCAGCGAGGCCAGGAGCGAAAAAGCCTTCTTGCGGTTTCACTTGGATATCTGCAGAGCTAGCCCTGTGGACAAAATCCTTCGCCCTGTGGAAACCGCATCGTCCGCTACGAGTCTTAACAGTGAACTTTTGCAAAAAACTTCGTTCTTCGAGTCCTTGAGAACATAGATTGTTTTGAACAAGAGAACGTTATTGTAGTAAGATGAACTATCAACAGGCTTGTGAAAACAGAACGGATTTCCGTCCATTGGTGGAAAAACTAGACTGACCCAAAGCATGCTTGCCAACTCTTTCAGCGAAGGAAACTATCCTCATAACTGTTTACTTTCACCGTTTTTAATGATTTAAGTTTACTTGAAATCCATAGATAACAAAGAAGAATTTACCTGCATTATTACTCTGAGTGCTGCTGAAATCCCAGTTCGAAAATATAAACCAAACAGCTTTTACTGGGCCTTTACCATGTTGCTATCGTTAGAAATTACACGACGGAGTGCATTCAGCTTCTCCGCATTTCGTGACTGAAAGTCGATACCCTAAATCAATATCTTGTATGCAACCATAGCTGTTTGCCTTACTTTTGTTCAGTGTTGCTTATAAGTAATCCGAGTTTCATGTGGAACACACTAAGAACCCGCGAAATTCAAACCACGTCTTTCAAAGCAAACTGTTCACTTTCCCATTAAGAAATAGTGTACAAGTTTCCTATATGAATCAAATTTCTTAAATACAAGTTTCCCATTTGAGGCAAGTGTCTTATATTTATATGAATATGTGAGGGTACCAATTCTCAACAGAATTAGGGTGAGGTGTCTTAAAAGTAGTAGTTTTTATTTTGTGGGCTCTAACAACAACAAAGGATTGACCAGGAAATCGAAGAATCGTAAAAAAGAGAACGATGGAATAATGGCCAGCAAATAACAAAATTAGCATTAAAAGCAAGGGTGTTAGGACACGAATGTTTTGATTGATTATTTGTTTACCTTGTTTTGATCCCTGTGTCTTGTTTTGTTGTCTTGTTTCCTGTTTTGTTTCGTTTTCAACTGAGCGTGCTTAGGCCCAACCGCTCTCCAAGTTGTTCGAATACAGCTCCCTTGTATTTCTGTGTCTTAGTGCGCCTTCGCACAAGATAGGTGGCTTTTCGGTTTTAAAACCTATCTTGTGTGAAGGCGCACTAAGACACAGAAATACAAGGGAGCTATATTCGAACAACTTGGAGAGCGGTTTGGCCTAAGCACGCTCAGTTGAAAACGAAACAAAACAGAAAACAAGACAACAAAACAAGACACAGGGATCAAAACAAGGTAAACAAATAATAAATCAAAACATTCGTGTCCTAACACCCTTGTTAAAAGTAACGCAGAAAACCAATTCTTTCAAAGGAACCTGTTCGCTTTCCCATTAAATATTGTACAGATTTCCTTTGTTTCTTATGAGGGTACCATTTCTCAAAAGAATTAGCATGCGGTGTCTTAAAAGTAGTAGTTTCCATTTTGTGGGTTCTAACAAAAGGATTGACCAGGAAATCGAAGAATCGTATAAAAGAGAACAGTGGAATACCGGAAAGTGAATAAGAAAAGTAACATCAAGAGTATCGCAGAAAACCACTTCTTTCAAAGGAACCTGTTCGTTTCCCCATTAAATATTGTACAAATTTCCTTTGTTTCTTATATGAATATGAGGGTACCATTTCTCAAAAGAATTAGTGTGAGGTGTCTTAAAAGTAGTAGTTTCTATTTTGTGGGTTCTAACAACAGTAAAGGATTGACCAGGAAATCGAAGAATAGCATAAATGAGAACAGTCGGATAACGGACACACGGGGGGAGGGTTCTTGGCTAAATTTCGGGTAAGGGTGTGCCGCCCACAGTTTCAAAATGGCACCGTTGGCTAGACCAATTTTTGTGAAAAAGATACCCTTGGCTAGACTAATTTCTACATCAATGGTGCCATGAATGGCATTTTCTAGACAAAACTTGCCAAATTTTTGCATTCTCTGGACCAAAAATTTGAAAAAATTTGGGTTTCTTCACAGGAATTACCGAAGTTTGACATTTCTTTGACCGAAATTGCCAAAAAGCATACCTTGCCCAGACCAAAATCGACTAAAATTGCCAAAAAGCATACCTTGCCCAGACCAAAATCGACTAAAATTGCCAAAAAGCATACCCTTGCCTAGACTAAGTGGACTAAAATTGGCAAAACGTATACCCTTGGCTAGACTAGAAAGCTTGAAAAAGTATACCTGTTGTATATTGTGTTTATTTTTTGACGGCGATAAGTTCCAAATCTGAACGCGTGGTCCTGGTTCGTGTTTAGGATTAAGGGCGTAAGAAAAGAACTCGAATTAAGGTTTAAATGTCACTCTCTCTTTATCAACGAATAATAACATGTTTCATTTCAAATGATGATGCGTATAATTAAAATGTCCAGTCCAGTTCAATTAACGGCGAATGCGAATGCGAATGTGAATCTGAGCTGCGAATGCGAGTGTCTCATGAAGGTTTTTCGAACGAATACTACTGCGACAATTGAATTTGCCACAGGGCGACCACCCTAATATCATAAATCTAACAATACCCTTGCGGGCGGCACATCCCCAGGTACCTTTACTATGGAAGAAACCCCCCCCCCCCAAGAACGGACAGTGAATAAGTAAAGTTTTCTATTGTTTCTTATGGCAATCTAAGCGACCTAAGCGACCTAAGCGACCTGCGAACCAGGCTTAGCTTTTTCAGTTTCCCTTAACAATACAACGTGTACCTGCAACTGTGGCAATGCTAAACGGCTGTAGGAGCTTAGTCAAAGATTTCTCCAGTTTGCAAGACTCCCATACAGGGTCTTACTAACAAAATATCTTTCAGCAAATTCATCAAATGACGGATGTCAATGAGAAGTGGTTTATGATCTAAGTTAGATTCTTAGCTGCACGGAAAAATTTAGTTCACGATGGCTCAATGTGACGCCACCGTCCGCCAACCGCTCCACGTTTTTTTCTGACTCAGCCGGTACAATAATGTGGGTTCCATTTCTCAATAGTCAGTGCAAGGTATCTACCCGGAGGGGGGAGGGGTAACATCTGAAATCTAACCCAAAGTTAAATTTGTATGGATACAAATTAGCATAACCTTTAGTAAATTAAGTTAAACATAGACTAGCCGTAGTGCCAGGGTGCATTTCATGCACTTAGGCCCGAAGATCTTCGGCGTATGTCCGACTTTTTGTCGGCGTAGCGGCGTCATTTCTTCAATAAACTCGGTTCTTGGCACGACGGCGTTTGAAAATTAGCCTATCTTGGCGTGAATGTGAAGTTGTCCTCAATCTTTTAGCAATTTATTTTGATGATAAATGTATTTCTTTTATAAGAAACTAAGAATTTGGGCCAGTACTGGAGTTTCTTAAAATCATCCGATTTTGAGACGTTTTAGCAATTTCTCTCTCCCTGAAAATACCTGGCGTACAATAGCTTAGGGCTTGGCGTACCTTCGGCGTGGGTTTTACATGGAATGCACCCTGGCCGTAGTGGAAGGGCAAATAAAAGTTGACCTTCACTGGGAAGAAGTTTAACAATGCAATGATTTGTTTGCATGGATAAATACTGAAGTGACCAATATGTACAATTCCGGAAAAATTTCTGTGCACGTCAATCTTCAAATCTTCAAGACGCTTGACAATCAAAAATCGTTTCTGTCAGTCTCTGTCACATCTGTTGGATGGATAATTTCAATGCATTCATTTTAGGCTGCTCGGCACTGAGGAAGTGGCGCGCGAAGCGCGCCACTTGATCGGTGATAGCCGCCACAGGCGGCCAGGCGCCGAAGGCGCCAAGCCCTCCGCAGGAGCTAGGAATTGCAAACCCGCGCGCAGCGCGGGTTTGTATTCCTAGTATTGTGCTAAAGTTAAAACCCTACAACAACCTGCAATTTTGCAAAAACAAACAATTGCCTTTCGAACTAAAATCTGCATAGATCTGCCAAGAAGTTGATTCCCAAAATTGACGTGGTGTGCAAATATAAGACATTTTTGCACTTGAAGGAAAAATTATTCTTGCAACTTAATTAAAGGGTTTGTGCAAGACTATAAGCCTGCATTTGCACAAGGCAGAAAAATCTAAAAATAGCCCATTGAAATTGATGGCCCACACGTGTTGTTAATGATCGATAGCTAAAGAAACAATGCTGTCTTTGCGTATTTTCTTTGTTCTATTTATAGAGTAGCCTATTTACCATTGCACACTCCCTTTAAGAATAAGCCAGCTCTTAAGACTTCAAAATGTCACAAAAAATTTGCATAAATAGATGAAATTACAAGTTTTGCAGCAAGATTTATATAAACCAAACAGCCCTTTGGATGCTGTAATAAATATTATTTCAAGAGACAAACATTCTGTGAAGTAAAGCAAACAAAACAGTTTTATGGAACAAATAGCTATACATCTTAGAGCTTCCTTCCTTTTTGTGATTGCATAGCGAATTAATTTGTACGATCGTCACCAAATTTGTAGCAAATTAAGTCAGCTAGAAAAGCATGGAGATGGGACTAATAGCGACAGTTATACCCTTAAGGGTAGTATTTGAGCAGAGTCACCCTTGCAGCCCCCTTGAAAATAGCCTGGCTTCTTTCGTTTTTTTGTTGTTCATGGAATTGCTACAAGCCTCTCTCTCATCGAAATAGTTTCGGACTAAAAAGAGAGAGAGGCTTGTAGCAAGTCCATGTTATTTATGGCGGTACATTTCTGTTTACGCCCCCTTGAAATGTGCTCCAGCAAGTGCCTATTGTTGTCAAGAAACTGACAGGGAACTTTCAGTAGAGGTTTGCCTTGATCGTAGGTTTTAGAAGTCAAGAAACTTTGGTATAAATCCTAAATCTAGAGCTAAGCTTCTTGAAACAGATCAGTGTAACCGCATGATGCGCGTAGTCAAAGTAACTGTTTGTTCAAAATAGGTTCAATGTAATTCCGTCAGAGCTCAGACTTGAAACTGTTTGGAGAAAGATCAATCTAAATTGTTGAAACAATTTCGAGAATGTATCTTGAAAGCTGATTTCTTTTGCAAAAGCTATTATTTTGATTCCATTTTCTGGACCCTCTCTGTCCCTATTCATCTCCCCCTCGTCACTTCTTCCCCCTCAGCTGGCAAAGGAACTGAATCTCTGCAGATTTTGTATCTCAACTGTCAAAAATAGCTGGATGTTTTTCTATAGATATTTTCGTAAATTTAAATTTTTCAGAGTGGCTGTTTGTGCCTCGGGCCTCGCAGTTCGTTTTCATACGATGACTCTATATGTACCTTCTAATAATAATAATATCTTTTTTAATGTCTGAGGAAGATTTTATAAT
Organism: Aurelia sp. 3 sensu Dawson et al. (2005); assembly: GCA_964020215.1. NCBI lineage: Eukaryota > Metazoa > Cnidaria > Scyphozoa > Semaeostomeae > Ulmaridae > Aurelia > Aurelia sp. 3 sensu Dawson et al. (2005). The sequence goes on from OZ026584.1 coordinate 585,961, forward strand.
CGAAACTTATGGCATTTTAACAGTTGTGTTTTTATTATCTTTTTAATGTTAGTTTTGCAATAGTGTGGACACTAATATACACTAACATGAAGCAACCAAAGAGATTGCATTATGGAATTTATTGACTACAAGCGTTGCATGCACATTTGTTTTTCGATTGCATGTACCTTCAATTTATTTTTCCTGCAGTGTCTTATTCACATCATTTTGGGAACTGTAACAGATTCTCATAAACAGCGTTGTTTGGGTGAGCTTCCTCACTATTTTCGAGTTTTCGGTTTGTTTGCAAAATGCCCGCTGCATGTTTCTATCTCATATATGAATGAGTTGCGATAGTAACATTTAATATTTTTCATTCACTTTTTATTCTTTCTCTCTCTCTACAGACCGTTCAATACATATCTTTTTATTCATTTAGAATTTTCTTTATGAATCACCTGAGCGGTCTCTTTTGGTCCCAAGAGCTTTTTGTTCTAAAAACACAGAGGCAAGTAATAAATATCTTTAAAATTGTATAGTTTTAGCTGTGCAAAGAAATTCATTTACCACAGTATTTATATTTAATACGTTTTCTTTCATTGCACAAATTCTTTTCTGTTTGTAAACATCGATTTTGCCACAGTTCCCCTTTTTTATCGTTTCTCTTCCTTGTCACGCCTTCATAACTGTTTTCTTCTCTGTCAGTTATGTAAATAACGAACAACGACCAATTTGTCATTGAGGGTCCTGAGTGCATGCGAAGGAGCCAGGGGGCTGGGGAGAGGAAACTCCCCCAATATCGGAAAATTTAGATCAGCCTTTTCGGGCAAAAATCTACGCTAGTTGAGCAAAATGTTGGTAAAGAATGGATAATTTGTTGGGCTGCCCTCGTGATTTATCTACCTGTATGCTTGTGATCTTGATGGGTTTTGAAGATCCCTTTCTTTCGTCACAAAAATGTCGCCCTCGGTCGCTCTTTCCTGTTCATGTCGCTTCAAGGACATGTTTGCATCGATTAGCCCCGAACAAATTTTACGTTTTTTTCATTGGTTGTGTTAAAGCAAAACCAAATTTGCCTTTTATCTAATTAGTACATTTTCAGTAAGATTTCAAGTGGAATTCAAAGTACAAATCCCTTCCTTAGTTGAAGAATAGAATTATTTTGACCTAGATGTAAGGCAAAATATGAAGGATGTATTCTTTGGACCTTCAATAGATAAAATTTTGGAAAAAGAGCTTCATGTAAAGTGCATAGTTTCATATCTTCTTCGAAAGAAATCTAGGCCTGCTGATACCTTATGAATACTTCTCGCAGCTCTGTCTCCACGCCCACCCACACTGTGTGAATCCACCACCAAGATACCTCTACAATCAGATAATTATTTGCATGGTTTTGGTTTAGGGATTTTTGATCATTGAACCTTTTATTCTTGAAGAAAGATTGGGTGTTTTATCATCGAAATTTATCATTCCATGTAAAGATATCCCATGAAATTGCGAAGCATCATGTTGTCTAGGCCAGGACTAAATGCTGGGACTAGAAACTTTATCTTGAAAATGCATTTGATTGAAATTAAAGGGACAAGGGTAGGCTACACCAATGACTAGATGCACATTACAAGAAGATTGCATTAATTTTGACATTGCCTATGAATAGATTCTGATTTTCAACTCCTAAACTTGGCATTTTGGAAGAATTATGCTAAGATCTACTTGCTTTGAGTCGGTCGAAAGTCCTCCTGAAAAATGACACTTTCCCGACCAATAACACGAAGATACTCTGAAGATTCCGTGAAAAAATAAGTTTCCCTGTGGGACTCTGTGCTCGTTTGCAATAAGAGAAATAGTGAATCACAGATCGTGATTCATTTCGTGAGAGAATTAAGAACTGATGGATTTCAACGATTAGATTTCGAAAGATTAGATAGATGCAAAATAATTCATCTGCTTTTAAAATCATTGCATCGAAACCTAGAAATCTGATAATAAGTCTCATATCATGCTGTAGCCTTTGCCTTCCACAATTCTTGCATTTGTTTATCAAGAAGACAAGCATTTCACAAGAAACTAGATAGGGATAGATGCGCTTGCCAATCAGATAGCTATTGAAACAGAGAGGGTATTTCGAAATTTGGTCCTTTTTAAAAACTGATAAATCATGCTATCGCAGAGCACATAATTAGCCTTTATTTGATTAGCACACGTTCAGGTTCGACCCTTGTGATGAGCAAGACTAACTTCTTGAACAAGAATGGTAAAAATTGTTCTGTTCAAAGTATAGATAAATACAAGGTGAATTAAGTAACGGGGTACTGTTGTTATTTTGAACGAAGTTGGTTTCACGTTTCATTGAGATGAGTTGTTTTTCTGTTTAGGTGTTTATTCAGGTTGGGTTTTATTTATTTTTTTTCGTTTGCTTTTTGCTCATGTGATTAACAAAGGGTTTACAGGAAAGAGTACATAAAAAACAGCAAAACAAACATCTAAATAAACACTCCAAGATGATGGAACAAATAACAACAACCAAAATGTCGAAGGAATGCAGCGAAGTTTTGGAATTAGGCAGCAAAAAGTTGTAAATAAATCGTAACCATAGGAACCGGGGGCAATGGGGGCATGTGCCCTCAAGATGTTGCAAAGAACAAAGAAGTGCCCTTTTTTCAGGAAGTGCCCTTTTTTAAGGAAGTGCCCCCTTTTCAGGAAGTGCCTCTTTTTCTTGATGAAAAAAGTTCCCTTGAAGTGTTGTACCCCCAAGTTTGAGATGCTTCCTGCTGCCCTGAAATAAATTCAATAAAAGAAGAAAGTAAAGGGGCAAACAATTCCAAAATAAGCATTAAATGCGAAAGAGGAAAACAAATAAGAAGATATCCAATCACACAAGAAAAACGAATGATTTTTAGAGGATCTAAACACAGAAAGTAAGTGGGTCATTGCTAATAAATAAGCGTTTTAGCTGCAGGAAGAGGATGTTGAAGTTACAACGAGATTATGAAAACGCTGCAACGAACGAACGACTTTCCAAATTTAAGTACTGTGAAAGGTACACCCACGAACTGTGATTAATTGAAAGGTGTTAACAGTTATTTTTCAGAAGTTGAGAAATCCGACGCAAATTTTCAAGCCTTTCTTTTTCAGTATAGTAAGATTTTCTTGACTTTCAACAGCAAAAGCACACCAGCAAACTCAAATTCCGTGAAAATATATAACAGGTTTTTCAGTATCAGCGATGAAAAAATGTCAGCGCAGAATTGGTTACAGCAGTCGTAAAACGCTGATCAAGTTTTTATTCTGTTTTGTATGCAGAGCCTGCAACATAATTTTGTCTAATCTTTGAAGCGTTTTTCGTCTGGTATTGTTGTGACTTTATTTTACTTCGATTTGTTGTTGTTGTTGTGACTTTATTTTACATCGATTTGTTGTTGTTGTTGAGTATTGTCAATCATTGGTTGTAACTTAAAGGACCCAATTGTCACCCATGGTTTCCGTTTGGGCAAAATTTGATTTTTACTGCAAAGGACCCTGGGTGACAATGTCTCGTCAAGATCAATATGGCAAGCTAATTTCTTGACTCACTTGGTACGTCATGATTCAAGTCGATGGAGCAACCACCCATGTGGCCGTTCTTGAACCAGGAAGGAGCTTGTTTTTCTTATGACTTCATCAATTTGGCACTTCCCCATTTTGTAATATCTCTTGAGCAAAAGCGTTTAACCCCAATCAAAAATTTGCCCTCCCATTTCATTGAAAAAGATCATGCGTACAATATTTATCGAATTTTTCGGCCTGAGGTGGTTCTTTTATCGAACCACCACGAACAAAAGTTATCGTGACTTTTTGAGATATCTTACCAGAAGACACTTTGGTCCTAATATTTCATATTTCAATCTTAAAGAAGAGTTGGCTTTCTGCAGAAGTTTTTCTCAAGTCCCCCAAGGCCCAAATATCTTGATGTTTCGTTTCCGAAATGGAATGTTAGTTACTTTGGGGTGGGGGTCCTTGCCTTGTTCCAGGCTAAGTCAGCATTGAAGGAGATTTGGGGGCCAATAGAAGGTTACAATTTTTACAGTTTTTACAATTTTCGGGGTGAGTGGCTGGGCTGCGTTTGTACAGTTCCCATCAGCTTAGTTGTGTGAAGATACGCTTGGTTCTGTGAGATCAAAATGTGGATTGTGACTCAATGGGGATGACTTTTCAGATGCCTGACCAAACAACTCACTTCGCCGTCCTTCAGAATAGGCGTTAAACTACGGCACCTGGCAAGAGTGTTAGAACACGGATAATTTGATTAAATATCTTTTTGCCTTTTTGATGCTTGTTATCTTCTCTGTTTCGTCTTCAGCTGGTGTCTGCGACCATGCTGCAACAAAACGTGGTTTCAGGCCAAAATGCTATCCGTTATTCGACGAAGCCTGAAAACCTTTTCTTCTGCGAAGGTGCACTAAGACACAGGAATACAAGGGAGTTATATTCGAATAATTGAGAGCATTTTGGCCTAAATCCATGTTTTGTTGCTGCATGGGTTGCAGACACCGGTTGAAGACGAAACAGAGAAGAAAACAGCATCAAAACGAGGTGAATAAATATTTAATCAAATTATCTGTCCTAACACCGTTGCTACTGGATGCAGAGTGCATAGGAATCCTAAATTTGCTGGAAGTTGCTATGAACCTTCCCAGCTTGCTCAAATTCAAATCATGACAAAAAGCAAAGCCTTTTCTGTTGCTGATCTTCTGAACTCCTTAACAGCACCGAAGCTTCTCGGCAATTTTATCAAGAGTTGTAATTTTGAGTGAATGACAAATTGACAGAATGCGTCATCCAGTCATTTGACGAAACAGCTACTTGACTGACAGCCCTCGATAGCTTTCCCTTGTGCTGTCTCTCGTTACACAACAAGACAGAAAACAGCGAAATCTCTGTAGTCAATAAAAATAAAACGTCGACGCTGTAGGAAAGGCGGGTGAAGATGATAAAGATAAAAAGTCGCAAAATGGAATAATCAATTTTAAGATAACACTCAGTTCTATTTACAGTGGGGAGAGATGTGCGCACAGATTTGACGCACACACGCTAGAGAAATCTAGCAATTCCATCTTTGACTGCGTGCAGAGACATTAAGATCTTCGTCTAGTTTGGTAAATAGATTTAGTTTACTGTTCTACGCTGTTAAAATCAAGCACTTTCGCTCAGTTTCGAGCCCATACTTGTTAATAGAAAAATACCCACCTAAGCGCAGCGCGAGTGGGTTTTGAGATGAACCAGAGACCACGATTTTTCTCGATGTTCAACTGTTCTCATGAGGGAGTTTTCCTCATATCTATAAAATAATTTTGAATCACATTTGACCTAGACAATTCGAAATATGGATTATTGATAATTAGCCATTTTGTGAAATGTCCTTCATAGTTCTAGCAGTTAATAAAACCACACCTAAGTGTGTGCAAGCAATCATTTCTGGTATTTTCTCTCTGCATACCCTTTCTGCGGTTCTGAACTGAAAGTCACCTTCATTACTCCTATTTTCAAAGCAGAGGTATAAGATGTTATGTTTCCTTTCCAGTGTTCAAACGATTAAGCCACAGTAAATCGAATTCTGAGATGCCTAAAAAGGCAAACTATTTAATTTGGGAAAAACGACAATTTGATTTTATTGTCTACATCTATGAAAATAAGTCACGGCTTAATTTGAAGCATTTACATTCAGAGCCAACTTAGTAAAACGAAAATAAACAAGATGCTCCAAGCTTCAGTTCAGGTCTTGGGAGGGAAATTTAGGGGGTCAAAATGAACCTTTTCACAATTTTTCACGTGAGAAATTTGTTTATCTTAGGTGTCATAAGCAGGATGGATTTGAAAGCAAATCCATGCGAGGATTTCTATCAATATTCTTGTGGAGGATGGCTCGAGAAAGTTGCAATTCCTGATTCAAAGTCGAGATACAGCACATTTTCAGAAGTGAGCAGTCGTAATAAAAAAACTATCAAACAAGAAGTCAACAGGCTAATCAACAAACAAAAGAATTCTTCGGTGAGTTCAAATTTGTGCATTTTGACCGGTCATAGGTCAAGGGTCATAGGTCGTAATTAACAAACTATCAAACAAGGAGTCAACAGAATGATCAACAAACAAATGAGTTCATCAGTGAATTCACATTTGTGCACTTTTGACCTGGTCATAGGTCATCAGTCATTGGTCATAGGTCATGAGGCATTGATAAGCAATCATTGGTCATCGATCAACGGTTTGATGACCTGTTAGTTTCCTGGCCAATAAAAAGTTTCTTATTGTTGAACCTTTAAGAAGCTCGCAAGAAATGCTGAGTATGCAAAATCTGATTGTTGTGAGAAACTTTCAGTACTGCCTCAAAGCCCTAGTTTCTAATAAAACAATACTTGTATTAGCAACCTCATGCTAAAATTTGAGTAATTGAGTAATATATGAAGTGTACACTTTTTTCAAGGCATTTACAAAATATCCATTCTCTCTTTTCAGTCGTTAGCAATTCAAAAGGCGGTGAAATACTACCAATCATGTCTTAACACAAAAAGCATTGAACGTCGTTACGATCAACCGTTGAAAGATTTGATCAAGAAATACTATTCCTGGCCAGTCACGGATTCGAATTTCGACCGGTCCACGTGGAACTGGTCTACAACATTCATGCGTGCTCATAAATATCTTGCGATGACCCCCGTCTTTAACATGTATATTAGTGATGATCTCAAGAATTCTTCAAACAACGTCATTGTGGTAAGTGAATTTTTGTTTCATTTAGGATTTCATGTATACCGTAAGTTCCCAAAAAATGTTGCAAAGTTTGATTAACGAAATAAAGAATGCCCTTCGTGGAGTTAAGGAGTCTCCATCTCCTAGCCTGCGCACAGCCTTTGGTTACTGGGGAGAAGAGGAAAGAAGCTGCAAGGAGCTTTCTTTCCTCTCCTCCCCAGTAACCAAAGTCTGCACGCTGGCTACCATCTCCGAATTCCGTTCGAAACCTTGATTTTGTAGTTTTTAGATAACAATATCACACTGACTTTTCATTTTCATATCTCGTACGATTGTTCGGACATCAGTGGATTTTGACATTTACTCTATGGTAGCTTGGATGAAGCCACCAAACAAACCGCATGGACACAAGGACACTGAAACAATATTTTGGACAGATTTTTTAACGTTTTGGTGATGGAATTCCACCAATGTCCGTTTCCTGAACTTTAAGTGTGAGAAGTCAGATACTGAGAATTTGAAATTTAAAGGCACAGACATGGGACAGGCAGGTATGTTCCCAACCTTTTGTCTAACATCATTGAATGCCCCCCTCCCTCACCAAAATCACAGCTTAAAAGATTTCATTAAACTTTACTTCCTTAGTTTGATCAATCTGGACTTGGTATGAGCAGAGAATCGTATTTACAGAACACTACCTATCATTATAAAGTAAGTATCTCCACGTCCTTCCTCGCTACTCGTTTTACTGATTCTTAGGCCCAGTTTATGCTGCACTGGTATAATTTGTTCCAGCGTCTAACAGTTGGGATAGTTTTGTTACAGTTATTATCGGTGTAGTGTAAACGGAGTCTAACATTTCTTTCTAGGCTGTCCTCTGGTGTACTGTTTTTACCGCAGTACCACATTGATGCCCCAGGGGGGGTACTCTATAACTTTCAATACGGGGGGGGTCCATGCCAATATTTGGGGTCTAAAATTTTACGTTAAATCAATATTTGGGGCCTGTGAATTACAACATGGACAAAAATTCAATATTTGGGGTCCAAAAATCTGAAAGAAGGAACAATCATGGAATTTCATGCGGGTCTCCAATATCTAGACTCAATATTTGGGGTCCCCAAAAAATTAAGTATAATATTTAGGGGTCAGCAAAGAAATAGTGGCATGGACCCCCCCGTATTGAAAGTTAGGGAGTACCCCCCCTGGGATTGATGCTGTGTTGAATATTTTCATAATGATTCTCAAGTGTCCTTATCCCAACCCAGTGCAATATCATGAGCATATGGAGCTGGTTTGGCCACCTAAAAAGAAGTCGTCGGATAACTGGGGTTATGAATTTAATTCTGGATCATATTTGGATGCATTCTCAAATACCATATGCGAGATTTCGATGACGTGAAAAGGATTGAGTAGAGTTTGTAAAATATACGGGAAAAGGAAGAGAAGAAATTATTGATAAACATGCCGTATCGCTGCTTCCGTAGATTCCAATACATCAGAGGACTGTTAGGCTAAAAAATTGAAATTGTAGAGGCCCTGTTCTTGCAAATTAGTTGCAAGTATCATTGATAACCAGAAAGAGAAGCTTACTTTCGAATGTTCGACAAGACTGCCAGAATCATTTTGAAAGAAACATCTTATATCCTAAAACTAAACATTTAGGCCATAAGCTCGAACACTGAACGCTCAAAATGCGGGTTTTGCAAATATCATCACGACATGACATTCAAAAGATTAAATTCATTCACTTAATTTCGCAAGAAGGAAATTTTTAAGGGAAAAGAAAATATAAGTTTCAGATACACCAGTGATTGAAGTTATTTACGCAACCCTGTGATATTTTCAGAACTACGAAAAATTTGGTTTATTGGCCACTTGTTCCTATGATATTTCTGAATTAAATAAGAGCAGAGTTTTCAAATTTTGATAAAATTTTCTAAATTTTTATTAAGTTTTCCAAATTTTTGATAAGAAATTGGTCATGAAAAAATCAAGTTTCATCAAATTCTGACCCAGTCATTTCTCGGATGACGTAAATGATATGAATATTGATGAAACTCTGACGTCAGACAAAACTGATATTAGATTTTGTTCTTGATATTAGATCACGTTGATATCCTAACTTTGAACTGGCTCTGAAAGATTAGCTATCATTTGATAAATTATGAGCTGAAAAATTTTTGACACTGAATAAAGAATTAAGGATTTTCTGAATTTAATGTTTTTGCTCAAAGGATGGACAGTTTAATGACTAAGACACTTTTAAGATCATTTGTCTCTCATTCAGTATAAGATTGGATACTTCGTAAATAGACGATTACGTTAAAGATGGCGGCGAGGATCTTTCTACCAAGATGGCTTGTGTTCTAATTACCAAAACCTCAACGAGTCTTTAGGAGTTCGATTAAAGAACGCAATGCATCATGGTAAAAACTTCCTTGCCGCCATCTTTAGCGTAATCGTCTATTGAGCAGGCAAATCTGAAAGTTTAGAAATATTTCAAGGTGGTCACCTTATCTAAAGCAAAGCACCATGAAAAAAGAAAACTTCATGTCATCTAGGGCCCCCAGAGGCTGGATTTTTAACTGAAGGGTGTAAGCCGTTACACCACCGATCTAACCTTACTCCTCTTTCGTTACCATGTGGTACAACGCAAGGAGCAAATTACTCCAAAAAGTGCAAACGAGATTTTACGATTTTGAGATTTTTACGAGAGTTCTGGAATGATTCTCCCTCGATACAACCAGCTCTGAAAACCTCTTTCCTGTTTCTAACCACCCGTCTTCATCCCTCCTTTCTCAATCTTTTCACGTTTTCTAGGTGAAGACAGCTTATCGCACTTTAATGAGAAAGATCGTAACACTCCTTGGTGCAAATGACACTGGTATTAAATTAATGGAACAAGTTTATGAATTTGAGACAAAGTTAGCTAACGTAAGTCAATTACTTTTTAATCTTTCGTATACATGTATGTTTGTAAGAAAGTAAAAATCCGAGCCAGTAATGAAAGGTTTCTAGATTTATGAGATTTTGAGTGCTTGAAAGTTTCTTATCAGTTTCTTAAAGGTTCTATGATAGTCTTCTCATGTTCACTTCCTATTCGCTCCTGAAAAGTTTCAGAACTACGTTTTTTGAAGGCTTTGCAATGTTCAGACATTACACAAGTTCCTTCCGAGTAATATGATACAGGAAACGAGTTGAATTAAATTAAAAGATAAGCTGAGGATTTTTACTACATTGCTTAAATAACTCTTTCCCAGTACTGGAGTTTCTTAATTTTGTAGCAATCTAAGAGTTGAGCTTCTTACGCAAATAAGAATACATGCATACTGGAAAATGTTGATGCCTCAAAATATCCTGGTGGTTACAGCTACTTATGCGTTCATTCAAGCTATTAACTAAACCTTTTCATGTTCATTCATTCATTCATTCATTCGTTCATTCATTCATTCGTTCATTCCATCATTCATTCATTCCATCATTCATTCATTCATTCATTTATTCATTCATTTATTCATTTATTAATTCATTCATTATCTTTTCTTTCTTCTAGATTACACTTCCAATGCAGGTAGCAAGACAGTATAACAAGAACTACAAGAAAATGCAACTGAAACAGTTTGCAAATCAAACGAAAATACCAGTTAGCAATTCATTTTTGCTTTCTTTTAACATACATTCAGTCTACCCCCATTTAATTCGTGCCGTAAATTCTGAATTGACTCATTTAGATTTTGTTAATTTTGTGCCTGCCAAGATTTCTGCCATCTTTATGTTATACACTTAGGAGTGCTTTGAAAACATGGCGAAAGACTTGGCAAAGAACGTACTGGGAAAGAGGGGTCCAGTCGGTTGAGGGTTTTACCAAAGGGCTACTAAATATCCCGTTTTTCAATCACATACTGCCAAATGGGGGTATTCTAAGTTTCATGGCCAATTACAGGATTTCAGCGCAATATCCTCTTCCGCATGGCAACCTGGCCTTGGTCACAATAAACATCAGTGAATTTTGAAGTTTTCTTGTCTTGTTCCATCGGTTTTTACGACAGAAAATTATGAAAAATTGCACAAAACCTTTATTTCTATGTGCTACCGAATGACCCCATTCCATGTCCATAAACTACCATTTGAGGGTTTTTTAAGAAGATACTACCACTGGGGGCATTTTCAAAATGTTTGCTTTGGCCTTCTTCAACCCTGATTGGATCCGCTTGTCAGGCCACAATGTCATGTATTTTTCCAAGATCTAAGTGTCCACGATCAGTTTTGTACCAGTTCTATTAAACTTGATAATATTTTTCTTCGTGGATTTCCTATACTTACTCAGGCATCAATGAACCAGGTTCTTTCAAGTATCAATAACCCTTATGCCAATTTTATGAGACTTGGCAAATCTTTTCTTTGCAGCTTGAATGGCTCAGAAATTGGTTGACATGGGCATTTAATGATACAAAATTTGTTGTCACCGATAATGTAGAAGTCATAACATATTCATTGGATTACATCGGAGCATCTTATCAACTCTTCCAAGCAGAAACATCAGAGTAAGTTTCAAAATGTACATGGCATTCAAAGTATTTTTAGATAGAGATTATCAATAATGTTTGTAAAGTATTTTTATATTCATATAAAATATTACAATACATGCACCCAGTTTTTAGAGGAAATAGTATTTCCTTTGAAATTGGGTTTGATTAACAGGCTACATCCTACTATACTTTCTAATTATATATACAACACTACAAGGACCGGACCACAAGGAGCAAAATAAAATGACTACTCCATATTCACTAGCATAAAGACATACAAATAATTGCAACTTGATAAACAAATAAATAATACTAGACATTACGATTAATTACTAATAAATACCAGAATCCGTTTCACGTTTGATGTCAGGCCAACATATAGGTACATAATGCCAAACAATAGGAAGCCCAGAGGAGACGAGCGAGAGAACAAAAACAGCAGCAATTTCCACCGCCACTGATCCCCCTCCTGAATCCCACCGCTCAACATACTGCCCATATGCAAAGTTTCAAAGTAGCTACAGCTAGAGACGGTCTCAAATAGATGCCACGTGAGACTGGCGAAAACGTGATATTGCTCATGCAAGACTCTTCAAATGTTTTTTTCGCGAGCATTTTCACGTGAGATTTAATCACAATTATCCTCAAATAAAGTTTGTATCAGAAGTACCCCCGATTTTCGATCGAAGCCTTCCGCCTCGAAACAATGAAGCATTTTATTGCTTGTCATTTCATGTTTGAATTTCATTTTGGATATAAACTGTTATCTTTTCACAGCGTGCAAGCATCCTACATGATGTGGAAAATTGTCTTTAGCCTTGGTTCAGTTTTACTTGGAAAATACAAAACTGCTTATAATGAATACTACGAAGCCATCTTAGGTACCACTGCGGAGGATCCAAGATGGGAGACTTGTATGCAGTCCACAACCGGAAGCTTTGGATTTGCTTTGGGAAGATTGTTTGTTGATAAAGCGTTTAAAACTTCAGCGAAAACAATGGTTAGTGTTCCTCTTTATATTTTTGATTAAATTCAGAATAATCACAGTTACCAGACGAGACAGTGGCAGTTTCAAGCTGTTACAGATGAACACTGATGTGTCACGTGACTAAATCTCGACGTATTTTCCCGCTCTGTTTGCTTACTTGCATACTGATCTTTGGAGCAGTGCAGAAAGCTATCGAGGACTGCCGTACCTAGCTTAAAGGTGAAGGTGAAGTTGCGTTTTTTTGGTGGCAAGAGCAGAAATCGGTGGGTTTCTACCGGAACCCTGTCCTCCTGACTGTTCTGGCTGCAAATTCAGAGGATTATACCACTGCACCACAACACCTTTGACACTTTATGTTATTGAATTTGGTGGTGAAAGATTTTGACATAGTTTCTATTGAGGATATAGACTACATTACATAAGTCCCTCTAACTTGCGCTCGTTGTTGTTGTTGTTATCGCTTCAGTTGAGGGACTTATGTCCTCACACTTCAATACAGGGACTAATTAGGCCAAATCCGCCGCGTTCACGGCGCGACCAATCAGATCGCTACTTTCTTAATATGGTCAACCCACGTGCCTATTTGTAGCGTTTGATTGGCTCATTAGTTCAAACTTCGACCTCTCGCAGCGAAGCAACGTTCGAAGTGATGTTCGAAGAGACGTTCGAATTTTCTTTCGACGTTCGTAGGATGGAAGATGTTCTAAGTTTCTTCTGATTTTTCGTAAGATTTTAGTCCCTGCTTAGAATCCGCTTGGTCGTGAGTCCTTTGTACGAGTGAAATTAAAACATCAGATTATAAATGTTGAACGAATACAAGGAATCACGTCGTCAGTCTATTGAGGATAATGATTTTTGGTCTGTTACAATATTTTCTTCCCTCATAGGCCGATGAAATGATATCCGGAATTCGTAAAAAGTTTATCGAAAATATTGATACACTGACATGGATGGACTCACAGACCAAAAATGCTGCTAAAGAGAAGGTAATTTTATTTATATAAGATTCTAATATTCTCAGAATTAAAGAGTAGAAACTGAGCTGGACAGATGTCCAAATTATTGAACAGAATGTCACAACAACAACTTACCATTCTACATCAACTTTATTTTTTAGAAAGTTCTCATTTTTGATATTCACAGGTTACAGATTTCAGTAATGAATAACTGTTTTAAAAAATCGACACTTTGCAAAAAAGCCTAAATAAAGAAAGTTGTACTTTATATATAATATCGATATATAACTTATACAATATACGTATAAAATCAAGCATAGCAAAACTATATATATGAAATAAAATGTGCATCTCATGTGGATTTCTTAAAGGTAGCCAGGGGCAGTGCCAATTTAATTTCGTTTCTCAGTTTATTCCATAATTTTTGCTCCACGATAAGAAAATGCTCTTTGAACTTGCAGCTTGGACCCCAAAATTTGATAACTTAAATAAATTAATGCATAAAGTAAATTCTATGATGTTCATTTTAGGCCAGAGCGATTATTGAAAATATTGGATATCCAGGTTTCGTTGTCAGCGATGCCAAGTTAGATGAATATTACAAAGGGGTGAGTTTAAGTTGTTGTCATTTACATGATTGATAAAAACGACTGGAAAAGATTTACGCTATTTGCCTACTGGGAAAAGATCAAAACAGGAATCTGAATTGAATCTGAATTGAATCTGAATCTGAATTGAATCTGAATTGAATCTGAATTGAAGTGAATTGAATCTGAACTGAGTTGAACTGAATCTGAATTGAATTGATAGTTATAGCTAGACTTACGGCTTTTTGTCTCTTGTTTCGCTGCTTTTTTGTATTTGCTAATATCACTTGGTCAACAGGGACTCATAATATTACTCATAAGCAGTGGGCCCACTTTTTCAAAAATTGCCTAAAGTAGCGGGAATTCTCGTACATTCAACAAATTGCTTCAAAGTATGGTCGAAAGTGCTTGAACTTTGAAAAGGAATCTCAAGGGATTTATGCTAAGATTACACCCTGTTCGTATGGAGCTCGCATCTAATTATACGAAATTTCCTTCATTTTCAGTTAATCACTTTCAAAGACAAATATTTCGAAAATGTTTTAAACAGAAGACAGTTTTACAATGTAAGAAATTATAACAAGATTGGAAAGCCAGTGGACAAAACTGAGTGAGTGTTATCCTCTTATTTTTTATCATCTAGACATCTACTTATTTGTATTTTTGCAAGTGAAACAACGACCAAAGTTGAAATTTTGTCTTGCTTGGACTGCTCAGTATCATGGAAATGTGAGAGAGAAACGACAAATGAATGTTTGATGGAAGCATCAATGAATCAGATCAAAACAAAAAAGGTTCATGAGGTTGCACTTTAGTTAACTTGAGCTCTTTGTCAACAGGAACAACTTAATTTCTTTTAGAGAGAATGAGTGGCTTGTACAGTCTTTGGGGTGAGTGGCCAAGTGGCTTATACAGTCTTCGTCAGGTGACTGAAGTTAAGCTCAGTCGAGTGAGGTCAAACTCCGGATATGTGACCTCGGAGGCCTGACCTCACAACTCACCTCCTCGTCCTTCAGAAGGGACGTTAAACTAGGGGTCCCATGCCTGGATGTGGCATGCACAGTGGGCCTAAATTAGCTTTCTGTTGCTAGAAATCCTGACAAGCCAACTCAAAACAAATTGAAAAACAAACAAACAGTTTAACTTGTCCAGGTTTGGTAATAGTTGGTTCATCTATTTATCAATCTGAAAAAAATCTTCAGCTATTCTAAAGACAAATCAGAATCGAAACACCACTCAATCGAACATTTGCGTATTAAAAAGCATGAAATTACTTTCGATCCAGTCTCTTTTCTAGAATAGCTAAAAAGTCTATAAGTATCAATATTGATATGATGAGAAATTTAATAATCCAACTTTTTTCTAGATGGGTAATGACGCCATCTGATGTTAATGCATACTATTCACCAACAGAAAACAAAATCGGTAAGTGTTTTCAACCTACAGTCAGGTAAAATTCCGAGGCAAACGTCTTTGTCCTTGAAACAAATCAATTACCTATCAGTAACAGCAGTTACAACGATGTTGCAAAAGTCAAATAATGTGTGGTTTAGAGGCTGCAATTATGCTTGATTGCTAGACTTATGACCTAGAGTCT
Organism: Aurelia sp. 3 sensu Dawson et al. (2005); assembly: GCA_964020215.1. Taxonomy (NCBI): domain Eukaryota; kingdom Metazoa; phylum Cnidaria; class Scyphozoa; order Semaeostomeae; family Ulmaridae; genus Aurelia; species Aurelia sp. 3 sensu Dawson et al. (2005). The sequence continues at coordinate 601,326 of OZ026584.1, forward strand.
TTTATTTGCCAGTGCTCTTTGACTTAATGATGGCGCTTCGGTCAACAGAGACTCACAACATTACTCTGAAAAACTGGCCCCATTTAGGCCCAAACTCCGCCTAAAAGAAACACATAACAGCACGAATTCCAAATATTTCACATCCTTTCTGTTTCATGTCACTAGCTAGAACGCTCTTTAAATGACTTCATTGACTTCAACATGCTGGATTCCAAGGAAGTTTCTCACAACTTCTCAGAAGTTCGAAGGTCGGCCTAACGGTAGAAAAGATGGATGCGCGAAGTTTTCGGCCTAACCCCGAGATACTCCACCGAGCATGGTGAGATGAAGCAAAGAGTATTTGGAATGATAATCAAATAGATTGAGTGAACAATGATCCAGTAAGGTTCACAAAGACTTATTTTTTATTTTGAAATGTTTAAATCGTGTTTCTGGTTGTTAAAAGCTGCATGTGCCTGATATATCACGCTGCCTGATAAATCCCGCAAGTATCCTACAAATGAAATTTTATTCTGTTGCAGTTTTTCCTGCTGGTATATTGCAAACACCATTCTACGACTACAGAGCTCCTAGGTGATCTAATGCTTTTTTGATTGCTAAATATATCTTGCTAAATTCCATATTTTCATGCCAGTCTCTCCCATTAACCTAGCAAATGGCTAGGGTCTATCTTACCATGTTGTTACCGGGACGTGCACATTCTTTAGGTGTACATTTATAAAAATTGCAGAATCATTACTTTCATTTGCAGACATTTTGCGAATTTACGTGTAGTGTTCTGAGAAAATTTTGCAGGAGTATAGAAGTTACTGGAAATATTCCATAATTAGCGGAACTATGGCCCAGATGCTCATTAAATTTGCGAGATTATGACCCTATGATTCTTGAAATTTGTGGCATCATGGGTGCCAGTTTCTAAGGCCAAACGGCACGTCCTCCGTAGGAAATGGGTGAAGATACCTCCTCCTGAGAGTAACTGCTGTCACGCTGATTGTTTAAACTTCTTTTTTCTAATTTTAGGGCATTGAATTATGGGGCAATTGGAGTCGTTGTTGGCCATGAAATCACACATGGATTTGATGATCAAGGTGAAATATCATAAAATTGATTTTATTAATCATTCTTTTCTTTCTGTCCTATATTCTTCCTTTCTGTTAAGTTTCTGTGCTACTGAAGAAGGTCACAGCTTGATAAGGTTCGTGTTTATTTTCTATGGCATTTAAAGTATTTTTTTTCAGATCGCAATTATCAGCTGTTTTCAATACACCCATGTCCCCTTTACACGATAAAATCTTCGTTTCATATCGGATAAGTTTCGTATCGGATTGGCCTTCGTTTCACATGAGAATGCAGCAACCCAATATGCTTCATGGCATTCTGCATTTTCAAACGCTCTGACAATAAATAGCATGAGAACAATGTGCCAGTACCATGCAAACGGTCGAATCTGGGATCAAGTTAATACGGAACCTCTTTCTCGATCATACAAGCTTTGCATCTGTTGCATTGCACAGTGGATGTCAAAAGCAGTGAATCAAAAGCAGTGCATATCGAATCGTGTCCGTGTAAACGGAGCCCCAGTCCGATAAAACGAAAACGGTATCGTGTAATCGGGGCCCAAATGTTTTCATTAACTGAGCTCTGGACTGTTTAGGCACTATCCTCAGGCGATATCATAGCACTGACATTTCGGGGCTCTCAAAAAATTCGTTTCTAATACGTGCAATTTATCATATATCATTTACCAGGTAAAGAATTCAATAAAGATGGCAACTCACAGAATTGGTGGACTGCACAATCAGAAGCTGGATTCAAGCAACGGTCAAAATGTTTAGTTGATCAATACTCAAAATATAGTCTTTACAACAAAAATGTAAGTCCTGCAATTTTTGATGGAAAATTTTGAAAGTTTTTGACATTCGTGGAATAAAAATACATTCTTTACGTAGTTTTGTTAAATGAACACAGCACCATACCTAAGTACATGTCTAAATTTAATAATAAGAAAAAGAACTAAAAGAAGGGCAATGATTGAAACGGTCTCTGCACATTGTATGTAATGATTCCCCAATGATGAAAAATCTAAATTTGGCTAGGTTTGAGGCAGGTCGTAGGAAGCATTTTAAACTTGGGGGCATGACACTTCTAGGGCACTTTTTAGTTAGCTAAAAGCGTACCAGACAAATGACACTTTTTGCCATAATTGCAAAATCTTGGGGGCACGTGCCCCCAGTGTTCCCCTTACGTGGTTTCCATGTCTCGTTTAACCGGCTACTAATTCTCATTGAATTATTTTTTGCCAGCCAACATGCGTTGTTTGAGTTGACCCTGTGGCATTATATTAACTTTACAGCTAAATGGAAACCAGACACATTCGATCTAGTGGCAAACTAAAATCTGTCTTAAATTAGATGCCACCTTAGATTCGCGTTAACATAAAAGCGAAACTCTTCAATTTTCTTTCTTCACGGAAATTTTTGCATGACATTTAATTTGCAACAGGCTTTCGACATATCGATCTTGAACTATTGGCCCTCACAGCTGATAAGACAGTTTAGAACTTACTTTGTCATATAGGAAAAGCTAATTGCCAATTTAGATTTTACCAGCTATGGTAGCCAGCATCTTACTCTCAATACTTGCCTTTTACTACAGCTAATTTGACATCAGATAATTTTTCCTACAGCTAAACGGAAACCAGACACTCGGTGAAAACATTGCAGACAATGGAGGAAGCAAAGCAGCATTTAAAGTATGTTTAGAGACCCTCGATATATCATATTCAATTTCATTGCCAATTGATATTATTCAGATCTATCCTGAGACAATTGATAATGACGAATTGACACTACTTGACAGAAATGACATCTTTCTCAATGGTACTTAAGAATTACATGCACAGGTGTCAGAAGAAGAATTTATAGAGCAGCCATGATGTCAAAATAAGGTCAATTTTCGAATTTGCGAGCATGTGTGGTCATAACTGACGAATTTCCCATGACTATGATTAAAGGGAATCGACATAGTTAAAAGCTGGTCCAGGCCAGGTCAAAAATATAATCTATTGTCCTCAACAACTTAGACGCATCCGGTTTCATTGTGTAGCTAAAGAAACAATGGATTTGTGGGCGTTTCTCTAGCCTATTTATAGCGTTTACAAGATACAGCTATGTTTATTCCCTTTAAATCCTTTTGCTCTAAAAAGAATTCATGATAGACAAAATTGGCTAAGATTTGTTTACACTCATTTCAAGTCATGTGATTAATCTCTTGATAAAATATCTTTTGATTTCTCTCGCATATTTCATGCCATGCAAAGTTGTGCCATGAATGCAAAAGTAGCATAATACTAAAACTTCCCAAGAGTGTGGTCACAGGACTTGTAATGGCTAACAAAGCTTAGCCGATTAGGTATATTGAAGTGTTGGCTGTTTCCAGAAAATATTTCGTCATTAAATGTGAGCATTACGAAAAATGTATCAAGGAGAAATGATCCAGCATTCACTACAAGTTATATCAAATTTGTTTAAAATCTCGTTTTTTGAATGGTTTTAAAACATGGTACACCACAAGCGTCTAGCTATACACAATATAGAACGATAATCAGATATTTGAACTTTCTCTTGGCATTAAGATGTCAATTACTTCCCACGGAATTATTCGATTTTCCATTTGCTAATAGAAGTTTCAGCTGTTCTACAAAAAGGCTCGATCGAGCGACAATGCAATACATTTTGATGTTAGAGGTTCGATTTTGTGGCGTTAGAGCTTCTATCAGTTTCTGTCTTTCTGTAAGTATATCTTTGGATCTCGACATTTTCATAAAAATTCAGTGATTATCCTGTAATATGATTTCTGAATTGGCGTTCATTCTCTCTAGGCTTACAGAGACTGGGTAAAAGCAAATGGTGCAGAAAAGAAACTTCCTGGACTTGATTTGACACCGGAACAACTTTTCTTCATCGGATTTGCACAGGTTAGTAATTATGCCCTTTATCTTCTTCTATCAAACTTACAGGCATTTGCAATCTTTGAACTTTGGACTCTGTCTGTTGCTAGGATTTGTAGTGTTGTGTATGTTATCCTGCTGGCCTTAGCGTTTGATCCCCAACTTCTGCCCAAAAACTCCTAATTTTTAACTGTTTAATCTCAACATTGTGGTTCTCATATGCCGCTATAGATAATTCTTTGTGCCAAGGACCACAAGCTTAGATAATAAAGGAACGCTTAAACGTGCCTACATGGACAGAGCAGAAACTGAATAAAATGATGTCATCGAGAGCAATCTGAGATAAGGAAGTGGTTGGTTAGGTAAGCTTTTTGAAATGATAAATCAAGAGTTTAAGGCCCAAGGAACAAAATATCAAGTGTGGCCGAATTTTGGGATCTGTTGCAGGGAGCCAGGGAGGGCTCAAAGTTAGGAGTTTTTACGCATGCGTGCGCAGTTTCTGCCCTGTCGCCCGCATGCTAATAAAGGAACACTTAGAGCTTATTTCGCTTTCTCCCACTGCGCCTAGAAACCAGGTTCCTGAGTTGCTAGGATTTGTAGTGGTCTGGGTTCAGCAATATGCCCGTCCTCGTATTTATTGCCATATATTTTGTGGTAAATCCTTTTCTTTCCATTAACAGGTCTGGTGCTCAAAATACAGAGAGGCTGCAGCAATTAGTCAAATTGAACGAGGTGTTCATTCCATCTCAAAATTCAGGTAAAATATCTTTTAATCTAAAATGAAGACCGTTTGGAGCTTATTTAGGTAACCCTTTATTAAACAGTTCGTTGTTTTTTAATTCAAAAAGATTGAAGATAGCTAAGTATTGATTTGGTAATTTTTTCACAGGATCATTGGTACTCTTCATAATTCGAGAGAATTTTCAGAAGTCTACAAATGCAAGAAGGGTAGCTTCATGAATCCAGACACTAAATGTTCAGTTTGGTAAAAGTACATTTCATTCTCCTCGATATAGCTGAACACTACGCCTTCAAATGGAAATATTGTAAGCCTGAAAACAAACATCTGTGGAAAATGGAAAAAGATTTTTTATTGCCAAGTGGTAGATGTATCCATCAACAGAAATTCTGAGCCCTTTAGGCAGGGTGAAGGTCTTTCGTTTTTAGCATAGTAAAATTATGATTTCAAAGCCAAAAAGCCAAAATTATCGTTAACCTAGTCATTGCAGATGAAGCCACTCGTTGCTGTTCGAATTTGTTGCTCGATGTGTTCGAAGCACTTGATCTAAATTTCGAATTCATAGCTCAGGTGTTACGTAATGAGCGGCATTACCGGATAATAATTCCTATTATTACCTGACTGAAGTTTCAAAAACGAGGCAATACAGAATCCCGCCATTCCTATTGGTTAGTCGCACATTTCCCGCGGGTTTCCCGTAGCCTTGTATAATACGATACAAGGACGCGTTTTTGTCGCCACGGCAACTGCTCTGGGCCTAGGCCTGTGAGATTTGCAGTGAACTCAAGCGACATGACTGTAACAAAATGTGTTTGATGAAATGCGAGTCAAGATTAGAAGATATCAGGTAATAAAACTCATACTAATCGGTTTTGTTATTGTACAGGAAGATATAAAGCCCTCGGTCTTAATGCACAGACCTCGCAAGCTCGGTCTGTACTTTTAAGACCTCGGGCTTTATATTTTCCTGTACAACACAAAACCGGTTAGTATGCGCATATCATTACGTCATATTCGAATGTTTTCGTGATATATTCGGCCAATCACATAGTATAACAGAGTTTCGGCCCTAGGAGTGACAATAAGGTAATCACAGATTTTCGTTTTGGTAAGATGCAAGCTCTTGAAATCAACCAAGCAAAGATCCTTCTAAATCACACCATTAGGAAAGAACAGTTTGACAAGTATTACTTTTCGGTAGGGAGGAGTTTTTGTCCATGAAAATTTACCGTTGGCTGGACCAATATTCCTATCACAAACAAATCTTTGGCTAGATCGAAAATAGATCTTTTTACCTGACCAGATTCAATGTTTCGATCGAACAGTTCGATCTGGTAGATCGTCAATATTCGAACTCTCAACAAGATCGAACTTGATTTTCCATTATTTGCCAGAAAGAATCGCTCTCTCGAATCTCGTTTCATATTGACCCCATATTTCAAAGAATCCCCTATTCTATCTGGTGACCAATCGCGACGCACTCTTTTTATTTAGGTAGGCATGAAAATTACTTCCAAGGCATTTGCATTTTTGCATTATGAAAGGACAGCCATTCACTAACGATGAGCAGATATGTCTTTATATCTGCAGAATTTTTTGTCCAAAGACGTGCAGTTAACTTTCAGGAAATTATCTTCAAATTGTGAATTTAAGCCTTCAGATTTTGACTGCTTCTCTTACAGCTCTATGAAAGGAAACTTTAAGAAAATTCTAGGGAAACCTATGGAAATATGTGTTACCTACTTTTAACTTGAGTTTATTAGGTTTAGTTGGAGATATAGGCATATACCGTACACATTTATATAACGTATGTAAATTTGATCTCTTATGTAGGATATGATTATAAAATTTGTAGCTTCAAATAAGTAGCTGTGACGACTTGTATATGGAAGTGATTTCTGATTGGCAAAATTGTCCTTTGTCCGCACTTTTATGAGGTGAAATGGTACAAACCTTTACAAATTTTTTTCGCAAAACAAAGATTATGGTTGGGAGCTCCCAAAAATTACGCAACACGAAAGTAGGCAGCTCCCAAAGCCACCGTCAAAACTTGTCATGATAAATCAAGGATGTTGGAATTTCAAGTAATTTAGAATTGTGTCTTTTGTTTTGGTTATAGGTAGGTTTGTTTTGGTTGCTTCCGTATTTTTAGTTTGTTACCAAGGAGTATCTAGCTTAGAAAATTGTCAGATTTGAATTCGTTTCGCTGTGTATGATTTTGAATATCAGCAGCAAATCATTGTTTAGATTAATATCGTATAGGTCAGGGGAAGCACTGGATGCACTGATTCCGCAATGTTCTTCTCCGCAATGTTCTTCTCCGCAATGTTCTTCTCCGCAATGTCCTTCTATATCCTTATCTTTCGCTCAATATTTTACAATCTCATGATGGGAAAAGCAGTGTCCTCTTGGGAGGGAAAAATGGGTAAGTTTGGGGTAAAGAGGGTAAGGCAAAACTTTGGATGAATTTTTGTTAAGTCTTTGCTCGGAGTTTCCCTCTAAAAAGAACCACTCTGTACCCTCCTTTACACTGTGAATGTTGATTTATCATTTCAAGGTCTATTGTTTTCCAGCAATCAACACAACCCAATCTACCCCCAGCCTACCCCAGCCTACCCCCTTTACGGCTTGAAACAGTTCTTGTGAAAATTTCAAGTAAATGTCGAAATCATTGTAAGACACTGTTGCACAATCTTGGTAGAAGGGGTCTGATTCTCTCTCAACATTGTAAGTAATAGAACCATCCTAAGCATGGCCCGTAGGATAGCCCAGAGTGACCGTCGACTTGAATGAAGGGGCTGTGAAAAAAACCACCTTTTTCCCATCAATTTTCTGATTAGATCTTAATTTTCATGTAGAAATTGATAAACCATGATTGAGTTTTTGTATCTATCATGCTTTTTTGAAAAAAGCCAGGCAAAATTACCCAAAATGAGCAGATTACAGAGAAATAGACGTTCTTATCTCAGTGTACCCGTCTAATGTCAAACTGCACAATGTTTGTTGAAATTGATGGTCATTCACGTCTGCAGCGTTCGTCAGCCCGACCAACACCCCCATTTCTTTCATGCTCTCTGAGATGCTCTTCATGCTCTTATGAGGTTCTCTAGCAAGAAATTATAATGGCGTTGTAAAAACTCGTATAAGGTTTGACTATGATTAATAACACTATTGTGTAGTAGACATTCGACTGAATAGCTGAACAAAAACAAGAATTGATATCAATAAGTATAAGATGTAGTCAGAACTTTTTGTTTTTCTGCAGAGCCTTTCTAACGGTTAGACCATGTTACACAAACAGGAGCACCAATGTGAATACAAGTGTGCCTCTGGAGGTTTAAAAACGACTAAAATCAGCTGAGTGATAAAACTGTTATCCCTAGAGAACCAAAATCTTGTTAGTAGGTCGCAATCAAATACCCCAAAAGACGGTAACACTTTCCTTTTAACGCTTCTGTTTGGCAGAAAACTTTCCCAAACATGATGGATATTTTCAGTTGGTTAACGAGTATTTGGAACAGGACTTTGGTGATAAATCGCTCATAAATGCAGAGCGAGAGGCCAGATGGATGAAATTTCAAGTTATTTCAAGATTATGGCCATTCAACGAAGCACTTGCAAGGTCAAAGAATGTCCCGAAGCGTTTCAAAAGGTGCGTGCTACATTTTATTGACTGGTAACAGTAGGCCTAAAAGTTTAATCTTTGGTCACGCTGACGATCAAAATACTCTGTGTAACTTGAATTTTCCATTTCAAGTCATTTTTAGTACATTTTATCGCAACGAGGGTAAACTTCCAACAGAACAAAGGATTGGTGATAACTTGATACATGCTTTTGCTGTGGCGGAGCCAGGAGAGTGTTTTTGAAAATTAGAAATGTCGTGCTCTTACATTCCGATGCCATTCTAATCTCGAGCGCCAAAGGCATGATCAACAATGGCTGACATGTGTAGTTTTTGGTAAACTTTGAGTTACTAGCAACAAAGCTGAAGATTCTTTGTTGACAAGATTAGAGGCTTTAATCTAATTTTCCTGTCAAAGAAGCTTTCGCTGCTTCAAAACTGACATTAAAACGTGCCCTTCCCATGTGTCGCATAAAAGCCAGCTCCGCCCTAAATTTACAAGCGTATTCCTATCTTGTTCTGTTAGACCATGCTTGACATTTACATTGTAGGCCTGGATGAAATTAAAGTTTTGCAACTAATGTATACAAAACTATTTCAGATCCTTTGGAAAAAACAAATTTAAAAAACAAATTGTTCTTAACCGAGAGAGAAAATACTTGTGGATATCCAATTCGTTCAATTCGTCAATTCGTTCAATTCGTCCTAATTCGTTCAATCCATTTACTCGCCTGTCCATCTTTTATCCTCTCGATCACTCATTTATTACTTTTTTCATACATTCATTCATCCCCCCTTCATTTGCCAGTTTCAGTTTCACTTTGAATTAGTACTGTGCCCAGGAGGAGGGGGTACTGTGTCTCAAAACATTAGACTTGCTCCAAGCCTATTTGTTTTCTCCGTATCTTACAGAGGAAATAATTTTATGGAAGGAAATGCGAAGGAACAAAAATCGAAAGCGAGGCTAATCATTTCCTTCCATAAAATTATTTTCTCTGTAAGACATTGATCAAGACAAACAGGGGTCTGGGGCACAAGGCCGATGCTACGTCATCACTATTTGAAATCAGTTATTGTTTCCAAATGCAAACGAAAAGTGATTTTCCCACGGCAAAGAACGACATATTCTATGAAATGATGATGTCATCAAGGAAATACTCCTTCGCTTCACAAATATTTGCTAAAAGACTGAGAATTTGTTCCGTCTTGTTCTAAAGCGAAGATGTAAATGTTCCTTACTGTAATTGTGGGGGTTGTGTAGCTGATCAAATTCCTCTTGTTGGATAGCTTTGAAAATACTAAAGATCTGCTAGGTTTCAGCAAATTTCGGTCAAATAATAAATCTGCTCCTAAGCTCCTCTCAACCTTGAAACTAAGTATGGTAGAACAAAATTAATGTGAGGAAAAACATCTCCGTGCATAAGGTAGAACATGAGACAATGAAGCATGTTTGAACTTTTGTAGACTTTAAAAAACGAATGCCTTGCAAAAACCTCTTGCAATCAACAGTAAAAAGACTGAAAAGAGTGTGGGATCGATACTGCCCTTTTACTGCATCTAATTATTTTAAAAGGCGTCAAATCAAGAGAAAACTTACCAGTTTTAGATTGTAATAACTGCTCCGGAGTTTAGCACGCTAGTAGAGCTATTCATTACGGAAAAGAAGGCACAAAAACAGCAGAAAATTGAGTTAATATATCAATAAGATCAAAATTAAGGTCCATTGTAGATTAAAACTTAGCTTTCCGTAAATTAAAGTGAACAGGAAAGCATTTTTTTTTATCTCTGAATACAGGTTCGAGTCTCTAAGCAGCCATACAACAGATTTAGGCCCATGCGTCAATGTTATTTGAGCCTCCGATCTAACTCTCAGTGCTGGTACTACTATCGTATCTTCTCGAGGACTTTTCCCATGGCAAAAGGCAATTAGATCTCAAAGGGATGGGCAGAAACAGTAGGCCCTCGATGGGAATCTCGGATACGAAAATGTTACATGACAGTGCTTCTCAGTTTGGCCTAAAAGAGTTCACGCCAGGCACACAACGATTTCAAATAGGCGATGGCTGATGAAGTGCCAATATTTCTTGATGCACTTGGAATAAGCTCAAGCATTCATCGAGAGTTGATTTGCTTTTCATGTCATTTAGGATTTTAATTTCGACATTATTTCGTGATAACTGCAACAGTTAGTCTGCCTTGTATCCGAAGACTGGCTGAAAAATGGTTTTGTCGTGATCACGGTAAAGTTATCAGCAGCATTTTTCACCGGCAACATTTTAGGCCCAGACTTGATATCGGCAAGGACAAATGTTGGATATTTTGTGTGATGTTGATGATGTTTACTTGTTAAAGTGTAAAGGATTATTGAAGACCATTTTTGTTCCGGTTCTGAGAAGAAATTTAGCAAGATCTTTGGAGTGATAGCAAGAGATACTTGGCAATTAAAAGCATTGGGATGCAATAAGGTTGATGCTGGCCAGGGAAAAATCAAATGTTCGTCGCTGCAACTTGGCAGAGAGTAGTAATTCTTTCAAGACAATCTATTTTTCGCTTATTAACAAGACATTTAGCAAGATAGAAAACTTGCTGGAGATTTTACCGACCACAACTAGAATCAGTCACCGTCTACATACAATTCAGTGCCAAAGCTTATGGCAACAACAAATTATGGGCAATAAATGTGATAAGATAATTTATTTCCGCTTATTTGACAAGACACTTAGCAAGAAAGACAGGGTCCTAGTGACTTTGTAGAGAAGCTGCCTACATTTCTATGCCAAAGTTCGTTGCATCAAGCACAAAACTTTGTTATGTTGTTGCTACTGGGTAAAGTGTCGTTAAGTCATCGTTTTTAACGAGATATTTAGCGAGAAAGACAGAGTCCTAGTGACTTTGTAGTGATGCTACCTTCGTTTAAGTACCAAAGTTCATAACAAGAACAATGTTTTGGCACGTTGGTGCTTCTACTTGGTAGAGTTTAATGAATCATTGAAGACAATCTATTTTCCGGTTTTCAAAGTGATCCTACGCGATACAAATCTGCCCAGAAAAAGAAGCAATAGAGTTCTCAACACGACACAACGAGGTTAAGATCACACTTGAAAAATCGGCACTGTTTACATTCCAGGGTGTCAGAAAACTCCATAAATGGTTTTTAGTGTAAGAAAACATCGTGGTAAGGAATCTAACACAGGAATGAATATATTGTCAAGTCTGTTGATACGTGGTTGTGCGTTTGTTATTCAAGTATGTGTTGTCACTATTAAACTTGCGCCAGGAGTTGTTTGATTGAAACAGAAAAACAACCCTACCGATGAATGCGTCATCTCTTTGCAAAACAAGCGAAAGAATCGAATTTAGACGAATTGTTTGTCAAAATTTGACATTGAAACCTTCTCAGGGCTGTCTGATATGTCATGTGTACAGGGAGCTGACAAGGCTTTTAAGTGGAGATGAACTCGTGGAACTTACATAGTGGATTGTAGCAAACGATGGCTGAAGTAGGTTTGTGTGACAGAACGAAAGAGAGAGATTTTTAATGATTTATTCAAGACGAAATGACTAATATTTGCTTAAAAGTAGAAAAGTCAGCAAGGATATTGGTATCTGTGCTTCCTGGAAACTGTTACTGTACATATGCCCTAGATTGGCATAATTCATAACATTTATTTACATCTGTTAGCAAGGATATTTGCTCAACTACATCGTGAAAATTGGCATCATAGACGAGAACCTCAGACTGAAATAGTCTTCAATATTTATCAGCAGCTGTCAGAAAGGACATTGGCACTTCTGCTTCCTGGAAACTGGACATATAACAATTTCATGAAATAATTCATAATGGAAAATCGAACTTTTGGTAACGAAACAACATCGAACGCAACAACCGAAAATGGAATTCGAGATCCGGTTCTTGGTGGGACACTTTTTACGATCAATGTTTTTATTGTATTCTTGAACACGTTAGCAGTTCTCGTAATAATGCGATTTCGGACGAAAAATTGCATCGACATTTTAGTTCTCGGTTTAGCAATGATGGACCTCACAAAAGGCCTTATTCCAGTCCCGATGTCAGTTTGCACTTATCTATCTGCTTGGTACCTCAAGAAAGGAAGTGTCGCTTGCGAGTTTTTCGGCTGGATCGCATTTACGACAAACAGTGCATCGATGCTGATATTAACACTGATGGCAATAGAGCGTTTTGTCGCAATCGCGAAACCGTTCGCGTATCGAAGCTTGATTACGAAGAAGAGAATGGAGGTATCGGTTTTAATAGCTGTTTTGTTTTCCGCTGGCGTTTCAGCGTTGCCTGTTGTAGGGCTTGGGAGAATGGTTCCTTATAATCACGGCGCATATTGCCATTTCGACTACGGTGAAGACACAACTAAATCGAAAATATATTCCATTTTCATTTTGATTTATGGTTTCTCGATGATTGTTGTTGTGCTTGCTGCCTATTCTATTGTGTTTTATAAAATCAGAGACTTAATCAAAAGGCATACCAGATTTTCAATTTCCAGAAAAGCTGGGAGAAATGCAGGAAAGAATGGAAAGAAAGACAAAGGAGAGATTGATCTGAAAGTGGAGAAAATGTTTTCTTATTTGACTTTGGGTTTAATGCTGCTATTTTGGTTCAGCTGGTTTCCATTTTTGGTGAGTCTTTTAGAATTTATAGTTTTTGAAATTCATGAAAAATATATACAAGATATTTTTGTTGCCAGTGGATAAAACGATCTGCAATGAAACACCAGTTATCAGTACAAAGAATAGTTACATAAGATTGCGAAGAAAAAATGTAAGATCTTGCTTGCATGGTGCCTCAGCATTGTTTACTGACGTTAGCTAATTAAACAGTTTACAAACTCAGACTGATATGTATCACTGATATACAGACACCAGTTATCGGTACAAAGAATAGTTACATAAGATTGTGCAGAAATTTAGTAAGATCTTGCTTGCCAGGTACCTCAGCATTATTGACTGACGGTAGCTAATTAAACAGTTTACAAACTGGTATCACTTATATATACAGACTTACATGCCATGACATCATCAATATAGCAAATATTTGAGAAAAGGGATTGTTAGCAAGTACGTGCCCTTCATCAGCCTTTATATTTGTTCCCCTGTTGGCATATATTTTGGTGAGTAGTGGGTGATGTTAGTAGAAAAACAAGTTACAATCTTGGTCACGTTTGGTTGATGTTGTTTTTCAAAACAAATGCCCGCTGTTATCGAAAAATCTTGAAAAGTAACCACGTTCCCATAAGCGTACGACAAGAAAAACTCTAGGGGGTTGCCCGACAAACGGTCCATTGTTTTCCTACTTTTTTCCCGACTAAGGGCAGATATTTGCCCAATTTAGTCTGATTTTCGAGAACCTTTCCAGCGTTTAGGGGGGCTGCTGCCTATTTGGCCTCCCGGCTCGTACCCTTATGACATTCCCCTCAATTTCAGTGTCCCTTATTTTGGACAATTAAATAAATGATAAAGAAGAAAATCAGAAATTATTGCCAACTGAAATGTACCCTACGCATTGGAAAGGGAATGATTCTTGATACTTAATTTGGCCAAAAATAATTCTCTATTTTTGTGCGAGTCAAATGCAATAAGTCTAGCACATTTGTCTCTGGTAGCATTACTTCTATTGTCACTATTATAAGCCTTTCAGTGAAGGTGTGTCAAATGTACCTTCAAAACCTCCAAAAACTTAAAAAAGTCACGATGACATCAGTTTTTTGTCATTTGCCTCTGTGATGAGTTGAATAATAAGATATTCATCAAGTATGCATTTGAGGCAAATGTACGTAAAACGATCCCTCTCTAACGGAAAAGAAAGCTGCCAAAATAAATTCGTTCTCAAGACGAGCATTATCTCATTTTTGATTTGCTCAATCAGCCTTGTAAAACATTTATTTTTCCTTTCGCTGATTCAACAGTATGGCTCTCAAAAGTAAACGCAGAGAAGATCGCAAATGGAAATAACATGACCGTGATGTCAGTAATGTGCTTGCTATTGGCTTTGACAAGAAAACCCAAGACATTACACACCAACAAAAACTGTATAAAAATAGGAGCCTTTCTATATTTGTAGAAAGGCAGGATTAGGGAAAGCTAGGTCGAAGAGAAAATTGCACTCCATTAAAACGACGAGAGTGAGATTCGAACACAAGACCAAGGAGTATGTACGTCCATGAACGAAGACTTACATAGCCCCTGATCACTGGTTCGAATTCCGCTCTGGTCACATTAATTTCTCACATTTCGACAATCAGCCTTTGCATTAACCGTACGTACAGCACATTTCATTCTACTTCTAGGCCTTAATGTAAAGCCAATACCAACATACATGTAGGCTATCAGTAGACATAACACAATCGTCGTAACTCTCACAGTTCAGTTGAATTGCTGGACTTCTCTTAAACGTTTTACGTTTTAGTCAGACATGAATTATAGAATTAAGAGTTTGATACGATTGGCAAGATAAAATTCTAGTCCATACTGAAAATGTGCTTTGGAATGAGTGAAAATTTAATAAAATGTTCATTATGTTTCAGGCAGTGTTATTGCTGAACATCGTGAAACTGGAGTTCTCCAGCCATGACAAAGTTGATCTTTTTGCCATGAGAATTGCAGTGGTAAATGCGATGCTCAACCCAATCGCATGTGCATCATTTTGTAAGCCATACCGGAGAGGATTCATTTATTACTACAGAAAATTGTTGTCCTACGCTGGATTTGCCACACCAAACAGTGACGTGTTCGGTAAGTGCGCTTAGATGTGTTTGTTGTGTGTTCAGGTTGTTCAGCGTGTTTGCAATACTGAAGCCCATTGCATGTACATCATTTTGCAAGCCATATTGGATAGGGCTCATTAATTACTATAGAAAACTATTATTGTATGCAGGATTTGCCACACCAAACAGTGACGTGTTCGGTAAGTGCACTTAGATGTGTTTTATGTGTGTTCAGGTTGTTCAGCATGTTTGATTCAGTAATTACTACGGAAAACTTTCCTTGAATGCTGGATTTGCCACACCAAACAGGAATGTGCTCGGTGTGCTTTATGTCAAGTTTATTCCGTTTGTTTTTGTTTCCTTTGCATGTGCCTTGTGAAAAATTTGAACTAAATGCAACAATGTTTGTTTTGAAGCTGTAAATAGCTTGGCTTTCAAAATGCTTGATTTTATTTAGACCTTTTAGAAACTATGCTCGTAACATTCTACTATAAAACTTGGATTTGGGAACGTTCGAAGTTAAAACTAATGTGCAATGGTAAATAGACTCCTCTATAAATAGAACAAAGAAATCACTCCAACACAGCATTGTTTCTTGATGAGATAAAAATGTTATTGTGACACTATCCTTTGTTGACTCTGTGTGCAAGTTCGATTTGAATGAGATACTTTTAGAATTTCTGCTCTCTGCAAATTTAATCTTTTAACTTTGCACAAACCCCATAATAACCTCCAAACTAAACGGTCAGTTGGAGATTTAACTTCAGTTGCATAAATATGCAAGATGGACAAAAAACAAACAGAACTGTGTCACCTTGTAGCGATGAGCTCAAAGCAAATATGTATTGCATGCTAAAAAGAACTTTGCTTTACTTTCACAACTTTTCAGGTTGTCGCATATTGCTTTGGCTCTTTGAATGCCAACTTCATTTTGATATCTAACAAATCTTGGCCGTAAAATATTGATTGAATGATTGAAGCAATGAATGTCCTCATATAAATCAACGTTTATGGAAACAATAAAAATGTTGATTCAATCATTGATCAATCACAAATGACTGATTTATTTCATTTAGATCCGTGGAGACAGAAATCACAAAACACGCGTGATCAAACACCTGGAAACTCCATTGTAACACCAAATGATTACAAAATATTCCGATCAAGACCAATCACTGAATTCAGCTCACATACTGATTCTGGTTTTGTGAGTGATTCACAAACACGATTTGGAAGGATTCCTTCGGTGTTAGAGCCTCTACAAAACACAGAACACGAACAAACGGAAGAGGAGAAAGCCTTGATCGGGAGACTGCAGCCAGTGGAAGAATGCTCTCAAGCGAGTGAGGTTGAAGAATATTCGATTATAGGTGAAACTGAAAAACCTGACAGGACAAAAGGTAAGTTATAAAAGTCCACTTCAAATTTATCACCGAACTGGTTGAAACTGAACAATAAAATTCAGGTTCAACAAAACTTTCAGCTGAAGAAACAGAATCTCTAAATTTCAGTGGCAAGTAAATCATGGGCCTGGATCGGACAAGATTTTCTTCTCCCTTACTTGCATAATTTCTGGCTCTGAAGTGAGTGACTTTAGGAAACAAACTGTTCACAGCTAAGTTAGCATTCGACTGATATAGGATTAACATGATTCAGCAATCTCGTCAGAAGACTGAGATAACCAGAGGCCGTTCTGCGATTCGATTGGCTATCCAAAAACAACAGTAAACATAAATTGATCCTCGAAAACTTCCTAATTATTCGAATGACAACAATGTAATCTTGTCACTAAGCAACAACCATTACAATGTTGCTTTGATGTTTGGAATGGAGGTCACATGATTAGTGTTCTCTTTCCCTAGCAAACTGTAAATCCATAATGGCTGCAAATCTGCTCATTTTCTGGGCTGTACCAGGGTGTCCATTCGGCTTCGTGATCAGCATATGACGTAAGAACACCCTGGGAACGAACTTGAACATTCAGTATTGAAATATCGGCTGTATACGACGGGTTAACTTTTCCTTACTCACCCGATGCATTTGTTTATTTTTGCAGAAGAATGCGAAGAAAACTTTGATCAAAGTGACTATGGGATTGTTCAGTGGAAACAAAACAAAAGTTTACAATCGACGGACTTCAATCAATATGGCCTCGATAAAAGTCGGAACAACAATCATGGAGAAGAGGATATCATTATTCATACAATTCGTCAACGAAGCGACAAAGATAGGCAAAAGAAATCGAAATTAAAGCGTTACTCGATGCCCTTACCATATGATTGCATGAGCACAAACAAAATCACACGGCCTAAGTCATTGGAAGGTCTCTCAAGGAAGCATGGGAAATATCGCCCATGGTCCCTAGCGTTGAATGAAGATTTTAGAGAATGGCTACAAGAAAATGCATTTGAAAGTGGAGTAAAACTGACCAAATTTAAGGCAAAAGAGGATTTCAAATATATCATAGATGGACAAAGTGAAAATGCAAGCTACGATACAAGATTGAATGATAGCGAAATGAAGTTGGGTAATAATATTAAAATGCAAGATTTAGAAATGACGAAGAAGAGACTTCTTGTAAAAGCTGATACATTTAGTGGAGGGAAAAAGATTGAAATCAACAATTTTGAGAATATGGCAAAAAATAAAAAAGATTTTGGCCAAGGTAAGGCCCTGGAATAATGTTTTGCACTCATTTTCATTTTAAACAAAATATTTTGTCTTGAAATCACCTTTAATTAATGCGGGAAAGTCAATAAGTCAATTCATTTTCGTTGTTTTTCTTCCCTTCATTTACCATATCGTAAGGAATTCAGAAATCTAAATCAATATTCTCCAAGTGCCTTGTTGAGAAAGTTTTATTTTCTAGAGGTTTTAAGATGTACTTAAAACTAAATATGCAGCCTCAAGGGAAAAGTTGTCAAGAGTTTTCTTTACAAAGTTATTGTGATTACCTAAATTCAAATATTTGGTAAATATCAATTGCTCTTCCAGATGCAAAGAAGAAACAACGAAGATTTGGGAAATTTCGTAGCAAATCGAGCCCAACAGCAAGAACGGTGAGAACTGAACAAGTTGTAAAATATTCAAGCTTACGAGATGATCTAAGTAAAAGTTTACAGCAAATGGATTTATTGACTAAGAGTTTGATGAAATTCTCAGGATCAAGAGTGAAAGATTCTGCAGACGAAGCAGTGATGGTTTAATTGGTTACAGGATATTCCTGAGTCGTGTTTACACGTATTAATGCACAACGGACAGAAAGAGCTCAGCAAAGTCACGATGATAGAACCCATGATACAGCTGTATCGGTATTAAAAGGCAACTGCACTCCGTCATCCATCCATTAAGCGTATACAGGTAGAGCTTAGCAAAGCCATCATGAAGGAACGCATAACACAGCTGTATAAGAAAGTAACAGTATTCCGTGGAGCTTCAGAGCTGTAGGATCACAGCGAACAACCACTGGACGTAGTGAGAATTTTAACAAACGACACACATCACTGGGAGAAATCTGTGAGCCTCAGGAAATTAATTGTAAGAAAAATATCAACTGTCTTCATATTTCTTAACTTCTTATGATAAGAAATGTTTACATTTTATACCAAAATATAGACATGCAATCGCTTATCATCTAAGTTTTTTCTTCATGAACCAGAATAGTAACATTGGAGGCAGGTTGGTCATTTCTGTAACAGAGAGAAAGGCCATGTATTGCAGAGTTACAAAAGCGGTACCAAACGAATGACATCATCATTTTAAAACAAACGGTCACGGTCTGTGTTCTGGAACACAGGCCACTCACGTTAAGTGATGATCTAGAACATAAGCTGTCCTTAATCGGATTTTCATCGTCAAAATGTGATTACAGGAAGCCACACGACAGACACTTTCTTTGCTGCTGCGCGGCACAGAGTGACTGTTGTTGTTGGATATTTCATGTCTCTATTAAAAAGAGGAAAGAACGACCGTTCAGCATTGTGGCAGATTTTCAAGGGGCTGCGTGGTCGAAAGACTTTTGTAAGAGCAAATTTTGGAATGCTCTTGTCCTTCAATCACGAAGGAATCTAAATGACTTACAAGGACCAAAATCTTTGTCAGGATGACAATATACTTTGTGTACACGTTCATCCTAAATTTTTTCAAGTTAAACAGCTAACTATTATGGTCATAATATGTATTTTGCCTTGCTTATCTTCGGGCTTATCTTCCTTATTGTAGCCTTCGTAGTCTTAGCCGAATTTAAGGTTGTAACCTCTTGTACATAAAATTTAGAGTTGTGTATCAACAGTTTATAACAACAAAGTGTAGCTATTTTCTTGCCTTTGTTTCTGTCTTATTGCCCTCTGTGTGCTTCAAATTTGTCGGGTTATATTGATTATAACTTCCCAGGTATAAGTTCTGCACCCCTTCAAGGAGGGCCAAAAGCTGCGTAGCTCCTGTTCGGGAACCTGGAAACAATTTTCCAATTTTGAATTTTGGCGGGAACAGCAACCACGAGAAGGAGGCAATGGGCGATATTGAGACTGTCACAATCAGAAATGGCGGGAAAACTTTCGGTTTGTAATGTAAACAGGCCATAAACTGGATCATAGAAAGTGAAATAAAAACACAGAGAAGTAGCAGGAGGAGCAAGAAAGACACTTCCTACAAAAAGCAGCTAATTCATTCATTTGAAAATATGTAGTGACTAAAGAGGTTTAAGTTTTCAAAGGCAAACAAGCAGACTTACTTCCAACCAAAATTTAGGCCCATCCATCTATGCAACTGAGGATGGAAGCTCAACACTCGCCTCGCCAGGGACCACAGAAGCTAGGGACATAGTATATTTTATCCTAAGTCTGAATCACGGTGAAAGAAAAACTAATGTACTTTGAGAAGAGCAGAAAATGGTGTTGAAACAATAAAATTAGCAAGCTACATCAATGACACAAAATCTGTTCACCTCATTCTCAGAAGAATGGCAAGGATTAATGAGAATATTGTTATTTGTTCCAAACCCACTTCAA
This sequence comes from Aurelia sp. 3 sensu Dawson et al. (2005), assembly GCA_964020215.1. Taxonomy (NCBI): domain Eukaryota; kingdom Metazoa; phylum Cnidaria; class Scyphozoa; order Semaeostomeae; family Ulmaridae; genus Aurelia; species Aurelia sp. 3 sensu Dawson et al. (2005). Next base: position 621,383 of record OZ026584.1, read on the forward strand.
AAAGCAAGGAATTGGCTCGAGAGAAAGTATTTTGCTGCGTTTAGACCTACTATCTCATCATCTTGCTCTGGCCAACAACCTTCAAATGCTGCCACAGGAACAATCATTGAGAGAGGATTAAAAGGAACCATTACCGCAGAGAAACCCCCAACTTGGGATGAGCTATTTGAAGATTTGCAAGAAGAAATTCCATTGATGCTTGACAAATCAATTGTTTACAGAAGCAGATTCTTGCTTTTACCCAGCTATGTACAAAGAAATTTACTGTCATTTTTATCAGAGAATACAAAGAGGATTGATTCTAAATTAAGCCATAAATTTGGTAACTATTTGATAGAGCATATCAATCTTCTAGATCTATGGGTACGGAGACTTGCATGGAAATATCAAGGGAGCCATGGAGAAATTGATACCTCGTGTAGAGATGAGGGAACAAATATTGAAAACCCTGAGGCATCCACTTCAGACAAATGTAATAATTCAATATTAGGTAATTCAACATTTATGAGCACCACTGCTATAAAATATTTAGATGAAATAAAAGAAACTAGCAGAGCATACAATGCCAAAGGTGATTTCAAACTACCATATCAGTCCATAAGAAGTGAAACTGCACATTTTGAGAGAAAACTGGACAAATATAATGCTATTAATGCAAAGGAATTAGCTGAAAGAGCTGAGAAGTCTTTTGAAGTAATCTCAACCAGAAGAGAAGAGAAGGTAAATTTAAGTGAAGAGGAAGATATTCAGATCACAGAAGAAGTTGCACCAAAAAGACCAAAGCTTGAATTACTGGATATTATTGACATTGATGATGATGATAATGATGATGATGATCCTAAGGGGGGAAACTTGCAAACAATGGGAAGTAAAATGTTGCTTGGTTCTGCAGAAAATGAATTGGCTGCAAAGTGCTGTGAACTGGTACAAGATTCACCAAAGCCTGGTTCCTCAAAGGAACATGCAAGATCATTATCTTTTCAAGACATCCTAGAAAATTCTACCAATGTCTTATCGATATGTTTGAAGTTAAATGAACATTTGATCAGCAATAATCAGAATATCGATAATCTTTGTAATGGACTTCAACTCTCTGAACTCAATGAAGAGCAAATCTGCATATTTATCGACTGTATGGGCAGTGAAAAGTTGAACTTAAGCACATCATTTATCAAGAAATTACTGACAGAGGCAGTTTTCAAATTTCTCTTGAATTCTGACAAAGCAGTTTCCAGAGAGATTTACAGCCATTTATCAGAATTACTGAAAACATTCAAACATGCTGCCATACATTCAGTTCTTGTTCCATTGATCACACAGAGCAAAGACGATTCATTCCAAGAAAATTTTTTCCTGAAAATTCTAACTTCAGACCTTCTTGAGAAGGATGACTATTTTGAGGTGCTAAATGCACTCTTATCAGTATCCAGAACTGATGTAGCAACCACACTTAGCAATAGTTCAATGAAAGCTCTGGAAATCATTTTTAGCAAAAATGTAGCTGTGACACACTTCACTTTATCTGAACTTGTGCAGGTTATGGAAAGAAGCTCAGAATTACTGAAAGATTCAAAAGTACTTCCAAAAGTCATTGTGCTGTTAACAAAACATTACAAAGCCGAAATAATTGAGTTAGTTGACAGACTGATGAACATTGTTGAGAAGAATTCAACATTTTTGAAGAAGGTGGCCTTGAGGGACTTGAAGAAAGTGAAATCTTAATTGAATTGGTTTTATTCATTTAGTTAAAACATAGTTACAATTCGTGCATCATCAAAAAAACTTTTTAGGAGCTGCTAGGTTGTGTGTTAGATATTTTTATTTTGTGCAGCAATAATGTTTCAAATTCTCTGGAATTCATAGTCTGTTGGATTCAAGTTCTTATGAAGTTTACCTCAACTTTAATTGTGGACAACAATGTTGAAATGATTAATTATTTCTTAAATACGTATTGGGATGTAATAACTTCTTATTAGCGTTAATCTACTATGTCATAGTCCATCTAAATCTTCAGTGTCTCTACAAAATTACATCTGGCACTCAATACCTAATACCTATTACCACTGGCTGCGGTTACACTAGTTGCTTTATCCCGTTGTTTCCTTTTGAAACAATGGGCTTACAATGCTGTTGTATGTGACAGCTCTCCTTGTTGTATGCAACACTGTTACAATGTTTTGTTCCTTGGACAAGAGCCTAAAACTATAGTATTCAAAACAATAGGAAAATCAAGGTGCTGACGTAAATCACTGTTTGATCAATATTAACCAATCATGATTTACCAAAGGTAATCACATGACAATTACTTTAGTGCCATAAAAAGGGACAGCATGGGCAGCCTTGCAAAAGATGGGACAAGCACAGTGTGACCAGGTTTCATTGTGTTACTATAATGCCATACTTTCTGACTTGAAAGATAAATTTCAAGAAAGTGAAACAATTGAATTATAACAGGACTGGATGCTAGTGTGACCACAGCCATTATTTCCCATGGTTATATCTGCAGTAACATACATGAAATCTATTCAAAAATGAACTCGAATTTCATCTCCCTTGAGAAAATCGGTATTGAAGTTCTTTAACAATAACATCAATGACAATGTCTGAGGTTATGCAGTTTATTAACAGGTCAGAAGTTGCACTTTCTTCACTCACCTGGTCTCTCTTGCTTCCCTCCAAAGTATGACAAGCTGAATTTAACTTTTGTAAAGCAGTTTCAAGGTACCTCAAGTTTGTTGCAAATGGGTGTACTTCTTCATTAGGATTTAGCCAGGTATCCTTTGGAGCATTTTCTGATTCTTTGAGTGATGAAACCTTGCAGAAAGTGATGTACGTATGAAAAAGAATAATGCAAAGTCAGTTCATTATGAGTCTGGCTTGTGACAACAAGCAAAAGAAATAGTAAAACAAGATCTTGTTCTTAGAATTTTGCAGCAAGAGAGATCTTTACAAAATGTCTTTAAAACTGTTGAAATGTCTTAAGAAAAATTTTATCAGATTTCAAACAACACAACCAAGATGAAAAGCTTTAAAGTGAAGAGAAACAGTTTTGGAATCTCAGGTCAAAGAAATAACAATAAATGAGAGTATAGCTTTTGCACCATTTCATGACAGCAGCTTAAGAACTTTGATGGACTTCTATTTTGCTTAAATTGCAAAATTGTGCAGTTCATTTTTAAAAATCTTTGAACAATACTCACTAATGTTCTCACCACTGCTTCTTTGACTCTGTCAATATCATCACAATCCTTCAAGAAAAAGTGAAGAAATTAGCCTTCAGTACCTTGCTTCAATAACCAGAAGAGAATTCCTCTGCAGCTGATTCATTATTTGACTAAAACAAACTAAAATATCATAGGCTCATTGTGTTAGCATCAACTGAAGTTTCAAAGTTCAGCGTTAAAACATTATTTGATGCTACACAACCCTGTCCAAAACTATATATCAATTTTTACGAATTCATCTTGCTTTTCAATATTTCTTGAATGGTTTCATGCAAACGTAGTACCTTTTCAATCCAAGTGTTGACACTTATACTTGGCTCAAGATTTTCAACAAAATGCCACCAATGTTTTGGCACAAACAAAACATCTCCAGGATTCAGGATCACCTGAAAGGAACATATTTGTTTGAATCATTAGTGAGAATATGGTGAATTTTCAAAAATATCAAGAATCAATTTCGACCAAATTATGGTATAAGCCTTGCCTACATCAGTATCACAAGAACTTTTTAGAATGTTGCAAATTCTTTACATTCTGATAAGAATTTTAGAGTCTTGGAAAGTCTACAAATTTTTTAACAAGAATGTAAGATACTAAAATCTTCTCAAGAATCAAGAAACGTCCTCTTGAGAATTCTCAAGAATTTTAAAATCTTGAAAAGAGTTTCTAAAATTGTGATAGTATTTCCAACACCTGCATTAAAAAAAATCAATGCAGTGTTAAGCAGAAAAATTTTTTACGTCATGTTATGACAAGATGCAATATTTTGATGGAAAAAAGAACAATTTCACAATCAACCAAAACACACTTTTGGTGACACTGCATTAAACACAATTTCTTTGAAAATGAAAAGTCATTTACCAACCTCATACTGCTTAGCCTCCTTGAACTTTGGATACTTAATGAAATCAGGATTCTTTATATTGACACTGCTGAAAACACTAGACTCTTCATATGGTATTCTAACTGGATATAAGTTTTCTGTATCTTCTGGCTTGAACAACATCCATGATTTTTTACCAGACAACTGAGCAACTAGATTCCTCCCATAGGTATCCTGGTGCAGTGGAGTAAATGCATTTTTGCTGCCAATCCAGAGAGTTGAATCTGCACCATTTCTATCTTTGAATCCAAAAACACCCCAGTTTACTTCCTCGAGGATTTCAGGTTGATCTTTAAACATTTCAATCATATATTTGTAATCAATGTAACAAGAATATTGATTCCTGAAAAAAGGAAAAACAGTCATCAGCAAGGGCACTTGGAAATTTAATTTTAAATTAACATGAAGGAATTTTCTATCTGCAGAGTAGTCACAGGAAGTAAAGTTCACCCAAGTCACCCTTTGCTTGCAGACCCTACCTTACCTTGGATACGATTTCAAGGCGCAGTTGGCTGACAGCTCATCTCTAAGCCATGTTGAATAATCAGATAAACAACCATCAACGTAAATACAATCAGTTTCCATGATCGGTTTAAATCTTTTGCTCTTGTGCCCAACAGCATCACAAAAATCCAGTCGGCAAATCTTGAATTTCGTTTCAATGTTACCAAATATTTTGCAGAAGTAATCGACAGTCCAGAGTCTTGATGGCCAATCTTCGATCATCATTTCAAAAACTATCGGTTCTGTTGTTGAAGAAATCACTTTATTGGCTTCATCTGAATTGATTTTCCCAATTCTTTTAATCTCCATTTTCACAATGTTGTCATTCCTTGTCTGATCGTAAAAAATTCCCGCCATTTTCAAACAATCACTTTGTTGTGGCAGCTTTGCTTTTGTTGCTGTTGCTGCTGTGCCGGTGACAGGCAAGGGCCAGGGTTTGGGCACATGCAAGGTCTATTCAAATTTCTCCAGTTGTGATAAAAATTCTGAAAGAAGCTTCCCATATTCCAGAATCAATCTTAAAAAACAGTCTCATAGGTAGGGAATTTCAGGTGAAAAACCCACCCATATTAGGGGATCAAGTACCCCCTCATCATTGACGTAAAACGGAAAGGAAGACATTTTTGGTGGTTGTGGTTGTTTATGTATGTTGTTGTGGTTGGCAGGGAGCGCCACCTCCCAAAGATCAGAAACCTGCTGCTGGCTGTTCAAACATCTCACTTCATCCAAGGAACTTCAGATCACAAAATAAAAGATTTGCCGGCAAAAGATAATAGTTTTGTACATGGTAAGTAGAAAATTACCTTTTTATGCGATCATTCTTTCCGTTTTTATTAACACGGTGTTTGGGCAGGGCAATACAGCAAGCAGTGGACCGCAGCAGGATTAGGCGCCCTTTGAATTATTTTAGGCCACAAAACTTTACTTGGTGATAAGCGGTTTAAAGATGATCAGAACCACTAATAAATCCCCTTATTTCTCGTTTACGCTGAGCCTGGGACTTCCAAATACAGCAATATCACATCAGAACGTCCGCTAATTCACTCAATGTTCATATCAGGGGAAAATGAAAGTAGAACGGACCGGATGATGAATTTCTTCCTTTGGCCATCGGATTTGCTATGATTTGCTAACCGCTGATTTGATTGGTTACTTTCAGAAAACAAATAATTTGCAGCGATTTCCCAATCAACGGACTGACCATAGTGCCAGATTAGAAAGTTTGCAGAATGCACAGGGGATCTCTCCCACCTCCAAATTGATTGTGTGGCTGTACTTGTGTCACTAAACAATAGTTCTGTTGTTCCCTTTTGTTATTTTATGAAAATTTTTGTGGCTAGAACCGCAAAATGAAAATTTGTGAAATTTAAAGTGCGCGGCAGAGAAATCAGCCATGCAAAGCTAACTTTCTAATCTGGCCATGAAGGTGAAGGTGAAGGTGAAGTTACATTTTTCAGCGCCAAGCGCTGGGATTGCAGAAATAGAGTAGACCTAATCGAGTCCGCGACCCCTTGTCATGACGCTCAAGTGGTGGGGCCCAACCAGGACTCGAACCCGCTCCGCCTGACTATTCTGGCTGCAATGTCAGAGGATTACACCACTGTGCCACAACACCTTCATGTGGAATTGAGGTAGAACTGCCATAGTGGAATTGAGGTAGAACCACCCCAAGGACCGCAGAGCGATCCAAAAAGTGGATGGGCTAGGAAGCGAGTGTAACTAGGGGTCCAGCGGGAAAATTTTTTGCGATCACGCTAATTGGATAGGAAAACGCCCCTTTCATAATAACACAAAGAAACTATCATCATCATAGTGAGTATAGTTTTAAGTCTTCAATTTCATCTGCAAAATCATTGGATGCCAATGCCGCCAATGCCTCAAGGAGTAGCAATTTGAGCTGTTTGTATGCTTTAAAGTTTGGCTGATTGAATCAAAGATCTATAAAATGTACTAAAATATCAAGAACTTCGATATTGATCATTCTGAATTCGTCTTTAACGGGTCCAATTCCAGCTTCTCTTTCAGCCGACTAAGTACAAATTATTTTCAAAATTTTGACAACAAAGATAAAGTCATTTGTTGGCAAAAAGTGGGTGGGCTATAGCCCACCTAGCCTACCCTGCTCCGCGGTCCCTGCACCCGCCATATGCATCCGCCAGGTATTTTTTGGGTACCCCAGGAGATGATTTATAGCATATAGTAACACTATTTTGGATTTCAAGATCTGAAGCTTTGCGTACACTGAGGTACGCCAAAATGCGAGGAGCTGTCTGCCATATTTATGTGGCAGGAACCACCTTGATTCCAGTCTGGTCAATGGAGTTAGAAGTAGCTCAGCTTTGGGGGACTAGGTAAATGTAAATTTGTAAATTCACTCATTGAGGATTCGCAATTGGAACACTGTGCATCTTTGTAAAAGTTCCTCATCACCACTTCTTTAGCATAATCATAGGGTTTTTATCACCATTGTGCACAAGCAGAAATTGTAAAAAAATTAAAATTTTATTTGATTTCCAGTAGATTTGTTTTCAGAATAGCAAAAAGGTGTATTTTTTTTATTTAATTAAAGTTCAAGTGCAAATAAACAATGCAATGTAAATTTTGTCTTCACAGAGATTGAGACTAATGTTTAAAGATCATTTGAGTGGCATTTGTGCCACCTTAACAAGGAAAAAAGTTTTGACGCCAGACGATTTCAAAGGAAGCAGACTGAGTAAATGCCTTGGCACATTTGATTTGATAGCAATTGGAGTTAGCGCAACATTAGGAAGTGGAATCTATGTACTAACTGGTGAAGTTGCTAAAACGTTGACAGGTGAGATACCATTAAAGTAGCAATGAATCCTTAAAGGAGGGCCCTCCATCAGATTGGTGCCCCAGTAGTCCCAGGGGGCACTTGATTAGATTTTGGTTGGGGGCATGCCATCAAAGCTTCAAAACATGTTACCTGCCCCTTTTACCAATTTTTGAGAATGTTTGCCATACCAATTTCTGACCAAATACCAATTTCTCAAGAAGTATACCTGACCTTATACTGGTTCTTTTAAGTTATATACCTATTTGTTTGTTCCTGTTTGTTACCAATATCACAAAAATGGATACCATTCCTTGGACAGACAAAAATTGTGAAAATTCACACCCTTCACTTTAGCACATCCTTGCCCAGAAACATACAGTGTGCCCCTCAGGTCTGTGATGTTATTACATTATAGTTGGATTCCCTTTAATGCCCAGGCCTTTGAGACTGTAGGATTATCTTGGAAAGCATCACTATGCATGTCCAAAGTTGAGTTGAAAATCGATTTTGAAAACAATGGTGCTATGTCACGAGCATTAATAAGATCCATTGCTCTCCATTGGTTAAGAGCAATTGCCCCCGAAGCAGCAGTTACTTTCTACAGCGCTGGAATGTATAAAGATATCCCTCAATCCAGACTCTTTAGTAGTAAGTAAGTATAAGTTTACCACAAATCAAAGAAAATTTACAATGGTTAAAGGAAGAAAAGGGAAAAAATAAATGAATAAATAAATAAAATATTTACAAAACATTTTACACTGCAAATTTTATACATACAAGTTAAAAATACCCCTAATTAAAGTGGCAGGGATAGCATTAAAAGATCGAGTTGACCTTATTTCCATAATAGTCCCTTAGGTAGGATACCTAAAAGTTGTACTAACATGATTTAAAATATCTTTTCAGGACCTGCAATTGTCTTATCATTCCTCATCGCTGCAATAACATCACTACTCTCCGGACTATGCTACACAGAATTTGCAACACGTGTACCAAAAGCGGGTTCTGCTTACACGTACACTTATATCACCGTAGGAGAAATCATCGCGTTTATTACTGGATGGAATCTCATATTGGAATACGCGATTGGCTGTGCAGTTGTCGCTCGGGCTTTTAGTGCTTACTTGGATACATTTGTCGGTGGCGCAATCTCAAATGGAACTCAAAACGCCTTAGGCCATATTCATCTTTATGGATTTGGCACAAGTATAGACTTCATCTCATTTGGTGTTGTTATATTTTTCTCCATCCTTCTGTCAAGTGGCGTCAAGAATTCTGCAATTTTAAACAACATTTTAACTGTTTTAAATCTTATCGTGGCGGCGGGGGTTTTTGTAATTGGTTTGTTTTATGTGAAAAGAGAGCACTGGAGTGATTTTGCACCCTATGGAATTGAAGGGGTACTTGCAGGGGCGTCAACATGCTTTTTTGCATTCATTGGTTTTGATATCATTGCAACGACTGCTGAAGAAACAAAGAATCCTGGGAAATCTCTCCCACTAAGCATCATGGGAACTATTGGTGAGTCATTTTGATTCTTTCCTTTTCTTGATGCATACGAATTTCTTTCATAAGAAACTAAGAATTTGAGGCAGTGCTGAAAGTTTCTTGAAATTATCAGATTTTGATTTCAAAGAGTTTTCACGAGTTTCTTTAGGTTCCATAAAAAGCTTCATGTTTGCTGCCTGTGCTTTCATGAACATTTCAAAGCAAAGTTTTTCAACATTACTCAAGTACCTTTCGAGTAATATGATACAAAAAACAAGTGAAAATAAGATAAAAAATATGCTAAGGATTAGTAATGGAGGCTCAATGGCTAGGCTTGACATACTTGCGTCAGGAAGTTTATACAATTTTCAAAGTGTTTTGGAAAATAACATTTTTGCTTCACTGGAAAATTCTGATAAAGCTTTTCTGATCGTCTCACGTACCCTCTTTCCCGTTTAACCAACTCTTCTTTTTACAGCAATTTGTTTTGTGGTATATTTCTGCGTATCCACTGTCGTCACTCTTATGGTTCCATACAAGCAACTGACAAAAGAAACTGCCGTCTCCGATGCCTTCAAATACGTGAATGCTAAGTGGGCAAGCTATGTTGTCAGTGTTGGTGCAGGCATTAGTATGTTGGGTTGTACCCTTGTCTCACTCTTTGGCCTGCCAAGATTGATTTATGCAATGGCAGAGGATTGCCTCATACCATCATGCCTTGCGAGAGTAAATAAAAGAACGGAAACACCTGTGATTGCGACAATGGTTTCAGGAATCGTTACAGGTATGCAATCCTTCATCTCTCACTTTTTTGAGGAGATATGATATGAAATCAGGACCAGACATTCGTCATAATCTTACAATGTTACATTGTGAAGGGCAATGAAGTTTCCTGAAGTGCTTGCTAACTCAGCTAAGACTCGGGAGGGGGGGGGCACTTATTGTATTCTGGTGACGGGAAGTGCAAACGATACTCCTTCCCGGGTATCGTTTTCGCCTCTTTTTCTAACTCCGGGTATTAAAAGAATGCATTGTTTCTAGAGCCGGTTGTCAGAAGGGGTATTTTGTTAGTGTGTTGTTATTTCGTCATTTTTCCTCTATTTCTCACGTTTTGGAGTATACTTTTTGTCGATTTTTTCTAAAGCCGGCTTACATTTAGAGGGAAAATTTCTAAAGCCGAATGAAAAATTCATTTCTTGGAGTGTACGCCCCCGATCAAATGAAGTCAAATGCCCCCCCCCCTCGGGAGCTAAGAACTGACAAGGAATAAACTTGCTCCTAAGTATGAGTCCGGGAAGGGATGGGGTGGTGTTTGCTTGTTACCATGATTAAACCTGCCTCTTAGTTTTTACGAAAATATCTATTTATACGACAGGATGTTCAAAAAGCTTCGAACCCATCATTTACAAATTTCTAACCTACATTTATAAATTTCCTCGATTTAAAGATCCAAGCTCTATTCAGATTCCTTCTGTTTTGACTGATGAAGCGTTTTTGTTGACTTGTTCTAAGTCTATACATACTTATTACAGACGACGAAATAGACTTGGGGCACGTCTAGTGTTTTTGTCATTTTTTCCGTTGCTGCAAACAATCTTGTTGTGCCTCTAGTTTCTTTCCGCAAACAAACTTCAAATGATTTTCAGTCGTTTTATTTATAAGAGAATCCTAAAATACCAGACCAGTTGTCAGTATTAAGATCCAAAGGAGAACCATGTGGAGGGAATTTCGGATGGAACAACGCACCTATATGAGCGGTATGTCCATTATGACTAACAATAAAATATCCTCCTCCTTAACCCCCGGAGTCACCAAGGAATGTGCTGATAAAAATCAATATTCTTCATTTTGCAGCTCTACTGGCGATGTTCATGGATCTAGGAGAGTTGGTAGAGATGCTGTCAATTGGTACTTTATTAGCATACACAATGGTGGTAGTTTGTGTCATGAAGTTACGATACCAAATTAATGAGCCGGAAGTTATCATAACAATACCACAAAGAGAGCCAGAAGATATGACCAGTAACACTGACGGTATGTACCTAAAGTCTGTCTCAAGTTAGATGTTATGTGAGATTTGCGATACTGTAAAAACCCGTGTATAAGAACTTACAATTTTGCAAGTCAGCCTGATTGTGATTAGGTTCTTATATATTGAGTATTTAGAGGGAAATTAGGCTATCCAGGTTCTTAAATTGGTTCTTATTTCATTCAGGGCTTCCATGTATTTCTTTTGTTCAAATTGAAACTTCAAAGTTCATGAGGGCTTATTCAAAACATCAGTTCATGGAAGAATCAGAATTTTTACAGAATACAATTAAAAGCTTTTGAAGCGTCTTTAGAGCTCTTTGTAATTTGCACATATGGCAGAATCAGTACCTATAGGCTCAATAACAAAGGAACTAGAGTTTTGACCTAGTTTGATGATCTCCACGAATAAGAACCTATTTCAAATCTCAGGCTGAATGGGTTCTTATATATGGGGGGTCTAATTTCAGAATTTTCAGCCCGTAGGTTCTTAATCACTAGGTTCTTGTACGCGGGTTTTTACGCAAAAAGAATCATGAAAACACTTTGATTTTTCTTATTCGCTGTTAGTTTCACGTGAAATCTGATTCTGTAATCTCTGATGCAAGCCATACTTGAGGATGACAAACATGCTGAAATTTGGAATGGTAGTCACCTTATCACATATGTTTGTTGACAAATACAATATTTTGCCCGCCAAAGTATAGTCTGATTTAAAATCGAAGTGGTTAAAATTTTGGACGAAATTTTGTCTGAGATCGTTGCTGGAATTAAATGGAACGCGTCCAAAAATTACCTTGACTATATTTTCTGCATGGCGATGTGAATAATCTAAACTCATAAGGGCTTTGACCGTGAAATCAAAGTTTGGACAAACATTTGTCCAAACATCTGATTTCACAGTCAGAGCTCTTACGAATTCAAATTCTTTAAATCGTCATAATTTCTGAACGAAGACAGCTATGAAAGTGAAAACTTGCTTCTATGCTAAACTTTGTACGTAGAGCAGGATTTTGGACTCAAAAATGCAAAATCTCTAACAAAAAAAGAATTCCGATTTCACGCCTCTTACCTTGAAAAGGTGGATTTAATGTAGCTCCTTGAGCTGTAAAGCAGTAAATTGTCTTCAGTTGGTCGAAAATTTTTTGTCTGAAAAATTTCCTTTCGAAACATTTGAATTTTGCTGAAACTTGGTTTTCTTAAAACTTGAATCGGCATTCGACTGTCTCTCTAGAAGAAACCTCTTTGATAATAGAACTTTTAGCTATTCTACAAAAGGGCCTGGATCGAGCGTTATTTTATACATTTTTATACGCGAGGATCGATTGAGTGGCGTTAGAGCTTCTATCAGTATTGTGAACGTTCAAAAATTCTGCAAAATGTTGCGAAATACCGTTCGATTCTGATTCTTTTCAGAATGACTAAAAGGTCTATTCTTTGAAATAAAAACGTTACTCGTTTCCTGATCTATTTTATTCTCCTGCTTCCTGACAGATGATGCAGAACAAGCCTTCCGACGGAAATCCACAAATGAGCCTGAAAAAATTATCAAGAAAGCGAAAATAGACAAAAAGCAAGATCGTGTAATATTATTTTGCCTCTCTCTCATAATGATGGACTTGTTTACAATAGCTGCAATTTTGGTTTTTGGAAGACATATAACCTCAGCCTTGTTTTATTCAATTGTATCAATATGTACACTTGCTGTTATTGGACTTGGTGTCTTCCTAGCTAAGCAACCACAGAGTCAAGAAGAACTCGTGTTCAGAACTCCCTTTGTTCCGGCTCTACCTATTTTCGCATTGTTCGTTAATATATATTTGATGTTGGAATTACGACGATTAACGTGGATACGGCTCGTAGTGTGGATGGCGATAGGTGAGTCCTGTGTATTCTTTCATTTTTAAAGATAAAAACAATTTTGAAGTGCTATTTTTTTCAATTTGTTTTGAGTGGGCTTGTCAGGATTTCTAGCTACTGACAGCTAAGTTAGGTCCACTGTGCATGCCGCATCCAGGCATGGGACCCCTAGTTTAACGTCCCTTTCGAAGGACGATGAGGTGAGTTGCGAGGTCAGGCCTCCGAGGTCACCCATCCGGAGTCTGACCTCACTCGACCAAGCTTAACTTCAGTTACCTGACGAAAACTGTTTAAGCCACTCGGCCACTCACCTCGTATGCTGCTTCAGGTGTAAGTGTGCTGCTTCATATTAATAGCAGTTAAATTCCATGGCGTAAAGAGAATTTTAGTTAATATTTTTAATAATGACTTGAAGCGAAAATGTGGATTGCTGCAAATGAATAGCACCATTGAACAATAAAGAATAAAATATGGTAAAAATTTCTTTGAATATGATTTCTTTCTAAGCGTCATACCATTTTAGTAGAGAGTTTATGTTCAATTTTTACAGCTCAGCTGTAAAATTTCTTGCCAACATAACCTTTCAAAAATTAATACAGCTATATTTCCATTTAGTGACTTAGAAATTTGTAAACAAAATACCATCATCAGCTCATACTCAAAGATCAATGGATAACTTGAAAACAAACTTGGACATCAAAAAATTTAACAAGACTTCGCATCATTCAGCAGTGCAGTTCATTTGCAGCGATAAAAATTCTCGCACATTATAGGCCACAATGCCCTAGGCACAATTTAGCATGCGTTATCCTGTGTTATTCTGTTACTGACTTCTGTTATTCTAAACAAGTTTAAATCATATTTCTTTGCTTGCAGGGTCAATTGTTTACATAGGATACGGTGTACGAAAAAGTGTTGCAAGCAAATACAAAAGAAGAGGCAGTGAAGAATACCAACCTCTCATTGATGTTAGAATGAAGGAAACTGAGGCTAGCATTGTCAGTATGGATAGCCAAAAGATGCAGGCCAGACGATAAGTTTATATTTCTTTTGTATTTGAAGGGCGTCTATTGCGGAGGAGCTGTAAGTTGTCTTGTTTTGTTCTTGACAAAGTTTCAAAGAAAACAGGCTTCAATTTAGAGTTTGAGATCATGTTTAGCCAAATGGAACAAATGACTGCTTATTTATGGCATAAGAACAATGAAAAAGTAATTTTGTCAAAAACAGCATTTTCTTTCTTCTCCAAAATGTCAAAATTCAGGTTTTGGAATAAACATACACCCCTTGGTAATAGTATTTAATGATATTTATGATCTTTCATATTTATACAGGTTAAATTGCTCAGTAAGTAAATGAAGTACTTTTATCAACCAGAGGCCTGTATGTATTTCGCCCGTTCTGTATTTTTGCACAGCGTGAAATCATGTTCTAGTGATGCTAGTTGTTATGTATCAATTCTTGTTACAGAAAGAAATATTCAAGTTGTTATTTAGGGTATTTGTTACATCATATGCATTAGACTGGGTATTTTTACAATATATAACAGAGATATATTTTTAATAATCTATATGGCAGTTTAACGTAAATTTTTAGTGGCTACTCTAGTCATTATTAAGGGAAATATGGGCAGGCTGGGGTAAGATGCCAAAGGGTGAACAACTATTGATCATGAATTTTTCGATAAACAATAGCAATGCATCAAACAAGTGTACATTAAGATAGAAAAGTTTTGGATGAACAAATTTTCGGACAAAATTTCTTCTTGAAGCTTCATTGTCCGAAGTCTGCTGATGTCCAACAGATTTTTCGTCAGAAAGGTTCAAATTCTTTGTAGCAGAGAAAATTAGTGACTCAAGATTTGCAGGGCAATCTTTCAAAATTTACGCTTTCCCCATCTGACCCCAAGCTATCCATTTTACCCCCTTTACAGAGACTGAGAATAAATGTTGATGTATTGATATATGTTGTGGGTATTGGAGGGTTTTTCACATCTTTAATGTTGTTTTTGAGTACTCATTTGACTGTCCTACCAGTGGTTCGATTGATCCTGCAGAAGTCACAGATCCATTCCGTAAAAGAAACTTTGTAAACTGAACTGTTATATAAAAGGTTCGATCAAGTGGCGTTGGAGCTTATCACTATCGTGTACATTCGAACTGTATCAAGCTGTGTTTCTGTTCCAATTCTTTTTAGAATTTAGCTATTGGGTCTAGTGATTCTAGAATTTAGAATCACCTGCTACTTTTTCTCACGACCACCAGATCTAAACTGCTGTACCATAAAACTAGGTATCAGTACTTCGGCAAGCATCATTATTGCCATAATCGCAAAAACCGCCTCCCTCCAAGCCACATTGTGACAAGCAGATGACGGGGTGACAGAAACTCGTCGCTGATTGACATTTTTTTGCCGTAAAGCAGGCTGGTTATAGCTGATGTGGGCCTGCGCGCCCTAAGAGTTATCTCTCTAAGTGCCCATTTACCGACATCGAAAGAGAAAGGACAGAAGAGTTGGCTGGTAGCTTGTGGTCTTCCAAGATATCTCGAATTATTTTGATTTGAACTTAAACACATACGCGTGCAAAGAAAATCCATGACAGGTAAGTTGATTACAGTTTGATGAGTTTTCAAATGGTGCAAGATTTCTCCTTACTCACCTGGTTCAAGACTACATCTGCAATTTTATGTTCTTTTCGATTTGCGGTTTTTGAAGCGAATTTATTTTGGCTATTGCACCCTTTACTTGCCAATTGCAAGCTTAAGTATGAAAGAGCAATTTGTGGAAATTATTCTTTGGAGAACAGAACAGTCTATTAGATGTCAGCAAATGCGAATTTAATTCTGGCAGATACTGATATCAATACGAGAGTAATAGAGAAAAAACAGTCTTTGAGATAAACAAACTATAAAATTCTAAAAAATAAAATTCTAACTATGTGTAAGGATAATTCATGTTCAAATATATATATGTCAAAAGTTTTTTATTTTTCTGGCTACAATTATTTAGGCGAACTGGTTGCAAACAACGATTGAAACTGCGAGGAAGAGAATAGAAACAGTTGGCTACATTCTTGTAAATGACGAACGCTCGACTTCGAAGCAGTTGGGTTGATATTTGAGTGCAAATTTGCTTCAAAGATCGCTCTTGTAGCAGTTGAAATGAATTGGTAGATGGAATCGTAGCTTGGCCATTCATCATTAGATCGATAGCTTTCACTTCGACGACTATGGTAAGTCTATTTCTAATCTCTACAACTGACTTAATTCTGTGGAAACATAAATCCTTTAAGTCCCTTCGCGTAAAGAAGGCAAATCAAACTCGATATCAAATTCTGATCACTCCTTGTATTAAATAGGTAATAAATATGCTTCACTTTGTGTAGAGCAACTACCTGTTCCATTTTGTATACAGATGGATCTAGCTTCTTAATATGCGATGCAAAGCACAATTTTGAAGCCGTTCACAGCATATCACAAGGGTAAACCATTGGCAGTTCTTTTTCTTTCGTAAATTTAGGGTGAGTAATGAACTCTTGGAAGATTTGAAAAATCACCGAAAAGCGATATTCCATTTGATTAAATAATTCCTTTTCGCGGAGTTCCACTGAAGAATAAAGATCATCTTGTCAACAATTTCCAAGTTGCAAAATCCTGATATTAAAAGAAACCCGGTTTTGAAACATACTACGAAATTGCACTTAATTTTAAGAATATCCATTTTTGACCATTTGAATCCATTAAGCATATGCCAGAAACTGATCTGTGCTTCTGTGGGCCTTGGCTGCCAACAATCGAGGCCAATGTGAAATCTCACACCTTTGAATCCTGGGCAAGATTTATATTGTCTTCGGAATCCTATGGTTCAAAAATATGGATTTTTACACTACTTCAAAATCTTTCACATGATTCGGTGAAGTGACCCCACCGGATTCAAAATGCTTTGGCCTTTAATATGTAAATGCAGAATTTTAAAGAAATGAAGCAAAACCAAATATTGCTTTTTTTCAAGGATAGAAACTGTTTTCTTGCTCACCCAATGAAATTAAATCTACTGGATTTCTTCCCGTGCAAATTCTACGAGATTCCAACATTGTTAGTTGATTACTTTAACAGTTATCAGGCCTCCATCCAGCCACAAATTTTACCAACTTTTTCCTTTCAAAGTTTGATAGTTTCAAATCTACAAAATCGACCTCTTCCAACGACATCAAAAGCTCTCCATTTATCTGATTCTCACGAAAACTCGCAACATGATGACCTAAGTTCAGTTTCAAAAGGCATCTGCCTACATCTGCTGCACTTAATGGCGTGATATCTTTCGGTATCTCAAAGGCGGTTGAGTCGGCTGTGGAATCCGAGCAAAGCCATTTTGGCTTGGCACTTTTCGGTGGCGGTTTAGGGCTAGTCGGTGGCTTTGGATTTGTTGTTGATGAGGGCATAGTAGCAGCAGCTCCAAGCTTTTTAGCATTATCATTGAAGTCAAATTTGTTTTTGTTATCATTCGGCACAGCTTTCTCCAATTTGTTGTTGTCGGTCGGCACAGCCTTATCTCTCATGACGTACTCGGATGTTTCATATTCTTCGACCGGTGTCTCCGGTACCACCACAGAAACCAAATAACCTCCATCATCTGTTTCTTCTGATTTTGCTCGCTGAATTCCGCTATCGTTGCTCTTAGCCCGGAATAAATCCCTCACAGTGCTTTCAGATCCCGGTCCGGACTTATCCCGGTCCGCAGTGTTCAATGGCTTTATTCCAATAAGCTTTACAGGCTCCTTATCTTTGCTTCCATTTGATTTGAATGTGAAGGAGCCTCTCCTCCGCTGCGGCTCTGAAGTATCTGCTGCCACGTGCTCCGCATACTTTCCTCCTTGCTGAAAATCTGAAACATGTATATTAGTGATTTCATATGGCATTGTAGAGTGTTTCTTCACTTTAACGTGGCTTTGTGTATTCACGAATTTGTCCGAATAAACATATTCGTCCTCTTCGCTGCTTTCCTCGTCACCTCTCTCATTATCAGACGCGGGACCCGCGGTTTCTTCTAACCCTGCAAATTCTCCCCCTTCTGCTGACTTTAAATAATACTCATACCCCCTGACTTCTCCCGATTTACGCAAGATGTCCTTCTCATGTCGTTTTATAGCCAATGTCACTATCTTCTTGTAGTTATTATACCCTTGGCACAGTCCAGTATACAATGGGTCATTGGTTAGAGCCCCTTTAGCAACCCTGACTGTGACGTCAATATCACGTGGTATCGTAAATATCACTCTCACATCTTTGTATCCACACGAGGCTACGATTAAATCTTCACTGTATGTCTTTTGAAACTGAATCACACCAAATCGAGACAATCTCCTTTCCAGTTGATCTGGCCTAGCGTCAGCTGATTTCTCTACCGCAAAATTTGCGTGGAATGGTAACTTGCGTTTGTGAAGTGCCTCTGCGAGCACTTGTTCGTCCCAGTCAAGTAGTGATATAAAACCCGGACTTGAGTCAAACGGGAGTTTGAGTTCAGCACCTTTGGATTTTTTGAAAACCATGAATCGTTGTCTGCCTGGTTTCGGGAATCTGAATGATTCCGGTGGTTGTTTCAATACTTCAAGCCTTTCTCCTGGTTCCACTGTCAAGTCTTCCTCTGTATTGCCATCCATTCCTAAAAAAGAGCAAATTTCTCATTTCTTGACCAAAAAACTATAATGGCTTCACTCCCATCGGATCATTCATCTCTCCCTGTATGTCAAGTCTGGAGACAAACAAATTGTCAAGAAATGCCAAGTGGTCTGACATTTTGGGTATGGTGTGGATTTCCTGTTAAGGTCGGACGTTTTTGCCTACTTGCAAGTGAAAGACATAGTCTGCGTGCAGAAGTTACTTTCCAGTGTGACGGAGAGTGAAGTAGAGTCTTCACGCAGGCTAGTGAAGACAAATCGTCTTCGAAAAAAATTCTCTGAAGAAACGAATAAATAGACGAGACAGAGTCAGACAACTTATGAGTAGAAATGTTTGTCCGCCCCGTTACCATACCAGACTAGTCTGTTTAATACGACACGACTTGTCGTTCAGACAAAATTTGGTTTCATCGAACAGCTGGTTTATATTTACACTCGTCCCAGGTCTATTTCGTCAAAAAAACTTATTACAGATTACGAAATAGACTTGGAACAACCCTAGTTTATATTTCACCTCACTGTTAACAAGAGCTAGAGTCTTGGTGTCAATTTTTTCTACTGGTTGCGTTGTCGTCTCTTCAATGTAGCAGAAATACATGACATTGCACAATAATCAACCGGTTTCATTATTCTTGATCCTGTCAGCCCATGTCATCGAAAATATAACTTTACTACAAATATGATTGCACAATACCAAAGTACATGATCAGGATCAGCACTCATAGTGGTGATATTCGGTCGCAGGATCTCAGGCAGTCCAGAGATGAGGCCTGCACGCCTGAAGCTTTTTTGTCACGTCATTTTCCTCGTTGTGAACCTTATTGTTCAAGTTTCCCAACCGTTGATAATGTGGTTTACAACGAGGAAAGAGAATGTAACAAAAAAAGTGTACCAGCGGAGCAGGCCTGGTATCTCGACTTCGATGGTCCTGAAAAATGTATAAAATGGGAAATGAGGCTTCCGCAAATCTAACTGGATTCCCTTTTGATCATCTTTATTTGGTTACTGACTGCATATCCCCTGAAAGTGAAATTGCAAAAACAAAACTACGACATCTAAAAAACGAAATTGCAAACGATTTTGAGAAATGCTACTTTTTTTGCACTTTTTAGATATCCAAGAAATCTTGGCACAGAACGGTTGGATGAGGTTTTCAAGATGAACATGATTGTCTAGATTGGCCACAAAAAAGGACCAGGGGCGTGTCACCTTCGGCCCATTTCCCCCCTGATTTAGTTGAAATACTTTCATGAAAATATGAATGGTTGACCATTTTAGTGACCTTTGAAAAGCAACCACCATGACAGGACCATTGTCTATCACCATTCGGATCCTATTTCAGTGGTGTAAGAGACTTCTCACTTGTTTTCAAATACTTTCACTTGTGAGAAAATTTTTCCACCGGCACTAATCACACAAAATGAACAAATAGAAACGAAGACTAACATAGATCTAATTTTTTGGAATAACTTTTATTAGGCATACCTACTTGGAAAAGTCCACAAATCAAATACATGAAACTTAAAACTAGCCTTGAAAACTGATTGTCAATTGCTTCCGGTAAAAGCTCCTTGCAAGGCCACCCTACCTACAGTTGCAAACTCTACCTCAGAGTCACATGGACTTAACAAACAAAGAAACAAATAAAGAAACAAAGGTATTAATAACTTAAACTGAGTTTCTTACCTGCAGGATCATAGTAACCACGAGTAACTTCGACATACTTTGGCAATGGCTTTGCGTGCGCCAAGTCGTTCACTGTGTCATAAGTATGATCATAATTTTCGGGCCTAAGCACGATTCTTTCCGTTGTATTGAGTGGAACGTGTACTTCATCTCCATATTGGTCAATCCCTGATAACTTTTTCACAGTCTTCAAGCAGTGGATCTTGAGAAGCTGTCCGGAACTCAAACTGCTGTCTTCTTCTTGGGAATAATGCCCATCTTCGATCCTCACGATCTGGGGGAGTGTATACTTTTGGATGAACTTCGATAAGGTCAAGGATTTATCACTCCATTGCAAACTTGATAAATCCTTTTCTTCTTGTTCTACGCATCTTTGTAATTCTTCATCATTGAAGGCAATGAGGCTGTTTTTCTTCCAGCCACTCATCTTACCAGCCTTTTCCTTGCTTTATTCTGGCTAAATTTAGGCCTGATCATAGAATACGGAAATGAAATCAAATCACTTCTCTAACCCCGCCTTTGTTCTTAATTCTGTCAACTTTGTCATCTCCCCGAATCGTTTGTTCTTGGTCTTTGTTGTTGTGGTTGTTGCTACTCAAAATTCAATGGTCGTTTCAAACTTATGGTGAATGGTATTCAATGCATTTAAATTTATTTGGAAACGTCCCAGTTCCGCGAAATTTGGCCATTTGGCTCACTGAGAATTTGGTCTCTGAAAACAAACACGCTTCGTTAGATTTGGTTTTTTACAGGAATTACCAAATTTGACATTTCTTTAACCAAAAATTGCGAATAGTAGACTCTTGCCTGGAGACAAAACTCGACTAAAATTGCCAAAAAGTATACCCTTAGCTAGAAAAGAAGCCTGAAAATGTATGCCACTTGCGGGCGGCACATCCCCTGGTACCTTTACTATGGAAGAACCCCCCCCCCTCCCTCCGTGATTTAAGCACTGTGGAAAGGCTTTCAAAAAAACTATTAAGAAACTTTGAGACTTCAAAGTCGGACGATTTTATAAGAAACTTTCAGGACTGGCTCAAATCCTTAGTTTCTAGTAGAAAGAGTACGATTACTCAAAGAAAACTTCCATAACAAGCTTCAAACATCCTCACCAAAGAAATTGCTTCGAGTCCTCCGAATAAGGAAATTTTTCATTTTGCAGAAAGAATTGCATTATCACCCATGGCAAACCACGGGAAGCCCAGGCAGTTTGTTAACTGAACAATGATGAGTTTACGATCGTAAAATTGTTAATTGTATACTACCTTTGTGTGTTATTTGTTGCACTTCTCCACTGTTGTACTTCTGCACTGTACTGCAATTGTTCGAATGCGAGAGTTCGATGCAAAATTTCTTGCTGGTATTCTTATATTGGTAAACAAGGATTGCAACTAATCTTCAAGCCAAATTCAATTAACTGTTTTGTCCTCGCTCGTAATCCGGCATCCATGCTCCAAATTCGCAGTTTGTTTACCAATATAAGAATACCAGCAAGAAATTTTGCATCAAACTCTCGCATTCGAACAATTATGCAGTACAGTGCAGAAGTACAGCAGTGGAGAAGTGCAACAAATAACACACAAAGGTAGTATACAATTAACAATTTTACGATCGTAAACTCATCATTGTTCAGTTAACTAACTGCCTGGGCTTCCTGTGGGCAAACCTGGCAACAGCATGGCAAACTTTCTCATTTTGCCAACAGCAGAGCCATTGATTGAGGGGTAAGGGGATGCAATGTTTTTGTGAAGGATTGTAGATATCAAATTTTGCCTGCTTCTGCAATTTAGACCACAGATTTCTGCATTTTGCCGTCTGCAATTACAACGTGATCGGCTGGTAAGACTTCGCAAAAGTCCTTTTGACAAATGCCTTGATGCACTGTTTTGTAACTTTGTGCCTCTGCCTCATTGACAAAACTTTCCCTAAAATTTGCAGCAGTTGTGTTTGTTTCCAAGGCTCTCAATCAAACAAAAAATGCAACAAAATCCTACGCAGAACTGCGTCAATAAACCCCCTATGATTTTGTTGGTGTTATTTGGATCTTTCTTGTTTCTTGTTTCGTTGTCAAAATACCAAATCACCTTGACAACGAAGTCGAGACTCACAGATGACCTATGGTACCCTAAGTACAGGCTTGACGTAGCAATAGAACAGCGAATCAGAAACGATTATTCCAATGATTAGCGATGTCATACCTTCGCAGATGAAAGGAAATCTCAAGAGACCTGCCCGGATGACGAGACAAGGAAAAAGGCTTCGGGAAAAATAGCATTTTGATCAAGTTATTTGGTTTTTTAAAGCAATAATCAAAGTTGAAGAAGAATCAAGGAAGTTTTGGGAAGCAACTAGATGACAATCAGTGCGCCGATGAACAGGTAAAATTGTGAAACTTTTGATTACTCGAATAAGCTCACATGCGTGGGCCTAAATTTGGACACAGGACGGGATGCTAAAGCAGCAGCGTTTTGCAAGGTTCATTATCGAAGCCGTTGGTTTTGCAAAAATATTTAAAAACCTACGAAACACTTGACTCACATGAGATCGGGATCGAACGGTATTGTCAACTTATCGTCATAGGTCGACAGAGCAGAAACTGCGCACATTATACGTCAGAATTCGTAACTTTGAGCCCCCCTTTATTAAGTTCCCTGCAACATCAGTTTCTGAAATTATGCAACAGTTGATATTTTCTTCCTTGGATCTCAAACTTTTGATTTATCATTTCAAAAAGCTTATCTAAACACTTCCTTACCTCGAATTGGTCGATGACAACAACATTTTACGCAGTTTCTGCTCTGGGTCTGATCTTTCAAACTCAAAGGACCCTTGTGCAGTGGGGCTGTGTTGCGTTGGAGGGCCTTTTCGTGGAGCCTGCACACCTTCAACCAGGCAACGTCGTTTTAGAATTTTTCAAAATTTCCTAAGCTTGCATTATATGAAATGTCTGACCAGATATTCACATTTAACACCCTAATTTTAGTCTTCTTGCAAATTTTCATTATCTTACTATTCATTTCATTTAAAAGATTGCTACATACAAACAAGCCAGTCTGCGTTCCGTAAATTTTGTCCGCCACATATTTCCGCCAGTAATTAGGTAGCATAAAAATTTACGCCAAAATTTCTAATTCAATAACTAACTAAGTTCCCAGCGGCTGTAACTATATAAATTTCACGCCACAAACCACTGGTGGGTAATTTTTCTTCATGCCGCTCCACCACATAAATGTGGCGGGATGGCACTGGACTGCACACTGGCATACAAGAGCATCATCTCCACACAAATAAACTAACAACTAACAATAATCTAACAATTAACAACTTAACAATTGCTCACGTAGTTCAAAAGCATTTTCAAGGAAAGTGAAATTTACCACTAGCAAATTTAATTGCATTAGGATAACAAATTTGAAAATTTGGAAAGGGATCTGACAGTGAATAATGACTGAGGGTGTAAAGTTACATACACTGGGAACAATTTTGATGGTGTCAAATCCCATATGAATTCTCAAGTTTGTTATTGCCATAAAATGAAACTCACTAACTCTAGGACTATGAAAATTTGCAGTTTAGACTAAACTTGGGGTGCTGAAGCCAAATCCATGGTCAGAAATTTCACATCAAGAAATTTTTAAAATTTCCAAAATGAGACTGCTTGTTGAAAAGGTGTATTTTACCTCACTGATGGAATATGCAAATTAGAATCAGTATTGAAAAAAGGACTGTTCTCAACACTGATGCAGATTTGTATATTCCATCATTGAGTTAAATTGTTACTGCACTCTAGAGTTCATTGTGGTTGATTCCTCAAAGATCACAACTTTGCCTACTTGTATCCCAAAAAGTATATAATTTGATTAAATGATAATACTGTGAATAAAAGATTTAAGTACGGATGTAGCATAGATGTTGAAAACACAACGTTTCGAGTGTATAATCGTTATCAAGCAAATAAAGCTTGAAATGTTGTGTTTTTAACATATGCTACATTGATACTTAAATCTTTCATTTACAGTATTATCATTTAATTTTCATACTAGTACCACACGCAACATACATGCTTTATTGAATTATATAATCTGATGTTGCAACTCTATTGCAGGGGGTTTGACAGCAATGCTGTTAATGCTGATTATGCAAATGAAGGCATTCCAGTTGTTTTGATATCAACAATAGAGGATGGTGATGAAGACGGAAATGACGATGAATGGTCTGAAATCTTGCCTCTGCCTGCATCCAGATATCGCTACACAAAATGGCATGAGATTGAGAATGTTACCGTTGCATCAAGCATGCTCAGGGCTCCAAGGGTCAGAAGAGGTAAGAATCATTGCATTGTCTTGTTCCCCACCCATTAAAACATTTGGCCACACTCATCTTTGAAAGTCAGGGGACTGAAAAAGCAAAAGGTTTTGATGATGATAAGCTAAGATCACTCAGTTTGAGTCTTCAGGCAGTGTGAATTGACTTTAACAAGAGTCTTCAAATTCTTTTCATCCTATTGCAGTTTCCTGCTAATGAGTTCTTTGTATAAAACAACTTGTAATTACCATACATTACTTACCTCATCTTCTTTTTTCATCAGGATATCTCTCATGTCTGTCAGCCGCTTTGCAATTAAGTTGAGCATAGCAACAGGACTGAAAATCAGGGCTGTAGGAAGCACCCTTAAACATAAAGGGTCACAACCCTTCCAGGGCACTTTCATCTTTGAGCACAGGGGGCATTTTCTGACAGACGCTAGGTTCATTACAAAATATTGGAATTATGTGCCCTTAGTGCCCCCATTCTTACTTCTTTACAGCAAATGAACAAAACTGGTAGCCCAGCACCTACTTGTACCTTCAATGTAACTCTCAGCAAGACCATCTAAAAGTCATTTCTTAAGTTTTGAAATTGGCTTTTTATTTTTTAGCCCCTGCATGTTACAAAAAGGACACAATTTATGCAATTGAAGAGGAAGAGATGGAGGAAAACTCTGATGTTGATATTGAGTCAGGATTAGGCACTTCTAAAAAATCAAAGAATAAAAGAAAGAAGAAGAAAAAGAGACAAGATTACAGAAATAAACTTGAAGATTGGCAAACCTGTACAGTAAGAATTGTCGACAAGTTTAACTTTGATTGCCAAAGTTTTTTGAACTGGCACTTTTTATTTCCATTTTCATTCTATTTGAATACCTGTTTGCAAATGTGATGGTATAACTCTTTGCAAGTGGATTCACTCTGTCTTTGCATATTTGGCTATGCCTTTTTGATGTTGAATGCATTGGTTCAAAGATGGACTTTCTATATATATATATATATACATAAGATGAAATTCGCAATTGCATGATACAAACTGGTTTGCTCTGTACAGTGATAACAAAACCTTACCTGAAAAGTTATGTTGACTATTCTTAAAGGCTGTGCTTTTTTGCAGTGTGTAAATCTATCGTATCAAGAGCTTGGTCATGGCTATCAACTCAAAGAGTTTTATAAAGTTCTAAAGAAACTAGTGAGATGTAGTGAAATTGAATTGATTGATGATTCATTGGCTGATTTACATATGATCTCATTTCCAAGGTAAATACTGTGTAGTTCTTGATCTGACACTGTGGTCTTTTATCTACTTTAACGTTTCGAGGCAGTTTATCTGAAATAGTATGCAGTAATGTACAAGGCATGTTGATGGATAAATACAGTTGGCAAGCATTTTTATGGAATATTCTTTTGCAACAAGCATGAAATCCTGTGATACTTCAAGGTGATCAAAGATCATTTTGCATCATCTAATTTAGGTCTGTAAATATTCAAGTGGCCCTTGAATAGATCTGTGTGTATAAACATTGAAAAAGTTTGAGCTCAAGTTGACCTGTAATGTTCCTAAATATTGTATTTTTACTTTACAGTTGTACCAGACTCAACCTACAAAGAAATTTCTTGTCTTCATTCAAGGTAAGAATGTTATGATGCCATTTTGAGTACGATTCTCCTAAAGCATGTGAAAAGTGATAGGTTGTGGTTCATTGGTGGTGGTACCAGGGGAAGACTAGGAAGCTAAAGCCCCCTCCATTGGAAGCATCTAGCCCCCATTGGGAGGAACATTTTGGTTGTTGTCAGAAGAAATTTGGCAACATATGATGTACGAAAACAGTATTTTTTAGCCATGTTAGCCTCCTGTCAGAACTTCAAGCCTCTCTGTCGGAAGATTTTTGGTGCCATCCCTGCAATGTACATCAAATTGAGTTGTAAAACATTACTATCTGTTTAAAGTCGTTCCCCAATGTCAAATAGGATTACTGTATTTACGAACTTGGAAACTGTGATGTTACTTCATCATTGTTAGATCTATTTTTTCCTTTTATTGTAGAAACTTCCTAGAATCCCGAATATCGAACACTTAGCTTTGCAACAAAATAATATTTCATCGTTAAATGGACTTGAAATTTTTAGAAGAACAAGATTAAAATCGATTGTCCTTGATGGTAACCCTGTTTCACTCGAGAAGAATTACAGGCAAAAGTAAGTAAAACTAATTTGCAATATATATTTCTGAAGAATCAACATCATTTTTAAGGGAACGTAAAGAAAAGTTAACATCAATCAACTATGCTACAACCATTTTTGTCGTCTTCACCCTTGGACTACAAATGTTTATGCTAAATAATTGTTTCTCTTTCAGGGTATTTCAAATACTTCCAGATCTTCGGATGTTAGATGGACTGCCAAAACTTCCAAGTGATGAACAAATAACTAATGATGACGATGAGTCTAAGTCAGGATCGTGTACCGTTTCCTGATAGTTAAATTCATACCGACGTAACGCCGTTTACCTTAAAAGCTCTCATAGCCCCCCCTCTCTATTAACCCTTCTCTCTGATAAGCCCCACCCTTCTAGGCCAAAACTTTAGATAAGCTCCCTCTCGGTTAGGTCCCGCATTTATTTTAAATGCTTTAGGTTACCAAAGTTGTTCCGTTTATTTAGCTCAGCGAGTTTGCTTGTGTGTTTCCCTCATAGAATTGTTTGTCGATTCCACAAAATATGAGTCAAAAGAACAAAAAACTATTATTTGTGTCCTTTTCATTGCATTGGCTTTGTTAATAAGCCTGCCCCCTGTAATAAGGCCCTCTCTCTTTTAAGACTCCCTCTACAGTCTCCGAAATTAAATAGCCGCTGGGCTTAACACTGCGGGAGGGGGGGAGGGGTAATCAGACGTCAAAATGACACACCCCGTCACCCGCCTATTTGAGTTGCCCCCGGGGCTTAAAAGAGCTTTTGCGTTATAGTGTTTTTTGATAATTTCAAAGTAGTAATTTTTATGTAGATATCCGAGATATCGTATATGTTAATAATGTATCTAAAAGTGCTGCAGACTTTATGTGACGCTGAACAGAATATCTTGACGGGTTTTTTGATGATTTTTTAGTGATCACAACACATTAATTGGGCTGTTTTAGCAAGAAAACGCGAGTCAATAAGACGCCAGCATAATTTCTTTTGTTCGAGAATGTAAATTACAGAGTGAAATCAACTTCAAAACTTTTGCGAGTCTCGAGAGACTTATTGTAAGTTCTATTCTGAAACTGACAACCTGAAAAGTGTACTTTTGAAGGCCGCACTGCAAAATGGGACTCCGAGAAGGGAATTAAAATGCAATGTGAGCGTATTCAAAAATGATGGAAATGCAAGAATGTAAACTGTTTTGGAGAATTTGTCTGTTTGTGAGCAGCTTTGTAGGAGGGAAAATGCAGGAAAATTAGAATGTTCTCACAACATAAAAAGCCATTTTATGAGAAAAGGGATAAAAAGTAGATGCGTTTCAAAGACGTCCGCGCCTTGCTGCTGAAAGAGCCTATTGATGTTCTTTCTAACTCCGCTCAATCAAACCTTCTAAATAGAAATTCATAAGAATAAAATCGGCCATTTGATTAGATAGCACACTCATATTCATTTTTTAAGCGGAAGCTCGGAAGAAACATCGTAGAGATTTTTAACTCTCTTTGAGGTATCTTCCAAAACAAATCTCAAGCAAAATAAGCCATAGCTCTCGTTTGATATGGCTGGTTGCAGTGAAGTAAATTTGTGCAACAAGGGCAGATTTTGTAATACAATAGCATCAGTCGCTGTGGTTCACACCTCAATTCAAAGCGATTAGCGAATGCAGACAAAAGAAATTCCCTCAAGCAGAAATTGAAAACAAACAAATCCGCACAATTTCCCTGAAACCAGTACGGCAAACTCTCGTTTGGTGCGGGCGAAGGGAGGTTTTTAAGAGAAGATATGCACTTATAATGACAGAAGATGGGTAAATCCAAACTTCTGTCTCGCGGATTTTGTTTCTTTGATTCAGGAGCTGAGGAGTGACTGCGTACATCTTAGCAATGATATGCAAAAACTGTAATGCCCTCTGCTCGGTTTCTGAATCAAATAAACAAAATTCGCGGGACAGAACTTTAGATTTACCCTTCTTCTTCGTTATAAGCACATACCTTCTCTCAAAAACCTCCCTCCACCCGCACCAAACGACAGTTTGCCATACTGGTTTCAGGGCAACTTTGCGGCTTCGTTTGTTTTGAATTTCTGCTCAAGAGAATTTCTTTTGTCTGCATTCGCTAATTGCTTTGAATTGAGGTGTGAACCAAAGCGACTGATGCTATTGTATTACAAAATCTGCCCTTGTTAATTTGTGCATCTAATTTAGGCTTTCTGCTACAAAATGAGAGATGTTTCATTCAAATTGGTCCATAATTTAAGATAGCATATTCTGGCAAACGTTGATACATCAATGTGGGCCTCCCTTTATGATATTGTAATTTCGTATTTTGTGATTTAGTATGTATATGTGTACAGAATGCACTGTTTCAATCTAGTTTTTAGAGCGTCATTTGTACAGAAAAGCTGTGTATTTGTATGTAGTAGAGTATCGAGTGCGATATTTAAAGAAATGACGCCAGTACCATTACAACTCTCACCGTTTTCTTGACCATCAATGCTATCTGATATAAAATATCTGTTGTAAGATATTAGAATGCAGACCATGTAGAAAGCAAACGTTCTCGAGACAAATTTTTGGTGAATTTTCTTTGAAATGAGTAAAGCTTTGAAAAACTTGCCTAAACGGAGTCATTTATAGCAGAGAGGATCGGTATTAGACCCACTAAAATTTGAAACATTCGTTCTGTTTTTGAACACAAAATGCAAGGCAAACAAATTGAATGCTACGACCGAGTATTCAATTCACAGATGTAAGTAAAAAACGCTGCAAATGGTGCCTTCAAACCAGGATGGCAAACTCACTCAGGCTACATTCGATAAGAGGGAGCCGAATCTTTCCAGTAAAAGAAATATGATAGTTTGAACAAGATACATGAAATAACAGAAGCAGACGTTCAGGTTTATCCTTCTCCTTTCAATAAACACGCATCTTTCCCATTCCCCAACAGTTCTTTTTCATGTGTAACGTAAATGGTTTATCGCTGGTCGAGTTGAACTGTAAATCATTCAAAAGCAACCGATGCTGTTATAAGAAAGTCGATATTTGTAACGAGGAGAAAGTGCTTGTGCCCATATTATCACAGCAACACCAAAATAAATGCCCCCTTTTTAACGCCCCCTTTTTTAATCAAACGCCCCATCATGAAGAAGACGAGGTTATCACGATATCGAGGTAACGACAAGTTTACAACAAAAGAGACAAGATGGCCGCTGTTTCAAGTCACGTCGAGAAGATTGTGTTGGAATTTCGTCATTTGTTGGACGATCCAACAAGTAATCCTGTGTTGCTTGCAGTTGCCATTGTTATATTATCAACTGGTATGTGTTGGTTTACTGTAGGGAATATAGTTTGTGCAACAGAAAGCTCGAAAAACTTAAAATCGTTGATGTTTCTATGTTTTTTTAGGCCACAAAAATTTTGACAACGCAAGAAACGAAAGACAATTATTTCGAGGGCAAAATCATCTATTGTAGTCTCGTACACTTTCCAAATCATCGCAAAATAATCGTGAAATGTTTTTTGTTCTCAGAGTAATGACATCATATAACTACAAATAATCTCAAAGACAATTACAAGAGGTGGTGTCCTTTTGATCTTTGCCCCTTTCTGTGTTGTTGCCATGGAGGAGCTATATCTTCTTTTACTTGGTCTTTGGTCACTACATACATGCCATTGCTCCTTTCTTGACACAATTTTGCAGGATATGCTTTCATGTCTTGTTTTAGCTAGTTGGACAAATGACTGCATACTGATTTATGACACAATGAAGTGGAAAAGGGATCACTTCAAAAACAGAAACAGCACTTTATTTTTCCCAAAAAATTTCAAAAAATCGATTGAATATTACAGATGGTGCTGATTAAAGATGGTTCTAGCATTGTATAAAAATTTTTTCTACCTTGGAAAGTGGCCCCAATGATATTGCATGTAAACGCTGCAGTAAACCTTCTGTGATTAAAACTCTGTACCCATCATAGAAAAAGTTTCAATACATCAATCAAACCCTTTCTTGCAGTATTTATCTTATTTTGAAATTTTTGGAGGACAAAGAAACAGCTTTTTGAAGTCTTAGGATACAAGAATCAAATGATCCAAAATGATAATCAAATAAGCATGAAATAAATAATCAAGTAACTATAAGATAATCATGAAATTGTCATATTCCAAAATAATTAAATAGTCTTTAACCAATAAAATAATCATCAAACAATGTTTCAAGACCTATGCATATCCACCATGCAGACAGTAAGTAGCTGAAAATCCTCTCTTGTGGTTATTGCCAATTTTTTGCCTTTCAGTTCTAATTTTGGTTCTTTACCTCATTAATTCACGAAGTGCAAAGAAACAAGGAATCCTTCTTATGGGATTATGTGACTCTGGCAAAACACTTCTCTACAGTTTGGTGAGACTCATTTTGCTTTATGTAGAATGTTGCATGATACAAATATTGAGGAGCGTATCACACTCTGTCAAAATCTTGTGAATCTTTGGCATAAATCATTTTGCTGTCAGGAAGAATCAGTGAAAAGTCCCTAGAAATCTGATTGTTTTTATGAATCTTGTATGTGTTTTAAGGAGGAGCAATACACCCCTCAGGAGGCAGTAAAAATGCTTCCCCAATTAGCCTTTAAGCTAAGTATTTTGACACGTAAGTAAAAATTTTGATTTCATTTGATTTGATTTGATTTGATTGGTTGATTAATTGATTGATTGATTTATTTATTGATTGATTGATTGATTAGTTGAATGCTTTCCTGCCGTTTTTCTGTCCTGCAAAAGTTTTAGACAGTATTGTTATTTTGGACCACAAAAAGCTTTGGATATTTGAAGTTTGGAATGTGTGAAGTATCTGAAAATTTTAATGTCTTCACAGTATTTGCATTAATTGTGCCAGCAGTTGTAGTTATGAAAAGTAATTCTCAATCTTTTGAAATGACCAATGACCATTGAGTTTTCAGCAGAGGCGTACACAACATTTGGAAAGTGTGGGGGTCTGGGGCCTAGCCCCAGAAAAATTTTAGTGACCACGCGCTTCAGATGCTCGGAAAATGAGGGAAACGCCCTTTTTAGTTATATTTTTGCATTTCATGCACGTTATGGTACAGACTCTTCAAATCGTTTTGATGAGATTGTTTCAACAATGGCAGCAAACAGCAGGGATCCCTGTAGCCAGCGGTATGTTCAAACTGAGATAACAATGGATATTGAAATGATTGGGTCTGGGGGCAGGACATCAGGAAAATTTTTGAAGATATGCATTCTACTTGGGTTAAAATGCCTCTTCAAGCAGTGTTCAAGCATTTCTTAGAAACCAAAACCTTCCTACCAATTCTTGAAAAAACCATTCTCTACTTGCTTTTCAAGAATCTCAGAGACCACTTCTTGACAGATCTGCCCGATCGGCCCGATCCCCCTCCCCCAACCAATTTTATTACATTTTTGTGCGAATCTCGAGGACCAACTTTTTGAGAAGGGGGGGTCCGGACCCCCCCATTCCCCCCCTTGGGTACGCCACTGGTTTTCAGAATGCCTTGACATTCAAGATTTATGAATGACATCAAATTATATTCTTTGACAGATAACAATAGATGATTACAGAAAAGATGGTTTCAGGGGGCATGTGACCAAGATGCATTGCCGTTAATGATTGAATTTCTATAGAATCGATTCAAGTAAATGTGATTTGTTATCTGATCACTTTTCCAGTTCATAGCTTCAAAAGTTATGAAAATATTTATTTGATATCTAAATATTAATTGAAAGTTGAAAAAAGTGTTTCCATGCTAAATTCATTGTGAGAATTATTCATTTGCTACAGTTTGTTTCATTTCTCAACTTTCATCTTTTTTTCAGTTGATAGAAAGGAGGAAAGTAATGACACAAACATCAATCAGAGAAAATCATGGCAAATATGAGTTCAAAAGAGGCAAGGTTAGAAATTTGATCCTTTTTATCATGTCCCTTGTTCTTTTGTTTATAAGCCAGCAAAATAGACTGCACCTAAATTGAGTTGATCCAAAATATTACATGGCCACCTTCAGCTCCCTGGCTTAGCTAAACTATCAGTAATGATTTCAGGTGCAATTATGTGCCAAAGTTCATTCAAAGTTGTAAGTTGATAAATGCAGAGAGACAAGAGTTTGAGGAATCCATGAACGAATATGTTTTGAAATTAATGATTCTAGCCAACATCTTAGCCAGAGCAAGTTGTTAAATGTTTCATATCTGTATCTTTTTTAGACGATGAAGCAAGCAAATATTGTAGATTTACCAGGACATGAAAGAATTCGAGGTCAATACCTGAAGAAATATGAAGACACTGCACGGTATTTTCTCTTTAAGTTTTGATATTGTTCTTCTTTTGGAACATTAAAATTATTGATAAAAGCCACTTTGTTTATTTTTTCTGACACATTAACAAAAAAACCAAGGAACCTTACCTCAAATAAACAAAATACTCTGCTAGGATCTTACTTTCAAACTTCCTTCCTGTCCTTTGAGTTCAGTACGTTAGATTTGTTCAGTTTTGACTACAGTAACAAGTTTATTTCAAAAAGGACTCTCACAATTTCTCATTTTTCAGGGGAATTATATTTATGGTCGACAGCTCAACATTTCCAAGACAGTTTAGAGATATTGCTGAGTAAGTTTTCTATTTTAGTTGTTGTAAACTATTCTTCGTGTCATTCAGGTTTATATCGAACACTTCAACTAAGACGTTAGATCATTATCATTCTCAAAGATATTTCATTTGATAATAGCAAGTTTTGCTATCCCCTCAATAGCGAGGCTAGAATTTGGCGCCACAAAAATGGATTTACCCCTAAAGAATTTGTCATTATCTTTCTGAAAGCACCAGGAAATGTTTCGTTTTCAAATCGTTCTCCATTGATTTCAAATTGTGACAGAAAAATGTGCCATTTTCGTGTGGACGAAACACCTATCCGTAACATTTTTATGCTTTTCTTAAATCCTACTGGTATCACGTGTACGTAGTCCTGTTGAATCATTTTTTGCATCATTTTTGTAGATATTTGTATGATATTTTCACAAACAAAAAATTGATGAAGTCAAAACCAGCAATGCTTATCGTATGCAACAAACAAGGTATTATTGATTTACGTTTTAATTTCTGTGAATGAAGTTTACTTGAGAATGTGCAAGGTATTTTTGCGGAGAAAGAAGTCACATCATACTTCGAATCGAATTAAAAAGTTGGGATGTCCAGATGTCGAGATTCGAAACCAGCCACGATTTATATGTCTTAAAACGAGTTTTCTGTTGCAAGGCTACGGCGGGAGTGAAATGCCTATCGTGATCAAGCAATGAAGGGACGCCAAACGCAGTTGTAACAAAGCCTTCTTAATTTGTCTCGTGTTTTGTGGAAAGTTGTTGGCAAAACAGCTTTCACGGGTGATTGAAGTTGACACTGACAGTTCCAGATAAATAGCTGAATGATTCTTGAGAAAGGGAGAGCGGGCATCGATTTGTGGTGGCAAGAAGCAGCCGTTATAAGACAGTCGTCGATCTTCGGATTTTATAGTGCCAACAGAACAGATCGAGAAAGGCCTGTTATCAACTTTGTCCCGTATGTCGGTTCAGTGGCGGCGCCAGCTCTTAAAAATCCGAAAGAAGTGGGGGGATTTGGACGTAATTTTTCAATCTAAAGGTATATCCAACTAATTTTATGCCATTTCTCTTTGAAAATTTTTGCCGAATTCTGGGATTTTGGGGGACAAGTCCCTCTAGTTCCCGTGTGGCGTCGCCACTGGTATCAATTGCCCAAAATAGAACACTCACTGATTATTGTTATTTCTAGTTTAATTCGGAATCCAACACCTTTGCAATTGATTCGTTCGATCTTTTCTTACATTTTTAATTTTTGTTGGAAAGGAGCGATGTAACACCATTAAATCTTCCATCGCTGTTGTGCACATACAAAAGTTATTTAGAATTCTAGACAATGTTGAAAACTATCGTTCTACAATTTGTAGAATTGCCCTGAACAGTATGTTGTCAATTTTATTTGTTGTCGTATATAATCGTCAAACCAATGTTTAAAAAAGATTTTCGCCTTTTCACAGTGGGAAA
Organism: Aurelia sp. 3 sensu Dawson et al. (2005); assembly: GCA_964020215.1. Classification (NCBI taxonomy): domain Eukaryota; kingdom Metazoa; phylum Cnidaria; class Scyphozoa; order Semaeostomeae; family Ulmaridae; genus Aurelia; species Aurelia sp. 3 sensu Dawson et al. (2005). The sequence goes on from OZ026584.1 coordinate 656,099, forward strand.
TTTGTGGATATTCACCATGTTATTGGTTCTGAAAATTCTTCCGCGTACACCTGTGATTAAAAGCTCTTTCTCTCTTTACAGACCTGGCCACTGCGAAGTCTTGCAATGTCATTAGAAGCCAGCTAGAGAAGGAAATGTAAGCTTACTGTAGTGTCTCGCATATAAGATACACAAATTTAAGAAACGCCAGCCCTGATTTTCAAATAATACCCTTGTTGATAAGAAACAGGCTCAGGTCTGAAAAACGCTTGTTTCTTATTCAAAGGTGCAGGGTCACGTAACCGTAAACAAACCTGTTATCTCTATGATCTATATTGTTTCCCACACGTGGCAATTGTGTTCCGCTCAGATTTTGGTGGATGGGGTGAATCCACAATAAAGTTACTTCTAAAAATCCACCAATATCTCTGCAATCCTACAACGCATGAGTGTTTGGTTTATCTCTCAAGAAAATTCAAGCGTCAATCTTAAAAATAACATTCATATTTGAGAAAAGTAGTGGAAAATCTCTGTGATATGAACTATCAAAAATCCTGAAAAATCATCGTTTCGAAAGAAGTTTGTTTACATTTCGTGACGCTGCCCCTTTAATGATTATTGACATTTATATTTTCAGCTTTCCAATTGAATCAAACTGTGTCTGTTCAGGGTGAAAACAAAAGAGTTTTGCTTGCAAATGAAGCAAAAAGCACCGTCCAGGGATAATTTCAGCTATTCCTGGATTTGAAAATTTACAAATACAAATCAAAATAGTGTGTTTTGCATCACCATTATAGAGCTTGTGTCTGAGTAGTTCATTTATAGTACATGATTTTTCTAATAAGAAAGTTAAGAAACTTTAACCTGATTTGAAGTTTATGTCTCATTATATAGCAAACACATCAGACCTGAAATTGAAAATGTTGTTTCTTATATGCGGAACACCACTGTACTTTATCGTTAGTAAGTCACGGAGGAAGATGCCAAATTTTTCAAATTCATGTAGCAGAGTGAATGAATGCATGAATAAATGAAACTTTTTATCAAGAAGAACCTAGTTAAGCTATCAGGCTTGAATTGATCTTATTTATTGGGTATAATTTCAAGCTCCACGTTCTTAATAAATGAAGGTTCCTCGGTAGGTGCGAGTTTTCATTGTCCTGTCCTGAAGGAACGTTTAACTGGTCTTAATTGCTAATATTTCTAGAGATGCAATGCGACATACAAGGGCAGCGGCACTCAAGGAAACCGATGACGTTCATTCATCAAAACATATGGACATTGGCAAGAAAGGAAAAGCATTCGAATTCAACCATGTGTCATCGAAAATCGAATTTATGGAATATGAGTTGCAAAATGCTGACAGTGCAAACATTGCTCAGTGGATCGAAAACATTATTGACTGAGTAATTTCGAATATTGTTGGATTTGTTTCCTTCGTGATAATAGAGGGTAGAATTTGATAGTTTAGTCTTCGTTTGGGTACAACTGCTGTACATCAAGAGGTTTTGATCCTTGTGTCTTGTTTTGTTGCTTTGTTTTCTGTTCTGTTTCGTCTTCAACTGACGTTTACAACTGAGCGTTCTTAGGCCCAATTGCTCTCAAGTTGTTCGAATAGAGCTCCCATGTATTTCTGTGTTTTAGTGTGCCTTCGCACAAGGGAGGTGTCAAAACCGCAAAGTAAAACCCTTCTTGTGCGAAGGCGAAGGCGCAACATAAATACAAGGGACTTCTATTCGAGCACTTGGAGCAGTTGCCTAACCAGCTCAGTTGTACCCATCAGAACAGACAACAAGACAACAAAACAAGACACAAGAATCAAAACAAGGTAAATGAATAATCAATCAAAACATCCGTGTTCTAACACCCTTGTTCTGATTGAGGCATAGCGATTTGGTAGCCTCAGTAACAGATTTGACACCTTAATAATGCTTTAATTTTTCTGTTTTTTTTTTAAATTTTATTGAGTGCACACTCAGATATATGAAATTCCGTCTTCTAAAGGCAAATGATTTGTCTTCGCAGAAACTTGGATCTTTATTTTCACTAGATTCGGGCCTTGCTCTGTTGTACTCAATATTTTCCACTTGTTTTGTTTTGATAGGGACATAGTTTAGGACTGGACTAGGGCCACAGAAGGACATAATGAGAGAAGAGAACTGTTTGTTACCCTGGGTACCAGAGCCAAAAAAATAAATAAAATAATTTTATTTATTTTTTTGGCTCTGGTACCCAGGGTAACTGTTTGTGAGCCTTTTCAAAGTTTTCATAAGTGTTGAATGTTGCAATCACTGATCTCTTGCAATGGACATTGCGAACAAAGGGAAGTTAGTGCTCTGTCATCATCATGTGTCAGCAGAATCGTCATATGAAAATTTCCGTCATCTTTGCGTGGGAAAACATCGAGTCGTTTTTGTGATGTCCTTCAAGAGGAAGATGCCAGTGCCTTGGTGAGGTCCACTCCCTAAGTTTGCCCTTATTAAGCTACGGATTTTACCCACAGAAGGGAAATGATGGTCGTTTATTGACAGTAACGAATAGAATTTTTGTATCTAAATAGTAAATTGCCTCAAATTACTGTGACGTGAAAACGTCTGCGAATAAAACCAAATAAAACCAAATAAACTGTTTTGCATGATAAACTTTGCGTTGATGAATCAATATTTACGGACCTTTTCCTATCCCCAGTGCCTTTTGTCTTATGGGCCCTTTTGGCCCCGTCCCATATAATCCCAAACTGATAAAGGACGAAAAGGCCCTGGGGACGAGGTCGAACGTCACCCTTTATCACAGGCAATGAACATTCAACACAAGCAGTCTAAACTGCCATCCTTTTCAGGAAAGGATTTTTGAGAATAAGACATTCATCTTGTACCAATTTAGGATGAGGAAAAATTGCCAAACACCGTGCCCAATTAGGAACATCCAAAAAGGGACGTGTTGGAGCCCTTTTACGATGCCAAGGGAAGTTTAAATTCCCATCTTTTTCAAGGAGGAAAAGAAAACTCTATGGGAATCCCAATTTTGGACAAAAAGCCACTTAGAAATGGCCAGGGGGGATGTGTTAGAGCCTTTTTCGCCCCCTTTTTGACCACCCTGTCACGAGTTAGGATATTGCGCACAAAGGGGGATGAATGGTCATCTTGTTGAGGAAACTAAAGACAGCTACGAGTTAACTAAAAATGCCAATTGCGCGATTTGATTGGTCGTTGTGATAGTGAATGCGACTTTAGTACTGTATCTGGAAAAGGAACTTTTGTGTAGATGAAACCACTCCCTGAGTAGTCGGCCATATTGGATTGACGGAAGAGAGAGGCACAGCATCGTATTTTCTACGCGAAATACACCCAACTTACGCCTCTATTATCCTATTTCTTATGAACATTCAATTCTTCAAAGCTACAAGCATCAACGCGAAACCGTAACTGCAGTATCAGTGGCTTTGGGTGATAGATTTGCCCGTTTTGGTGTGTTCGGTTCGTCTGGCGTCGACGACGTGATCAAGTTGAAGCAAGGCGGAAAGAAAGGACAGCTGCTTTAGTCGTGCGTGTAGCAAAATGAGCGAATTGGAACAGCTAAGGCAAGAAGCTGAAGCCTTGAAAGGCCAAATCAGGGTAAGAAATATTCCATTTTTTATTTGACAAAGCTTCTTATCGCAATGTTTTTGGGAATTATGCAAAACAAGGTTGAACGAACAAACTGAAGGAGAGTGTCTTTTGTTGTGTTCAGTTTTCTCTTGATGATAGAAGGCCCTGGTCGACTGGAATGGCAGCTAGTTCTCTCCTGATGAAAGAAAACAGCACTGGCATTTGGATATTGCGATGAAAGGAATTGATCTGGTGTTATATTGCAGTGGAAAGCATTTCGCCATCATGCAGTCAACCTTGTGTGGAATTAAATTGAAAGGTAGAAACCTCACCACCATCACAACATAAAATCAACTTCTCCCGCTTGCTTGGCCTAAACAACGACGCAATTTCTTTCGATCTTCATGGTTGGCAATCAAGCGGATGGCGTTGCAGTACAAACTTTTTATGTGCTGTGCTATATTTTATCAATTTACTATGCTTTATTTTATTTTTAGTGTTCGTGCAAATTTCTGCTTGATTATGATATTTTTTACAGCTCGACCAGACTAAAATTTTTAGTTTTAGCTTGAATTGAGACAGAAAGAAGTAAACTGTAGTTTCGAAATATCCTTAGCCTTAAAAATAGCCAACTCCAGATCGGAGACTCCCAATTTTATTTAGAAGAATTTGTTTGAATAAGTGTATGTATGCTTGCAAATTTTTGCAGGTTTTCCCACCCAGGCCATCCCAGGCCTAATCCTATCAGTATCATGCAGATGTGTGCAACGGCGTCCATTTTTTGTTCATATCAGTTAGGATTCATTTATTTCCAGTTTTTTACTCGCAAAAAGAATTTTAAAACCGAAACACAAGTTTTATCACTCATCACTGACAATACGGGAAGATATTCCCTCATAAAATTGATGCTTCCCTCACAAAAATATCCTGTTCAGTTTTGGTGATCTTTAAATGTTTAGAATCAGTTGTTTTATCTCTGTTCTGATTTATGGAGGTTTCATTGATATTGTGAAAGTCTCAAATGGGTGTTATCAATCTAGACATTAGAATAGCACTCCCACAAATTTTCAACTTGCTGCATTGACAAGGGGTGTGTCATCCAGAGAAGTTGGGTGAATGGAAACCCTGCTGGATTAGAAATATTGCAGCTTAGTAAAATTTATTAGAGACATAGAGCAACAACAGGCCAAGTTTGGAAAAGCTCCGATATTTTGGTGGAGGTTCTACTGAGCCTGGAGGTTGGACAAGAGCATGTAAGAAGTACTCCAAGCTAAAAAAATGACCCAGCATATGATTGTGAAAGTTTTTAACTCTGTCCTAGGCAGAAATTGTGGTTTTCAATTGAAGAAACTCAACTCCCTAGAATATACAGTGTGTCATGGCAACTGTCGCTAAGTTTGCTGAATTTAGCTTTAAATTTTTGCCAAACATGAAATTGGCAGATACAAAGAAACAAAGTTGGATTGTGACTTCCTTCAATTTAGGGGGGGGGGATCAAAAAGTAGCTACCTGTCTGGTAAAGACAAACAGGAAGATTCCATGCATTTTTCCTTCAAGTCGGTCAGTCAGTGAGTCTGTCAGTCAGTGAGTCCGTCAGTCATGTAACCAAAGAATGTTTTTCGACTTGGGCTTCCCAAAATCTTTCAACACTTCTGCTTGGAATGGTAAATATGCAACCAGAAATATCATAATATATATATATTTATATGTATGATCTTACTAACGCTTTGTTTTCAAGGAAAAGCAAATTTGGAATCGTTTCATGTAGCTGTAACTGTAAAAATTGAAAGATTTACTGAGGCATTGAACATGAAAGACTAGTAGAAAATCAGGCATTAGCGGCCATTTGACTAGGGCCCATTGTATTTGATGATCAAACTTCTGTAGAGTCACTTTTGATTCAATAATAAGATGTCATTGATCTTGGTCAGATGCCTCTGATGCCCAGATGCCACAATCTTTTCCATTGTCATCTATTGCAAGGTTAAGTAAAGAGATCGGGTGGAACACTGAAAGCCTGAATTCAAGGGAAATAAAATACTATGAGATCGCATGAAGTGTTATTTACATTCCAAATTTAGTAAGAGTGGGAAGAATTTCATAAATGATAGTTTAAAAATTCAGGATTTATGACATTGTAGTTTATTGATTTTTGCAAAATGTGAATACATAGACCATTCCCATTTTGATTTTGGAATCAAAGTACTTGGTATGCAGTGCATATCTTTGGGCTCAAATTTTGGCAAAGCCTTTGAAACTAAATGTTTCAAATTTGATTGCTTAGTTCTTTGAATTGAATTGATTCAAAGGAACTTTAGGCCTTTTACAGTAATTCCAGAAAGAGCATTTGTGATATTGTCAATATCTTTAGAGCTGTGACATTTTAGACATTTCTGCTAGTTTTGAAGATTTTACATCATCGGATTGCTAAATTGTAAACCATAAAAGCTATACACTTCTGTTTGCTACCATCTTGTAGGTCTTCAAAAACTAAGCATTTCATGTATTGGTCATTTTGACTTTCCTCCTTCAGTTTACATTTTGTGGTGCTTTTAATCTTTTTCAAACTTCTGATACCTCTTCTGGTGCACCCTTTCCTAAAACATAGAAACGCTGTAACTCCAAAAATACTGATGATATCAGAGGTGCTCTTTCTGAAATTTTGGTGAACGACCTAAAGTTCCCTTTGATCTATAGAGTTGCAAGAATTAGGCAATGACATTTTACACATTCAATTTTAAAGTTTTGCAATGATTTTAGCCCAATCCTGCAGTGCATATTTTGAAGAAAGATCTTTGTTTCAAACAGTTTTATCAAGTCTTATTGGCAAGGAATTTGGGGGAGCATAGCAAATACCATTTTCCGTCTAAGAACATTTTGAAGAGAAAATGAAATCAGTTGTGTGATATTTTGCTTCTGCTGTAAGAATACCCTTTAGCAGAACCTTTAGCAGCTCACAGGCTCATCAACTCATTTAGAACAAAGAGAGGAATCAAATTTTCGTTCCTAGTGTTTGGAAAGTTGTTCATAGATCCTCAAAAGCATTTTGTTTTGCACTAAATAGAAGAGACTGTATCCTGCAAGGGATACTATGGATGTTGAAAACAGCTGTTTCATAATGTTGCTATGTTACTCTTTATACACTGTGAAGAAACACAGCTGGGAAAAAGAGAGTACTTGAAAATTTTCCAAAAATATCTTGTCTTTGAATAAGTGATAGCCAGAATTTGAAACAACTTTGTGATGTACCTAAAGATCAGGTCTTCATTCAAAAATTTCATCAAAAAGAGTTTGAAATTTGAGCCGGAACTTACAACATGCAATTGTGCATTGTTTCTAGTGAGGTGTAACTTTTTACAAATATGTTGTTTTCTTTTTCTGCTCGTGCCTGGCAAAGGCTTCCTTGGTGGTATGGATTGAATTACAGTAGTTCAGTTTACATGTGTGACATGACAAGGGCAGATTTTGTAATACAGTAGCATCAGTTTTTTGGTTCACACCTCAATTCAAAGCGATAAGCAAATGCTGACAAAAGAAATTCTCTCAACCAGTAATTCAAAACAAACATAGCAGCACAGTTGCCCTGAAACCAGTGCTGCAAACTCACACTTGGTGCGGTCAAAGGGAGGTTTTAAGATAGGTTAGAAGAAGGGTAAATCTAAAAGTTCTGTCTGGAGGATTTTGCTTACATGATTCAGAAGCTGAACAGAGGGCATTACAATTTTGGCATATTCATTGCTCTAATGTAGACGGTTACTCCTCAGCCCCTGAATCAAATAAATGAAATCTGCCTGACAGAACTTTCGATTTACCTTTCATTATAAGCACGTAACTTCTCTTAAAAATCTCCCTTCGCCTGCACCAAGTGAGGGTTTGCCGTATTGGTTTCAGGGCAACTTTGCGGCTATGTTTGTTTTGAATTATTGGTTGAGAGAATTTCGTTTGTCTGCATTTGCTAATCACTTTGAGTTGAGGTATGAACCAAAGCAACTGATGCTATTGTATTACAAAATCTATCCTTGTTTGTGACATGCACATCAAAGAATGCAATCTGGCCAAAATACGAATAAATGGAGTCAACAGCTTGGAGTAACGAGCCTAAAATTAGCCCATTGTTTTTAATGATTTTTGGCATGTAAATGGATATTGTTGTGATAAAGAAACAATTCTTTGTGAAGCCATTTTCTTTCACTGATTTATATAATACTCCACTTTGCTTTGTTCCATTCACTTTAAGAGCTGTTTGCTTGCAGTGCCTCTTTCTTCAACCTACCTACCTTTTTTTGTAAATGATAAAGTCTCAATGATCCTAAGCTATTTTGTTTCTTGCACAATTCCTATTTTATTTTCTGAAAAGAAACACATGTATTTGTTGAAATTGGGCAGGTTCAGCTGGCCCTGGCTGGTGCCTGTCCGGTCGTATCTTTCTGATTCCTTGTATGAGGGATTTGGATTGTGACCTGGTGGTTGCCTGCTGGATTTAGCTGGAATTGTCCTATTATTCAAATCCAAACCAAATTCACTTGAAAACATTCAAAATGTAAAGGGCTAGGTACCCTAAAGTATGGGAATTCCACCGTTTATAATAGGTATCAAAGTTGTGTTGTTTTTCGGGATTGAGGTGCAGTTAACATGCACAGACATGGACCCAGAAACAGACGTTGTTATGCGAGGATGATCATGAGACTGACTAAAGAATTTACATGCTATGAGAACTTAGATACAGAATGGAAATGACTATACACATTAGAATACAATAGAAATAGAACATAGTGAAAGCAAGCCTTAAGGAACTTTCTTTTAGTCCTGCTACGAAACGGGGGGGGGGGGGGGGCTCTCTCCTTGATTAGTTTACCTATCGAGAGAGCTCCTCCTTTAAGTAATTCCCTGCATACAATCCCCCCCCCCACTTTGGTATTTTTATATTGTATCATTGTATTAATCTCTTTTGCAAATTGTCTTATGTCCTTGAAGTTTTGTTGGTCATTATTAAATTGTATGGAGTGGAATTACTGTATTAATAACTGGAACTGAACTGCACTGAATTGGATGTCACATGAGATTTGGGATGAGTCCAAATTAATGATGTGAAAAACTTCAGTTTTATTCAAGGATGTTTTCACATGACATGGAATTTGATACTTGAATTTCAAGACTGAATATTTGTCCAATAATCCCTTCAAAATTTTGCTAATTTGAATAATGCATGAGACTCGAACTTGAAGGAATTCAAATTGAGATGTGGAAGTAATGATGCCCTTGGTAGGCTATGCAAATAGAACCAAAGTTCTGTGAATGCTGGAAGAGATCCAAAAGTAGTGACTTTGCACTTTTGATAGATTTTTCTGACAGCTTAATTATATTGGATGCATGACTGACCTATATTGATTAGAAGGAAGTGACAATTCTCTGAATTTTTGAATGGTCTTTGGATGAATATTGAAAGGAAGGGAGGAAGGAAACACTTGGATGTTAAGGATGTGGTCACATTGTGCAGAATATTGAAGGCACTAGGCATGGTCAAAAGGTGTGTTGGGGAACAAGGGCATTGGCAAGCATGAATAAGATATAGAATGGAATCCTTGAAATTGGAAGTAACAAGGTTAGGAGACATTTGCTTCCATGTAGAAAAGTTTGCAAACAGTGCACCAAATGTAAAGAGACTGATGAATGTATTCACTCCAAAAGTATGTATCAGGATTACAGATAGGGCACTGTTTGACATGTTTTTTGGCATTTTACTCATTTTCAAACGGAACTATTTGCAAAATCCATCTGATGTTGTGCACTGTGCACCAATCTTAAAACTGTGCCCAAACCTGTTTAGCCCACCCAATGTATTATTGCCCATTTGTTTTTAGCATTGCCTGCTTTATTTTTCACACAGTTGTTGAATTTAGATTATTCTTTGATAAACCTTCAGTTTATTGTCAGATGTTTGAGTAGTCAATGTTCTTTTAGGATGCAAGGAAGGCTGCTGCAGATACCAATTTCCTTCAGGTAAGATTCAGTATTTACACTATGACTCACCCATTGCACAGTTTGATGTAGAACTGCCAGCCCCTTTTTATTTGTTGTTTGTTTTTAATCTGTTTATATATTGTCATCTGTTCTGTTCCTTGACTTTTTAAGTTGAAGTTATAGAGTTGTAAAGTACCATTTCTGGCAGAGGCCAGAAAAAGAAGAGCCTTTGATTGTATTTTCAGAATTAAGGAAACTTTGATCTTGCAAACTTTAGGTGACACAAAATGTGGAACCTGTTGGAAGGATTCAGATGCGTACAAGAAGGACTCTTAGAGGTCATCTTGCAAAGATTTATGCCATGCATTGGGCATGCGATTCAAGGTATGCCAACATGGAAATCTTGCGTATTTTAAATGGTTACAGCTGCAAAAATCTTTCATCTTTTTGGCATGGTAGTTGTCTTTGTAATAGGAGACTAAAGACAAAGTTTGTATATCAGAAATCTTGTCCCTGTGTTGCTTTTCATACATTATTTATCCTAAAGTAGCTCTTAGAGATGAGTTGCGAAAATATTAAAACTGAATTCATGTTCAGTTTAGCTTACACTCTGAATATTTACCAAACCAATTTGGCCATTTTTCCTGGCTGTGTTTAAAAGATTTAGTGATAAATTTCAAATTGTTTCATGTTATCAGGAGTTTAGTCAGTGCTTCTCAAGATGGCAAATTGATTGTTTGGGATTCTTACACAACAAATAAGGTTTGTTTTACACATTTCCTTTGCAACATTTAACAAATCCTTGAACCTGTTAGAATGCTTGTATTCAACATGACGTAAAAAGCAAAGCTTATCTGTATTGGGCTGTTGAAGTAAAAAGAGTGCAATAAATGCTACTATGATATATACATCTGCAATCAATGTATGAACTGTGAGATAAATATTGAACAACAAAATGAAATATATTAATCAGTTGCAGACTTGTTTTCTGTCTTTTTTCTTAATTTTTTATTATTTAACCAAGCTGTGTTACTTTCACAATGGTACTCCATCATAATGTCCCCTGTCTTGGTGCAGCAAGCTTGCATTATTCTTTGGCCAATCAGCATCAATCAACCAATCAGTCAGTCAGTCAACTTTACCACTTTACTGAAAATTCTGTTTTGTAGGTCCATGCCATCCCATTGCGTTCAAGTTGGGTAATGACCTGTGCTTATGCTCCCTCTGGTAACTTTGTTGCTTGTGGTAAGTGTGCATTTTACACCTTTTTCCATTGCAAGTTGCCACTTTGCCACATTTTCAACCACTCTGGGAAGATAACATGATAATTTTGTAACACGCTAAAGTCAGTTCTCTATTGTCAAGAATGTTTTTGTCTGTTACATGTTTCCATTCAAAAAAATTCTGCTTGCAGTAATGCATTTGACAAAGAGTTCCTGTAAATCAACTAAACAATTTTTTATTCATTTTCAGGTGGTCTTGACAATATCTGCTCAATATATAGTTTGAAAACCAGAGAAGGAAATGTCCGAGTTAGCAGAGAGTTGCCTGGACACACAGGTTTGTATTTATCATATATTGTATGCCTGCATTTTTAAACATGTAGCTACAGACACCTTGGAATTTTATAGGAAGAGGATGAATTAAATGACATACTGTGACATATGCCAAATAGCTGAGCTGACGTAGAATAAACAGCCCTGGAAATTGATTTAGGAAATTTCTCTTAAATCCACTGCCAAATCGTGCCAAAATGTTTAGTTTAAAAGAAAGATAAGTTGCAAATAGCTGTGGCTTTTGTGTTGTGGCGCTATGGTGTAATCCTCTGACTTCGCAGCCAGAACAGTCAGGCGGAGTAGGCTTGATACCTGGTAGGACTCCACCACTTGACCATCATTGCACAGGGTCGCTGATTAGGTCTGCTGTATTTCTTTGATTCCAGTGCTTGGTGCTGAAAACTGCAACTTTACCTTCACCTTTTCTTTCATGGTTATATAGATATACATTGAGCCACTTTAGGTTTAGTTGTGGTAAACGAATGATGACTAATGGTAGATTTAATTGTTTCTGTATCTCTTCAGGATATCTCTCATGCTGCAGATTTTTAGATGACAGTCAAATTTTAACCAGTTCTGGAGATACAACTTGGTATGTCGATTGTATTACAATTGTATCATATTAGATGCCACATGAGATTTGCAATTAATCAAAATTACATCTGGAAAGCACTAATACAGTTAATGTTGTCTGCAGGCATTGGCATTTGGTTTCTAATTTGAGACAGATCATAGTGAAACCTATGTATATATCTTGAAAAAAGAAAGCGCTCTTTAATGCAAAGACTTCAATTTTGACCCAAGAAATGTTATTCAGAACATTATTTTTGGCCTGGCAATATTTTCAAGAAGAGTAATCATTTTGTGAAGCATTAGATTAAAGGCGTTCAACTCAGCAACACCTGGGTTTTTAGAAATGGTGTAGTAAATAGTGCATGTCATAAAGATAGTTGAAGAAATATACAGTGACTTTGTTAGATGTTTTGATAAAGTTTGATAGTCTACACCAAAAGATACACACTTCATGACTTGATGTGTAGGATAGACTGAAGAAGTGTTTGGGCAAAAGTTGGTATGCCACAAAACCATCCCATTGTGAGTGTCTGCATGTAATAAATATATTGTGAGAAAAATTTGTAAGAAAATTGACCTGATGGCAAAGAAACACAACTTCAAAATCAGCACACTAAGGCCTTTCAAACTTTAGTTCTCTTCAGAGTGTGAATAACATTGTTAGTAGCACTTTGACAAGAGAATAGGTTTGAAATCCCTAGGCATGGCAATAGAAGTTGTGTTTCTCTGCCTTCATTTTCTGACAGAATTTGTGTATCTTAGCACACCAAGTATTGTGAGGATGTGTTTATTTTAGCTCATTGTGGGACATAGAAACAGGACAGCAGTTGACATCTTTCCTTGGACACACTGGTGATGTTATGAGTCTATCACTATGCAATGATGGAGGAAGGACCTTTGTTTCAGGAGCATGTGATGCATCAGCCAAGGTTTGTTTAAATAATTTTCTTCAGTTTGAAATGCTTATGCCAGCCTTGGTGGTAGCAAAAAAGGTTCCTAGTCAATACAAGGGGAGATAATGTATATATATATATATATACTGGAGGCAGTTTCAAACTTAAACATTCAACAAGATTTTTGCCAATATTTAGTACAGCAAGATTTATATATCCATCAAATGGAATGATTTGTAAGCCTTTTGCGATGAGGATGAGGCTAATGCAGATAAGGAGAGATCCTAATAAGAATTCATGATATGGCCACAGTAAAGTCCTTTGCTGGCTTCCCAACAAGAAGTTAAGGAACATGCTACAAACTGGAAGCAGAGATGCCATTAAGGATCATAGTTCAATAGTCACATGAATATATATATCATTGGGAAAGTTAAATGACATCAAGACTGCATCCCCTTATCAGCCTAGCCTCTGAACAGGCTTCAAAATAAAGAAGAAAGCGTGTAGGAACAGGCTACATCTTTGAATTCCATATGTATACCTGATGTAAGGTACAAATGACTATTGTTATTTGTCCTAAATTTCTATAACACAAGTGATCAAAATGGTGTTATTGATCTATCTGACCTGTTTCTACATTGTGGGACTTTAGAACGTCAATTTCAAGGAAAAATGACAAAGAAAGCTATTTACCTCCAATTGGGCATGTGGAATTCAAAAATGCAGCCAGTTCTTACAGACTCTTTCGTCTCTTCCTCCTTCGCAGCTCCCAGATAAGGCCTGTTCACAGGCTATGATCAGCCCTGCCCACTTGTTAGTCATTGACCACAATTGTGATGATTAGATAAATTCTTGTTTGATTCATAACATGTCCTGCTATCTTTAGGTTTGGGATATCCGTGATGGAATGTGCAAGCAGACATTTACTGGCCATGAGTCTGATATCAATGCTGTTGCGGTATGTAAATTTCCATTTGTTTATAATCTGTAAAATCTTCAGAAAAAACAAAAACATGAATTAAATGAATTTGTTTTGGGATCAGTCTGGCAGAGAATAAAATATGGCACTTCCTTGAGGCCTTTCCTAATGATGTTTTTAAAAATTAAAAAGGTCATAGATTCCTTAAAGAGTTTAGTTATAGATGATTGACAGGTGTTTTTTTAATTGTCCAATTAAGAACACTAATTGTTTAGCTGTGTTGCAATGATTTGCAGTGTGTCATTTGAAGGATGCTTAATAGAAGAACTGACAGTAGTGTTCAATGTCATATTTGTGTGTGCCTATCAGCATCAAAGATGAATGGAGTTGGTCTATCTAACAACCTTTTCTTATCAACATTTTGATTGAAAGGAAAGCAAATAACAGAAGAAGGATAAAGTGTACAAGAGTAGTAGTTGGCCTTACAGTGTAAATGCTAAGGACAAATATTGTAAAAGTAGTTGAGTTATAGACATATATACAATGTACATACGCATCAACTGTTTAGTTACCTCCGATAATATAAATATATATGTGACGTGACTTGTTTTGAGTTTCATTATTTTAGAAATTGAATGATCATATGTTCTATCACTTACTCAGTAAAATTTGAGAGACTCGGCTCAGATATTTTACAACCTTTTTCAAATGTTGAGATTGCTTATTTGAAAACTGTTTGATAATCAAACGTTTCCCTCTTTTTAGTACTTTCCAAATGGAATGGCCTTTGGAACTGGTTCTGATGATGCAACATGCCGCTTGTTTGATATTAGATCTGACCAGGTTTGTTTTCATTCTTTATTTGTTTTATTGATTGATAAACTTGTCTTCATTTATTTCAAAGCTGATGCATGTGGTGTACAATAAGTGATATATGTACAATATTTTACCAAAAGATCACATTGTCATGAAAATTTTGTCCCGCAATGCATGGAACCCTTGGAGATGAATCCCGTATTATCTTATGAGCTGGCAAGACCTTGATCCTTAGATCAAAATGTTTTATAAAGAATTGAGATGTAGTCTTGGGAGGCTATTTAGTTTTGGAATGAAATATCAACATAAATGGCAGATGTAGTATATCAAAGTTTCAGGCTATATATGTGATGTTGAAGCAATACATTTAGTCATAGCCTCAACAGCACACTATCTCACAGTCTTTTTAATTAGTTAGCCGTTCATTCTTGGGGCTCCTCTGTAGTTACTTAAAATGCAGATTTTTAGTTAGTTGTTGGAAAACTTTCTTGCATCAACTGTTAAGTTATATATGTACCTCCGTTTTACGTCATACGTAAGGACAGTAGGTATCATTATGAATTGATAAGTCACAGAAATAAACGGCGACAATTGAAGATACATGTCTGAAGATACGTCCAATGAAGAAATATGAAATGATTTCAAGGCAGAAAGATAAACACTACTGTGTTTGAGATCAAATACATTTGTGCTGATATTGCCCTTTTTTCAAGTGCCAAATGTACTTTTCACTCATTGAATTGGCAGCCTTCCCTAAGTACTTGAAATGCATTTTCGTCGGCCAGTGAGTTGGTTAGTGCTTCACATCATCCCTAGATGTAATTCTTTTCAAATATATCGTAGAAATAGTGCAGAGGCATTCAAATACTATCTATTTCAGGAACTCTGTGTTTATTCACATGATAATATCATTTGCGGAATCACATCAGTTGCCTTTTCAAAGAGTGGCCGTTTGCTTCTTGCTGGGTATGATGATTTCAACTGTAATGTATGGGATACATTGAAAGGAGACCGTGCTGGAGTCCTTGCGGGTCACGATAACAGAGTCAGTTGCCTTGGAGTTACAGATGATGGGATGGCCGTTGCCACTGGTAGCTGGGATAGTTTCTTGCGTATTTGGAATTAAGTGAAGAACTTTGAGACTATCAAAAAGATACCAAATTCAAACAAACAAAACAAACAAAGTGGAAATGAATCATGGCACACTTGATTTTAAGTGCTTTGTTAATATGGAAGCAGACAGGCCGACTAAGTGTGATTGATTTGACTAGCAAAACACGTTGTAATACACTGTACGTTCTATTACTATTCTGCTCTAATAGCTGGTGCAATATTGAATTGAATTGGTAACTATATACGGGCTGACTGAGTTGACTTACTGACTTGCGGGAGGGACGAGCTTTCCACAGCTTTCTTAAGCACTTCCTGCATCAAATTCGTTCGTTCATTTCAGTTAGAGAGAACTCACTAACTAGCTTACTATAATATACTGTTTAGAATTTGTTGTTTAAAGTAAGACTGTTAAAGCTTTGCATGGCTAATGGAATGTGACCATGCGATCAACTTTGGGATTTCACGTGACTAGTATACATGTATCATCTTACCAGTTTAGAGGCTTGATGTGATCAGCGCAAAGCAACCACATCATATTCGCCAAATTAGTCGTAAGGCTAGAGAACTTGCGTGTTCCTTTAGAGTTGATTTCTAAGAAATGATTGGGCGCATTTAGGAACGAAGAAATTTGTTTTTAGCGCCAGTTATCCATTGTCATAATACTTTATTACGGCATCGTATAGAAAGGCATTCGGGGGTCTTGGCAGTAACAGTTAGGTCTTCTTAATTTTACCCCCATAACCTTCTTTCTCGTTGAATTTAAACAGCACAGTAAATGCCAATTCCGTTGATTGATTACTTGTCTGCGGTCCTTGCTGACAGGTTGCAGAACCCCAACATTTGTGTTATGTGAGGCAATTAACAGAACGGATTTAAAATTAATTTTGGAAGAAACTGTCTTTGAGTTCTTCGAATTTAGTACTTGAAAAGCAAGTTCACTACGAATTGTTGTTTTCCAGAGGAGTGGAAATAAGTGTTACTCCAGATTTAATTATTGTCTTCCTTCTTCAATATGGTGAATATCTTGTTTTGAGCTGCACTAAAATAGCATCGTTTGTGATCTTACGATTGTTGCAGGGCTTCAAAACCCACCTGACCATGCGACCGGGCGGTCGCAGGATATTTTCATTTCATAATGTCCTACAGGAAATTTGTCACAATATGTCATTCTTTGCGTCTCTCCATTTCTCATTTGTCAAATAAAACATAACTTACAAAGTCAAGCAAAAGTTATCTGATATATCACTAGTAAAATTTGTGTTCATATTACATACGGCAAATGCAAGATCAACGAGAACTGTATTTCCCTCACGCCTCTCAGAGATCATAAATGGTTGGTTTAATGGGGTTCCAGCTCCATCTCTCTAGACTAAATACAAATTGTGCTATTTTTACACAGTATTGGAAGCTATCTTTGGATCCTGACCTCTTTTTAAGAAAGCTTGACATTTTCGCTTTTCTCTTCATTGCAAGAAATTAAAGTTTGATCCTTTGTCTGGTCGTGGGAAAGGAAATATATTTGCATGCCCTAGACTGTTGTATACCTGAGTTACCTCAAACGGGTCCTTTCCCATCAAAATTTAGAGACTAGAACAACGACTAAAAAGACATCTTTTGTCTAAAGCGATGAAAATTCTTTCCGATATAATCAATTATGAACGACAACGACTTTAGTAATTCCACCTCACACGATTCATACGACCGAACATTGTCGTCTGCCAAGAACCCCCGTGAAATATGTTGCTCCGAAAATATTATCAGTAAAACCTAACATAACGACCAATCACAAATTAAAAATAAGGTAGAGTGACGTTGCAACTAACTTCTTAGACCTGATTATTGAAGGGGAATAACAGGAAAAGTTTGCGGTGTATTTCCATTGATGTTGGTGATAAAATTCTCCTGCCAGTTTTCGATTACGATTGCAAAGAACATGATTTTCATTATAAATTAAGACCCAGTTTAGATGTTTCAAAATAAAACATTATTTCCTGCAGTGAAGTTAGTATAAGTTTTCTAATTTTTTGCTCGATACCCGGTTCATCCAGTTTTTTCGATCAATCAGTATCGGGCCTTGACAGATGGGAACTGAGGTATGCGTATGCGCTTCATGTTTAGATGTAGAAGCAGAATAGATGGTGATGATAGATTTTTGCTGACAAAGGACAATGTTTGCAATGCAACAAAACAAACTGTGTTACGATAGAATTTATGTTCCCCATCTGTCTAGCCTGTCATATTCCAGGCATTTCTTAGTTCGTTACTTGGTTAAGTATGTATCTTTTTTGGATCACATGAGATCTCTGCGTACGCCAGAATTTTACAGAATTCTTGCCGATCTTTGATTTTTGCTGTGATATCTAATCAGTAGAACTTTCGGATGTGTTCTTAGATCGTTGCATGCAAATAGCTTCCTCGTCGTTTTATTTTGTTCCGCAGACTACAGATTCTTGTTTTGAAGGCTTATCGTTGGCCCGTAGTAGAATCGGCAAATTCCGTGTACGCCACAGATTTATGCGAAGCACTTTTCTTTATAACGCCAGGAGAATACGGCAACTATTTTTAGATTACAAAGAAGCATGGATCTTGAGTTTTGAGCGCCACATCTTACGTCCCTCTTACTTCTAGAAGGATGAAATACGCCGGCGTAAAAAAGACCGAGAGGCTGCATGCTAGAGATCTTTGGCGCAACGTTCGCCGATTCCACTTTAGCTGCGTCAGCTAAATCTAAATTAATCTGTAGGGGTTTTTAAAGGTTGCAACATCGCTCGTACTTTACCAATATATGATTGGTTGATCTATCTTAAAGTGAAGGTTCAGTGTCAGCAGATATGGTTAAGATTATGAAATACGGTTTGATATTGCCAATATGTAACATATGATGTCGATAAAATGTATTGTTAATGAATTTGTTCTTTCTCTCCATATATATTTACTCTCCAGTATTTTGTGCTAGCTATTTGCATACCGAAACGATGGTGTGACTACATTAGCCATTGGACTGGACGAAACCTGATGTCGCTGAACGCTACTGCCAAAAAGACCGAAATTTATCGACACAGTTACAGTAGAGTCCCACCTTTAAGAAACTCGTTTCACAAAAACAGCCTGATTGTTTTATGTTAGGATATTTTTCTTCAAAACAGGGTGTGCATACCATATTGCGTTCTCTTTTTCTTGAGGAAATTCAAGAAAAACTTTGAAAAATTTAAATCATTACAAACGGGGATAACTCTTTTGAGATATAAAAGATGCAATAATTGGAAAATAAGAGTTACTCTTGCTAAAAAGTATATTCATTGTTTGTTGCTGTTTTCGCGTAATGTCTAAACTTCTATCGCATTTTGTGTACAATTGGTCTCCAAGATATCATAAAGTTGCACGGAAGGGGAACGGAAGGGTCATTAAGTTTCACAGAGGGGTCATAAAGTTTTACAAAGGGGTGATCAGCGCCCTAAAGTATCCCACAGGGTCACAATGCTATTCAATGGTTCCCATGGATACCCATGTTTTATGAAAAATGGCGCTAAGAGAAGAAACAAAGATGGCCACTGCGAGCTGATGGTTTCGGGAGTCTGCTGCGAAGAGAATGGATCCAAGAAGTTTTTCTGGATTCCAAAGTCCATCAATGGTATGTTTAACCAGTGTTAGCTTTATAAATTTGCCATAGGATGGCAGATTGACTGTATTTTCATTCACATTGCAAGAAAGAATGAATGTTATTGGGGAACTTAAACTTAACTAAACTTAGGGGCCATCGACTTTCGATTTTCGTATTTTTTAACGGCAATTGGCCGTTATGGGGGGAGGGGGTCTTACCCTTAGGCCGTTAAGAAAATAAAAAATCGTACGATAATCTCCGTAAGAGAATTTTTTTAAAAGTGTAGGTGGGATCTTTACAAATAACATATAGAGTGTAGAATAGAACAGTTTTACTATGCCTCCCGATATGGCGTATTTTCGGTTGAAGTCCAGCATGTTCCACAAGACATTTGTTTGCTGCTCCCCAAGTCTTACTTAGGCCAAAGATTTTAGGCCGATCGGAGGCCCGTTTGGTAGAAGGCCGTTAACGGGGAGGGGGGAGGGGGTTCCGATCTTAACGGCCAAGTGCCGTTAAAAAATATGAAAATCGAAAGTCGATGGCCCCTTAAAGGAAGGCCCTCCTCGTGTATCGACGAGTCAGGAGGCCACAGTAAAAAAAATCTGCACGAAAGAAACTGTGGATTAAGAGCCTCACATCCAGGCTAACCTTTCACTGTCAAGCACCTTAGAAACCACTCCAGACCGTATACCTAGGAGTCATTTCACCCTGTTAATTATAAGTAGCCAAATCTGCGTTCTTTTGAACTTTTGTTTGCTCCCAAAAACAAAAAACAAAAACAATCCTCGTGGAAAACCCTGCTGAAAGGCAAATTTTATAATGTGCTAGAAAACACTTGACAAACAAGAATATGTCTAATTAATGGTTTCAATGAGTTAAAAAAAACCTGTGCATGGAACCCAGCTGTTCATCTTTTGGCTAAGACCAAGATAATATAATATTTAGAAATGAATAATATATTCTATACTGAGGTGCTTTTCTTTTAAAAATGCTAAAAATCCAGTTTCATGTCAGCAGGAATATTTGGAAGGCCACCATGCAGGTAAAAAAAGTCAAAATTATGCAGTACAATGCCAATATGTATTTCAAGTCTTCAGCATGGAAAAGAAACTTTTTGTGTCCTGGTGGGAAGATTTGGTAAAATAGAAATAAATATAAATTTGGCACTAACTTGAAGAGGTTTATGATTTCCTAGATGTTAAATATATACTTATGATGTTTGTTGCTGATGAAATATTCAGAAATATTTATTACACTTAATGTTTTTAAGGAAATGAATTATTATTCTGTAGAGTAGCATTTTGATATTTATAGCAAGAATTCTTCAAGGATTCTTCAGGAAAACCTTGACTAGGCATAAAGGCTAGGTTTTGAAGCAACTTTTTAAAGATATTGATCTAATTTTTCATTCAAGGATAAAGATGAATTGATATCCATTGATGCGAGAATCAATAAAGATGGATTGAAAACAAATGTTTCCGTGGAACAGAAATTAAGACATATTTGGAGATGTCTTCTGCGCTCTGAAGACATGGGCAAAATGCTTGTAGATGAGATTGCCAAGATGCGCAACCAACACAGTGAAGAAATGGATGAGATTGGCAAAAATATGGCTCATGTTCGGAACATCTCTGAAGGCAGAGATAAAGCAATGGCTCAAATGAAGAATGAAAATACTAAATTGAAGACACAAATCAGTGACATGGAACTGAAGCTAGCAAAAGTTGATTTGGGGTTTGCAGACAGAATAAAGAATGTCTTGACTGTTGAGGGAATGACTGACTCAGAAGAAAATGACACTGAAAAGCAAATCAAAGAGTTGATTTCTAAATTGAAGAACTACCAGACTGAGCTGAAGAAAGTCCAAGAAGACAATCTACTGCTTCAAAAGACAAATTTAAACTTGACAAATTCCAGTAAACTTAAAGAAATAAAAGAGAAGGATCAGGAAAATGAAATCAGACAACTAAAAGAAGAGTTATTTATGAAAGCTGGAGAGAAGGAAAAGAACCACGGAATTGAGTTACAATCTTTGAAAGACTCCAAAAATAAATGGGAAAGAGATTTTGCAGAAAGTGACAAGAAATCAAGAGAGCTGCAAGAAGTTGTGAATCAACTCAAAAAACAAATTGATGTTGAAAGAATCAATCATCAACATGAGGTGCAAGAAATCACAAAAACTTTTGAGGGTATGTTTGATAGATATCTATAATAGAGACGGTTCTTCCTTCTCCTTTGCTGATAAGATACCAGCAAGCAAGTTGGTACTAAAGGAGGGGTTACTCAGTATTTTGCATGGATAGCATCGGACTGATAGAGGGATAGTATCAGATATTTCAGGGTTTTTCACTTTCATAGAGGGATAACTTGCAGTAAGACACATGGATGAATTTGTTAGCTTGGGGAATGTCTTTAAAAATTTTTAATCCTTGTATCGCATTGTTCATTGAATCCCCACTGAACAATCCCTAGACCACTGCACAGATGCCACCCAGGGTGACACGGTCATCAACGACACACCTCAAACTCGACAACCCTCCACCCATAGCTAAAGAAGCTGTTATGTAACTGTACATTTTTTCTCTTCATTTACAGGTGAACTATTAAAGGCTGTGGAGATGCATGAAAATGACAGACAAATTGCGAACAGAAAATTATTGGACAACAGCAAATTGGAAGTCGATTATAGAATGCTTCAACTGCAAGTTTCAAAATTTGAAGAAGAACACAAGAGACTACAGGAATTGGTAAGTACATTTTTTCTGTACCAAATGACCCGGAAGAAGTGAAAATTCTTGAAAATCAGCACAATATGATATTATTACTGATTATGAGACTGTCTTTTTGGGCATTATACCAAGAACTAAAATAATCTTGGACATATTTCAAAGTCTTGAAATGGCTTTGAATATATGGGAATTCATGCTTTTACAAACTATCAGTTTTGAAGCTTACCTCGAAACAACAAGGAATTGAGATAAGTTAAATTTTCAGCCCCTTGCCCCCTTGCCTCCTCCCACAATTACCACTCAAATTAGCTTCCTTCGTCGTTGACAAAGCTCCTTTATAGCTTTACATATAAGACATGAAAGTTCACCTGAAATTTCAATGAATAGTTCTTTTGTTAGAAATTCAAAATTTTTTGTATTATATACTATTGCTCAAAACTTGTTTTCCTTGCCATAGTTTCATCATCTCTTCCCTGAAGTAAGAGATTGTCAGTGTGCAATTATCAGACATGATATTACTGAGAAAGAAACAGCTGTATCATATTTCTTTGAATTCTTTGTACATTCCTTCAACTTTGCAGAATAAAATTTCAGGTAAAATATTATCTGTATTCGTCTCCAAATTACTTATCTCACCCTTAAATTTTAGGTGAGAGCAACTGAGGAGGAGAAGACTGAATTAAAAGGTGATATAACAGAGCTGCGTAGCATCAGTGAACAATCTGCAGCAGAGATCGTCAGTGCTAAAGAGCAAGCAGGGAAAGATATTGCTAACATGAAGGTATGTGTTTTGTTACTTGCTATTTTGAGGAGGCTTTGAAGGAGTCCATCATACTGCTAAAAACTGTGACAAAATTTCCATGAAACTGCTGCCGCAAACTGTGCAGTTGGTTAGCATTTTTCACCACTTTTACTCTTTTTCTGTTTAGTAAATAAAGTGTGTTATTTGAAGGATCTACGGTTTACTTGCATAAATTATGGCGTCGGGAACCCTACTCATTTCGTTTAAAATATTGGCAGAGAGCTGTCTCATTTGGTTTGTTCCAGGCTTTGTTTAAATGAAAATAGAAAAAACATGGAAACGGTATTGAATTTTATCTTTTCTTTTCATTCAAAACCGTTCTCGTATCATGTTTGTACTTTTTAGGAATCATTTGCGAGAGAGAAAGACGAAATTGAGATCAGGTATGGAATTTGTTTGCTACTGAATTTTGCTGCGCTAGATAATTCATGAATTAGAATACTATTGTAGTGCCAAATTGTAATACAAGGCTAGTTTTCACAATGCTAGGTTTTTGTCTGTTAGCCTGTTAACCACGGCCTGGTTTACAGGCGAATTTTTGATTGCTTGTCAATCCGTCCGTCCGTCCATCCGTCCGTCCGTCCGTCCGTCTGTCTGTCTGTCTGTTTGTTTGTTTCTACTTACCATCCAAAGGTAATTTAAGGAGCTTTTTGGTTTGTTTGTTTGTTTGTTTGTTTGTTTGGTAGTCCGTCCGTCTGTTTCTTTTTGTATGTTTGTTTCTACCTTCCATTCTAAAGCAGTTTTCAAAAACACTGAGAAACTAAGCTTATCGAAGCAATGTCTTGATCCTTCACAATTCACGATCCTTTTAGCCAGGAATTCTAGAGGCTCTCTCACACAAGGTAGCAGATTTATGCTGATGGTTTGTGCCAACAACAATGCTTCTATTTTCCTGATTTAGATATGTCCTGAGCATCGAAGAGCTATCAAAACAAAACAAGTTATTGATTAAACAGTTGAAAGAGAAAGATGATAAAGTTAATGAGAATGCAAGGCATATGAAAGATCTTCAAATGAAAATCGATGAGCTTGAATCCAAACTCGTTGTTAAAGAAGAAGAGAAAGGAAAAGAGTTTGAAAATGCAATGGAAAAGGTATCTGAATCTTTATTACCTTGTTTTGGTTCATTCTTTGTCAGTCATTCGAGTTTTATCAACAGCAAACATCAGCCCAAATCTTCACGTGCAGAAAAATATTTCGAAAACATGCCAAACCTTTGAATTCAGAAGTCCTGTCTTCAACATATGATTCAGTACTAATCTTCAAACAAACTTTGCTTCGATATCTAGGTTAGTTTTCTCTTCGCTTGCAAATCAATTAGGTATGTTTAAATATCTTTGCATCCACTTTACTTGATTTTAGGAATGTGCACTCTAATTATCTAGGACTGATTGTGGAATTCAATTTTTTTGATCGTCATCAGTTGCGACCCATAGAAGAACAAACGCATTGACATTATTTTTCTTGTTACAGGAATTAAAACTTCAGACTTTGCAAAACCAGTTAAACGATTTATTAGCACAAAAAGTTGGCTATGAGAGTATTGTAGTATCACAAGAGAAACAATCCGAAGATCACAAGAAAAAGGTTTGTTTATATAATTTACGGGGGGGGGGGGGGGTTTACAGGCAGCAGACTGGTTTGGGGGAGTTTTCCTGCTTGAAGTGCCCTTTATGTTGGTTGGTGATCAGCTCTAGGCAGACTGCTTGATCAACAGTTGCGATGCTGACTCTACCTAGACTTATGACGATGAGTCTCTTGTTTCCCTGTGCTCTTTGACTTGGTGATGGCGCTTCACTCAACAGAGACTCGTGATATTACTTTGCAAAAACCTTGGCCCTATTTAGGCCCAAACTTCGCGATTCCTACAGTACCAATATGAATATGAATATGAATATGAATAAGCTTATTTAAAGTTGGTCTATTTACATATAGTAATATAATTACTAATTTAAACCAACTATTTACAAAAAATACAGCTTTTAACAGAAAATATACAAATTTACAATTCTGGCCATTTACTACAAATCCGAGAAAAAACTTTTATTGAGCTTCACACAAACTGGAGACAAGTCATTATTTGAAATTTTAATTTGCAGATTTCAGATATAACGAAGAGATATGATGACCTGGAGTCGCTCTTCAAGATGACAGAAGAACATAAACTAGGTTTGTGTCATTTTTCTTTTAAACAATCCACTACCCATTAAATGAGTTGAAATCCCCCTGGAAACAGGCATGAAGCTAGAGGATGTTATTGCCAAAGAGTCTGAGCCAGTACTGAAAGTTTCTTGAAATCATTATTTTGTTGGGCACTCAGAGCTCTCTCACAAGATTCTTACTAGTGTCACAACAATCTTTAAGTTTACTACCTTTGCAATCTCCAATATTTCGAAACAAATTCTTTGGAGCCTTTCCAATGTTAAGGCATTATCAATTACCTTCCAAGTAATCTGATACAGGAAACGAGTGAAAATAAAGTAAAAGTTTGCTACGGATTTCCTTTACTAAAACAAGTAATTTAGTTTCTTAAGCTATGTTTTCCCTGTACTGGAATTACTTAATTTTGTGGCGATATGCAAGTTAGGTTTCTTATGGGCAGTTTCTTAAAAGAATACATGTATTGATATCTATGTGAACAATATGTCTTCAGAGATTTTATGAAATTCTTCTTTTCAATTCTAGATTTAGGCAAGAAGCTCATCAATGCAACTGGAGAATTAGCTTCATCACAAGAATATATCAATCAATTGAAAGATGAAATTAAATCATTAACATCTCAGATAACAAGACATCAAGATCTTTCCATCAATGAACAAGTATGTAGAGCCTTTTCACTTCTTTTCTTGTTCTTTGCGACATTTCCTTAACTCCTTTTTGAATTTATTTATATGAACTCCTTAGTTGGGTCTACAATATCACTGCAAATTTTTTTCTGAACTGAAAGAGAATCTTGGAAGAAACCCAAAGACATACCATGCAACTGAGGCTGGATTGCGAAAAAATTTATCAAGAATTTTTCCAGCTCTTCTTTTGTTCTCCAGCAACGTTAAAATTGCATGCATTTTCAAACAAGGGTTCTAGCGCTGTTTCAGTTTTTCTGCATAATAAAAAGGGTTGAATTTAATGTAAACATATAAAACTAGCCCAAGCCACTTGTGGTAAAATTCTAGCCTACCAGATATCAGTATTTCCTGCTGACGTAGATCAGTTGCCCAAATATGGTGCGACACGTGTTACGACCTATTGTCTTGGTAAGGTTGATTTTATCCAAGGCTTACATGTGATAAGATTCCCTTTAACGGGGGTCGTTTTTATGTAAGACAGTACTGTCAACCCTCTTATATACAGAGAAAATTTGAATCTGTCTGTAGAAGCCTTCCTCTCAAACATAGCTTGATTTCAAACATTGCTTCCTTTCATTTCCTTTCAAACTTTACTTTGACACATCTAAACACTTTTCTGACTTACCCGTTATGATTTGATGATCAACGTTTATCTTTTTAGGAAAAGTTTCAAGCCATGGTGAATAGATTAAAAGAAGAAATTGAGATTGAGAGAGGGAAAAGAAAGGAAGAACAGAAGAAATTCGATGATTTGAATCGATCTGCTCATGATGAAAACAATGAACTGAAAAATACTGTCAATGATGTTAGATTGGTAAGAAATACTTATTATCTGTCACAAATCAGATATCACGTGAAATTTCCGCGATTTGAAATAGTTGAAGAGTTTTGAACGAGTAATTCTGCGTTTTCGCAAATCTCACATAACGTGAGTTGAAACCTCCCCAGTAAATGATCGCTGTGAAAATATTTGATTTAGAACGATGCCAAAAATATTATTGAGGAATGAATCTTATCCTTGCTTGCCATTAAGATGGGAAGATTAACTTTCTTGGAATGAGTTGCAAATAGCGAAGTGGAGAATAGACCATTGCTTTATTCTGAAATAGATCTTAAATGGAATGATATGTCGTTAAATTCGTATAATTTTCGAATTTGCACAATAAGGATATATGCTCTAACGCCACTCAATGGAACCTCTGGTATAAAGATTTATGAAAATGTTGCTTGGTGCAGGTTTTTTTGTAGAATGATTTAGGTCTTTTGAGGGATCCCACAAAAGGATGCTGATCTGCCTGTGTAATAAACTTTTGTGGCTGAATATTTTTTTCATATATATTCATTTGAAATTTACAATATACTAAGTAACGAACAAATTACGTTATAAGACGATAGTACTAATACCAATACAAATGATACAGATGCTAACACAAATACAAGAAAATAATCTAGCAGGACCTACACGAAGAAAAAAGAAAGAACCGCTCCAGTTACCACTTCACACAACGAACCGTCAGAGAACCCATGAATGAATTTGGATCGTCTTAAACAAGGGGTCTGTAGAACTGAGAATTAGTCTGCAAGGGCTGATGTCCCTGGAAAATGGGTGCTTACAAACGAGGGTCCACTGAACAGAGGATCCGCTATGGCTGAATATTCTTCCTCTTTTCTCTTGTTCGTTGTAAAATGAACTCATTACAAGTCTCTGTCTTGCCTCTTGCCTACACGATACATGAAAGGTGAACGCAAAGAAGTAGAGCATTGGAGAGAAGAGAGAATTCCACGTCTGGTCTTGAAAAGAGAGAAGAGAAAATTGTAGCGAGTTCATTCTTAAAGGAGCAGAATTACTTGGAGGAACTCGGCTGATTTTTGTTTTTTTAGGATTCAAAGGATTTAGCTGACAAATTACGAAGATCTTTGCAGATGGAATTAGAACTAAAAACTCAGCTTGATTTGGAAAGCAGATTAAGAGCAGATCTTGAGGACAAAATAAGCGACCAAGAGGAAGAGATAGAAAGATGTCGATTGAAAAATATTGAACTCACACAAACCTTGAAAGCAGCAAGAGAAATCAATTCTAACTATGAAAAGGTATTTTGTCATTATCTCTGATAGAACGTAAATCTTGTCTCAAATTTGATGTCACGTGAAAAAGCTTGCGAAAAATACAGTTGAAGAGTTTTGCATGAGTAATTTTGCGTTATTGGAAATTTCTCCTGACATCTGAGTTTTTTTATTCAATGAAAACAATTGAAATAAACAAAGAACCAGATTTATAAACTGTCAGTAGTGTTTTGAAATGATTTGCAAATCCAATTTTCATATAATCTTCTAAATGATATGGCCTGATTGATTACCTGATAGATTGATTGATTGATTGATTGATTGATTGATTGGTTGGTGGATTGATTAATTGATTGTTGATAGTTTTCTCTTTTCCAGGAATCAGATTTAAAAGCTCAAATGCTGAATGAGTCGGAAAATGTTTTGAATCAAAGAGAAATGGACATGACGAGTTTGAAGGAATTGATCAATCAACTCAAATTGCAACTGAATAAGTCTGAAAATGAAGTAAATATCAAATTGATCTATATGGAAATCACAAAATTTCAATTTCAGCTCAATTTCATCTCAAATTTATCGCAGTGGTGTAATCCTTTGACTTTGCAGCCAGAACCCGGAGGGGGTAACTTCAATAGGCGGGTGACGGGGGTGTGCCATTTGACGTCTGAAATCGCACCCTAAAATTTATAAATTTTCGCGAAAACGATACCCCGAAATTTACAGGCCATTGAAAATGTATACCCTAAAATTGTGTCAGCCAACCAAAATTTTAACTAAGTAAGTGAAATTTGATCACAATCAATACCCTGAAGAGTTATTTTCCTAAAATGACACCCCAAAATTTATGACTACTTGTGATTTGACCAAAAATGATACCCCAAAATCTATTTTCTGCTCGCAAAAAGGCAACCCAAAAAATGGCACATCCCGTACCTGCATATATGGTAGTTACCCCCCCCCCCCGGGAGCCAGAACAGTCAAGCGGAGTGGGTTCGATACCCGGTAGGGCCCCACCACTTGAGCGTCATGACAAGGGGTCGTGGACTTGATTAGCGCGTCGCTTCTTCTGCGATCCCAGCGCTTGGCAGTAAAAACATGAGTCGTTTTTGTAGCGATATCAGTTCAGGTAAAAATTCAAAAATTCGAAAACATTTCTGAGATATTGTTCGATTCAGATAGTTTTCGAATAGGTGATAGTTCTATTCAGCTTTACTACGATAATGTGAGCCATAACCATATTTCATATCCTTGTTCGAATTCAAGAAATGTTCAGTTATATTCAAGTTCTGTTTTTTTTCAGAACAATGATTACAAATATGAGATGGGAATAATGAAAGAAAGAATGAAGCAACAAGACTATCAGATTGATAATTACAAGAAATTGCAAAAAGATTTGCACATCAAAATTGATGAAAATGAAATTCTGAAAGAGCAGCTGCAACAACAAAGTGAAAGCAGGTAATTTTGTCTTTTTGTTTCTTATAGTTCCTGAAGATGAAAGATCTTTCTTGCCCTGGTCTAAACCATGGCTCATGACCTTCCTCCATATCTAACTAAAAGTTTGATATATTGTAAAGTCAATTTTCACTTGAAACTAGTTGAAATTGAGGCACAAAACGTCCCAGGAGAGTCTTCTGTATTTTAAGGCTTACAGCTTTAAATAAGGACCTACCACAGCCTAGATGATCAAAGTTATGGCTCTGCCTCATGCTTCTATTTTACTGTTGAAATATGAATTTACTTCGCAGCTGAGTATTAAAATGGATAAGATCAATTTTCACATTTTTGATTCAGAGTGTACAAAGTACTTTGTAGTGTTTATATGGTATAGAAGGCAAATTTCATGTCTGGTATCGTCCATTTCTTACATGTCATACGTCAGAGGATGTCTTACCTTTTGTTTCTGCAATGCATGCATTTGTTGGGCATATTCAGATATGTATTCCTAAAAAATTCGAGTTAGGCTTCTTGTTTTGATCACTTGATAATGATATTGCCTACCGGGTGACCCAAAAAAAACTTAACGAGCTAGATGGCCTATATCTCCTTGACAGCAAATTTTATGAAGAGAAACAAGGTGTCAGCATGTAGCTGAAAGGCTCTGCTATCTTTCGAGATGTTGAGTTTAAGATATGCCTACTGTCCGAAATAACAGTTTCAAAAATATGCAAAAAAAATCATTCATTTCTTGGACCATTCCCTCGCTTTCCTATCCATTTTTTGGAAAGTGTGACAAAACCAGAATTCAAACTTTGCTTTTGAGCATGAAATTTGAATGAGGAATTCAGATCACTCATTTTGCAGACAAAAATTTTCCCCAGATGACTTCTAAAGCATCGCTATGTCGAGTTTTCACAGAATGTTAAATGGAAAATGATGGTGATTATTTCACTCAAAATGGGGAATCTTGGATTCAAAATTTTCATTGAATCTGGTTTTTCGGATGGTAATCATTGCTCAAAATGACCATGCAGCGTCTCAAAAGATAGCTAAGCCTTTCAACTAAACTATGATGGAAAGCACTTGGCAATAGCTTTTGATTTCAGGGAGCCAGTTATGATCTAGCTCGTGAAGTTTTTTTTTGGGTCACCCGGTAGATAAAAATTTTATTGCAGAAATTAGTATTAAATTGGATACGATTAATTTTCACATGTTGAATCACAGAGAACAATGTACTTTATGGAGTCTATGGGATATAAAGCAAATGGCCTGTCTGATGCCGTCCATGTGTTACAGATCATACGTCAGAGGATGCTTTTATCTTTAGTTTCTGCAATGTATTTGTATTTGCTGGACTCAGTAAGATTTGCATCCCTAAAAGATTCAAGTCAGTGTTCTTGTTCTTATCCTTTGATAATTTCCAACTTTCATTTTTTCCCAGAAAACTTCAATCAGATGCGATCGTTGAATTTCAAAAACAGTTAATGCTGCTTGAAAACCGGACAGCAGATTATGAAATGGAGAACGAAAACCTTTCGACGCTGGTCGAAGAAAAAGATGAGTTATTATATCAGCTAAAACAAAAACACAAGACAGTGAAAAAAGAGGTAATATCATTATTCGAATTATTTTCAGTCACTTTTGAGTTTTTGGTCACGGAGTTTACAATTGTGATGGGTATGGGGTAAAAGAATGTTTGTAAATTTTAGATGAATATATATTTATATAAAAGAGTGTTTGCGGCGAGCCCCCATCTTGATTTTATTCATCTATTATGGATAGATTTTTATTCGTCTATCATGGATAGATTCTATTCATATATCCTGGCTGGATTTTCATTAATAAACTAGTTTGCAGGTACATTTTGAAAA
This sequence comes from Aurelia sp. 3 sensu Dawson et al. (2005), assembly GCA_964020215.1. NCBI lineage: Eukaryota > Metazoa > Cnidaria > Scyphozoa > Semaeostomeae > Ulmaridae > Aurelia > Aurelia sp. 3 sensu Dawson et al. (2005). The sequence goes on from OZ026584.1 coordinate 686,849, forward strand.
TGGTGAAAAGTCTTACGATGGCAAACTATGAGCTAGTGTTCAGACGATACCGACACAATTTGAAAACGATAGAAAATTCAACGATATTTAATTTTGTGGAATCTCTTCAAGAATTTGATGCCAAAGGAAAACCTTAAGAACCTCATTTTAAAAGAATTGGAAAATGGCTCGTAGTCATCAAATTCTAGTGCTTTCACGTTATTGTTTTGAAAGTGTGCCTGTTCGGGCTACGTTTTCAAAATCTACCGTTTTCAAATCTGCCGGCAAAAAATGTGCCGTTTTCGTGTGAACGAGAGGGGGGCCTATCTGTCACATTTTGCACCGTTTTCAAAATGTGCCAGCATCGTGTGAATGCAGTGTTAGACATTAGAATATTGATCTCTTTGCAGCATGGCCAATCCGGCGACAGGGCAAAAGCATTGGACATCCGAGTGAACGAGCTTACAAAAGAAAATGAAGTTTTGAAAATGGAATTATTGTCGACAAATGAAATATTGGATGAAGTCAGAAGGAAACATGAGGAACAAACCATTTCAAATGAAAATAAAATCCAAATTCTTGGGTAAGTAAGAGGAGTTATCTCTCTTTTTATTTCTTTTCTAAAGTAGCTAATAAGGATTGAATATGGAATAAAGGAGAGGCTAGAGAAATTTATAAAACGTCTGAGAAAATCAGTTGAAGTGGACTCAGAATAGCCAACAGACCTTTAACCTACTTTACGAAAAGGTCTGGATCGAGCGAAATTTTTAAAAAATCTAAATAAAATGTTTGAATGAATGCCGTTAGGGCTTCATTCGCTGTTGAGTGCATTTGGAAAGGTTTTTGTGGTACTGCAACATTGAGTAGGGGGGGGGAGGGTGGAAAACAGGAGCAAAAACTGAAAATCTGGGGGTGGCTCAACAATTTTGCAAGTGATTGTAGGTTCCAAATCTTTAGATCCGTGTAAAAAGGTGGGTGTAAAATTCAATGACCTATTTCTTTTAACTGAATGACTTGAAAGAAACTTCAGCCACTTTTGTATGATTCTACCGTTTGACTTTTCAGAAATCTTGAATATTTGTCAAAATTACAGCCTACTTTATATTTCAGCTCATTTTATGATATGACGTCATCAAATTTTTGAAATACAAACCAGAAGAGTGAAAGGAGTTTTGCTTGATACCATATTGTAGGCATCCACGAACTATGGTTCTCTTGAAAATCATTTGATCGTTCGTCAACAGGTTTAGAAATTACGATAGTTTTAAGTTTTTGTCGAAAATATTCTTGAAGTTTTAAGAACAGAAGAAAAACACTGTAATTCTGAAAATATTGAAGATTTCAGGAAAGTCCAACTGCAGATTTACCGTAAAATAGTTAAAGTCTCCTTGAAGCTGTTCAGTTCAGAGAAATAGATCATAGAAAACAACATCTACCTTTTTAAAGATTTGGAACCTATGCGTATTGAGCTAAAATTCTCTCCGTAGTAAAGTTAAAGTAACTCATAGTCTATTTTGCAGTGATCGCTATGTGAGAGAAAGGCATGCCTTCGAAACACTGACGTCACAGCTGAGAAACAACCTCGAAATATCTCAAGAGAAACTTCAGAAAGAGGCTGACTGGAAAAATTCCACAGAGAACAACTTCAAGCAACTGAAAAAGGAAAAAGCTGAGTTGATATCACAGTAAGTTATCTAAATTTGTAAGTAATCAAAAACGAAAAATTGAGAAGTTTTTTGCTGAAGGTTTACAGAAACCTTTTAGCTTCAAATGGAGATATCCCAAAAGCTTCAACCAATGCTGGAGTTTTAGAGAGAAATATTGCGAGATCCTGAGATAAATACAGAGCAATGAGTGGGAACCTGGTTGAACAGTTTGCCTTCAGAGGCTTGAGCTTAATAGTTTCAAGATTCACAGAGCAACTCTTGGTAAACTTAAGAGATAGAGAAAGTGATTCACACTTTGCTCCATATCAGATTGGATTAAGAATTTTGTTTGAATACTAATATATTTCCTTTTTGTAGAGTTGCATTATTGCAAGAAAACATCTCAAGCCAAGTTCTAGATCAACGTAGAATAAAGCTTAGGATTGAACATTTAGAAAAGGAAAATGCAGATCTTCGAGATTCGATTGGGAAGCTGAAAAGTGAGAAGTTAAAGCTTGAGAAAATCAATCGTGAACTCGAGAACCAAATAACCTATGATCCAGTAAGTTTGTTTTGATGATTCTTTGCTTGGGGTAGGGAGGGAGAGGCTCTACTCGAGGGGGGCATTATAAGTACAGGTAGTATGAGGCTGCGCCGTAGTTTACCAATCGGAAAATGACTTCATGAGCAATCTATCTTTTGTTGTTTTTACTTTTCTAAAGTGGACAAATCATCCCTTGTGTAGTTTTGATGAGGGATTTTGCAAATGCAAGGGGTTTCGAAAATATTCAACGTTTTCTTCATTGATTTAAACGTTACTTACGGCTCCTTCACGAAAAGCTTACCTAGACTATGAACTTTGTAGACGCTCTGAACGAGGCACCAATGCCCATAAGTTTGGAAAATTGGGAGTACCGTACGCATAACCGTTGGATGCTCATAAAAAGTACACCCATAAATCTGTTGATGCCCTGAAAATTACACCTGACGACCCACTTGGGAAATTTGATGAATACTTACAAAACTGCAAGATCACAAACAGTTAAAGATTTTTACTCGCCTGGTATCTGAAGAACTAAGTAATTAATCTTACTATCAAGCATGAGAAAAACGGAAAAGATACACAGAAAAGATCTAATTTTTGGGACTAGTTATATCAACTGAACTAAATTATATAACTGAATTGAATATCAAGTACAACTATTTCATATTTAGTATGAAAGAAATGCATCCACAAACCAAATTGCAAGGAGAGATTTGGAGCAACGAGGTAAGCAGAATAACCAACAATTTATGAACGGTGATATTGGATTTTTACAAACAACTAAAAAACAAAATAGCTTTATTAGTAATAGACCTTCGTATAGAAGATAGCCTATTTATTTATAAACACCCGTTGCTAACCAATAGGCTTTGCGCACCGTGTATGAGAATCACCTATTAGGATTAAGAAGGACACGAAGAATAGACTACTGTCCTGTCCTTTGGGAGTCTTTGGCTATCCATTCTCTATACACATTGCAACTGGACCCTTCACTCGTTATGGAAGGAGTAATTCAACAGCAAACACCAGCAGGCTTTGCAGATTTTCAGATTATATCAAAGTCCTTTCGCAGTACATTATGGGACAGTGAAGGTGAAGTTGCGGTTTGAGTGATGAGCGCTGAGATCGTGGATGTAGCTAAGTGCTGATCGAGTCTGTGACCCCTTTTGTCATGACGCTAAAGTTGTGGGGTCCTACCGGGTATCGAACCCATTCCGCCTGAATGTTGTAGCTGCAAAGTCAGAGGATGAAACCACTGCGCCACAATACCTGCAGGAACAGTGATAGTAAGAGCGCGCAAAGGCTCTTGGTTAGCAGATGGTCTTTTAAGCAAGTTTCTGATCAGTGAAATTTTCCGAGCGGGTAGAATTTTACATTATCAAAAGTCGTTCAACCCTTACTTTCTATTCTTATCGAGCGATATTTTCTTTTGCAAGTAAAAAATTTCTGCCTGCTCGGTAAGTTCAAAACTGACTGGACACTGGCCTGTAGTTCAATAATCAATTCTTTTTTAATTCTATAACAAATGTTCATTTTTATACGTTTTATATGAATAAGGAAGTGCTCCATGTCAATTTATATTGGTAGGGTTTCTGTGTTCTTTAAGTAATCAGACTCAAGGAGGCTGTTTTTGGCATCTGAAAATGTGGAGACAACGGCAGGCTATTTAGAAAATACCAGTTTCTTCAAGAAATAGGGAAATGATGGGATCTTTCATGATTTATAACAAACAGAATTACCAAAGAAATGCACGTTCATGATGATCTGAAGTCTCAAATATCCTCTGTTTAATCATGGCCACAAAAGATACAACTATCTTCTCTGCCAAATCTACTGTTTTCAGAAGATGCCTCAAAGATCGCATCCATTATTTTTATCATGAGGTGTGGAAATATTTTCGAATAAATGACTATGTATTTAGAACTTGGGATTGTCTTTTAAGATGGGTAGTTTTGTCTTATAAACAATGAATGAGGGCTTGAAGATATTAATCCTTTTTGAATTTCTTTGTTTTTGTTCTATTCCCTCTGGCCACTTAAGGTTGATAACCCCTATTAGAACCAAATTTTTTCCCTGGTGCCTTAGCAAAGAAACCAGGGTATCATTGAATTCCTAAGAAAAAGTTGTACTGAATGATGCATTGTAATGTCATATTTGCATAATTAATTTTGCATAAATTATGCATTCGCTCATATTTTGTTGTCAACTTTAACCAAGAGCTATGTGATATTAATGCGTTCATTAGTGGTATCCTTTGGCATACAGCATGGTAATAGATAGATCTAGGGCACTGAACCAAAAAATTTGAATATTTATGCTTATTTTATATTTTTTGGAAGTATTTAAGAAAATTATGCCTAGATATTAGTCACGCATGGGTGACTTTCATTTGATATGCCTGTCCTAAATGTTTGATTTTCAATCTTTTGGTTCAGTACCCTGGCATAACTAATAATCTGCCAAGGAAACAAATTCTACTGCAATGTCATGTATAAAACCAAAGTTATGGCTGTTTGAAAATTTATAGCAAGCAAAAAACAAGTTTTGAGATAGAAGCACTTTAAACTTCTTTCGAACAAAAATTGAGATACTTTCGCAGTTAAAGTACACCTCAACCATTGAAAGTTAAAATGCTCCACTTGAGTATGAATCTCCACCCTCTGCTTCCTTTTCTGCATCAAAAAATCCCTTTCTCTTGGCTCTGAGCCTTTTTCTTTGCTGTTTTGTAACAAGAGATTTCTTGACAGTTGCGTTCATTTGTCTTCTTCTAGTTCTGGATTCACAAATCAGTGCTGTATTTTTTCCTCCTTTGATGCCTAACTTATCAAGAACATTGACCACACCTTCTGCTCCTTCATTGTAGCATAAAACTGCAGCACAAACACCTAATTCTACAGTAGATCTTCCAGCATAAACTGACTTTGGACACTTTTCCCAAACTACATGATTGAATGCTTCATTAGCGTTTTGTGTCCTGCCATGGAGACATTTTGAAAGTAGGTCATCTTTGCTTAAATCTCTGAAAATTGGCTCTATCTCTTCTTTGATAACAGCTGGAAGACTGACCTTTGCCTTATATCTGTTTGTTTTGTTTATCTGATCAAGTTGCCACTTGCACCATGAATTCTCTGTTCTTGGACAAAATCTGTGGCGCACTTCTTCATTAACATTGCAGCAATGATACAAGACAGCCCCAACAGCTTTTTTCATACCATATAAATCACCTTTATTCTGCCTTATTGCCATCCCAAAATAATTTTGAAGAGTATTTATGGCAACATCTGTAAGTCTCCCTCTCCCTCCTATGCTTTTCCCATCACTGAGTGTTTTGCCTTTCAGTGTACTCCTAAGCTTTCGCAATCTGGTCCCTAAACGTTTCTGAATATGACCCACACATTCAAGCTTCTCAATCATAACATCAGGTCCATAGGGACAGCTCTCAACAACTTTACCAAAAGCCTCTGTGTCTCCATCCCCAATGTACTGTGTGAACTGAAGCTTGCTCCTTTCCACAGATCTTTTGAAGATTTCAACTGCACCAGCAGCTTCCATAGCCCCAGATGAGGCTCTATGGTTGATTTTGCAGCAATGACCTGCTTTCCACTCTTCATACTCATCTGTCCCTTTCTTACGTTGCCAAACTTCACAAGCTTTACAAAATTTGCTCATAACATGGAAGTCAACAACCTTTCCATTTGTTGAGGTAGCCACGACAACTCCATTTAATGAAGAATAGCCCCTTTTTTGCCATGTCCCATCAATGGCAACTGTAGCATCAACCACTGCATTTTGATCTGTACCAGCTCTAATGTTTTCACATTCTTTAAGCATGCTGTCTTCAGCAGCAGACTTGTAGGCACCAAGAAGTTTCTCATTGATTTTGTCATAATTCTTTCTTGTTATTGGTGGAGTTAAATTGGTACATTGACAAAATGTTTGCAGGGCATCAAGTCCCCTACCAATCTCCCTAAAGCCAATGATTCACCTGTAATTTATCTCAAATGCATTTCTGCCAGGTGTGCCTGGGTTTTCAATTTCCTCTGAGGTGAAGAATTCTTCTCTCCATTGACATGTGAAGCAGCTGATTTCAATGTTAACGGCAAGTCCAGCTTTCTTTGCATTATTAACTTTGATTTCAACATTTCCACTACAAACTGGGCACTTACAAATCTTTTCTAACGCATTCTTCATTAACTGAAAGTTCATAATGAAATTGAAATTACTTCCATCCTTTTGTCGATTTTCCATACAAATCTTTGGTCTTTTTGCTGGGGTCTCACCTTCATTGACAATAGGAACTTCTGTGGGCCTAGGCCTTGTTTGTTGACTTCTTGTACTCTCTGCTTCTGTTCTTGATGAGACATAATAGCTATCAACAAACTGGTTGCCTTTAAATACTTTCCTCATAGCCTTATGCTTTCCAGAGTGTTTTCGTTGATTTTTCTTGTTTCCCATGCCCAAGGGATCGATCAATAAGATGCGAAAAGTTTCGAGCAAACAGGAGATCAACAAGCAGAGAAGCAGCGAGGCGAGAGCACAAAGGGCTGTTTGAAAATGAGGGATTTTGAGGAAGAGAGGCTCTGTACATACCACAGGTGGTCTATAGCAAATTTTAATTCCATAGGCACTCCAGAGGTGGACGATGGGGGCAACTTACCCCTCTTGCAAGAACAGATTTTGTTGCTAGGGCGTTGCTAAGGAGTAAAGCATCGTACATGGGTGTGTTTTAGTTCATTTTTTGAGAAAGCGGAGCATCCTACGAATTTATTACCTCATAATTCGGATTCTGCAGACATTTTTTCATTGGATAACTTAAAATGAAAAAATTGATTTTTTGATGACCTAATAGGGGTTATCTACCTTAATGGAATTTATTGAACTTAAACAGTCGACCAAAAAGCAAATGGCAAATGGATTAACCTTTTTTATTGCCAAAAACTCGGTAATTTCAAAACAGGCCAATTTTTTGGAAAAAAGGTAAGGGGTTAGTTAACCTTACTTTTTGCCAATAAATCGGTATTTTGGAAAAAGGTCTATTTTTGGAAAAAGGTAAGGGGTTAACCTTACTTTTTGCCGAAAAATCGGTATTTTCGAAAAAGGCCTATTTTTGGAAAAAAGGTAAGGGGTTAACCTTACTTTTTGCCTAAAAATCGGTAATTTCTAAAAAGGGCTATTTTTGGAAAAAAGGTAAGGGGTTAACCTTACTTTTTGCCTAAAAATCGGTAATTTCGAAAAAGGGCTATTTTTGGAAAAAAGGTAAGGGGTTAACCTTACTTTTTGCCTAAAGATCGGTATTTTCGAAAAAGGCCTATTTTCGGAAAAAAGGTAAGGGGATAACCTTACTTTTTGCCGAAAATCGGTATTTTCGAAAAAGGACTATTTTTGAAAAAAGGTAAGGGGTTAACCTTACTTTTTGCCTAAAAATCGGTAATTTCTAAAAAGGGCTATTTTTGGAAAAAAGGTAAGGGGTTAACCTTACTTTTTGCCTAAAGATCGGTATTTTCGAAAAAGGCCTATTTTCGGAAAAAAGGTAAGGGGATAACCTTACTTTTTGCCGAAAATCGGTATTTTCGAAAAAGGACTATTTTTGAAAAAAGGTAAGGGGTTAACCTTACTTTTTGCCTAAAAATCGGTATTTTCGAAAAAGGCCTATTTTCTGGAAAAAAAGGTAAGGGGTTCGCCTTACTTTTTGTCGAAAATCGGTATTTTCGAAAAAGGCCTATTTTTGGAAAAGAGGTAAGGGGTTAACCTTACTTTTTGCCAAAATATCGGTATTTTCGAAAAAGGACTATTTTTGGAAAAAAGGTAAGGGGTTAACCTTACTTTTTGCCGAAAATCGGTATTTTCGAAAAAGGACTATTTTTGAAAAAAGGTAAGGGGTTAACCTTACTTTTTGCCTAAAAATCGGTATTTTCGAAAAAGGTCTATCTTTGGAAAAAAGGTAAGGGGTTAACCTTACTTTTGGCCTAAAAATCGGTAATTTCGAAAAAGGCCTTTTTTGGAAAAAGGTAAGGGGTTAACCTTACTTTTGGCCTAAAAATCGGTAATTTCGAAAAAGGGCTATTTTTGGAAAAAAGGTAAGGGGTTAACCTTACTTTTTGCTGAAAAATCGGTATTTTCGAAGGAGGCCTTTTTTGGAAAAAGGTAAGGGGTTAACCTTACTTTTGGCCTAAAAATCGGTATTTTCGAAAAAGGCCTATTTTTGGAAAAAAGGTAAGGGGTTAACCTTACTTTTTGTCGAAAATCGGTATTTTCGAAAAAGGCCTATTTTTGGAAAAAAGGTAAGGGGTTAACCTTACTTTTTGCCGAAAATCGGTATTTTCGAAAAAGGACTATTTTTGAAAAAAGGTAAGGGGTTAACCTTACTTTTTGCCTAAAAATCGGTATTTTCGAAAAAGGTCTATTTTTGGAAAAAAGGTAAGGGGTTAACCTTGCTTTTGGCCTAATAATCGGTAATTTCGAAAAAGGGCTATTTTTGGAAAAAAGGTAAGGGGTTAACCTTACTTTTTGCTGAAAAATCGGTATTTTCGAAAAAGGTAAGGGGTTAACCTTACTTTTGACCTAAAAATCGGTAATTTCGAAAAAGGGCTATTTTTGGAAAAAAGGTAAGGGGTTAACCTTACTTTTTGCTGAAAAATCGGTATTTTCGAAAAAGGACTATTTTTGAAAAAAGGTAAGGGGTTAACCTTACTTTTTGCCTAAAAATCGGTATTTTCGAAAAAGGTCTATCTTTGGAAAAAAGGTAAGGGGTTAACCTTACTTTTGGCCTAAAAATCGGTAATTTCGAAAAAGGGCTATTTTTGAAAAAAGGTAAGGGGTTAACCTTACTTTTTGCTGAAAAATCGGTATTTTCGAAAAAGGCCTATTTTTGGAAAAAAGGTAAGGGGTTAACCTTACTTTTTGCCGAAAAATCGGTATTTTCGAAAAAGGACTATTTTTGGAAAAAAGGTAAGGGGTTAACCTTACTTTTTGCCTAAAAATCGGTATTTTCGAAAAAGGTCTATTTTTGGAAAAAATGTAAGGGGTTAACCTTACTTTTGGCCTAATAATCGGTAATTTCGAAAAAGGGCTATTTTTGGAAAAAAGGTAAGGTGTTAACCTTACTTTTTGCTGAAAAATCAGTATTTTCGAAAAAGGCTTTTTTTGGAAAAAGGTAAGGGGTTAACCTTACTTTTTGCCGAAAATCGGTATTTTCGAAAAAGGACTATTTTTGAAAAAAGGTAAGGGGTTAACCTTACTTTTTGCCTAAAAATCGGTATTTTCGAAAAAGGTCTATTTTTGGAAAAAAGGTAAGGGGTTAACCTTGCTTTTGGCCTAATAATCGGTAATTTCGAAAAAGGGCTATTTTTGGAAAAAAGGTAAGGGGTTAACCTTACTTTTTGCTGAAAAATCGGTATTTTCGAAAAAGGCCTTTTTTCGAAAAAGGTAAGGGGTTAACCTTACTTTTGACCTAAAAATCGGTAATTTCGAAAAAGGGCTATTTTTGGAAAAAAGGTAAGGGGTTAACCTTACTTTTTGCTGAAAAATCGGTATTTTCGAAAAAGGACTATTTTTGAAAAAAGGTATGGGGTTAACCTTACTTTTTGCCTAAAAATCGGTATTTTCGAAAAAGGTCTATCTTTGGAAAAAAGGTAAGGGGTTAACCTTACTTTTTGCTGAAAAATCGGTATTTTCGAAAAAGGCCTTTTTTGGAAAAAGGTAAGGGGTTAACCTTACTTTTTGCCGAAAATCGGTATTTTCGAAAAAGGACTATTTTTGAAAAAAGGTAAGGGGTTAACCTTACTTTTTGTCGAAAATCGGTATTTTCGAAAAAGGCCTATTTTTGGAAAAAAGGTAAGGGGTTAACCTTACTTTTTGCCGAAAAATCGGTATTTTCGAAAAAGGACTATTTTTGGAAAAAAGGTAAGGGGTTAACCTTACTTTTTGCTGAAAAATCGGTATTTTCGAAAAAGGCCTTTTTTCGAAAAAGGTAAGGGGTTAACCTTACTTTTGACCTAAAAATCGGTAATTTCGAAAAAGGGCTATTTTTGGAAAAAAGGTAAGGGGTTAACCTTACTTTTTGCTGAAAAATCGGTATTTTCGAAAAAGGACTATTTTTGAAAAAAGGTATGGGGTTAACCTTACTTTTTGCCTAAAAATCGGTATTTTCGAAAAAGGTCTATCTTTGGAAAAAAGGTAAGGGGTTAACCTTACTTTTTGCTGAAAAATCGGTATTTTCGAAAAAGGCCTTTTTTGGAAAAAGGTAAGGGGTTAACCTTACTTTTTGCCGAAAATCGGTATTTTCGAAAAAGGACTATTTTTGAAAAAAGGTAAGGGGTTAACCTTACTTTTTGTCGAAAATCGGTATTTTCGAAAAAGGCCTATTTTTGGAAAAAAGGTAAGGGGTTAACCTTACTTTTTGCCGAAAAATCGGTATTTTCGAAAAAGGACTATTTTTGGAAAAAAGGTAAGGGGTTAACCTTACTTTTTGCCTAAAAATCGGTATTTTCGAAAAAGGTCTATTTTTGGAAAAAATGTAAGGGGTTAACCTTACTTTTGGCCTAATAATCGGTAATTTCGAAAAAGGGCTATTTTTGGAAAAAAGGTAAGGGGTTAACCTTACTTTTTGCTGAAAAATCGGTATTTTCGAAGAAGGCTTTTTTTGGAAAAAGGTAAGGGGTTAACCTTACTTTTGGCCTAAAAATCGGTAATTTCGAAAAAGGGCTATTTTTGGAAAAAAGGTAAGGGGTTAACCTTACTTTTTGCTGAAAAATCGGTATTTTCGAAAAAGGCCTTTCTTGGAAAAAGGTAAGGGGTTAACCTTACTTTTTGCCGAAAAACTATTTTTGAAAAAAGGTAAGGGGTTAACCTTACTTTTGGCCTAAAAATCGGTAATTTCGAAAAAGGCCTTTTTTGGAAAAAAGGTAGGGGTTAGCCTTACTTTTTGTCGAAAATCGGTATTTTCGAAAAAGGCCTATTTTTGAAGAAAAGGTAAGGGGTTAACCTTACTTTTTGCCTAAAAATCGGTATTTTCCAAAAAGGCCTATTTTTGGAAAAAAGGTAAGGGGTTAACCTTACTCTTTGCTGAAAAATCGGTATTTTCAAAAAAGGTATATTTTTGGAAAAAGGTAAGGGGTTAACCTTACTTTTTGCTGAAAAATCGGTATTTTCAAAAAAGGCCAATTTTTGGAAAAAGGTAAGGGGTTAACCTTACTTTTTGCCGAAAAATCGGTATTTTCGAAAATGGCCTATTTTTGGAAAAAAAGGTAAGGGGTTAACCTTACTTTTTGCTGAAAAATCGGTATTTTCAAAAAAGGCCAATTTTTGGAAAAAAGGTAAGGGGTTAAACTTACTTTTTGCTGAAAAATCGGTATTTTCGAAAAAGGCCTATTTTTGGGCAAAAAGGTAAGGGGTTAACCTTACTTTTTGCCTAAAAATCGGTATTTTCGAAAAAGGACTATTTTTGAAAAAAAGGTAAGGGGTTAACCTTACTTTTTGCCGAAAAATCGGTATTTTCGAAAAAGGACTATTTTTGGAAAAAAGGTAAGGGGTTAACCTTACTTTTTGCTGAAAAATCGGTATTTTCGAAAAAGGCCTATTTTTGGGCAAAAAGGTAAGGGGTTAACCTTACTTTTTGCCTAAAAATCGGTATTTTCGAAAAAGGTCTATTTTTGGAAAAAATGTAAGGGGTTAACCTTACTTTTGGCCTAATAATCGGTAATTTCGAAAAAGGGCTATTTTTGGAAAAAAGGTAAGGGGTTAACCTTACTTTTTGCTGAAAAATCGGTATTTTCGAAAAAGGCTTTTTTTGGAAAAAGGTAAGGGGTTAACCTTACTTTTGGCCTAAAAATCGGTAATTTCGAAAAAGGGCTATTTTTGGAAAAACGGTAAGGGGTTAACCTTACTTTTTAATGAAAATTAGGTATTTTCGAAAAAGGCCTTTCTTGGAAAAAGGTAAGGGGTTAACCTTACTTTTTGCCGAAAATCGGTATTTTCGAAAAAGGACTATTTTTGAAAAAAGGTAAGGGGTTAACCTTACTTTTGGCCTAAAAATCGGTAATTTCGAAAAAGGCCTTTTTTGGAAAAAAGGTAGGGGTTAGCCTTACTTTTTGTCGAAAATCGGTATTTTCGAAAAAGGCCTATTTTTGAAGAAAAGGTAAGGGGTTAACCTTACTTTTTGCCTAAAAATCGGTATTTTCCAAAAAGGCCTATTTTTGGAAAAAAGGTAAGGGGTTAACCTTACTCTTTGCTGAAAAATCGGTATTTTCAAAAAAGGTCTATTTTTGGAAAAAGGTAAGGGGTTAACCTTACTTTTTGCTGAAAAATCGGTATTTTCAAAAAAGGCCAATTTTTGGAAAAAGGTAAGGGGTTAACCTTACTTTTTGCCGAAAAATCGGTATTTTCGAAAATGGCCTATTTTTGGAAAAAAAGGTAAGGGGTTAACCTTACTTTTTGCTGAAAAATCGGTATTTTCAAAAAAGGCCAATTTTTGGAAAAAAGGTAAGGGGTTAAACTTACTTTTTGCTGAAAAATCGGTATTTTCGAAAAAGGCCTATTTTTGGGCAAAAAGGTAAGGGGTTAACCTTACTTTTTGCCTAAAAATCGGTATTTTCGAAAAAGGACTATTTTTGAAAAAAAGGTAAGGGGTTAACCTTACTTTTTGCCGAAAAATCGGTATTTTCGAAAAAGGACTATTTTTGGAAAAAAGGTAAGGGGTTAACCTTACTTTTTGCTGAAAAATCGGTATTTTCGAAAAAGGCCTATTTTTGGGCAAAAAGGTAAGGGGTTAACCTTACTTTTTGCCTAAAAATCGGTATTTTCGAAAAAGGTCTATTTTTGGAAAAAATGTAAGGGGTTAACCTTACTTTTGGCCTAATAATCGGTAATTTCGAAAAAGGGCTATTTTTGGAAAAAAGGTAAGGGGTTAACCTTACTTTTTGCTGAAAAATCGGTATTTTCGAAAAAGGCTTTTTTTGGAAAAAGGTAAGGGGTTAACCTTACTTTTGGCCTAATAATCGGTAATTTCGAAAAAGGGCTATTTTTGGAAAAAAGGTAAGGTGTTAACCTTACTTTTTGCTGAAAAATCAGTATTTTCGAAAAAGGCTTTTTTTGGAAAAAGGTAAGGGGTTAACCTTACTTTTTGCCGAAAATCGGTATTTTCGAAAAAGGACTATTTTTGAAAAAAGGTAAGGGGTTAACCTTACTTTTTGCCTAAAAATCGGTATTTTCGAAAAAGGTCTATTTTTGGAAAAAAGGTAAGGGGTTAACCTTGCTTTTGGCCTAATAATCGGTAATTTCGAAAAAGGGCTATTTTTGGAAAAAAGGTAAGGGGTTAACCTTACTTTTTGCTGAAAAATCGGTATTTTCGAAAAAGGCCTTTTTTCGAAAAAGGTAAGGGGTTAACCTTACTTTTGACCTAAAAATCGGTAATTTCGAAAAAGGGCTATTTTTGGAAAAAAGGTAAGGGGTTAACCTTACTTTTTGCTGAAAAATCGGTATTTTCGAAAAAGGACTATTTTTGAAAAAAGGTATGGGGTTAACCTTACTTTTTGCCTAAAAATCGGTATTTTCGAAAAAGGTCTATCTTTGGAAAAAAGGTAAGGGGTTAACCTTACTTTTTGCTGAAAAATCGGTATTTTCGAAAAAGGCCTTTTTTGGAAAAAGGTAAGGGGTTAACCTTACTTTTTGCCGAAAATCGGTATTTTCGAAAAAGGACTATTTTTGAAAAAAGGTAAGGGGTTAACCTTACTTTTTGTCGAAAATCGGTATTTTCGAAAAAGGCCTATTTTTGGAAAAAAGGTAAGGGGTTAACCTTACTTTTTGCCGAAAAATCGGTATTTTCGAAAAAGGACTATTTTTGGAAAAAAGGTAAGGGGTTAACCTTACTTTTTGCTGAAAAATCGGTATTTTCGAAAAAGGCCTTTTTTCGAAAAAGGTAAGGGGTTAACCTTACTTTTGACCTAAAAATCGGTAATTTCGAAAAAGGGCTATTTTTGGAAAAAAGGTAAGGGGTTAACCTTACTTTTTGCTGAAAAATCGGTATTTTCGAAAAAGGACTATTTTTGAAAAAAGGTATGGGGTTAACCTTACTTTTTGCCTAAAAATCGGTATTTTCGAAAAAGGTCTATCTTTGGAAAAAAGGTAAGGGGTTAACCTTACTTTTTGCTGAAAAATCGGTATTTTCGAAAAAGGCCTTTTTTGGAAAAAGGTAAGGGGTTAACCTTACTTTTTGCCGAAAATCGGTATTTTCGAAAAAGGACTATTTTTGAAAAAAGGTAAGGGGTTAACCTTACTTTTTGTCGAAAATCGGTATTTTCGAAAAAGGCCTATTTTTGGAAAAAAGGTAAGGGGTTAACCTTACTTTTTGCCTAAAAATCGGTATTTTCGAAAAAGGTCTATTTTTGGAAAAAATGTAAGGGGTTAACCTTACTTTTGGCCTAATAATCGGTAATTTCGAAAAAGGGCTATTTTTGGAAAAAAGGTAAGGGGTTAACCTTACTTTTTGCTGAAAAATCGGTATTTTCGAAGAAGGCTTTTTTTGGAAAAAGGTAAGGGGTTAACCTTACTTTTGGCCTAAAAATCGGTAATTTCGAAAAAGGGCTATTTTTGGAAAAAAGGTAAGGGGTTAACCTTACTTTTTGCTGAAAAATCGGTATTTTCGAAAAAGGCCTTTCTTGGAAAAAGGTAAGGGGTTAACCTTACTTTTTGCCGAAAAACTATTTTTGAAAAAAGGTAAGGGGTTAACCTTACTTTTGGCCTAAAAATCGGTAATTTCGAAAAAGGCCTTTTTTGGAAAAAAGGTAGGGGTTAGCCTTACTTTTTGTCGAAAATCGGTATTTTCGAAAAAGGCCTATTTTTGAAGAAAAGGTAAGGGGTTAACCTTACTTTTTGCCTAAAAATCGGTATTTTCCAAAAAGGCCTATTTTTGGAAAAAAGGTAAGGGGTTAACCTTACTCTTTGCTGAAAAATCGGTATTTTCAAAAAAGGTCTATTTTTGGAAAAAGGTAAGGGGTTAACCTTACTTTTTGCTGAAAAATCGGTATTTTCAAAAAAGGCCAATTTTTGGAAAAAGGTAAGGGGTTAACCTTACTTTTTGCCGAAAAATCGGTATTTTCGAAAATGGCCTATTTTTGGAAAAAAAGGTAAGGGGTTAACCTTACTTTTTGCTGAAAAATCGGTATTTTCAAAAAAGGCCAATTTTTGGAAAAAAGGTAAGGGGTTAAACTTACTTTTTGCTGAAAAATCGGTATTTTCGAAAAAGGCCTATTTTTGGGCAAAAAGGTAAGGGGTTAACCTTACTTTTTGCCTAAAAATCGGTATTTTCGAAAAAGGACTATTTTTGAAAAAAAGGTAAGGGGTTAACCTTACTTTTTGCCGAAAAATCGGTATTTTCGAAAAAGGACTATTTTTGGAAAAAAGGTAAGGGGTTAACCTTACTTTTTGCTGAAAAATCGGTATTTTCGAAAAAGGCCTATTTTTGGGCAAAAAGGTAAGGGGTTAACCTTACTTTTTGCCTAAAAATCGGTATTTTCGAAAAAGGTCTATTTTTGGAAAAAATGTAAGGGGTTAACCTTACTTTTGGCCTAATAATCGGTAATTTCGAAAAAGGGCTATTTTTGGAAAAAAGGTAAGGGGTTAACCTTACTTTTTGCTGAAAAATCGGTATTTTCGAAAAAGGCTTTTTTTGGAAAAAGGTAAGGGGTTAACCTTACTTTTGGCCTAAAAATCGGTAATTTCGAAAAAGGGCTATTTTTGGAAAAACGGTAAGGGGTTAACCTTACTTTTTAATGAAAATTAGGTATTTTCGAAAAAGGCCTTTCTTGGAAAAAGGTAAGGGGTTAACCTTACTTTTTGCCGAAAATCGGTATTTTCGAAAAAGGACTATTTTTGAAAAAAGGTAAGGGGTTAACCTTACTTTTGGCCTAAAAATCGGTAATTTCGAAAAAGGCCTTTTTTGGAAAAAAGGTAGGGGTTAGCCTTACTTTTTGTCGAAAATCGGTATTTTCGAAAAAGGCCTATTTTTGAAGAAAAGGTAAGGGGTTAACCTTACTTTTTGCCTAAAAATCGGTATTTTCCAAAAAGGCCTATTTTTGGAAAAAAGGTAAGGGGTTAACCTTACTCTTTGCTGAAAAATCGGTATTTTCAAAAAAGGTCTATTTTTGGAAAAAGGTAAGGGGTTAACCTTACTTTTTGCTGAAAAATCGGTATTTTCAAAAAAGGCCAATTTTTGGAAAAAGGTAAGGGGTTAACCTTACTTTTTGCCGAAAAATCGGTATTTTCGAAAATGGCCTATTTTTGGAAAAAAAGGTAAGGGGTTAACCTTACTTTTTGCTGAAAAATCGGTATTTTCAAAAAAGGCCAATTTTTGGAAAAAAGGTAAGGGGTTAAACTTACTTTTTGCTGAAAAATCGGTATTTTCGAAAAAGGCCTATTTTTGGGCAAAAAGGTAAGGGGTTAACCTTACTTTTTGCCTAAAAATCGGTATTTTCGAAAAAGGACTATTTTTGAAAAAAAGGTAAGGGGTTAACCTTACTTTTTGCCGAAAAATCGGTATTTTCGAAAAAGGACTATTTTTGGAAAAAAGGTAAGGGGTTAACCTTACTTTTTGCTGAAAAATCGGTATTTTCGAAAAAGGCCTATTTTTGGGCAAAAAGGTAAGGGGTTAACCTTACTTTTTGCCTAAAAATCGGTATTTTCGAAAAAGGTCTATTTTTGGAAAAAATGTAAGGGGTTAACCTTACTTTTGGCCTAATAATCGGTAATTTCGAAAAAGGGCTATTTTTGGAAAAAAGGTAAGGGGTTAACCTTACTTTTTGCTGAAAAATCGGTATTTTCGAAAAAGGCTTTTTTTGGAAAAAGGTAAGGGGTTAACCTTACTTTTGGCCTAATAATCGGTAATTTCGAAAAAGGGCTATTTTTGGAAAAAAGGTAAGGTGTTAACCTTACTTTTTGCTGAAAAATCAGTATTTTCGAAAAAGGCTTTTTTTGGAAAAAGGTAAGGGGTTAACCTTACTTTTTGCCGAAAATCGGTATTTTCGAAAAAGGACTATTTTTGAAAAAAGGTAAGGGGTTAACCTTACTTTTTGCCTAAAAATCGGTATTTTCGAAAAAGGTCTATTTTTGGAAAAAAGGTAAGGGGTTAACCTTGCTTTTGGCCTAATAATCGGTAATTTCGAAAAAGGGCTATTTTTGGAAAAAAGGTAAGGGGTTAACCTTACTTTTTGCTGAAAAATCGGTATTTTCGAAAAAGGCCTTTTTTCGAAAAAGGTAAGGGGTTAACCTTACTTTTGACCTAAAAATCGGTAATTTCGAAAAAGGGCTATTTTTGGAAAAAAGGTAAGGGGTTAACCTTACTTTTTGCTGAAAAATCGGTATTTTCGAAAAAGGACTATTTTTGAAAAAAGGTATGGGGTTAACCTTACTTTTTGCCTAAAAATCGGTATTTTCGAAAAAGGTCTATCTTTGGAAAAAAGGTAAGGGGTTAACCTTACTTTTTGCTGAAAAATCGGTATTTTCGAAAAAGGCCTTTTTTGGAAAAAGGTAAGGGGTTAACCTTACTTTTTGCCGAAAATCGGTATTTTCGAAAAAGGACTATTTTTGAAAAAAGGTAAGGGGTTAACCTTACTTTTTGTCGAAAATCGGTATTTTCGAAAAAGGCCTATTTTTGGAAAAAAGGTAAGGGGTTAACCTTACTTTTTGCCGAAAAATCGGTATTTTCGAAAAAGGACTATTTTTGGAAAAAAGGTAAGGGGTTAACCTTACTTTTTGCTGAAAAATCGGTATTTTCGAAAAAGGCCTTTTTTCGAAAAAGGTAAGGGGTTAACCTTACTTTTGACCTAAAAATCGGTAATTTCGAAAAAGGG
Organism: Aurelia sp. 3 sensu Dawson et al. (2005); assembly: GCA_964020215.1. Taxonomy (NCBI): domain Eukaryota; kingdom Metazoa; phylum Cnidaria; class Scyphozoa; order Semaeostomeae; family Ulmaridae; genus Aurelia; species Aurelia sp. 3 sensu Dawson et al. (2005). Next base: position 704,860 of record OZ026584.1, read on the forward strand.
CTATTTTTGGAAAAAAGGTAAGGGGTTAACCTTACTTTTTGCTGAAAAATCGGTATTTTCGAAAAAGGACTATTTTTGAAAAAAGGTATGGGGTTAACCTTACTTTTTGCCTAAAAATCGGTATTTTCGAAAAAGGTCTATCTTTGGAAAAAAGGTAAGGGGTTAACCTTACTTTTTGCTGAAAAATCGGTATTTTCGAAAAAGGCCTTTTTTGGAAAAAGGTAAGGGGTTAACCTTACTTTTTGCCGAAAATCGGTATTTTCGAAAAAGGACTATTTTTGAAAAAAGGTAAGGGGTTAACCTTACTTTTTGTCGAAAATCGGTATTTTCGAAAAAGGCCTATTTTTGGAAAAAAGGTAAGGGGTTAACCTTACTTTTTGCCGAAAAATCGGTATTTTCGAAAAAGGACTATTTTTGGAAAAAAGGTAAGGGGTTAACCTTACTTTTTGCCTAAAAATCGGTATTTTCGAAAAAGGTCTATTTTTGGAAAAAATGTAAGGGGTTAACCTTACTTTTGGCCTAATAATCGGTAATTTCGAAAAAGGGCTATTTTTGGAAAAAAGGTAAGGGGTTAACCTTACTTTTTGCTGAAAAATCGGTATTTTCGAAAAAGGCTTTTTTTGGAAAAAGGTAAGGGGTTAACCTTACTTTTGGCCTAAAAATCGGTAATTTCGAAAAAGGGCTATTTTTGGAAAAAAGGTAAGGGGTTAACCTTACTTTTTGCTGAAAAATCGGTATTTTCGAAAAAGGCCTTTCTTGGAAAAAGGTAAGGGGTTAACCTTACTTTTTGCCGAAAAACTATTTTTGAAAAAAGGTAAGGGGTTAACCTTACTTTTGGCCTAAAAATCGGTAATTTCGAAAAAGGCCTTTTTTGGAAAAAAGGTAGGGGTTAGCCTTACTTTTTGTCGAAAATCGGTATTTTCGAAAAAGGCCTATTTTTGAAGAAAAGGTAAGGGGTTAACCTTACTTTTTGCCTAAAAATCGGTATTTTCCAAAAAGGCCTATTTTTGGAAAAAAGGTAAGGGGTTAACCTTACTCTTTGCTGAAAAATCGGTATTTTCAAAAAAGGTCTATTTTTGGAAAAAGGTAAGGGGTTAACCTTACTTTTTGCTGAAAAATCGGTATTTTCAAAAAAGGCCAATTTTTGGAAAAAGGTAAGGGGTTAACCTTACTTTTTGCCGAAAAATCGGTATTTTCGAAAATGGCCTATTTTTGGAAAAAAAGGTAAGGGGTTAACCTTACTTTTTGCTGAAAAATCGGTATTTTCAAAAAAGGCCAATTTTTGGAAAAAAGGTAAGGGGTTAAACTTACTTTTTGCTGAAAAATCGGTATTTTCGAAAAAGGCCTATTTTTGGGCAAAAAGGTAAGGGGTTAACCTTACTTTTTGCCTAAAAATCGGTATTTTCGAAAAAGGACTATTTTTGAAAAAAAGGTAAGGGGTTAACCTTACTTTTTGCCGAAAAATCGGTATTTTCGAAAAAGGACTATTTTTGGAAAAAAGGTAAGGGGTTAACCTTACTTTTTGCTGAAAAATCGGTATTTTCGAAAAAGGCCTATTTTTGGGCAAAAAGGTAAGGGGTTAACCTTACTTTTTGCCTAAAAATCGGTATTTTCGAAAAAGGTCTATTTTTGGAAAAAATGTAAGGGGTTAACCTTACTTTTGGCCTAATAATCGGTAATTTCGAAAAAGGGCTATTTTTGGAAAAAAGGTAAGGGGTTAACCTTACTTTTTGCTGAAAAATCGGTATTTTCGAAAAAGGCTTTTTTTGGAAAAAGGTAAGGGGTTAACCTTACTTTTGGCCTAAAAATCGGTAATTTCGAAAAAGGGCTATTTTTGGAAAAACGGTAAGGGGTTAACCTTACTTTTTAATGAAAATTAGGTATTTTCGAAAAAGGCCTTTCTTGGAAAAAGGTAAGGGGTTAACCTTACTTTTTGCCGAAAATCGGTATTTTCGAAAAAGGACTATTTTTGAAAAAAGGTAAGGGGTTAACCTTACTTTTGGCCTAAAAATCGGTAATTTCGAAAAAGGCCTTTTTTGGAAAAAAGGTAGGGGTTAGCCTTACTTTTTGTCGAAAATCGGTATTTTCGAAAAAGGCCTATTTTTGAAGAAAAGGTAAGGGGTTAACCTTACTTTTTGCCTAAAAATCGGTATTTTCCAAAAAGGCCTATTTTTGGAAAAAAGGTAAGGGGTTAACCTTACTCTTTGCTGAAAAATCGGTATTTTCAAAAAAGGTCTATTTTTGGAAAAAGGTAAGGGGTTAACCTTACTTTTTGCTGAAAAATCGGTATTTTCAAAAAAGGCCAATTTTTGGAAAAAGGTAAGGGGTTAACCTTACTTTTTGCCGAAAAATCGGTATTTTCGAAAATGGCCTATTTTTGGAAAAAAAGGTAAGGGGTTAACCTTACTTTTTGCTGAAAAATCGGTATTTTCAAAAAAGGCCAATTTTTGGAAAAAAGGTAAGGGGTTAAACTTACTTTTTGCTGAAAAATCGGTATTTTCGAAAAAGGCCTATTTTTGGGCAAAAAGGTAAGGGGTTAACCTTACTTTTTGCCTAAAAATCGGTATTTTCGAAAAAGGACTATTTTTGAAAAAAAGGTAAGGGGTTAACCTTACTTTTTGCCGAAAAATCGGTATTTTCGAAAAAGGACTATTTTTGGAAAAAAGGTAAGGGGTTAACCTTACTTTTTGCTGAAAAATCGGTATTTTCGAAAAAGGCCTATTTTTGGGCAAAAAGGTAAGGGGTTAACCTTACTTTTTGCCTAAAAATCGGTATTTTCGAAAAAGGTCTATTTTTGGAAAAAATGTAAGGGGTTAACCTTACTTTTGGCCTAATAATCGGTAATTTCGAAAAAGGGCTATTTTTGGAAAAAAGGTAAGGGGTTAACCTTACTTTTTGCTGAAAAATCGGTATTTTCGAAAAAGGCTTTTTTTGGAAAAAGGTAAGGGGTTAACCTTACTTTTGGCCTAAAAATCGGTAATTTCGAAAAAGGGCTATTTTTGGAAAAAAGGTAAGGGGTTAACCTTACTTTTTGCTGAAAAATCGGTATTTTCGAAAAAGGCCTTTCTTGGAAAAAGGTAAGGGGTTAACCTTACTTTTTGCCGAAAATCGGTATTTTCGAAAAAGGACTATTTTTGAAAAAAGGTAAGGGGTTAACCTTACTTTTGGCCTAAAAATCGGTAATTTCGAAAAAGGCCTTTTTTGGGAAAAAGGTAGGGGTTAGCCTTACTTTTTGTCGAAAATCGGTATTTTCGAAAAAGGCCTATTTTTGAAGAAAAGGTAAGGGGTTAACCTTACTTTTTGCCTAAAAATCGGTATTTTCCAAAAAGGCCTATTTTTGGAAAAAAGGTAAGGGGTTAACCTTACTCTTTGCTGAAAAATCGGTATTTTCAAAAAAGGTCTATTTTTGGAAAAAGGTAAGGGGTTAACCTTACTTTTTGCTGAAAAATCGGTATTTTCAAAAAAGGCCAATTTTTGGAAAAAGGTAAGGGGTTAACCTTACTTTTTGCCGAAAAATCGGTATTTTCGAAAATGGCCTATTTTTGGAAAAAAAGGTAAGGGGTTAACCTTACTTTTTGCTGAAAAATCGGTATTTTCAAAAAAGGCCAATTTTTGGAAAAAAGGTAAGGGGTTAAACTTACTTTTTGCTGAAAAATCGGTATTTTCGAAAAAGGCCTATTTTTGGGCAAAAAGGTAAGGGGTTAACCTTACTTTTTGCCTAAAAATCGGTATTTTCGAAAAAGGACTATTTTTGAAAAAAAGGTAAGGGGTTAACCTTACTTTTTGCCTAAAAATTGGTATTTTCGAAAAAGGACTATTTTTGAAAAAAAGGTAAGGGGTTAACCTTACTTTTTGCCGAAAAATCGGTATTTTCGAAAAAGGACTATTTTTGGAAAAAAGGTAAGGGGTTAACCTTACTTTTTGCTGAAAAATCGGTATTTTCGAAAAAGGCCTATTTTTGGGCAAAAAGGTAAGGGGTTAACCTTACTTTTTGCCGAAAAATCGGTATTATGGAAAAAGGCCTATTTTTGGAAAAAAGGTAAGGGGTTAACGTTACTCTTTGTCGAAAAATCGCTATTTTCGAAAAAGGCCTATTTTTGGAAAAAAGGTACCTTACTTTTTGGCTGCAAATGAGAACTTTTTGAAATGACTCATCTTTGCATGAAAGGTAAGCTTGGAACTATGCCCAATATCTTTAACTTTGATGTTGAGTCCCCGGAGCTTTCCCATCTGATGTCCCTTGAGGAAAGAATAAATAAAAGTCAGTTAATTGTGAAAGGTTTCTTCATTCCGAAATAAATTTCAATTTGTTCAATTGAACCCATAACATGAGACAGCTAAAACTGTACACTGGCTAATCACGCGAATTAAGATGATATGGATCGATAAGATACAATGAATATAGGACAGCATTCTTGTGCGCATAAGTTATGTGCCTGGTTTCCATATGACCAAAACTGGCGTGTCTTGTGCGAAGGCACGGCTGTACCAAAGCTCAGACAGTACTGAAACGTATGTTTCCATTAAACTTTCTCGTGGCAGAAGCCCCATAAGAACCGGGAAAGTTGAACCAAATTCAACTTTTAGGTCGGCTCTACCGCGGTAGAGCAACAGTCGCAGCCACGGTACGGCCGTCGTAAGGAAAGGTTTGCATTAAAACTGAAAACGTCGCAGCATTGGTGAAGTCGTATCTTAGCACTGGTCCCGCCATTAACGGCTATTTTGAAACAAGACGTTAAGGGTCGAAGGTGATATGGCAGAATTTCACAACGATTATATCCAAGGGAATATATATTCTGAGCGATAGCTTTCGTTTGACATGCCTAGCAGATCTGCTGTTGTTTTTTCCGTGTTGTGAGGTTTCGTCCTATTAAATAGAAAAAGGAAAGGCCACGATACTAGGTTCGCGGGTTGGATGCGAAGATGCTTGCGATGACACATAATTTAATAAGTTTAAAGGCAGAACAACTGCAGCATGACGAAGAAACGAAAGTGTATGTTCATAAATTTACAGAATATATCCATATATTAGCAGTATTTCCTCATGCCATGTACAACTTGTTCCGGGCTGTTGTTGTGCTAGTTATAATCCTCCCTGCAACATATTTTATTAAAACTCTCGCAAAACGAGCAAATTTTGTTTGCTAAACGTTTTAGATTTACTGGCCAATTCAAAATGTCTGAGTGCTTTTTGTACCGTTCATCACGTCTCAAACACCGGGCCAAGTGGAGTATGCATGTCTAAGGATATCTTAATTAGTGCATACAGAATATAAACTTGGAAGATACTACATTCGAAGGGCCCTGTGCTTCACCGAGGCAACTGATGCCTTGTTGGCTAAAATTGTCTAACTGATCGTTGATAAACAAATAGAAATACTCAAAGTTATGATACAAGCAAAACCAATTTATCATTCTACCAAATGACCATCTTTTTGACCTTCACCAAACTATATTTCGAACAACAAAGAGTCTTGGGTGGCATGAATTTCTGCAGGAATCTTAGCGTATGTTTGAGTGGTGATTCCAAACCTACCAAATTCTAAAAACGGTAGACTTCGTAGAAACGGAAACACATTTCCCAATCAAACACAAAATTCTTCAAAACAGTACGTTTCGAGGTGAAAACACGAAGAGGAGTCTGGTGCCAGGCAAAATTTGCAGTGACTCGATTACCATAGCAACGGGAGCAAATTGGCCTCCTTTTCATAGTTTCACAAATTATGAAAACGAGAATCTCTCTAAAAATTGCCAAACCTTCTGCCTATTGGAGCAGAACGTTCAGCAGGCCTTCCAAACCTGCCGTTTTCGGAATTTAGGCGTCGATCTGTCACAAATTCCGAGTGAAATAAGTCTACCGTTGTCAGAATTGGTACCAATCAAAAATACTCTTAAATCCCTATATCAGTGTCCAGCTAAGCCCCTGTTTCACCGTACTGGTACAACTAGAGATCTGTAACAAAATTGTAAGGGATCAACCTCTCGCTCACACTGCTCTTGCTGGTCCCCAATCCTTTTTTGCTTCTTACATGTGTAGAAAATTCTCGCTCAAGGCCAGTGTAAATGCTCTTGCAACGTAACAGCTTTGTAACAGATCATAACTGTACCGGTAAATTGTAAACGCGTTTTTAGGTTCTACCTTTAAAACAAGTCTAACGATGCTGTATATTTTCTCATCAAAAGATTATATGAAAAGCGATGTTAATAAATGTTATAAAAATATTACCTGCGATTTTTCTTATCATACCGATCATAATTATTTCGATAATCATTAAACCTTTCTTTTTCGTCTCTTTTCTTCTCCTTTTCTCTTCTCTTTTCAAATCTTTTATCTCTTCTTTCTCGACTACGACTCCTTGAACGACTCCTACTTCTCGCTTCATAACGTCTATCGTAATTAAAAGTTCTGTGGCCGTTTTCTCTATCAATTCTTCGATCCTTCGCTTTCACTCTGCGACTGTCGTCTTCGGAATCGCTGCTGCTAGAGCTGTTTCTCGGGCGTGATACTTTTTTCGGTTTTCGTCTTCGCTCGGGAGATGAATCGGATCCGCTGTCGTCAGATGAATCGTGATCGCCTCTCCGATTTTTTCGACGTGCAGGCGAAGGGCTTCGACTGCGAGCACCTTGCTTTTTACGACCATCACGACCATCCTCGTCTCTCCATCTCTTTTGCGATCTGAAAGAAAATAACGATTTTCTAGTCACTGAAAGTCCTTAGAAAACACATCCCAAAAACTTTGAATAATGTTAAAGAGAACAGACATAGCTATATCGACAAGCTGTTATAATTAGGTGGAAGAAAGGCCCTCAAACCAATTGTTTCCTTCGCCCAGCAGGCGCCAAAGTTGCTGAATACAACAAATTATATTTTTATCCCGGGCCGGGTCAGCTTTTAACTATGTTAGATCCCTTTAAATCTGTTAATTGATCATTTCTTCTGATTGATCGTCAGCACAAAGTTTTTATTTTTTTTTTTCTGTTTCAGTCAGCTCGTTCAACTGGAATTTTCCATTTTATGAACGATTCCAGGCATAATTTCATAACACATACACAGTGGGCTAGAGGCAGACATTCGGAAATTTTGAAGTTCTCAAAAATGCAAATTGTTATGCAGTTTTAGAAAACCGAACAACTGGGCTTAAGCGTGCCCTTTAAAGTTTTCATTTATCTTGTGTTATCACAGAGTTATAGATATTTGAATCTGAGAAGATTGAACAAAATCTTTCAAAATGTCACACCCAGCTTTCTAGTGGCAAAGAATGCGGATAAATGATTTTTGGCCAGAAAAATGGGTTGCAGAATGTTTGATAGCTATAACCAAGTCGTAGATAGTCACGGTTTATTGAAAAGCAAGACAAAAATTCTTTGTCTGGTCTACTTGTACAGCTGCAATAATTTTCTTCAGACAACTTGTCAGATCTGTTATCTTCTTCAGAGGGCAAAATTTGACTTTCATCGAGAATATTTTGAAAAGTACGAGGAGAAACATGACACCAATACATTTTCTGAAAGAGCAGCTTATGAAAAATTTTATTTTTGAAGGTTTCATTTTGTTTCCCCTCGGCAAAATCAAATAAACAGGGGGGAAAGGTATTTTTAAGGAAATTTGGGGGTGTTCCAGGTAAAGATATTTAGACAATGCATATTTTTGTGAGAACACTAGAGAAATTTTAATTATTGAGTATCCCCTAGGTAATATCATGTGCATAAGAAACTTCTACATAGCTTTTTATACTGGAATGTACCAGAAAGGAGATTTTTAGTTAGAATTCCCAAAATTAGAAAATGTGTCCCAGTCCCCATAATATGGGTCCCAATCCCCAAAATATGGTGAAACATTCAACTCTATCCATTGTTCCAACCGAATACATTGAAAAGATCCATCAATCACTAATGCTGATTTTCTTGAGACCGGGAAGTGTAACGGGGGTTCTGGGCTCAGAGTGTAAATATAGAGTATTAGGCCCTGATTATAGTATTAACCCCCCTGAATATAAAGTTTTAAAGCTGTTCTGTGAACCATTTGATTTATCCCTCTCATACGTCAAAATGAGCTGCCAACTGCCCCTGTAACATTTAGTTCCCTTGAGATGTCCACGAATGTCTGCAAAATCACCATTTTGGCCCACTGTGACATAACTCCAGGTATAACTCACCACTGACGAATGGTCAAACCCGAAACATTTAGTACTCTAGGCTATATACTATATTCAACGTAATTTATGCATTCTTTGGTTATCATAGCTGCACGCATAAACAAACACTTTATACCGGGTGAGTCAATAAAAACGCCCGGCGTTTGAAAAAATCCTGCTCCCTGAATATCAAAGCAATGATGTTGAAACCTGTCTTATTTTATCCTCGATATGTCAAATTAGGTTCAGAAATTTACCCGGCTTTAATCGGTCATTCCTTTCCGTCGAAAAAGGAAATTTTCTGCAGAAAGCCCCTTTCGAAAACCTGCAAAAACGAGCGAAAACAGCAAGCAAAATTTCTCTTTGTTCTCCTTCCTAGCAATAATGACACCTGGATGTGCTCATGTATTTTGTCCTCATGGGAGAATGGAATCCCCCTGAATAAGTTATTCACACTAGGGGTGAGACTTTTCAACCATCCAAAACGAAGCACGTGCTAAAGCATGCTGAAAGTCATCGCTGTGAGGTAAACACATTAGGGACTTTTGCTTGCAATTTTAGCAAGTTTTTTAAGGTTTCTCAAAGGACCTCATTTAGGAAAATTACCTACAGAATCTGAACGGAGTGACCGATTTTAGTCAGGAAAATTTTTAAACATAATTGAACATGTTAGTTATTTAATCAGGTATTGCAAAGTATCGTTGTTTATAATTCCAGGGAGCAGTAGCCTTTCAAACGCCGGGCGTTTTTTCTAACTCACCCGGTATATAATTCATAAAACCAACATGCAACACCAAATTTGGCGTTGAGGATACGAGACACTTTTTGTTGTTCTAAATTATTTTAAAGTAACAAGCAGATACCTTTTCGCTGCATTGTATGCTCTATTACGACCACTTGGACATAGCAATGTTTTGAAATGAAGTTCTAAGGCAACTTTCAGAGCACATTAATAAGGACTATCCCGGTGATTTTGGTAAAACAGATTTCTCTTAAGTCTGTGCTTTCTAAATAAACTGGTGGGATTAATCAGAAAATTTTACACTCGGTCATAAATCACATAAACACCACGCATTGGGGGGGGGGGGGATTGCACCCCCTTGTCCCACAAAGTGTCCGCCACTGGTGTAGAGTGTAAAGTAGTGTAATTTGGTAGCATGTATTGCAAGATTTCAATGGAATATGTGAAAAAAATTTCAGTATTAATGTTAACCTTTTTGAATCCTCAGAATCCTTTGAAGATTTCTTTGAACTCTCATTGCTTCTCTCTGCTGGAGATATTTTCGTAGGTGAGACTGAAAGAAAACAAAAACCGACTCAATAAACTATCAAACAAAAATTAACAGACTTACTCCTTAATGGCCACAGAAGAAACTACTGTGAAACGTCATGGCTTTCAGGCCCCAATCGCAACAGCAGATCCCAACAGATCAGCAAATATGGCAACATCTGACTTGGGCCTTAAACTCTTCCTTTATCCTTTCAAAGCTTTTAGGGTCAAGTACTTCCGTAAGTGAGAACGAACTATGACGTCAAAGTTCTGCTTTGTCTCTTTAATGCTAAAAAAACATTTCTTATTTTGTACAAATGCATTCTTTCTTGTGTAGTACAACTTTCCACTGTTCCCTTTCTCCCTGCTCTAACTTAGCATTTACTTTCAAAGACTTTTCTAGCTGCTTTGTCCACAGCCTCCATCTATCAAGTACCCAAAAACTAAACAATGCGAAGGCAAATCTATCTGAGCCACCCTGGGAACAAAAGGATATATAATGAAGGAAACAACTTACTTGATTTGCTGCTTGCTTTGGTACTGAGAGTATTTCCACTTGCAGATGTGACACTAGGAGAAACGTGCGCAGGTGTGAAAGAACCGGAAGTTGTTGATGAACCATTTTCTTTGTTCACGTCTTTCTTTTCCTGGAGAGAAAGAAACACATCAAATAAATGAAATCATTTCTGATTTTATTCGCTATTTTCAGACACTAAAGCTTGGTACTCACTGCGCGTTTAAGTGCGTTTAAGTGCGTTTATCCGAGCGCGTTTAAGTAAAACCCTCAGTGAGTATGCTGCGGGCGTTTAATTTTCGGGATTTAAACGCACTTAAACGCACTTAAACCCTCAAAAAAGTTAAACGCGCAGATCAAAAAATTTTGATCTTGGCTTTTAAAGTTCAAAAGTGCCGAAATATGCAACGGATTAACGCCATTGAAACTGATATTGCGTTGTCAGTTTCGGTGAGTCAGGATAATTTTTCAATGAGAAACAGTGAAGTTGATGAGCAATTGAAAGAATTTGCAGGCTGTTTCCATGTTTCCTGTTCAAGTTTCATGTCTTTGCCTCCAATCTCTTTCTTTCTCTAAATTATTTTACAACCGACATCCCTGTTATGTGCTTGGCTTTCTTATTTCGGAAAACGAACGTAAATAGTTTGAGTTAAATAAGCTGAATTTTCAAAATATCTATGGAACTAGGTTGAAACAACAAGAAAATTGTCGATTTTGATCATGAAGTGCTCCAAAGGGAAGAATCTTTCGTTAATAGTGAACTTTTCCTCGACTTTCCCCTATCTGTTGCTCTTGAAACTACGTTTTGGCGTTTATGTCGGCGTTTACGTATTGACAGTGAGTATGATCTTGGGTTTTATCCAAGATTTTAAACGCACTTAAACGCACAAAGATAAACGCACTTAAACGCACTTAAAAGCTCAGTGAGTACCCAGCTTAACAACCCTTTAGAAACCTTGCGCCTATCCTACAAGAGTATCATCGTCAGAAGTCTACGCTCAACTAAGTTCTATCACTATCGTGCAACTTGGAAAATGCTACCAAAATATCTTTCAGTCCAAACTTTATTTCGAATAGCCAAAGTTCAAGGTGATGCAAAACTGAACAAAATACCGTTGAAGATCTGAACCATGATTAAGGCTACGTTCATACGTTGCTGGCACAATTTGAAAACGGTAAAAAATGTGACGATAGCAAAATTTGAGCTAGCGTTCACACGATGCTGGCAAAACTTGAAAACGGTAGGTAATCTGACAGTAACGAACTCATTGCGTGAGTTTCCCCAAGAATTTAACGCCGAAGAAAGGTACCTGCACCTTCAGAATCGATCAGCTTCTTTTTCAAAGGGTAGAAAAATGTTCCATTTTTATAGTTTTCGAGTGTTCAACGATGCCGTTTATAAAATGTACTAGTTTGACTTCCGTTTTCAAAATCTGCCGGCAAAAAAATGTGCCGTTTCTGCTTCTGCGTGAACAGGAGTCCTATCTGTCACATTTTTCACCTTTTAAAATGTATATACCGGCATCGTGTGAACGCAGTCTAATATCATTGAAATACCAATACCACAATACAATTAAAGTATATACCTTACCTGCAATAATTTCTTTGCATTTTCAATAGCTTCATCTAACTTGCTCATTCTGACCTGAGAATGAAAACATGAAAAGTCAAGGAAATGTTATTTAGCATCATAGATTAATAATTTCAGTATAAAGAGCAGAGCAACCAGATTTCGTAGCTTTTCTAAATAAGAATACTTTGTACAATTTTCAAATTTGCAAAATAGGACTAGAAGCTCTGACACCAATCAATTGAAAATATCGTATGAAAATGTATCAACGTACAGCTCGATTCGATCCAAACTCTTTCGTAGAACAGCTAAAAGGAAAACGAGAATTTCTTGGGGGGAAACGAGACAATTCAATTCCGTTTTGAAGAGTTCCGACATCAAACAGTTTATAAATCTCATAACCAGAGAACACTTCAACGGGATGAAAGAAACAAAATTTTGTTACCTTAGGCCTTGCATACAGCTTCAATATCGTCAACGAAATTTCCTCAATATCTTCAAGATCAGCATCAAATAGTTCCCACCAAGGTGGCCTATGTGGAAGAACAACCTACAAGAAAAATTGATAATATTCTTAAAGTCTGGGAACATGAAGCAAGCAAATATATACATGTTTCTTTCATAAGAAACCGCTTTTATGAAACTCAGCTCTTAGATTGCCAAAAAATTAGCAAACTCTTGTAATGGAAAAATTCTTTGGTCTTTCTTCATTTTGACAATACTGATGCAATAAAAAATGAAGAAACGTAAAATTATAAACATCACACAAATGATTTTATTAAAACCATACTTTTTTATAAGAACCCCCTTATTAACTCTGAAATCGCTACAAAATTAAGAAACTTCAATACTGGAACAAATTAGTCAAGACACACTTCATTTAGTCAAGCAAATCCTTAGAACACTGTTATCTTTATTTTCACTTGTTTATGGTATCGTATCACCGTGGGTGATTCAGTGATGTCTAAACGCCGGAAAGACTTCAAAAACTTTGTTTCGACATGTTCAGAATGGCATAGGAGGTAAACACGATGATTGTTAAACCGTGGATACAAAAAATCGGATAAAATCAAAACAGGTCATTCTAGTACATAAAATGTTATAAGAAACTCTGATTACCTTTAACTGTCTAGCAGCAAGAAAGATGCAAGCACAACCAATCTTTTCTGGTGCATATTTCAAGAACACATCTGTTCGTAAACTGTCATTCATGTAATTCCTAAAAATACGAGTTTATCAATTATTGAAATTTTCTTCCAGAATGGACAACAGAGCTTCAACAACAAAAAAGAAACACTACGAAAAATGACAGAGAGATTTCCTGGCAGTCAGATAACTCTCTTAAACTTTAAACTGGACACAAAACAACGTAGCTAAAAGTGTATTGCAGCGAGGCAAAAATGCTTAAGAAAGTACATCTCAATTGTAATTTTGTCAGTTATCACCTAAAGCTCATGTTTTCAAAATTTGCTCTCCACAAGGGGTTAGAGCTTCAGTTTGTTACCCATTTACTTTGCAGAGTATCCTGGGCTGTACTACAGCTACAGAAAATCTTCTAAGCATGGGTGACAACTTCTTCAACTATTCAAGGTATATGCAACAGCACACTAAACATTGATTAGAAGCTTGAGAGGGGATCACCCCCAATAAATTCAGCAAATGAGGGAGAGGTTCTGTTATAATGATTTCAATTGAGATCGATACTCACCAAGCTCGCTGTGCCAAAGGTGCATTCTTTTCATGATCAAGAATTTGTAAATAAGTGATGATAACCTGTTGAAGAAAAATCAATGCTCAAACATTTGCAAGTTGTTTTGCCTTTTAAAGAAAATTTCCAGCTTTCTTGGGTGTTGCCTTAAATAACTTAATTTGGATACGGCTGTTGACAGGGGCATTGGCTGGGGTTAGGGTTACACGTGGAAGGGTTAATTAAAGCCTCTCATAAAGGTGAATAGCTAAGTAAGGACTCAGTTCAAGGATCTACACAATGTTAGGGCAATGCATATTGGCAATTCAAGCATCCTGATTGACTATCTTTGTGGTAGGGACTCTGCAGGGATGTCTTCTTGGCTTCCTACTCTCTTTATTCTCTATAGGTGCATTTTTTTAAAGGGTAGAACCAGAAATTAAATATATGTGGGTGTGTGTGTGTTTTCCTATAAGAATCAACAAAATTAAACAGGGAATTTTCAAGATGAAAATAGAGGGCTCCGTTTTTTTTCCAGCACAAGATAAAGGGGAATATGTATAATACTAACCTTGTGAGGGTGCTTTACGTGAACACAGAATCCAAGCTCCTGAAAGCGAGAGGAAAACATTCATTACAATAACAAATCAAATGGATACTCATACTAAGGACAAAATAAGCAGTAGTTAGGATTCTTCCAGCCTCAATTCTACTTAAACTTTCATCTGCGTTAACACCTAAATGCTTAAAAATGAAAAATTTCGCATAAATGCTTCAGCAAAAAGTTTCAAAGACACTGAAAATGACCAAGAAAATGACGACAATATTGGCTAAATAAAGGATGGCATGAGCAAGGCATGCTTGTTGAAACAGACCCTTCGAAAGTGCCACAGAAAATACCCTTGGGTATGTTAGTTGACGCAGTATCCGTCTGTAAGCACCAAGGTTTCTCAAATTACCGTACAAGTACAACTAAATTTTAGACACTCCAGAGGGGGGCTTACATGAGAGGGGGCTTATTAGAGGGGGCTTATTAAAAAAGTCAGATGACATGGATATTTTTGATAGCTTTTTACTTCTTTTACGCCATATTCTGCGGATTCAACATACAATTTTACGGGTAAAATGAATAGATACGACACAGTTTTATCCTAAAACTATATGAAATCCAACATGCAAACATGTTTTGCTAAATAAATGGAAAATATTTTGTAATTTTTGGAATTTGATATAACTGGGGGGGGGTTTAACAGAGAGGGGGGCTTATTTGAAATATTTGCTCAGAGGGGAGGGTCTTATTTGAAATTTTTGCTCAGAGGGGAAGGGCTTATTAGAGAGGGAGGCTAAATAGAGAAGGGGGCTAAATAGAACTTTTACGGTATTCATAGAGATTGTTCCGATTTCAAAAGGGTAAGATGAGAAAGAAGCAATTGAAACCTACCTTTAAAACTCTTCTCTCTGCTTTAATGACATTATTCTTCAAACTGAAGTAAGCATTGCTGAAGTAATCCATCGGTACAATCGGCCTGTTTTGAAAGAACATATTCCAGTTGACGGAAAGTGAAGGGAAAATAAATGGGCGTGCAGTAAACCTGTAAAAACATCATGTCAGTCATTGGAAGAGAGGGTTATTCAAATGGGCTAGATCTGTACTTCGGTGGATTTTCTAATGCTTCAAAAATGCAAAACAGAAATAAGAATCAGAGGAGGAAAAATCAAAAAGAGGAATTGAAACAGGCTAAGAAAAGAAATGCTGCTGCCAAACTCTCAGATAAATCCAAGATTCTCGAAAATGTCTTTGCGACCTTTCCAAGAACTGAATCAAAGGATTTCGAATTTGACCACGAATATTCTCACCAGGCCTTTTAGCTATTCCACAAAAGAATTTAAATCAAACAACATTTTGATAAATTTCGCAGAATTTCGAATGTCCGAAATAGCGAAAGAAGCTCTAACGCCACTCAATCGAATCTCTTGTATAAAATTGTATAAAATATAGCTCAAACTAAACTCTTTAGTAGAATAACCAGAAGATCTATTCTGCAACGGCAAGCCTTTCAGGTTTCTATCTCCTTCTCAAATCAGTACGAAATATCAAGAGGCAAATGAGAACTTTCAGCTATTCAACAGAAGCGTCTGGATCAGATGATACTTTTTATAATACCTTCTGTAAGATTTTTGAATGTGAACAACGATGAAAAAGTCTCTAACGATACTCAATCAAATACTTTGAACAAAAGTCTCTAAGAATATCGCTCGATCCAGACTCTTTTGTAGAGCAGCTGCAAGATCTATCAGGTTTTTTACTTTTGCAGGTTAAAAGTAGATTTTCAGGTTTCCCTGAATAAGGATGGTTTTAAAGTCTTCCTATTGTATCTAATGGCTGATATTACATACAAAAATGAGTGATAATTCTAGCCTTCATGTATACAAGCTTTGATTTTAATGAAACAAGACCAATCTGATTGAGAAATCCCTGGATGTAAATCATTAATGCACTGTCGAGAGACACCCACCCAGCCAAGGTAAGATACTGGCGCGAATCATCAGTCCTTCCAAACTGCTTGAGAAGTTGATACTGCATTCACCAGTTCAACAATGAAAATTGCAATCTGCAATTCAAAATCTTCTTTGTCTGATATGGGTTCTGAAAAACAACTGACTTGCCATTATCGAAGATTGTTCATATATGCAAAATACAGAAACTCTGAGCTGACTGAAATTGCAAATTGGAACTGACTTCTTCTTTCTAAATCTGAAAAAGGATCTTACATGTAACTAATCTGCTTCCATAGAAGATTGCTGCTATCTAAAATACCAAGTCTCTTAGTTAGCCAAAAAATATCTATCAACACTGGTTCTAAAGAGAAATGACTCCTGTCTCTCGAAATGAATCTTCTTTGGCACAAATCTTAGGTTCAACTTCTTGAACACAAAACCGTTTGTACCTTAAGTATCAAGGAGTATATAATTACTTGCTGTACAAAAAAATTCAAATTTCACGGCATAATTACCACCACTGCACTGCCTTCTGGATGGAACAGATTGCAATGTTCTTGAAGCAGAAAATCATTCTTGATTCCAGTCAAGTGCCTTTGAAGCATTTAACCTGATGAAACGTCTTGTCTGTGAGCTGTTTGCAGGCTTCAATCAGTTTTGCTGGCAGTCCAGAATGTTCTTAGGATTCTTGGGTACCTTTCGCAGAAGTCAGCAACAACTGCCAACAGTATGATTCTAGGGATCGTGAGAATTGTAAGATCGAAGTTGAGGACTGGGGTGCCAGATGAGCCTCTCACTAATGCAGCTTTTGTGCAATTATCACATTACTTCGATAATCTCTTCATCTCTCCATTGCATTCTTCTTTCTCTCATAAATTCAAGCCAGACATGCTCTATCTACATGAGAATATGCTTTTGATTACTCTTCAGTAAACTTCCAGTAACAAAACTTCTCGTCCTTATAAATTTTATAGCCTACTAGCATGCATCCAGAATCGAAATTTAGTGCTCTAAACTCGAGGTTACACTCCATTAGAAGACTGTTAATATTCAAACACAGTCACAGTCAGGCATCAGTGAAAGTTTTCTGTGCTTGCAAGCAAATAGTTCGAAAAAATGTGTCTACAATCACAGTAAAAGTGCCAGCAATTAATGTGAAATGCTATTCTGTACATGTGTGCTGTGCTCGTGGACTCACGAACATCAATTAGGCCTGGTCAGAGCTTTTATCAGACTCTACACTTTCATATCCCAGTTTCATGAATCTAAGGTGGTAGTATCTCTTTTTGTCAGATATCGTTTCCAGCAATGAAAAGCAAAGTAAAGTCTGCAGTTGCAGTCATCTGGCACAGGCGGGAACTGAACTTTCTAATATCAAATCCAAGTATCTTTTGAAAACTGTCAAAATGAAATATAAAACAAACAAGTCTATAGTTTGGACTCGTTCTTGAAACCTTTTGATTGACTTTTTGATTGATAGGAAAAGTAAGCCTCCATACATGTTTTCAGGTCAAACAAATACCACTAATTGGACATATTTGATACCAGAGAAATTAGACAACCGAGAATCCAGGTTTGTAAAAAGCAGCAATTTTGAAATAGCAAGGAAGTAGCATGAACAGTGTCAATCAAAGTCATGCAAATGCAGCTTGACATAACAGACCCCTTAATAAAGGGGGGAGAGTGTGGAGGGAACTTAAGAGCTGGCAGAAGTTGTGAATATAGTAGAATTACACATCACAACACGGAACAAAAAGGAAGGTATATATCAAAGTCAGAGCTTAAAAGCAATATGGTATGGTCAGTTTTCAACAGGAAGAAGACATGGCAAGATGACTAACCAAAGGATGGGTAGCTCTTGAAATATGACTTCTTGCTCAAAGCAAGGTCTCAGAGGTACGCTGTACTTTCACAAAGACAAACCAACATCCAATAGTCCGTCTCTCGGAAGGGACACTAAACTGGTGGTCCAATGCCCAGATGCAGCATGCACAGTAGGGCTACATCAGCTCTAAATAACAAGATGTTTTTCAAGCCTACTTTAAATAAAATGATGAATGAATGAATGAATGAATGAATGAATGAATGAATGAATGAATGAATGAATGAAACCATGAATGAATGAATGAATGAATGAATGAACTTCCTCACAAAGGAGACAAGAGTGTAACAGAAGAGCTCTGAAGACATCAAATACCTGTGTCATATGATGAAGATCCTGTCTGTCAGTCTTTGTAAGTCCCTTCATCTACATCCTTTTAACTCCCTTCCTCTAATTTAAAACCACAAGGCTAACTAAGGCAAACCTTAAAGTAAAAGCTGCAGTCACTCAGGCATTTAAACTCTGTGTTATCAACTTCCATGTCTTTGACCTGTCCATCAGGTATACACCTAATGCTAACACTAAACTCAACTACTCAATTCCATCATTCTGCACTCAGCAAAAGGTTTTGTATTACAGTGATATAATCCTCTGACTGTCCAGCTAGGACAGTCAGGCAGCCATCAAAATTTATCAAAGAAAGGATTTTCGAGTAGTGAAAAATTATCAAACAGAAAATTTTTCAGTTACACACTTATTTAATCCAGCTGTAATTCACAGCAAAAGATTGTGTCAAATTCTCATGAAATACTACAACTGCACCAGTGCAATGTCACAGTCCTACAAAAGCTTTACAACCACATATGCACACCATAAGGACTGAGAACAGCTCCCTGAGAAACCCCTGACTCTTTCAACTTTATCACGGATCCTACTGCATTTGCCAAAGTATATACTTTATGATGTATGTGATGTACAAAGGAAAATTATCTGCCTGCCCGTGCATTCTTAGAAACAATTGACTTCCCTGCATGTCATAGCTCTAACAATGATTCATTGCAAAAAGTCCCAAATCCCATCTTCACCAACAATAACTCAATATGGCATTTAGATAATCCATAAGGTCTTTGATATTTGAACAAAGATTTCATTTGGGGAATGACATACCATAGGGTCCTTTACCAAATCTGAATCTCAGTTCCTTAACTGTGAACATCTGCAATGCTCATCAGTATCAAAATCAGAAGCCACCTGCATGTCTTTGCACACAAATGGAGATTAACTATAAAAAACTAGGATCTCTGACTATAAACAAAAGATGTAATCTACTAAGGCAGCATGGCAGAATAGCATTGATCAAATCAGCATATGAGAATGGTCACCTTTAGATTCATTAAGGATGGAAAAGTCATTCCGGGGTGAGTGGCTAAGTGAGCTATACGATTCCCTTAGGTAACTGAAGTTACGCTTGGCTGGGTGATGTCAAAATTTGAATGGGCTACCTTCCAGATGGCTGGCAAAACAACTCACTTCCTTGTCTTCTGAAAGGGATGTTTAATCAGATGTCTCCTGCTTTTATGCACCGGCTCCTAGTGGATGTGAATTAACAGCAATGCAGCACAATTTCTTTTCAGCCTTCTTGACAAAGTAACAATGATAACAATGGCAAAGTTTCCAGCATCAAACTTGCTTGGCAATCAAGCTCCATACTGATAAACCTTGCTTGATTTAAAAGAGAATTTTGTATCAGATACTACAAACTTCTTTCTCTTAAAACTGCTCAGCCATATTGCTCATGATATCTGGTAACTGCTGCATAATCTGAATAATGTTTTGTAACTGCTTCTAGGCACTGCAGTGTGCAAAATGCAAAAACAACCATGGGAGCTGAATCAGGATCAAACTTGCATCGCATGCTTTCCCTCCTGATTGTTTGACCTCACTGCTTGCTTGTAGATGCTTTAAATTCTGTGAATCGTTATGGCCAACCATCCTCGTTTGTCCGCGATAGCAGACAAAAAGCAATAAACTAGCAACAGATACCAAAAAATCTTCTTGAATTCCTCAGCCTTGCTAAAAGACTCAATGCTGAAACTAGAAATGGCAAGCAGCAAACAAAACCTCTTAACAAAAAGAGAGTAAACTTTAGTTGTGCCGATCATTGCAAGAACATCTCGTGTTATCAAAGAACATTTCATGTTTGCTATGATTGGTCACAGTAAAACTTTTACTATCAAAGAACAAGCTGAGCTAATACTTACAGTAGCTAACAACTGGAATAAATATATAAAAAATTTGATACTTTGTTGAACTGATAATGAAATAAAGAATTCATGTAAGGATACAAATGAACCAAACTCAATGGCACAAACTCTTTGTAACGTATTTTAGAATCATTGTGCAGTACGTTATTGTATACCATGGAGATTCCTATCAACTTTATATCATATATGTATATTGCACTTGTGCAGTTTTCAATAATGTTTGGAAATATCACAAGAGTTTGGCAGCATAGCAGGAAACAAAATACAAAAGAGAATCAAGCTAGAAACAAAGAAAGATGAAAATAAATAAGTGAAAATCAAGCCTTTTCCAAGATTTGTCCATCTGTTTTTCAAATCAAGTGAATTGAAGTGAATGAAACCTCAGATGTACCGTACCACCATACCAGATCGCTCAACACCCACATGACGCCAGCACTGCAATGGGCTCACTATCAGCTTGGCATATGCATGGCAATGTCATGTCATTTCTCTCTCTTCCTCTTTTCCAATGACTGAAATGTGTAATATTACAAACCATTATTAATTTGCTAACAGGCTTACTAAATCATTTCATTCTGCTGTCCTACAGAATAACTATTCAACAAAATAACACTGTACATACTTGTCATCTAAATGCAGACCGGTTTATTCATTGCATGGAACCAGATACTGAGTAAAATGAAAAAGGTTATGTCTTGATGGGAGAGATTTGCAGACTAAAGATGCTTTCCTGATGAAATTTAACTTCTTAATCAGTCTTGAACAGAAATAGATGGAAAAATCAAATTCTTGGAATTCAAATTCTTGAAAGGTGGATCAAATCTGGGCTCACCATTTATATCTTATTCTGTTCTAAAATTGTTTTACTCGGAACCATGTGCAGTCGGAGGACATCTTTTCATCTCTCAAAATCCTGGCATTTTTAATTTCTCAACTGAATTTGATAATTTGGGAGCATTTATGCACTTTGTTGATTGAAAACAAAGATTTTCTATAACTTCCAGGGAAAACCACAAAAGAGAAAAAGCAATGTCAGAATTTTTGAAATTTTACCCACAGAATAGAATTTGGAATGAATGACTGGATGCATTAAGAGGACCATATTTGCAGTCTTTTGGTGTTAAATTTTAGATAAAAAGAGACACTATCAAACATGTACTTTAAAAAGCAAAAATGTTGGGGACACTATAAAGCAGTATTTTGCTGCTTTAGATGTCATCAAATTGGTGTCATTATCCATTTTTGGTGAATAGAGCTATATGTTTACAGCAACATAACTCTATTTTGTGATTATGAGATGTTGAAGGATTGAGAAGCTTTTCTATCTTTGTGAAAACCAAATCCTGATCTTAATTTTTCAAAAGAAAATTTGAATCTAAGCCCTTTGTAACCTTGGGAACTTTAAGCTTTTATTTTGAGAGAAGACAACATTTAGCAGTTCTATTCTGTAGCCCTCCTGGGTTCCATCCAAGGTTGTCATTTAAAGTCATCTACAGAACATAATTACCTGTTGGTCTTTTTCATTGCTTGAATCTTAAGCTTATCCTTTGTAGTCAATTGCATTGGAACAGCTATTTCAAAGCCCTTTAAAATACTTATCTTCTATTTGGTAGGGAATCTCAACAAATTTTGCTTGCTTGCTTTCTTTTTGCTTTAACTTCACCAGAAACCAAGATCAATCTTTGATCCGTGCCTATGTGGTGGGCTAAGCCCTTTTGGAGATTACAATTGCAGAATCTACGATAATTTAGTGTCTAAGGGTAACAGCAACCTAACATAGGGACCTACCACATACAAGACTAAATTAGCTTTGGATTTTGAACACAGCTAAAGAACATAATTCAGTTCAGTTTCATATACCGGGTGAGCCAGAAAAAAGTTCCCACTTTTGAAAATTCATAGCACCAAGATTACTCCACAGATTTGAATCATTCGAATTGTGGCTAAAAGCCGAAAGATTGAAGTATTTTTGTGATTTTTCCCTCTCTCCTACCAGCACTAGAAGTACTATTGGTAAATTCAACTTTGTAAAAATTCTATGGCTGCAAAATGACGGACAAAGGGCCTAAAACATTGATGAAATTGTAAGGTTTCTATTCACAACGAACGATAGGCAATGGGCATTCACCTCCCTCAAGTGTGATAAAATATCGATCTCCAAACAAATATATATATACTAAAGATTTTCAATCTCATGGCAATTAATGTACAGAGGATATCTCTCATCCATGAGCAGTTGCATTTCCTTCATTTTTTTGTATGAGGAGTCATTTATGATTTGATCAATGTTTTAGGCCATTTTTCAGTCATTTTGCAACCATGAAATTTTTGTAAAGTTGAACTTACCTATATTTGTAGTTCTCGTGAGGCAATGAGGAAAATCACAAAAATATTTCAACCTTTCGGCTTTTAACTAGAATTAGAAATCTTTCGAAAGTGGGAACTTTTTTCTGGCTCACCTGGTACCTTTAATTCTCTAAATATAACTTATTCTTATAAACTATATATACAAACAAATTACACAAAATCAATACATCAACATCTAAAGTTATTAGAATACATAAGTACAAAACAAAGAACATGATAAACTGCATGGAGGGAATTACTTAAAGGAGGAGCTCTCTCCCTAGTTAAACAAATCGAGAAAAGAGCACCTCCTCATCATAAACAATAGTGAGTAATCAAGTACTGCAAGCCATCCATAACAGTCTGCTACACAAGGCAAATATCAAGCCTGGTTTCAATATGATCAAAAGGATCGCTGGTGATGCAAGCATCACACAAATTTGTGATCAGCTACTCTCAGCGATCCTTGTATCATGTTCACAGGTATTCCTCTTATTCACAACTTCATCTAAATTCAAATAAATACTGAAGAGATCTGTCAACAAAGAGATAATGTCCTCTTTGTATTTCTTGATTGGAAATTGATGTATGTTACACTGAAGAGCTGGTAAATGCAGCATATGTTGATGAATCCTGAAGACAATTTATTGTCAAAAACGACCATCATTTTGTTCCATTTTATCTTACTGGTATATATTGTGTAAAATTAAAAGTGTTAACTTTTGCTTCAAAGCAAACTTTCCACTATATACTGTTCTACTCTGCATCAATCCATTCCACGAAAAAAAATCTGACATGGTACAAAGTACATAATAATGAAAAGGTACATACCGTTTGCTTCTTTTCTGTTTGATATGATGAAATACATTTATGACATCTCGCAATCTTCTAGGGCTTTCTTCAATTTTAGCAGCTAAGAAGATGCATGCCATGGCACATATCTATAAATTTACACACATATACCTGAAATTCTTGATGCCTCAAATCATTCAAAGTTTTATTTCTATATTATTTTTAGATGTGATTTGATGCATAAGTTTCTGTCAAATTCTTAGTGACATCCAGGGTGAATTGGTGCATTCCTATGCACAGAAGATCGTGCAAAAATTAAAAGACTTTGTTGGGAGAAATGTTTCTAGACGCATGATCATCAAAAATTATGCCAGCCACCTTTTGGTTAAAAATCAATAGTGAAGACATGCAATAATAGGTGCTCTCTGCTGTGCTGGGCCAGAGTAAATTTAATAAAGCATGATCAGACTCCTTGATGCAAACTAAACTAAGACAAGTCTCTTGCTCTTTTCAGTAACTTGCCCACAAAGCTGTTTTTTAAGCTTTACAATCTTTGGACTGGGTAGGGGTCCATCCACATTTACTTTTCACTTTGGCAAAATTAATTTGCAGTCTCTCTGTTCTCTAAAAAATATGGCCTTTCTCAACTGTCTGTATTGCTGTTTTGAAATTGCCATAATTTTCAAAGTTTATCTTATTGGTATCTGGCTTGTTCAAAACGATGTAACAACAACTTCTCCAATTTCGGGGAGCCCATGGAGACACAATATCGACAGTAAAAAACTCAAAATTAAACTCACCTCGACATCATGTTTTACCAAAGATTTCGAATAATAAAACCTTTGAAGCAAAATCTGCCCCGTGGCCATCGCAACCTACGGGTTAGAATGAAGAAAATACATGAAACATCGTACACAAAACACATCAAATCGAAAGCAATACAAAGAAAAAGTCATTTAGGCCCAACAAACCTGTGGCAACTTGAGCAGAATTCCAGCCGTCTGAATGAACTCACATCCAAGTACTCTGAGATCAGTTTCTGTTTCTTTATCAAGCCCATCTTTCATAGAAGCCGTTTCACTGAGTTTTTCATCAGGCAGGATGCAATTTTCCAGTGATATATGAACATTTCCGTAGTCATATTCTTTCTTCGCTGCTTCAATGGCCGCCATGTCGTATTGTTACAAAATGAGGAACGTTCGTTTTACGTACATCCGTGATCCTTTGCGCATTACAAAAGGGAAATATGCGACCAGGGGGTATGGTAACAGATTGAATGTTCCAGAGAACGCAAGCATTTTGGACCAATTTTTCATCTTCACGAATTTTGTTACCATTTATACGTATTTAGTGAAAGTTTTGAATAACTTGTCTTGATTACAAAGCTCCTTCCACGCTCCTTTATGCAAATAGATGTCAAAAAATGAATTGAGAGATTCTATAGAGATGAAAAAGTAAGTTTTGAAATAAGCCAGGAGCTGTATAGGTCTTATTCATAGAATTACAACCTTGAAATTTGCAGGCGGGGGCTGAGAGCTTCAGCACCCTCAATAACTTTGGCAATCAAAGGGCTGAGTAGTTGGGGTTGAGCCCCCTAAAAACTTGTTCACATAGTTCCGGTTGAACCTTCGAGCATGGAGATATGTTCTCTCAGTTAGCACCGTGTACCCCCTGATCTGAAAGACAAACAGCAACCACATTAATTCAATTCATTGCTCTTTTTCACATCAAAACTCGAAATATAAAATGGAGGACGGCCTAAGTTAGTAGCTGTGGAAGAAGAAGACATAAACAAGATTTGTTCCGCAAGAATACATGTTAACGAAGAGAATTCCATCATGCGATGCTGATTGATTCGAATCAAGACTATTTGCTGTTTTATCAAATGTGACATAAAGTGAGAAAAGGAGCCATGATTAGGCCTAGGGCCCTTGCTGGTGATGGAAATTGTCAACAAAGTTTCAGAATTTTTGGACGAAAATATCCGTGTTGTGAGGGTAAAGAATTGTTGGATTACTCCATGGAACAAGTGTACTTAGATTTCTCTTGGGAATTTTGTTATTTCTTGGGAATTTTGAAATTGATCGGACACAGCTGCTGGGATTGCTAAATGGGCGCTTTGCCTATTTGAAAATACTTAGTGAAGCACAGTTCCTTGCAATTGCACACTCTGGCTCCTATATTATGTCTTTGTATTTAGTCCCATACTAGCATCATTTTACAAAAAAAATAATTACTCATTGTGCCTTTTATTTTCATTTAGTACACTGTTTCAGTGGCAGCAATCACAGGTGTTGTGGTTATTCTCAGAAAAACATATGTGGTATGTTGATTCTAGCTATTTTTGTAAAACCCCTTCACCTTACAAATGACTCCTTTAAGAATAAAAAGGTTCTAAAAAATTCCCATTATTTTCCCCTTGAAGTAAGCAGGATTTTTGATGGTTTGATGTGATCAGTGTCAGATGCATCAGCTGATTTCATCAAAAGCATTTTATTTTGAAAACTGAGGAAACTGGTGATAATAATTTATCAATTCACCATTTGACTTTACCAAAGCTCTTAATATGCAATAGTTTGATAAATTAAAGAACTTTCATGTACTGATATACAATGTATTTACTCAGTTTCTAATATTCAAATTTCTCTTTCAGTTCTCTGTTTTCAATAGCATTCAGAAGATACCAAAAAACCTCATTGAAAGAAATTCAACTCTGAGAGGAATGGCTCAAGAAATTGTTGGTGATAGGTTGATAAATCTGCAGCATTTGCCAATATTTTACAGAAACATGGAAAGTAGAAAAAGATATTTTGGTATGGTTTGTATGGTTCAAAATTTGCTTATCTAATGGATGTCAAAAACGTGGAAAACAGTTTTGAATAACAGGACCACTGTGTTCTTTTGATTAGATTCTTCAAACAATTTCAATGTTTTACATTTTCCATTTCAGGACACGAAAGTGCCCCTTTTAAAGTTGCTGTTGCTGGTATCAAACCATGTTCAGGTTGCATTGAGCATCTTCAGTCAAACATACAAAATGAATATCTCAAAGTAATACCACTAGGAATTTCTGAAGATGCCTTGGAGTCAATTGTTTACTTAAAAAAGGTCAGTTAGATTAAGAACAAATATTTTAAGTATGAAAACTTTTCCAATGAAACTCCTTAATCAAAATTCAACTTTTGTTTTTCCAAAATCCAACACAAAATTTGTCTACTGAAGCTTCTTTGCCAAAATTTTATTGTGTTAAACATTCTTTCATTTTGATGTTAATGTGTCTGTATTGCTCTAGTTCTAGCAAGTGGAAAAACTGGACCACAAATTACATTCTTTTACACATCATTACACATTTTGATCTCGCTTAGTATGGTAACTTAAGATCTCACCGAAAAATAGATAACTTAATTTATTTCTCAAGCTGTTTTTTTATATTCTTTAAAATCTTGAAGGAATTATGTTCTACTTGTGACGTGATGGAAAAATTAAAAGCCGATTTTCTTATTTCAGGGATTCTTTCGCCGTTCAATCTGCATAAATGAGGATCTAGTTCTTCGAGGTCTTGCCATCGTTCAACATGACAGCAAACTAAGTAAATCGAGAGCATATTTGAAACTATCTCAGCGTTTGCTAGCAGCAGAAATGAGGGCTGATCGAAAGGGGACTGGCATCTGGAAAAGACCTTCATATTCCCAAAGACTTAAAACATGGTGGAGTTTATTTGAGATGCCATCATACGTTGGAAGGCTAAAGAATTTGAATCTGTCGTTTTTCAAGAGCTGGCCATTTCGTCGAAAACCATAGATGAAACGTTTTCATACACTGCATCGTTCTTAACTTCTAAGATAAGCAGTTCACAATGTGAGGCCAGAGAGAAATTTTAGGACACTTCGATAGTTTTCAAAAAATGGTTTTTTTTTGTAAATTTATCTATTTTTCTTGACTGCATGAATGTTTGGAACATTGTTGAATCTATGTATCCTTTTATGAACATGTGCGCATCTTTTGCCGATCAGTTAGTTTCTAAAAGTTTCAATTTCACAAGAAAATTTCGGTTGTAAACACTTCTTAGCACAAAATTTTTTTGAGATACATTTTTAAGATTTTTGAATGCATGAAATATGACGTTGTTTCCAACACCTACAGACATATTACATTATAACAACAAGGTCAAGTGAAAAGACAAAATGTTCATTACGTTTCAAGTGAAAAAATTGGACAGTCAGTGGACTTAATTTAACTAGGCCATGCACATTTTGCAGCTTTCAAATTTTCTTGACGCTTTCTCAACGTAATTTTAGATTTCTCTGGCTATCCTACAAGTAGTTTTATACATAAAAAAAGGCGTATTAGATGAATCGAAACTGAAAAATTAGAGTTTTAAAAGAAAAATAAGTATATTTCTATGACCAATGATACATTACTTTCGTACAATACTTGTTTGGCACGGCGCGGTGGCCAAGTGGTAAGGCGTCGGTCTCGTAAACCGAAGATCGCGGGTTCGATCCCCGTCCGTGCCTATCTTTTTGCATCTGAAAACTAAAATTACGCAAAAAAATTTCGTAAAAACTTTTACGCCTCAAATTTCGCAACCAATTCGGCCTCACATAATTGCTTTTGTCAATCAACTCACTATTCCTAACATCAAGAGGTTATGTTCTGTTTTTCTGAGAACAGAAACTTGCTTTATTTGATATCTGTGTTCTCCATATTTTGTAAAAATCCAACTGCAAACAAAATTTTGAGTGGAAATTTGCTACACGTTTTTTTATAAGAAACTTAGATCAGGCCACAGTACTAAAAGTTTCTTAATTTAACATGAAATTTTGTCCATTTTAGTACTGACAGTTTCTTAATTGGTTTCTTATTTTTGAATGCATGAATTGAAAGGTCGCTAACACTGCTACAGATATGTTTCTTGATGTTTAAAACATCATATAGGAATAAACAGTGTTCTGTTATGTTGAAAACACAAATGATTTGATAATATTGCTCAAGAATAAAGGTTCAATGACAAATTTGCTATGAAATTCATGCTTTTAACTTTAAAAAGTTTCTTAGTACTTCTCAGAAAATTTTGACCATCTTAGTACTAGTTTCTTATGAACCAGTTTCTTATAAAAAAACGTGTATTGTTATTTTTCAAACTATTATCTTGTTATTGTATTAGCTGATAGGGATTTGTGGGTAAAAAGATTAAATGAAAAAAAAAATGAAATGAATCTACACTGAACCCAGGATACGTCTACACTAACATTTGAATGAAGAAATGGAAGTTTTGTCCGAAAGTTTGATCGTCCTAAAGTTTTCGACATCTTTTGACCATGGAGCACCGCGGACACCTTTAATTTGAACGAAATGTTTATTCGATACTACTACCTTGATTTTTGGTCAATGGAATTTTATGCGATACTACTACCTTAACTGCGAGCGAAGCGAGCTACCTCTCCGGAGGAGCGAGCGAGCGCAGCGAGCGAGAGAAAACTGAATGGGTAACCAATGAAGTGGCTTTTCCATTGTTCTCAATCGTAATATGCGCGAAACAAGTTTGCTGCGGTGGTGGATCGGTAACAATAGGAATAAAACAATAGGCTCTCTTTGTAATCAGGGGGTAATTGTATCGAAAGTTTTGCCCAAGAATGATATCTTGAAGTTGTGAGCCTGTTCTTGGATCCACTTGCTGTGGCTGTCTTCTCTCCGTCGAGGATAATTATTCAGATTTTCTTTGGCTTCGTCAAGGACTCCTCTTTGTTTGACGAAACGATGCATTTTGGAGTGATCCATGAAGTGGTTGTGATGAAACTCTGGAGTGATCAAAATAATGGATATTCTTAGTGGCTTCGCAAGGATAAAAAAGATGGCGATCGAAGTGACAGACTATCGTTGTGTCCGAGCGATTTGAAGCAACGCTCTGCTGTAGTCTTAAAAGAAAGAGGCATCGTAGTGAAAATGGAGAAACAAGGTAATTAGCTACTGAGACGAAGAAAAGAACAAAGAAAAGGCAGTGAACAGCCAGAAATGCCTTACAGAAGAATGACGATTTGTGATGGTACTTAGGCCCAATTTTACCAATTAGCCCAGTAACAGAGAAGAACATACAATGTTGGAGAATCAAGACCTAGAACCACGATGTCTCGGCAGAGACTTGGTTTCATGAAATTTGCTTTGAAATAGTTATGAAGGCATAACTGCAGTCCACGCTGCAGAGTATGGCAGTTCTCGACAAGATCTCGTGTGTGCAGACCACACAATGCCATGGTGTGTGTGTGTGCAGCAGAGCCTGTGTAATTCCTTTGTTTTTAAAGTAGAGAACAAAAGATCTGGTTCAAAATCGGTGTGCACATCAATATTTTGTGCAAAATCTTGTGTGTGCAGTTGCCATTCTTTGCAGTCTGGCCTGCAGTGTGGCTTTTGTTGATGAACCATATTTCCGCAATTCATTGAGGAGGTGGATCTGTGGCATCCAGGCAAATCCTGCATTTACAACAGAAAGATGTAAATATATCGAACTGAAACCAAAGTAGGCCATACTGCAAACAATGAATAGCCAAAAAACATGACTGTGCCCTCCTAGTATTTTCTTTTTTGCCCTGTTTACGATATTTGATAAAGAAGCCTATTTGGCATTTCACATTCTCCCACCCTGTTTGTGCCGAGGGGCAAGTCACTCCTGAAAATGGCGTACGAGATTAATAATCACAAGTGATTATTTTGTGATTAATTTGATATTTTGGTGATTAAGTGATTAATTTGTGATTATTCTAGAATAAACCACACATTCTAAAACATTCTCAAATAAGCTCCTGTACTATAGAAATTTTATGTATAGGACAAGACAGAGCAAGATTGATAAACAAATGATGAAATATGACGGTAAGCTATTTCATAAATCAAGTTATAGACTATCATGCCAATTTGGCAGAATTGTTTGCAACACAAGAACGAAGCTCTCCTTTTTGCTCCATCGCAAGGAACTCAGAATGCTGCGCTGTCGTGCTGCTCATGTTTTCGTGCTTGTTTTTACATAGCTGGCAATGTGTTCACATAAATTTGGGAAATGGTGACAGGGACAATCTAATCCTTTTATTTCTTATAAAAGTAAACAAATAAATATGGTTAAACATTCAAAATTTGTGATTAATATGACTGGTGATTTTTCGTGATTAATATGATTTTTGTGTGATTAATGTGATTAATTTGTGATTAAAGTGTGATTATTTTCGAGAGCGTACGAGATTTTAAGCAGTGATTTGCCCCTCGGTTTGTGCTGTTTGTGGCTGGTCACTTCTTTTCATAAGTCTCATGGGTTTGGGTAAAATATGTATGGCAAAATGGGAATGAATTTTATGAAAATCTTTGGAAACAGATTTTCTCAAGCTACATCAGTTAGAACTACCCTCCTTGAAGTATTGCATGTTGGTTGAACAGTCCATGATGAACCATTTTCTGGCAACCAACATCACTCATTTTACGCCAGCCAACTATTTTCATATTTTATTTAATCATGATTCTATATACTGTAAATAGTTTTAAAAAGAACCTTTGCTCAAATCACTAAAGATATTAAAGGAAATGTAAGCATATAAAACCTGATTAAGTCACTTGCGGTCAAATGCTAGCCTATCAGATATTAGTATTCCCCATTGATGTAGATCAATTACCCAAATATGGTGTGGCACGTGTCGTGGCCTTATTGTCTTGGCAAGGTTATTTTATCAAAGGCTTATATATGCTTAGATTCCCTTTTATGGAATAATTCAGTGATGTGGGCAATTTGCAAGAAAGACTATTTTTGTCAGTCAAATCCATAGCGTACTGTATTTCAAATTCATAGCAGTAGCGAGCACTTTGCAGATATTTAGGGGTGGGGTTTAAGATATTGTTTCAATCATAAAGCATTGTTTATCACCATTTTTTCAAACAAAAAACTGTTTGTCTTGGCCAATGACCACTCCCAATTGTCAAGTATCCATTACTGATTCATAGCATATTATGCATTTGGTCTTTGTATTGTATTTCTTGTTAAATACTTGAGGCAAATGTAGTGGCAGGGCTTCCTAAAATTATCGACAGTTGTTCATCAGCATACAGAATATAAATTTTAAGAATGTTATATGAAATTTTGAAAGACCTCAGAAGTTTAAAAGTATTGGCAGAATTTGTGTAAAATACTGTAATGTGATATCTTGGTAAATGAGTTTGCTGTTGGTTCATATAAAAAGTGTCATTTTTGTGTTTTGTGGTCACTGGAAGAAATTGTCTATTTACACTTAGGCAATATTTAGATCTTGCAGCCAGGAGTATTGCAATGGATAATTATGCTGAGATGTGGAATGAACATATTGCCAAAGGTTTGATTCTTGAAGATCAAAACTGTAAAAGTGCTCATTGTGGTCATATATTTAGTGTAGCCAACTGTGGTACTCTAGACTTTGTGCATCTTTGTGACTCTTATGGAACAGGTTGGGGTCTCCTTTGTTGATCTGAGGTTCAGTTTTTTTAAGTTGTTTGGCATCAGATATACAGTATTACCCTGCCACTAAGAAACTGACCTGTTGGAAATTGCTGCCTGCCAGATGGCACCACATCTTCCCTGATATAAGAAACTACTGAGCCTGACATTTTAAATTAGGTTTCTTAAAAATAATTTTGACTGGAAAAATTGTATATTTCAAACACTTCTTTACATGAGATCATTATCAAATTAAAGCTAAGTTGATCTGAATGGTCATTGTCCAATGTCTGGTCTGGTAGAACCCACATTTTATTTTTCTTTCGTCCATTGATAAGAAACCAAGCAGCCTGGTTTTATAAAATGAGTTTCTTAGTGGTGGTGGGGCCCCTCCATGAGACATAGTGGAGCCCCCCAGATGGCTGTTGAAGACAGCCAAAATTATACCAGCAGCACTTAACATTAATTTTGGGTAACAATTTCTTCCAGATTTGGTTTCATGGAATTTCCTTTTAACAGGAAGTGCATATGCTAAAATTGCTAACAGTGTGGCTTATTTATGGGCAACAACTGTATAACCTTAGCCAGACTAAAAGTGGTAGGACTTTCATCGTTAAGGTTCCTAGTACGTCGGCGTCAAGCACCAATGACATTGGTTATTGTAAACAGCATAGAAAAGCAAAAGGTTATCTTTTAGATTTATGTGGCAGAATAAAAGGGAAGCAATACAGCAATTGGTTGTACAGTACGACAAAAAATGGGCACTTTCGGACAGATGTTTTCTCTTATTCTGCCACATGGCTCTGGACGATAACCTTGTTCTAATTAATGTTTTGTCTTTCCTTACCTCAATCTAAAAAGCTAAGAAACATTTGTAATTTGCAGTTTTCAGTTTCCCAGTCACATAAGTGTCAACAAAATCCCACCAATTCATTAATTACCATATGAAAAATACTACAGTAATTATGTGAAGTATTGCTTCCGCTTGAAATGTATTTGATAAAAAACTTAGTTTTCTTAAGTGGTGGCTGCAAACTTTTCGGAGTCAAATTTCAAGTTGTGTTGCACTGCAAATGCTTTCTCGATTCAAAGCGAGCAGATGGCGCAATGTGCAGCCATCAAGATGATCTTTCCGATGAACAAACAGCGATTGTAAGCTATTGCGTTGCTGGATTAAATGTCTTTTACACCGGCAGTGCAGGCTCAGGGAAAACAAAAACACTCAACGTCATAGCAGCTAGTCTCGAAGAGAAGTTCAGCGTGAGCTCTGTAGGAAGAACAGCCACGACCGGTCTTGCAGCAATGCAAATAAATGGCCAAACTATACACTCATGGGCGGGAATAGGTATTGGACGCGGCTCACGATACCAGTTGCTTCAGAATGTCCTTGCTAATCCAGCCGCGACTCGTCGATGGAAGGTATGTAGAGCCTTAATAATTGACGAAATTTCCATGCTAGAAATGGGTGCATTTGACACACTTGAATTCATAGGGAGAAAAATAAGAAACTCTTCCGAACGATTTGGTGGAATACAAATCATTTTGTGTGGAGATTTTCGGCAGCTTCCACCAGTAACGGACTTGCAGTCTGACAGAATGAGTTATGACGAAGATAACATTCCCTTTTGCTTTCGCTCGCCAAAGTGGTCTTCCTGCATTGACGCAAATATCAAACTGACAAAGGTATATAGACAATCGGACCCTGAGCTGTTACTTTTACTATCTGATATAAAACGAGGTGGAACTTTAACACCAACAGTGCATAATTTGCTTCAACTTGCAAAATGTAATTCTGCTGATAAAAATGATAAAGAAATGGTGTATCTATACCCAAGGAAAGTTGATGCCCAAATGAAGAACATTGAGATATTGCGTGACATTCCCGGTAAAGAATATGTATCAAAGTCAACGGATACTGGGTCTATGCGGCACAAGCTAAAGAGCTGCCCATACCCTGAAAGGTTAGTTTTCAAGGTAGATGCTAAAGTTATGCTATTGCGAAATATGCCCCAAAAAAAGTTAGTAAATGGCTCTTTAGGAATCATTTCTTCTGTTGTGAACGGGTGCCCAGTTGTTACTTTCGAGAATGGTGCAACCTTGAAGATAGAAAAGTGTACTTGGGGAGCACAAGATGATAAAGGTTTTGTTTGTGCCAGCAGAAAGCAATTCCCCTTGACCCTAGCCTGGGCAATGACCATACATAAAAGCCAGGGACAAACAATAAATCGTCTTACAGTTTCATTATCGGGAATATTTGCCTATGGTCAGGCCTACGTTGCCCTCTCCCGGGCCGTTTCGTTGAGTGGACTTTCCGTATTTAATGGATGGGATACCAAGATTCCTTGTGAGCCAGTCACAGTCACAAGTTTCTATAACAAGCTGGTTCCGGTGATGGAATTCCGTCAAAATAATAACAAGGATACAAATGATTGCCACCTTGCTTCTGTGGAGTTATCGGTAAGGGAAACGGACCCTCAAGCGCTAGGAGTACAAAATGATGCAGTTCCCGAAACATCCGAGCAGACTGTTGAATCTATATTGCGAGAGAATCTTAATCTTCCTCAGGAAGTGGAAATACGAGCTGTTTTTGAGAAGGTTGCGCAAAATGAATGCCGATCTCCTCTCTATTTTAAGATATGTGAAGAAGTTATAGGTAAGCTGTCTGAATGTCATAGTATAACATTGTTTGCAGCCTATGTATGGCAGAAATTAGAAGATATATATGCACCAACGGGCTCTGATGCAGAGTGTGACATTAAAGAGGCACTTAGCACAGCTCGTCATGAAAAGAAAACGAAAGAATTTGTCAAATTGAAGCTGGATGATAAATTGTTGAACGCCTGGTTGCATGTCCTGGTTGATGCGTCTGTCTTGGGAGTGAACGATAAAACACTGGATCCTTGTCATAGAACATTAATGGTTGATATCATAAACGAATTGCGGCTACGACTAGCAGGTGGGTAATTTACTTCATTTGGACCCCGTTGACACGATGCCGCTAGAATTTGAAAAAAGCAGAATTACAAACTCTGCCGTTTTGCTAACCGACACGAAATTCTACCACTAGAATTTGAAAATTCAGCCCGCATCGTGTTGACGGGAGGACGAAACGCCACTTTTTCATGCCGTTTTCAAATTCTACCGGCAACGTGTAAACGAGGCCTCGTAATGACGTTTTACAAAGGAAAAGTGGCACTTTGAGCCTCCAAGCGAAGAGGAAATTTCTGACGGGGGGTAACTCCTTAAGGGGGTCTGTGAAAAGTGTGCCCCCTACCTCAAGGAAAAAGTCTCCACCTGTATTTCTGATCGTACATGAAGCTTTGACAACTTTCTCTCATGAAACAAAGGCTCTGTCTCCAAATGTTTGCGCTGCTGAAAAGCCAAGTAATGGCTCATTTTTTCTCTCTTATTCATTTACAAAGGGTAAAGCTATCAACTATATATACATAAATTGCTTTCCAAGCTGCCCTGCACAAAGAAAAAAGAAAACATAAAAATTTACAATACAAATATACAAAATATAATAACAAAGTAAAAGCATTTAAAAGTACTGGAACGAACGCCAGAACGAAACAGGGTTCCTCTATGTCCTAGAGTTTTCGAGACATGATTTAGATTGTTTGAAATTGTTAATTTTGATTTTGGGTCCAGGCCATTCCAAAGTTTAGCCAGTCTAAAAGAAAAGCATTTTCTTTCAAATGGTGTGACTACCTTGACTCTGCAGGGCTGATGGCAAGCAAGATAGGAGGCGATAATGAAGCAAGACCTTTCACTCAGGCTCCATTGTTGGCGCAATCAGAACTTGGTAAAATACGTCATTTGGCTGGCTGGGTTTTACACAAGGAGCAGACAGCGGCTGCCAACTACATTACAAGAAATGCTGGGTCAACGCGCAAGAGTGTTTTGGAGAAGTTCTCCTTTGAGATGGAGGTGATGAAAGTGCTAAAAGGCATGAGTGGATCGTACGACAGAGTCATCCAGCTGACAGACTTCCAAGATACACTTGAACACACCGAAAGGTACAACAGAGGTGGACTCACTCATGTTTACGATGACGTATTCCTATTCTTTGTGAAGCTCGAGAGCTGCTGCCAACAAGTCTTCAAAACGAACATAGTTATGCAATATCGGAGTGAAGCCGTACGATTTGCACGAAAAGTTATCCGTGAAGATGCAACAGTTAAGATGGCATGGCAAAGCATGATCATTGCATTCAACGAAAATAAAGGTAAGCATATTTCAGATGCAGCGGCCTTTTTTAAGCAACTGCCAAGAGGAGAGACTGAAAAGGGTGAAGAATCCTTCTATGCATTGTTGGTGCTACAGTTTGGGCAAACATACTGAGATATTTGGAAGCAAAGGTGTTTCTTAGACTACGACGAGTCGCAGTAACAGCTCATCAAAACATGACTTACAACCAGACGGAGACCCCTAAAACCGAGACTATGAACAAATAAGAATTCCATGAAAAAATTGGGGACAATGTCAAACTTTGTCCATAGTTACTTTTTGGTTGCTTTTGTCAAATAATCGTAAACATAACTAAGGCCATGTAATCAGTCTACATTAAAGCCAAAATCTTTCGGACGGAAAAGTTTCGGAAAAACAACTTTGGACAAAAAACGTTCGGATGCTTTTCAGGAATTCCGAACAAAACACTTTTTGGCAAACATGATACCAAAATACAGGAATACAAGCAATAAACCAAACGTATCTAAAAAACCAAATATCAACTTGCGTGCATGGTCATCATCACATCTGCAATAACATTTGAATGAATTTGTTGTCAGATTAATGAAAAAGGTACTGCCATACGTGATCTGTTCATAAGAAACTCTTAGAGGAACTAAACTTGCAATAAAAAATTCAAGTAACTTGAACGCTTCTGGCAAAACAATCATTAATTCATTTTTTAAGTTTCGATTCGTTGTCATTTCCTATTCTCAATGAATTTCGGATGAAAAGACTTTCGTACATCACCAGATTTCGGACA
Organism: Aurelia sp. 3 sensu Dawson et al. (2005); assembly: GCA_964020215.1. Classification (NCBI taxonomy): domain Eukaryota; kingdom Metazoa; phylum Cnidaria; class Scyphozoa; order Semaeostomeae; family Ulmaridae; genus Aurelia; species Aurelia sp. 3 sensu Dawson et al. (2005). Next base: position 741,201 of record OZ026584.1, read on the forward strand.
ATTAAACTTTCGGACAAACTTTTGTCTAAAAGTGTGAGCGTCCGAAAGTTATCGATTTTAATGTACCTATGTCTTAATTCTTACGTATTCATTTCAGATAAGGAAGTTTCTACGCCGTTCACGCAGCCGTCCGATCCTGAAACCCCAAATCAAGCCAACAGTGATGGTGAGGAAGTCTTCTGCCTTCTTTGGTTAATACATAGAGAATTTTACACATTGAATAGGTCACTTTACGCAGTCACTTCTGTCGATGCATTCATCATTTTTCCATGAAATGCTACGTTTACAATTCAATTTCAACAAGGAGACTTTCTGACAATTCACTTGCAACAACATTCATATACTGCTAAAGCATTTAACTGTGGATTCTACATAATTTGCAATCTTTTTTCCTCTTCTCGTGAACTATTAAGAATGATAATTCTGCTGCAAAAAATCTTGTAACTAAATCACGTGTTTCTAAATACACGATACAAGACGATGGTAAACATTTTATAATAATCCCTTCTAATGACCGAACGAAACGAAATTTAATGAAGTGAACCTGCAAGGATAATTTCCACCTTTTAGAGCAAAACACATTAATCCGACGCATGTTAACAATCCTTTTCTTTATTTTTAGAGGGATTCACGAGTGTTTGGCAGAGTATTTACAACAGGTTCATGAAGCGTTATTTGAATATGCGATCGAAGGAATTTATAAATAAAGTTAAGTCAGAAATCAAGAATAAGAAATCTCAATCACTCAGAGAGGCATTGTCCAAACGAAAGGCAAAAGGACAGTCATTGGCATCATCGACGCAGCTTTTAAACGAAATCTTTGATGACAAATCCGAAGCAAAGTTATCAAGCCATCTGAAGCTAAAGGCAAAGGAGCTCAGTGGAAAGGACGCATTCATTCCTTTCAATAAAGCTCAGTTGCATTTCCTGTTTCTGTTGTATGGTGAAAGGTTTCTCAAATCAAAGAAGAAGAAGGTTCTGAATGAGATGCTCTGTGCATGCATTTCTAAGAGTGAAAGAATGATGCACCCTCAGCTAGCCAACCGTCGCTGCTATGACAACCTGATAAGAGAGACATCTGAAGGGAAGAAATTCGACGCAAGGAATGCATATGAATCATTAGGGATCGTGCAAAACATGAACAATGAGCAGAATTTGTTCGCCCCTATGACATTAGCATCGCAGAATCCAAACCAAAACGCAGCAAGAAACAGGCTTCAAAGATTCATGCCAAGTGCCGCACAGGAGAGCATTCTGAAAGATGACAACCGTAACCACGCTGGGAAAGTCCCAAAGAGCATTCTGGAACAGAGAGCAAAGGAATTCTCGGTTGCTGAGTCACAAATTCGCCGTTGGCATTCAGCCTTCCAGAAAAAGAATTCATAGCAGCTCTCGGTTTCTCGAGGTAGGTTAACCATCATACAGAGGATCTGCCGACATGACAATGTTTCAGTGATTTGTATTTGTGTTTGTTGTCGTTTGCAATGTATGTAAGAGTGGAAGAAATTTTATCTAATTTGGGTCTAGAAACACGAAAAGCTTGCGATACATTTGTAGCCCTTTCGTTGGAATAATTCCACCGACAAACATAGAAGTTGACTTTTTTTAAATACAGGCAATGCAAATTAAAAGGATCAATACAAATGTCACATTTAAGTTTTCAACAATTGTTATATTGGCATTCCATATCTTGGACGCTTTTGATGGGCTCTACTTCTTTTTCTTCATCAACCATGCTTTCTTTGCCACAGTTTGCTTTTTTAACTCGTAGATGCTTCATCTGGATAATCGCATTTATGTTTGCCTCTAGGAGAGATAACCCCTGTACTATCTGATGATTTGAAATCCTATTTGATGTTCATATTGCATAAACAAACGCGAATGATCTCTAATCGATCTTTTAACATTCAAAAGATAAGTAGATACAACATAACGTAAATCCAACGTATCCAACATCGTAAACAGCCGTCCAAGAAAGTACCAAAATAAAACAATAAAATGTTTCGTAAAAATTCACAGACATAGCTTTTGGAGCTTTGGTGATTTTATATCGATTTTATAGATTTTTAGTGTGCTGTTTCACAAAGTGGATACATTTTTGGACTCACCAGTAAAAGTTATTAGAGGCAAAACATTACTTGTAAACAGTTTTGTTGGGAACATCTACATCAACCAGTGACATTTCAATATATTAATCGTTCTGTTGATACGTTAAATTTCGTTCGATTTCCATATTCGAGAACTTATTCTGTAATTAGTATAAAACACTGTTGTATAACATGAATGTAGAGTGTCTCAAGGAACATGCGCACCGTTTGAATGACTACTACGGAGGAACCATGAATTCAGTTTTCCCGTCATTATGAGCTGTGAATAGAAGAGCCTTAGAATGTGGTACCAAGTTTATGTAGGTCTGGCAAGTAGTTTCTGATAATATTGTTGGCTTGAATTGATATCATGACCTACGAGAAGCAAAATAACTAATGGATTCATGCAATGGCCTGTAGCGTTTGAGTTGCACGTCAACAGTACTAGCAACCCAAGGTATGTTTTTTCTTCTTGGTTGTCACAAAGTCAAAGTCATTATTACCTTTTCACCCCTGGAAATTAGAAACCAGGCTAGGTAGGTTTTTCCAATTAATTTCTTTGAAGTTTGAGGCAACCAGTTATTTCGAATCCCTCTCTTTCTAAATCTAACTCTAACTTGAACTCTCTTCCACCGAAAAATGTCAACAGTGGGCAAATCGGATTCATAGTTGCTCCGCAGCAACCGTTCAAACGGTGCACATATTTTTGGGACACCCAGTGTAAGTTTTCAGATTCTTTGCAAATTTCAACTTACCATACTGTAGGACAGTTGGGTTGTTATTCTGTCCATTCTGAGCTCTCTGACATGCGAAAAACAATTCTAAGTAATCCTGCGATGTATGACGAATATTGATATGCACTCCATCGAACTTTCTTATCATTATTGTACAGAAGGACTTGAAACCGTAAACCATGGAATGGATATCAAAGTAGGTCTTTGCGGAAATAAAGCGTCGTACTTTTTCGGTTTTGGCAATTCCTTCCGTATTAGCAACCTCTTCTTTCCAGTCCGCCAACCAATGCAGTACTGCCTCGTTCTCAAAAAATCTTGAATCATCGAGGTTCCTGTGAGAAAAGTTACAAAAATTTTTGTAATGGAGTAGCATAGATCATTTGCAAACTAAAAAGTGATCAACACGTGTTGCAAGTCTGCAAGCCGTAGACGCGTTAAGTCCATTGGAGCTAAACTTTCGAAGCACAGATGAAAAGCAGTCTTCAGGAGTTTGGGAGCGCTGCATGTAACAATATTTTACTGCATCTTATCACAGGAAAAAGGTATTGATCGTTTATTGCAAAGTCGAGTCAAGCTTTACGTTCATTTCTTAAAACTTTTTTCACCTTAAGGGAATCGGGGAAATATTTGACCGCACAATCACAATAACATAGTATAAAACTAAACAAAGTTAAAGGTGGAAGCAAATTATCAGGCAACGTAGTAAATTAATCAAACCAGCAAAATTGAATACGTCAACACACTTGTATACGGCGCGGGTCTTGAAATTCTTTAGCAGCGTTGACATTTTGTCCAGAAACAATAAAGACATCTGGATATCAGACGTGTTGGTTCCAGCTGCTTCGAGGGAATTCTTGTAATTCTAAAAGCAAAGAAGGAAACTGCTTATCACTGGCTCTTTACTCAAAACGATAGAAAACAAAACACACATTCATTCTTCATTAGAAATTTAACTGCCAGATCACCGAAAGTGAGATACTCAAGTGTTGGAAAAACTACTTAAGAGGGTATTATTTCCACATTATTTCTTGCAGCAATCTGAAGCATACTTTTGCTGTTGGTTCTTTTGTACCCTATTACTTGATGCTACTTGAGTAAAGAGGTATGATCTCAGTAAAAGAATGGGCATGAACTGTCACAGGAGGTCTTCCAAATATGGACAACTTATAAGAAACTGTTAAGAAACTTTGACCTCTCAATTGTTGACACTGTTATGAAACTTTCACCCTTAGAAAGAGTGACAATGAAATGTTCATTGCTGGATAAAATGCTTTGTAGAAGCATATCGAAGGGACATCAAATAAATCATTAATTTAGAAGTAGCCTCAGCAATTTATGTTTTGGGTTATGCGAGAAAATATTCTTTTCAACAGTTTACCTCCATGATTTCAGCCATGCGTGGACACAGAACATCATCTGCAAGATGATTTCTCATCCGGCTAGTGGGCGTTAGCTCAAAGTGCTCGTCTGTCAATCTGTGATAAGTTCGAATCCCGACATTTCGGTCGTAGTTATAGGCCTCTTTCCAATGTTCCCAAACAATTTTGCAATCAGACAGAGAAAGGCTTCGTGTTGATTTTCCATGAGATCGACTTTTCTCTATGTTATTTCTAATCTTCTTGAAGTTGTGCTGTAAGATTGAAAAGATGACGCTCAATGAATCCTTGATGAATGAGAATGCAGTGAAATTCAATACTGCTTTAAGGGATCGAATGAGATGCCCTAATTTCATTACCGGCGGAGATAGTGTTGAATTTGGCGGCCTACTTCGTTGCATGAGTAGGAAAATGAGTACAAAATTGGCAAGGAATCTGTTAGTAATCCCTGACATGCATGAAATAAAACTGAAACAGTTCGCAGGTAACCTCGAAGTCAAAATCCGCAGTTGAATCTGTTCAGGAAACTAACGTCTATCTCAAATAAGATGCCAGACGAGATATGCCACTGCACAAAATTGTGCATGCAAAACACTCAAATTTTTTTGTACTTGCGGACATCTTCGCCTGGTTTCTAATATGAGACACACTCAGAACACATTTGGATACTTACAGAAGGGTCCATCATAAAAGCATGCGGTTCACCGTTGTATGGATTAGTAGTCACAAATTTTCTTCGAAATGCATCTTCTTCAGATTCAAAATGCAGCATTATGAAAGATCGGTTTGACTGGCCTCCGTCGCAGATTCCCATTGCAGCATTAAAGCCATACTGAAGAAGAGCAGCTATTCCATCCCAATAAATATCACATATCTCTGCGCCAGAAAGATTGGCTGTCGGGTAAAAGCTAAAAGGGTACTGGAAGGACCCCTCACAACTGTTAAATGTGAACTGGAGCACATGTGTCGCAACTGTAACTGCGTTTGCCGTTTCGTCTATAAAATGAAATTGACTTACGAGTAATTTTAATTACAAATAAGTTCAGTTGTAAGTACAGGGGTGTGCACTCCAATAATAATATTTTCATCCTGATCTACCGGATGTCCCAAAAAAGTAGAAACAGTTGTCCGGCACCAATGATGTGAATTTAGCTATAATCAATGGCTAGTCACTCTCGAAATGCTTTGCGATAGTTTGCTTGAACAAAGATACCTCCACTCCTTCACAAAAATTATGAGACTGCATACCCTTCCCCCTCAATGAATGTTGATTGGTGTTATCTTGGTGTGACTACATGTAAATTTGCATTAAAACATTGTTTAGAATCACAACATTGACTGAGGGGGGAGGGGAAGTTACAGGGGCAAGAAAAAAACATGTTTTCTGTAAAAGATACAAGGAGGTATTAAAGATTTGGGATTTGTTATGTTGGTCTCAATATATTTTGTGAAGGATTCTCGCTTGCTGGTTTTATTGCTTTAAGAGCAGAAATATTAACCTTGCAAGCTCAATTTCTTTTTGAGGGGAAGTTTAAAAAAAAGCTCAGATTAAAATTAAGGGGAAGGTCTCCTATTCAAGGGGAAGGTCTCACTTTATCCTGTCTATTGAATACAGTATTCCTTGCAATTCTATGCTTTAAGTCAAGTAGAACCTCCCACCCCCCTGAAAGACACCTCGTAGCATGAGAAGATTCCTCTGTTAACATACCTTTACTGAATGACGTCAATACATCTGAAAACTCCCCAGTGTCTACCAGACCAGAAAGCTCGAATTCATCGCCTGACTTCTTCAGCTCAAGATTACCCTAAAGGATAGAGCAGATGCATCCAGGATTACAAAGACCCACTTTAAATTGTGCATACAAAAGCACATGCATTGACTATCTCGTTAAATCTGCTTTAATCAGGTTGCCCCATGTGGGTGGAAGGAACATTAAACCATGACAACCAGAAAGATCCACGATTAGAAAAATCCAATATTAGGAGTTCAATTATAAGACGTCGAATTTAGTGATCATATTTGTGCCCAATGTAGACTGTTTTTAGCCTCGTCTCGTACCACTCACAAATAAATACCAATAGAAAATTCGAAATTTCACTAAAGTGTAACAAACACCATAGATGCAATTTCACAGACTATTGGGACTAGTGAGATGCCAAAAGAGTAAACAATATAGTTTTGTATATACCTGAATGCTCATTTCGTCGAAGACGACAAAACCATGATATCCAGTGACTGGTAACGTTTGCTTAGCTGCAGCCTGCTGCATTGCATCTAAAACTTGATGATTCAAGCCAGGTTTTTGCTTGACGGAATTTTTACGCAGTTGCAGTGTCCTCCCTGACGGTAGCTTGACAAGGCCACTGTTCCTTAACTCTTCGTATCCCTGTTTAGAACGATGCCACAATCTTAGACAAACTTCTATAATCCTGAAACATGAATTCATGGAGTCATTGACGACATGAAACATCTTTAAGTGAGGCTATGACGGGGGAGGGGGGGGACTTTTTGATGCTCATCTGGGATGTGCTTCACTTTTATGGGTAGCTTTGGTCGCGTCAAGTTCGTACTAAGAATTCTAGTGATATTCATTTGGGGTTAGGCAAAGATCACTTAGTTTCATTGCGGTGAAAATACATGACAATAAAAACTTCATTTACTATTCATATTCTGGGAGGTGGTCATAACAGAGGTCTTCTTAATGAACTCCCACTGACGACGGTGACAGGTAGAATGTTTCACAGTGCCATGGGTCAGTACCAGGTACTGAAATATCTGGTACCCAGTACCATTAAGGTCTGCAGCCAGGGACCACCAGAGCAGGAAAACACTACCAGAAAAATACCGGGAAAAAGTCGGATTGAAAAAATTGATTGTTTCTGTGTTTCATCCCTCGAAAAGCACTGTAGCAGCAAAGGTACCACAGTAATTCCTGCCAAAGTATCAGTACTAGGTATTGAGGGTCCAGTACACAGTTCCATCAGTACCCCCAGTCACCGTTCTCTAAGTCACATATTTTAGCAAAATGCAGTCAGAAAAAATTTTTGCACTACTTTGGCATGCATCCTATTCATTTCAACCATGGTGCTCTCTCTTTAAGTTGAATATCTTTCAATTACAGTCTAGATCCACTCCTGACACTGCAATGTCTAAATCAGTTGCCAGCAAAAAAGTTAGAGGGTCTAAAAAAAGAAACATCTTTGATTGAGGCCTGCTGCAAGGAAGATCATTTGTTTCCAGCGTGTGTTGTCAATAAGCTGATCAATATCAAAAGTAGACAAAAAGAATTTGCGACACCAAGTTTCAGCAGGACAGTGGGGCTATCAGATTGCAGCTGGTATAATTGCATTTATCCTCTATTGCATTTAGACGACAAAGTAGAGAAAGGGCAATCAACACATTACTGGTTGTCTGTAGAAACATTGTATTATTTGGAATTATGTCCTTTTTAATTTCTTTGGCTCTTGTTAAACAAGCTGACTTTCAATGATAAGCATTTTGATCATAAAGAAGAAGATTGAAAATATCTACTTGGAATCATATGCCTAAACCAAATGGGGACCTTTTCCAGTGACAACAGGATATTTTTTGCAGCATCAAGTCAATCAAATCATTTGCTTATTTGCCAGCAGTCTCATGCAAACTTTTTCCTTTCAAATGAAGAATAGATACAGTATGTTTCTTAAATTCCTTCCTTGTGATGCATTTTCTGCATGTTCATTGTATGGAGGTATTTTGTTCCCCCTAGACACACACATTTTTATATGAGACCACTTATATAAGAAACCCAACTCTCAGACTGCCAAAATTCAGAAAGTCCCAGTACTGAGAAAATATAACTTGAGAAATCATTTTTCTTGGGTAAAGGAATCCTTAGAATAGGTTTGGCTTATTTTCACTTGAAATATCTAAACCTTGGAAAGGAAGGAAGCAAATTTTTTTGAAATGTTCATGAGGACACACATCATCAACATGAAGTTTGTTATTAAGAAACTTGTGAGAAACCACAAGTACAGGCAATTTTCTGGTGACTTTACAAGCTGGCTCAAATATATACAGGGTAGTGGTACATTGATAAATTCATAATAACAAACCTTGGATGCCAGTTGCGGGTTTTCTTTTCTATCATTTCTTTCTGCACATTCCAGAATAAGGCAACATCAGGGTTTTCTTTCAGGAAGTTTGGCATCTCATCTACTTCTTGAAAAATGGCAGAGAGATCTCTATGATCATTTTCGCTCATGGTCTTGGATGATTTTTCTGCTAACAGTCTCCTCTTTGCGTATTGCTCCCTTTTTTCAGAATTCTTCCTTTTTTGACGTTCCATTTCAAGTCGATCCAGGGTCTCATTTCTCCTCAGGTATCTATCGTTTACTTTACCATTATCATGCGAATTCTCACTTGATCTGTGTCGGAAAAGCCTCAGTCTTAATACACCATCAAATTCAACACACTTCTTGCAAGACTTAGAAGGGCCTTGATCAAAACATAAAACTCCACAATCCACAGAAAAGTAAGAGACAAAATCAATAAAAGTGGAGCCTAAATGACTGACAACTCTCTTCCTCCCAAGAACCTTACCACAACCATTTTCAAACACCTCTTCTCCCAAAAAGACATAGTCAGAATTTGCACAGCCATTACAAAGCTTGCCACGGGATACTTTGCTAACAATGAAAGAAAGATCTTTAATTGTATGAAGTCTGTCTGGAGCACCTTCAACATAACAATTATGGTCACCAACCTTTACCTGATATGAGAGGTTTGACTTCAGTGTTATGACTTTACAAACAAGGAAATTGTTGTGGCAAACCAATGTTGTTTGACACAGAACAAAGACTTCAGCAGACAGTGTGGCTTGCCAGCCATTAAGTTCCTTACTTTTGGCGGAAAAATTTTCCCACCAACCTGCTACCGACTTCAAATCAACCACTTGATGGACATTTGTAATATCACGCAATGGTGTTTTCACTATTTTCTTCAATCCCACCCTGCTTGCAATTCCAACATATACACCTGAAAAAATGAATGAATATGTTATTGCAAAAACAAATTAACTGCATCTGATATTCATTGCTTTACACAAGCAAAATACTGAAAGCTAAGGAGAACTTTGCAGAAATATTTTTTCTTGATATTTTCAAAAAGGAGTCATTCTTGACAATCACAGAACAGAGAGCAATGACTTTTCAAACAAATCGAATACTCAAATTCAATGACAGGCAAAAACATTGCTGTCCACCAAGGAGCCTCTTGCAAACAGGGATATTGAGATGAGGGTTTAAAGGGGTAGAATGGGTAGGCTAGGGGTAAATGGGGGTATTTCTGATGGATGGACAATGCTAGATTGGACTATTAAATTAAAGTTTACAACATTCAACAAGTGTAGTTCAAACAGTTGAAGCTAGAGAAACATATAAATAATCACTTCCATGAAAATTGTCTACATTTCTCTCCAACCAATTAAATGCCACTTTTTATCTTACCAATTATACAGAATGTGTTGTTGGACCATGTTCATTAGATCTCTGCATAAGAATGTGGAAAATTCTTTCAGACCAGGAAGAAATTCATATGTGCATAGAGAAAGTTTAAGATGGAAATGTTTAGGTTAAACCTTTTCTTGCTTCCCCTTTGTTAACAACTTTTCTCTTCTTTCTCACTGTTTGTTCCCCAAAAACTTTCAACAGCATCTCTCCAAACAAATTTTTATTAGCAGGTTTCCCTCCTCTTTCTTTCTGTGCCTTCACGTAAATGTCGAATGCTTTATCAACCAGAATTTCAGAACTTGCATCACTTTCAAAAAGTTCACCAATCAGTATTTCATCAGTCCTGCAATTGGATGGATTGGGAAAAACTGAGTTCCGATGCTATAAGATTTACACATATGCAGAAACGTATAGTTTGATAGTTTGAAACTATGGGCGGCTTGAATGGTGGTGATCAGTTTGATAAGCACAACCCCTTGTTGACCTTCTCAAAAAATTGTAAAAATAGCGCCAAACTAGTTGGCCTAATAACTAACTCTGGCCTAACTTGAGAACATAAGGCGTCAAACAACACAGATAATTTTCAATGTACTTTACAGAATCAATTAGGGGATAAGAAAAAGCGAGAAAAATCTTTCAAGTACCTGCATCCACGCTTCGAATCCATGGCTACTCATCACAATATTCCTCAATTCTGAATCTCCAGTGCCAGTGCAGTCATTTCTTCTCGTCTCGTGGCTTGCTGAATTCAGATTTTCCCGCACCATCATTTCAAAGTTGTTGTTGCAGAGAGAACAGAGTTACCCCCTAACGCAGTCTCTTTTTTGCAAAAATTCGCAAAATTCGTGACACGACAGAATCCTTATATGGTCAAACATTTGTTTCGCGCATCTAACGAAAGCGCTTTAGTAGCAAAGCCACTTCATTGGTTACCCATTCAGTTTTCTCTCGCTCGCTGCGCTCGCTCGCTCCTCCGGAGAGGTAGCTCGCTTCGCTCGCAGTTAAGGTAGTAGTATCGCATAAAATTCCATTTACCAAAAATCAAGGTAGTAGTATCGAATAAACATTTCGTTCAAATTAAAGGTGTCCGCGGTGCTCCATGTTTTGACATAATTTGTTTCAAACGACAAACACATTGACTTTGAAATAAATCTGCTAACAAGAAATCTTACATTTGAATTTTGGTGACAAGGAAATAACAACAAAAAGGAAACAATGCTCTTTTGCAAGGTCGAGAGATAAGAGGATGCCAATCGTAGGCCAAGTTTTTAACCATTTCAATAGAAACAATACTGCATAGAAATGAAAGAATTGGAATCAGTTTGCGGCAGGTTTGCGGCTATCCTTTATTTGTCTCATCATAAATTCTTCGTGATTTCAATCCTTTCAATTCATTTCTAAAGAGCAGACAACGGCAAACGGCCTAATTTGCAATCAGAGCATGAAGGGCAGAGTCGAGGGAGGTTGTTGCATCGCAGTTTGTTCCATGCATTAGTTTCTGCATTTATGAGTACCGTCAACGGAGTAATTTACATAGCATACTACGTAACGTGGAAGAGGGTAAGTTTACGATCACATTGTTCCATGAAACTCCAGTAAAAATGTTCACTGGCCTAAAGTTTGAAGTAGGCATGAACAATTTTGACGTTGCACAGGTGAAACGGTCAGGAAATGTGATGTGAAATATAACGCTTTTCAGAACTCCACATTCATATTCGACCAAGTGAAATCAGGTTCTTTGGAGTCAAGTTCCATAACAATCTCCATGTTTAACTTCCTGAGTCTGCAACTATTCAAAACGTAGATTTTTTAGCTTGGTAAAAAAGGGGTAAAAAATGTGCTTAGGATTTCCTCGACTAAGATACCTGAACACTAACAGCAACCCAAGATTCGAGTCTCTTGGCCCCAAAATAAACTCAACTTCGTTAAACTCCTAATTTCTAAGATAATGGATGACTCATGTTTCAATTTGTTGTTGTTATTTATCCCTAGGCGAGACAAACAGCAACGACATGAATAAATTCCTCATAATTTTTGGGATTGTTGAGATTTTAGCATTGATGTACATATACACGATGGTAATGAATCTTTACCAAGCAGAAATACGCCATCCGAAAATATTACCGCACAAGGAGGAAGAAATTCTATCTGAGAGAGTAATTTTATCTGAGAGCCAACTTCAAAATGTGAACCATTTGCTTGCTACTCAAACTGGAAGAAGTAAAAAGGCATCTCTTGGACCTCACAGTACGAAGCTTCCTGAAAATATCAATAAGCCAGTTGCTAGAATTACCACTGAAGACGTTCCAGTAAGTAACAAGAAACCATCAGAGGCCAGCCCTTGGGACGGTACTCCGGAATTCATCTTATATGTGCGTCTTACATCAGGTTTTCGTTTCGACGGCGAATACAAAAATGTATTAGTGCGGACGATGAAACTATTCTTTCCCGCAGAACGCGCGAAATTATTGGTTGTTTTGGATGGAGAGAAGAAACAGGACCATCAACTAGGGGATAAATTAAAAACAGAATGGCCTTACCCACAAATATGCTACATGGATCCAGGTAAACCTGCAGTGTACCATAATGTTGGGAAATCAAGAATGTATTGGGACATGTTACATCCTGATAAATGTACCAATGTCCCTTATGTTGGTTTTGTTGATACAGATACATTTTTTAGTACTTTTGTCACTCCAAGTTTATTATTTGAGAATGGTAAACCTGTGATTGTTGGAGTAATCGGCGAGCCAACATACTTCACATGTTGGGCAACTACAACGGAGAAATTCTTAGGCCGAAAAGAAGTGATGCAGTGCATGACATATTTCCCTGTCATGATAAAAACAGAACATTTGAAAGAAATGAGGGAAGTTCTATCCAAAGAACAAAATAAAACATTTGAGGAAATATACCGTGATTCGCCGTCAGATGGGGATCATAAATGCATTTGTCAATTTAGTTTCATATGCAATTACGTTTGGTATTTTCATAGAGAAGAATATTCTTGGCATTTACAAATGAACCCTAATGGTGACTGGAACGGTAAACGACGTGTAGAAAGCCAAGTCCCAGTAAAGTACTTACATACTGTTGTAAAACCTGGAATGAAAATTCCTATACCTCGAGCATCGATTCATTTAAGATACACTATAACAAACGGAGTCGGGCTAATAGGCCGTCCACCACCTGCTGAAGATGTGCAGGAATTCATAAGAGCTGGATTGTGTTATTCTGCAGGTTTCGATTTTTGTCCTAAAGAATGCAAAGACTATGATAGAAACAGAGTTCATTTTCATTTATATTCGTTCGAGTATTTTCAATGGTTTTGGGACAGAAGATGTATGGAGGAACAGCGGAAACATTATGATAATGTGAAACAGCTTGTGAATTATTATGTGAAGAATAAATTGGCTGTCTTTAATTTAGAGAAGATTGAGAAACTTTGTAATTTAATTGAAAATGAAAAAGGAGTGTAGAAATCAGTCGAAGCAAGTTTTTTTATTGAATTTCTTTCCCGGTTCTTTGGCTTACAACACGCTTCTAGTCATTATGTAACAGAGTCTAACTGGATCTATATAAATTTGAGAAGTGTAACTTGTCAAATATCCCGTTTTTCAGGTGCTGCAAGCCCACATCAGCTGCATAGCTGCCATAAAAACCTAGCCTGCGGTAACAAATAAATATCGATTGCTTGCTTGCTTGTTGTTACCTTTGATGGTGCTAAACAGCTATTTTACATCCTGCGTAATCAGGGCCTGACGATCAAAGTTATGCATGGGGTCATTTGAGTTTAATCTACTGTAGGATATACATTAAAGGGGCAGGGTCACGTATTGTAAACCGTTTGAAACGACGATTTGGCAGTATTTTTGCTCGGCCATATCACAGTGATTTTCCTCTACTTTTCTCAAAATGAAAGTGTGATCCCAGGGGGGCTACTTGACTTTCAATTGTACGGGGGTGTGCACTCCAAGAAATGATTTTTTCAGCCGACTTTAGAATTTTCCCCACAACATGACAGCCGGCTTTAGAACAAATCGGCAAACAGAATACTCCAAAACTTAAAAAATCCAATGAAATAACACTTTTGACAACCGGCTTTAGAAAAATTGCTTTATTTTGATACCGGCGTTAGAAAAAAGAGGCGAAAACGATACCCGGGAAGGAGTGCACATCCCGTCTGCAAGATATACTAAGTACCCCACCCGGGAGTGTGATTTTGAAGATGGACTCTTGTACTTCGTAGAGAAACTAGCGAAACACTCATATGTTGTATGATTGCAGAGATATTGGTTGATTTTAGAATAAATTTAGTGTGGATTGATCCCATCCACCAGAATCTGTGCAGAACACAATGGCCATGTGTGATCAAAAACATAGATTCTAGAGATAACAGGTTTGTTTACGGTTACGTGACCCTACCCCTTTAAATAGACGAGTCTCGGACCTTACAAGAAACTCTTCCCTCGACAGACACGATATTTTGTGTTCCCTTCATCAAATCCTAAACACACACAGCTTGAAAATGCAGCACGGGCAAGCAAAGGCTTTCAAGGACTAAACTTACAATTCGACTTAAATTCGACGAATATTTGAAAGTAGATCTTCATGATTGGATATTCTTTGTGTTTGGCTTTCCGTTTGATTCCGATATCGCTTTCATTGAGCAGGAGCATAGTGGATCTTAAGAGGAGTTCTTTCCCTCTGGAAACCACGATGAATAAAGGTATTCAAGAATTTGGTCATGCAAAGAAAACAAAATTCAGTGGAGAACGATTCTATTTTGAACACTAAAAACAAAGATGGTATGCTCCCTCTGTTTTGACTGTAAATCAGCATTAAAATTTGTAGTAATTCATATCATTTTTAATGCAGTATATAAAAGTGAACTTTCAACAGAGTGTGTGTGTGTTGCAGGACGTTTCGGGCTTACATGAAGTTCAAACATTCGAAAGAGTTTCTTTGCAGGCCACAGAGGCGTCACAACTTTTAAATAATGACGCCATAAACAGTAAATACAATTTAACATGCCTTTCAGAAAATATAGCAAATCATTAACTCTAATTTAAACACACATCTAGGAATTAATTTAAACGACGAAATTTTATCGCAACCATAACATTTCCCAGGGGGTGCACCCAAGCATAGGCGTGACAGGGAGTTCAACCGAGAGCTTTTCAGGATGATTGTCCTCAAAAATAGATCAATCCACCTGTTCAAGGTAAGAGGTAAGAGACGTCAAAGTCTTCATTTCAAAATTATGGCGATATGAATAATTTAAACTCATGAAGGCTTAAACCGTGAAATCAAAGTTTGGACAACAATTTGTCCAAACACCTGATTTCACAGTCAAAGCTCTTATGAATTCAAATTCTTTAAATCGTCATAATTTCCGAACGAAGACAGATATGAAAGTGAAAATTTGGTTCTATACTAAACTTTGTACGCAGAACAAAATTTTAGACTCAAAAATACAAAATTTCTAACAACAAAAGATTTCCGCTTTCGCACCTCATACCTTGAAAAGGATGCTTGAAAATGCAACCTCTAACAATAAGTCTTTTGCAAAGCCTATCGAGTCTCCATAAATCCTATTTTCCGTTATGTTTACTCAGTTTGAGAGTTTGAGAGGTAGTTGAAAGTTTTCAAGGCTCAATTCATTAAAATAAAAGAAAATTAATAGGTGAAACTTTTTAACCCATCTCCTTCCTTTAACAATGGCACAATCTCAACCAAGAAAATATGAGGATAAACAATTGAAAGTAAAATTAGAAACATGGAAATTTTCGACCAAACAAAGTAAACGGAGTCTCCCTGTCAGAAATGTTTTTGAGTACACCCCATGGATAAAATTTAGTGATACCGGAACAACTAGATAATGCCCCAGATCCTTAAGAGTTCTAAAGATGTCCTTCTGGGGTCTGACAAGTGTGTGTGCGTTGGGGTATTATCACGGAACGTGATTCTAAAGTCATTTCGGTACGTATCGCAACATCAAATGTCATCAATGGAGTACCCTGTGGTATACTGGGATACACCATATCTACCATAAATGCATATCTTGTCTCCAATATCTACTATCTTCCATTTAGTTGCCTACGAAACTCACCACCTTGAAGGAGCTTTGAGTACAAGATCTACCATTACATTTGCAACTACGTTGTTTCTAAGGGTGTTTTTGATTTGTGATTTCAAATTCTGAAAACGGTAGACTTCGCAGCGGCGGAAACAAATTTTTCAATCAAACACAAAATTCTTCAAACAGCAAGTTTCAAATTCCTCCTGGCGAAAACGAGGTTTCCAAATGAAAAATACGATGACGAGTCCGGTGCTCAATTACCATTGCAGCACAAGCAAATTCGCCTCGTTTTCTGAAAATCGCTGATAAAACGATAACCTCTCCAAAGTCTGCCAAATCTTCCGCCTGTTGGAGCAGAAGGTTCGGCAGGCCTTCCAAACCTGCCAAACCTGCCGTTTTCGGAATTTTGGTGTTAATTAAACACGAATTCCGAGTCTTCCAAGTCTACCGTTTTCAGAATTTGCACCAATCCAACACACCCTTCGTTTGCGTACAGAGGGGCTAAGGTCTGGAGTGACCTAGATAGTGTTGTCAAAGCATCGTCGTCGCTCTGCTCTTTTCGAAGAAACTATAAAGCCAAACTATGACTCATCTCATTTTTCTTTCCTTTTTTATTGTAAATAGGGTATATTATATATTTTAGTTATTATTAGATTTTGTTTTTGCATGGCTCCCTGTAAAGCAGTATTTATCATTGAGTGGATTACCATGGATAAAAAAGTTAAAATGAAAAAAATGAAATGAACCCTAAAGACCTGAAGATCAGATATTTCTGACTGAATACGTATTTGGTATAGCCACATTAGTATCGAATAGTATCTATGCAATAGACATTTTAGCTATTCACCAAAAGAGTTTGGATCAAGAGATCTTTTCATGCATTGTCTTTTCTACAAATGTCACAAAAGATCGGCCAATTCAGATTCTTTTGTAGAAGAGCTATACGGCTTACGCAATTAGACGCAAAGGCCATCGGCATCAAAACTATCATACTCACACAATTTTGTTCAAATCCTGCTTTTAGAAAGTCCAAACTCTTTAATGAAACCGTTCAATTCACTCTCAAGCCAGGATGCTTTATTTCTTGAAAAAAGATAAAATGACATCATGAAAAAACGTCCCATCTTAACGACGACTTTGGCTACCGGAATGATGATATTTAGGATGGGATATATTATGCAGAGAATTCATGCAGAGAACTAACAAACTCATCCACAAAAAGAATAACGTCCGGCTCTCACTGGCAGTCGTAACTAGGGATATTTAGTGAGATGATCGAGTATGCACCCAAATACTCCAGAATAATATACATTTTCGCTTAAATGTCTGGAAAAAGGATAGGTCGAACGATGCAAATTCTTTAGCGCTGTTCTCAAAAAGCGGAAGACAGTTATAACATGGAGATAAGTTCACAATCGGTTAAATATTAACCAGTTTCTAAGACGAAACCCGTTGACAATAAAGCATTTGGCAAGCTTCAAAATCCTCCCAGCCGTGAGCACTCGAAGTGGTCAACCAAATATACACCACTAAATCACCTTGCCCCAACCTTGTTTCGAGCGGCTACACAGCAAACATTTCTCATCGTTGCAGATTTGATGAAACAGATGTCAAGAAAAAGTATACAGGACCCAAAAAAAGATAAAAAGAAACTCACCTAAAAACTTTCGCCTTTGCTTCGATTTCTTCTAATCGTTTCATTTCTTTTCCTAATTCCTCAATTTCTGCTTTTAATTTCGACTTGGAATGATCGATTTCTGACTCTAGCTGGATAAACGCTGAGCTTAATTCTCTACAAATGGAAGGTACAAATGTAAATATTCATAAGCAGAGTGCAGACAAAGTCACAGAAAAAATGTTTTTGCTCGTCGACGTCATATTTAGGAAGTTAGGGTTTTTTGCCAACATCAGTTGGATACATATGAAAACAAGGAATATAACTTACTGTTCGACTTGATGACTGCAACTTTTGCTTGTAAAGCTAACAACTAGTTGAAGCTTCTCAGAAGCGTAACTTACGAACTGAAAAAGGAAGGGCAAAAGTACTTAATATCAAGCAAATAAACAAATTTGTGCAATTAGTAAACTAAAATACCAAGGTTCGAATACATTTAATGTACTAGGCAGATCTCTTTATCAGTAGGCATAACCCTTGATAAAAATCAAGTTCTGAATATTTAGTGTCGATTCAACACAACTTAAAACCGTACCTTACACCATATGGGGTGAGTGGCCGAGTGGCTCAATCAGTTTTCGTCAGGTAACTGAAGTTAAGCTCGGTCGAGACGGGTCAAACTCCGGATGGGTGACCTCGGAGGCCTGACCTCACAACTCACCGGACAAGCCCACTCAAAACAAATTGACAAACAAAAAAACAAACACAACCATACTCCATGCACTCAGTTCGTTTAAAGTCAATTTATGGACCTTTTAACCGTTCCACAAGAGTGTGAATCTAGCGATATTTCTATACATTTTCATTCAAAAAGGCTCGATTGAGTTGCTTTGGAGCTTCTGTAACATTCGAAACTTCTACAAAAAGTACTAAGATATCGTTAGAATCAGAATTTTTTGTAGAATGGCTGAATTCTTTATTTAGAATTACCTGCTTCTTGAATGTATTTTCCTTGGCAGAATTCGTCCATCGTGCTCTTTCGAACACATATAATGTACCATAACTACCAGTGATGCCGATAATTAGTTTCCAGCCGAGGGTTCGCCACACCTACGAAATTGTCAAGTTTAGTTAGACTCACGATATAGCCCAAGTTAACGCAACGATGACCACAACAAAGAAAATGACAACAACAATAACATTTTTATTTTTGCTCCAACTGGGACTTATTGGCTTTCATGTAGAAATTTGAGACGGGAATGAACACGTTTAGGTGTGCGCTCTGGAACGAGGCTAAGGTGTAGTCTCAGAAGCGAGGCAAGCCACAAAGTTGGAAATTTTCCTTCGGGAAAGCTTCCCTCCAATTTTCAATGTGAAAGTCCATGAGTCGTAGTTTGAGCGTCCATCAGTCGATCAATAGCGATAATTACGAACATGCATTAAGTCTAGAGCTTAGCTAGAAATCGGGTGTTGGTGAAGGAAAACCGTCGCCACTGGTACCGCAATTGACCAGTTAAGCAAAGTCAGTAAACACAGAAGAGCAAACTTATGCTCTCTTATTTTGCAAGTGAACTTGTTCGAGTCGAAATCTGCTTTGGTATGTTCCAACATAATTCCTTCCCAAACCGCACTTTCAAAAGGTGGGATATTCTTCCTAAATAAAAGTTGGTTAACACATCGCATTTTGATTGGACGTTGTAGATTGGGAACTGACATTATTTCATGTTAGAATGTTAGGGATAAACAAATTGTTAGATCAGTAGTCTTTCGGGGCATATGAGAAGTAGAATTATTGGCCAATTGGAGCAAATTTTTGCTCAGTTTCAAGGTCAAGCCAGACGAAATTTTTCCATCCTCAGTGCAAATTCCACGAAATGAGATCCAGCGGGGTTGCAAAGTATCAATCATAACTACAGAAGTAATAGTAAAAAATAAACACGTACCAAGCCGGCGACAACGAGGATAGCACATGACGTCGTAGATGTCAGCGAGGCTAGAGCATGCACAACCGCAACAGTTAATTCATTTTCATCATAACGACCAGGATATTCTAACATCTCATCTTTTCGTCTTGTTGCTATGGCCTTCTCTTCTTCAGTCTCGCTTTGAATTTGCTCCCTCGCTTGTTTTGCTGCTGTTGCTATGGCAGCTATTGGTGTTGTTTTACTTATCTAAGAAGGGAGTAGCCTCAGCCTCACTACATAGTCCCAGATATCGCAAAATAGCAACAACGACAACAACAACAATAACAACGACAGCAACATTTCCTTTTTTGCTCAATCGAGTTTGAGCGTCCATCAGTCTATCAATAGCGATAACTACGAATATGCAATCAGTCTAAGAAGGGAGCATGTCAGATTTAAATTACAGGGCGTTTTAAAATATATTATCCCGTCCTTGCACCTGCTGTGAGGAATTGTAACTTCATTTACCCTATTTTGACACAGGTGCAAACGTCCCAGGGAGGTAAATACTCATATATCTTTCGGAAAGAGGTGTTCATGTTCAGGTTACCTTTCTGGGTCTTAAATTCAGGGAAAAGTCATTCATGGGTCAATCCATTGTACAATTACTTTCTTGGATTCATGAAATTCTATATTTTTGACTGAGAAAAGTTAAAAAGAAATAGACAGAAAACATGATTTACAAAGGTTTTCGAAATCAAAATACTTATATCTTAAAACACAGTACGCAAAATATGTCAGCCAGGGAACTTTTCCACAGTACATAACTTTTCCACAATAAACTGAACATAAGTGTTCCGTAAATGACAGATTTTTTGCCTCTGCTTTTGTAAACTTCACATTAGATGTCAGGCGCATTATCAATGAGCAACCAAGAGGTTTGTTCGCAATATTATTTCGAGCTGTCGCAACCATGACCAGACACCTAATGTTAGACAAATCTTAGTACAATTAATTCTTTTACCTGCTAATTTTGTGTCGTTTTTATATCTAATGAGTAGCTTTTCGTAGTTGTATATTTAGTTGCAACTCGGTTTGCTGTATGTTCTTTACGTAATGGCCTCGAGGTATTCATGATCTTTTGATCCTCGGGGGTATCATCCTCGTACTGGCATTTAGTAGTTAGTAAGTGGTGTCATAGATAATTCATCTTTGCAAAATTTAAAATTGAATATAGAAAAGAAATGGGAAAACTTACATTTGCTCCTAACAGTATAGCCAGCCTTGCATTCCTCGGCGCTAGAAATTTCTTAACCAAGTTTGTCCAGCCGAGTGAGAAATGAAATGAAATATCTTCTTGAAAGTCGGTACAAAGAGAATGAACATCTAATTCGTAACTAACTTCGAAGTCACGCCTGGAAAGATAATTCAAGATAAGTAATGAGTATATTGAATTGCAGGCATAGTCCACAGTCCATTTGTAGCATAGCTAAAATCTTACTTTAGAATGAAGATAAAAGTCCCCAAGTACAATCTCTGATCAAACATAACACACAATCCAAATTATAGAGCAGAAAGCTCAAGGTTCTAAGGTTGGTTACACATGTGGATGATTCATGAATCAAAGATAGTTTAAAAAAACATACCTTGGCGTTAATTGAACATTACAACTATCTGCACCAGGTGGAATCAACGAATGTATTTCATCTGAAAAAGGATAATCAGAGTTATTCAATCTCATCTTTTCCACGGAGTGAGTGGCCGAGTGGCTTAAACAGTTCTCGTCAGGTAACTGAAGTTAAGCTCGGTCGAGTGAGGTCAAACTCTGGATGGGTGACCTCAAAGGCCTGACCTCACAACTCACCTTGTCGTCCTTTGGAAGGGAAGCTAAACAAGGGGTCCCATGCCTAGATGCGGCATGCACAGTGGGCCTAAATTAGCTTTCAGTAGCTAGAAATCCTGATAAGTCCACTCAAAACAAGTTGAAAAACGAAAACAAAACATACAGGAAGTCATCAGCTTACTAGCAACGGGTTTCTCTTTTATCGGTACAAATAAAAAATTAAATCCAATCCTCATGTGGACAGGATGATACGAGTCTCATTTCTCATCTGGATCCTAATGCGCAAGGTTTTATAGTCGTAAGTAATTACTTACCTCTCATCTCCGTTTTGTATTCTTCAATAGAATCCAGCAACAAAGCAGAACACCTCGCTTTCAAATTCTTGCCAAGACCTTTTTCGATATGTGAATACAGTTCCTGTGACAAAGAAAACATCGCTAGAAACATTGCAGAAATTCAACCCACAAACCAGAATGTCTGGAAAATATTCTCAGATATTTTTAGGTAGAGACACTGCAACACAACGAAAAAGAAATATGTGTTAATAACGCAGCAAATTTGTATTAATTCATGTTTGGTACTATATATATGTATTGGCAATACATTTACCCACGGGAATATTCGCCGGGTAGAAATAAACTTGTACCTCTTGAATTTTTTGGGGAGACGTGATACGGTTTGTCCGAGATAACTAATGTGTCCCCCCCCCGTGCAGCGTCAACCACAAAATACTACTGCGCATCACTGATCAGTGCTGCGCATGAGCTTTAACCCACTGCCCCGGAGGGGGGGGGGGACACATAAGTTTGCTCGGACAAACCACATCTTGTCTCCCCAACAACAGCTGTTGTTTTTTTTTTGGGAAATATCGAACACCTATACTCACCGCTTTATATGTTTTCAGAAATCCATGATGCGGATGAAATGGGTAATCGAAGTCACCAACTAAATAACCTAGTCTTTTGATTTCATCTGACATGGCCTTTGCAACCTGATCAAGAAATAATGTATGAATTAGCAGAGCAACGTTCGCGTTTTTACAGGATCAAAATATCATTAGATTTGACGAGCAGCTTCCGCTTACGAGCATACATTCAGCTTACGAGCAGCTCTGCATTTCAATGTAATTTACAAAGAGCTTACGATATTAACGAAGAGAGCCAAAGCTTCTACAAACCAACCCATGAAAGCTTTTCTAGAGAAACATGAAATGAAACTAATCAGGTTCAATAAGAACTACTTTTACAATTTTTTGTAACTGGATGAAGTCTTCGATATGGCAAAATGGAAGCAAAACATTACTGCAGCAACCAACCGCCTTCTCTATTTTCTGCAATCTTCTAACCTTAATGGGACAGGGTCACGTAACCGTAAACAAACCTGTTATCTCCATAATCTATATTGTTGTCCACACGTGGCCATTGTGTCCTGCACAGATTCTGGTGAATGGGGTGAATCCACAAGAAAGTTACTTCCAAAAATCCACCAATATCTCTGCAATCGTACAACATATGAGTGTTTCGTTTGTTTCTCTTCGAAGTACAAGAGTCCATCTTCAAAATAACACCTTCATTTTGAGAAAAACAGTAGAAAGTCTCTGTGATATGGCCTATCAAGAGGGCTGCAAAAATCATCTTTTCGAAAGAAGTTTTTTTACATTACGTGACCCTGCCCCTACCCATTAGAATAAATTGATGTATCAATCAATAGTTTAAGAGGGAGAGAGAGAGAGAGAGAGAGAGAATGACTATTCAATGAGTATCAAAATATCTTTACCTGTTGCTCAACTTCTTCTGAAAATTTCTGTATCTTGCTTTTAATTTCTTTCATTAACGTCTCAAACTGGGTTGTCATGTATTCAAGTCTCTCCTCCAGGTCCAGCTTTTGGGCCTCGCATCTTCTCCTGTTGATGACGGCACACATTAATCATTTCAAAACTATCTTAAAAAATCATTTTAATCGATGACCACAAATCACTGATTAGGGAAGGAAATTGCATGCTCTAAAGCATTCAAAACTTGAGAAAAATAAGGATTTGACCAAATTAAGTCTAAGTGTTAAATACTCCTTTCAGCTATCGTACAGAGAGTTTTGATGAAACGATTGATAATAAATCTTATGGGAAACTGAAGAAATCTGCATTTCTAAGTCATACCTTTGAGAATATGCTCTTCCTACAACTTGCTCCATTGTTGATCGTAATTTCGTTGTTATTCCTTTTCCTCTAGAAGCATGACTTTCGAATTTCGTCGTGATAGCAGATTTTGATATACATTCCTGGAAATAAAAACCAAAATAAATGAAAAAACAACAGTTATCAAAATGAATAAAGATTATGCATGCACCGAAGAGAACTCTGAATTAAAGATATGATTTAATTACGATACATCGAGTGTTCCTTGTTTATTATATCCTTTCTGACAAATCATTTTAATTTGCGTAAAGGCTCCGGGTCACATCTTCCAAGGGTGGGGATTAGAAAATAGTTATTCGATATGTCAAAAACGAATAATAAACTAGAAAAACTCGATGTAACAAAGAAAAATCCTATTGTTGAGTTAGAGTTCCTTACAGCCAGTGGATTTCAAAGTAAGATTTCTTTCAAATTCTACTGATTCAAACTCTAAATTAATAATTCAATGCAAAGACACTATACCTGAAATTTGATTTCAAAATTTTCGAATTCAATCAGCCTTGCTCTGTGTTCACCATCGTTGCCTGATTTGAAGAAAATATGACGGAGTCAATAGAACAAATAAAAATTTTACGTAAGACTGATACAAATAACAGATCTACTTGCTGTCATATTACTTCTGAGTCTTGGCGTAGCAAATAGTGACACAGGTTACAAACGAAGTGGGATGAACACAGAAATGATGCTCTTATTTTTAAACTCATCAAGCAGAAACATGTTTATATAGTTTAGGAGATGAATAAATAAACCAACCGTTTAGATCAGCCTCAATACTTTCACTTCTTTGCAAATGAGATGCAGTTTGTTGTCCCTGCATTCGATTCTGCTTCATCCTGTGTCGTAACGTCTGGAATAGATAAGACAATATGTTATTCAAGGATGGACTGCAGATAGTTTTGCGTGCATATTCAGTGCATCAGGTAACACTAACACCAAACCCAGGAATAATAGCATGCAGCAAAATTATGCGATGGTCTAACACTCTACCTGGTGTCGTTAAAACGTATAGACTTTTGAAAAAACAACAATATTTGATTCTCTACCTCATTAACTTCTCGCTTTATGAGGCTTTCCCTCAGTGATAAAATTGCGGTTAAGAATATATGCAGTTATTCTTGGTGAAAGCTTGCGAAATAATGCCTTAACACCTGACTTTGTTTAAATAATCTTGGGGCAACACTTATTATCAAAATTCTCTCAATCTATAGCCTTTTTGAGATGGAAAAGAATTGATTTACCTCGAGTGCTGAAACAAAGAATACTCGATCGGTTGCTTCTCTTTTGCTAACACATCTTAATTCTTCGACCAGAAAATTTGTGGTTCTTTCAAGATGTTGCTGCTTTACCTACGAAAGATTAATTCATAATCATGACGACAAAAGAGCATGATGAAGCTTACAAAAGACAATTGTTCGGATATCTTTACATGATGCAACAACTTTCATCGATTTACAAATTTGTGATGATACTAAAACTCATTAAAACTGTAAATACATAAATTTTGTTAAATAGAGAATATAGCCTAGAGCTTGTATTACTAAACGTTTCGGGCTTGACGCATCATCAATAGCGTCAAAGGCTTGACTACTGATGAAGGGTCAAGCCCAAAACGTTTAGTAATACAAGCTCTAGGCTATATTCTCTATTTAACGAAATTTATGTATTTACTGGTTATTATAGCCGCACGTAAAAACAAACACTTTATATCATCAAAACTGTAAATGTGTGCATCAAATTTTTACTTTCTTCACCACATCTGAGGCTTGGAAAATGCAGTTCACTCTGATAAATCCTCAATATTCAGAGTCTAAACAACCAAGATCACGTTGCATTTTCCTTCAGAGTTGCTCTAAGTCTTGCATTGATATTGAACAACCTAAGTATTTGTCAAATAATTTCGTCAAACATTAACGAAGTTAAAAATCGATCTTAAGATTTCAGAAAGAGCAGAATTGTTGTATCGATGACTTTCTCTTTTAAAAGAGAGAAACATTACCATGCTTATAATTTCCTTTGTAGACAAAAGTTTGATGTCACATGCCACTTCGATAGCAGAAAATAACTCATGCTAAACACTTCATTTCTTGTTATTTGTGGGCATTTTCAAATGACATATAATTTGAGACAGGCTACAATGCAGTAGCCTACGAGCAGACCTGTTCTTCAAAAGAAGGAAGGGCCTACGAAGCAAAGAGTGAAATATTGCTACGGCCACTCAAGTGGTTATCTTTGATTATCCTAATCCCCTATTCTAATAAAGTGTGAAACGCATCTCAACAAACGCTGCATAAATTAAGTTCCAGAAATCTGGAACCAGATGTAGCAAACTTTTGTTCATTGTTTCGTAGACTCTTTCTTCTTTTGGATAATGGGTCTACGTGAAGGAAACAATTCAGTAATGTCCATAAATATGAAAGAAAACTTTAATAAAATACTTTTGCCATCATTGCTGGGTCTCCATCAGAAGATGCATCCCATCTGTTATTCAGAATGAATATATTTGGTTTTGATAAACGTGTGTTGACTTTGTGGAAGAAGCTTTTCTCCTGTAAAAGCAATGAGGTTCTAAAAAGATCTGTGTATGTGGTGTTTAACTGAAGTCTCTTGGTGGAGCTTGTGAGCATCATGCCAAGTCATAATGAATATGAAACATTGGGTGCCACACTCATCTTGGGTGACACACTTGGAAGCATTGGGTGCCACACTTGTGTGCCACACTTGTTTTACACTCAATATTTGCAATTTTCAAAAACAACAATCTTCCAAAAACTTTTTGTCAACTGAGCAAGCAAAATGTGACAATCCAAGTACTACCATCCTAAAATGACCCTTTCTCATAAAAATAAGCACAACTTCAAACCCCTCTAATATATATAAAGGGTTTTCCTTGCAAATGTCTTTAAAACACTAGAAAATTTCTTCATCAAGAGGAACTGATAAAATCTATTAGTCTTATTGGAAACATACCGTTTGATTGAGAGTTGATTCTGAATTGACAACCAAAACAAAAACATCAGCATCTAAACAATGCTTATCAATCCAGCTATCTAAATCTGGTGTTACATCAATCCCAGGGCTACAAAAAAATTATCTGCTTTAAATAAAAGCTACTGCAATTTGAAAATTACAAGATGTAGGAGGTAAGTAATAACATGTTTCTGATGCTACAGTAACGGCATGGAAAATTTAGATACAAACAGATATCTCAAAGTCTATAATTTCAGAGGTTGATAAAGCAGAAACTGCATGAAAAAGCTTTCATGTGCAAACCCTTCATTATATCAGATTACTTGATAATGTCATTTTACGCAGTTTCTGGTTGGTCTAAAAGGTACAGTACTGAAAAATTGGCAATAATTCTGCCATATAAAAAAGCCAGTTTCAGAATCATGGCTGCATGCAAATGTTTTCTTGTCAGTACTACAACATTTGACAATCAAGAGACAGTTGATATTTAGAACTTCGATATAACAAACAAAGGTAATTCCATCATACTTGTTGAACACAATATATATAGTGATTATAAAAGATTTACTTACCTATCAACAAATACCACATCATCTCTCAGCAAATGACATCTATGAAATAAGAAATTAATAATTAAATAAATCACAACAGTGGCAGAATCATAGAATTTTCCAATCAAAAGAGTAGAAGAGACATTATTGGAAAGTTCTACAAAATATATAATAATTTTCACTTAGAAATTTAACAGCAATTTTAGCCAAAACAAAGAAACCCATAAAAGAAACTTATACAGTATGAATAAATGATTTTGAAACTCACTGGTCTTTTGGCCAAAACACTTGTATCAGACTACTGCTGTCAATCTTGTCATCTCCTAATGCATGAGCAAGTTGCTGAAGTGACTGAAATAATCAGAGGAATGGTCAGTTAGCAATAAATCAATTACAGACAATCTGCAATGACATGAAAGGGAAGCCAATCTGCCAGCCCTTAATTATATAATTAGAAACCAATATATGGAAGTCTCACTTCAACAATAAAACTGTAAGTTTTGGGGCAAATCTTCAACTTGTAACTTTAATGCCAATATTGAGCATCCCTTTAACATATTTGCTTAATAAATAAATAAATAAATAAATAAACAGATAAATAAAAGAAACTAAACTGGCAATTATGAAATTTGAATATGGAAGGAATCTCAGCAAGAAAAATGAGTAAAACTCAACCTGTCTCAAGGTGAAAAATTCCAACACTGCAAGAACTTCTCAAACTCTGAACAATTCCAGGTGGAGAATTGCAACACTGCTCAGAACTTCTCAGGCCTTA
This sequence comes from Aurelia sp. 3 sensu Dawson et al. (2005), assembly GCA_964020215.1. Lineage (NCBI taxonomy): Eukaryota > Metazoa > Cnidaria > Scyphozoa > Semaeostomeae > Ulmaridae > Aurelia > Aurelia sp. 3 sensu Dawson et al. (2005). The sequence goes on from OZ026584.1 coordinate 768,819, forward strand.
CTGGGAATGGCGTGCGATCGCTCTCGCACGCCTTGGCGCACACCTTCTCTGTCCATGGAGTGCGATAAATCGCACGCCTTACCTTTTCAAACGAGGGTTAAAATCTTGTATTTCTCTGTAACAATATGTCAATCAGGAAGTACTAAATCCAAAATCCTTAATGATTTGATAGTTATCATTGAATTGTTTACAAAAGATAATCCTGCAGGATGTAATATAACTTAGACTGAAGAGTTATTTCTTTGACCCACTGTTTGTCCTTGAGAGAACAGTTCCTTTCTCCATTTGATCAATGTTTTAGGCCTTTTTTCTGTCATTTTGCATCCATGAAAATTTTATAAAGTTGAATTTACCAATACTTCTAGTGCTGGTAGGACAGCGAGAAAAATCACAAAAATACTTTGATCTTTCGACTTTTAACTAGAATTTGAATGATTCAAATCCGTGAAGTAGTCTTGATGTTATGAATTTTCAAAAGTGGGAACTTTTTCTGGCTCACCCCATATGCCTTATCAAGCGCTTTATTGGAACCTTGATAGTTAAGAAAAAGGAGATTGAAACATATATTCCTGCTTGATATCGATAACAGAGTGTTTTGTGCTCTTTTTATCTCCATTATCCACAATAACAGTTTATTTGAAAATTGTGAACTCTGATGAATCAATGTTTTGAACAATCAAACACTTTTCTTTCAACAGTAAAAGGTAGGAATAACTTTAAATTAGTAAAACTGGTCAAGTAAAACTCCAGTCGACATATTTTTAATGTTGATTTGCAACTGCACTCCATCACACGCCTGAAATGGACTAGGAGTGCGATTTGCCACTCCCCTACCAAAATATTCCCAGTAAGGCCTGACTTCTCGTCTGCCATGGCAAGCTAAAATTTCCAAACTCCTCTAACTCCAAAGTGACATTGCTTTACAAACTCAAACAATTTTCCATATATTTACACTTTCTTATAGCTATGAGATTGTCTTTGTTTTCCTTGTCTCATTTCATCACTTTGTCATACGGTTTCACTCATTTTGAGTGTACTTTGAGCCATTTACTTTGATATTAAAGGGAAGGATATTATTTCAAACAGTTTGAGAAAATTATATGCACAGATATTGATTTCCTTATTATACAATAAAAGAAGATGTTTAATTTCTTTCCAAAGTTTCTTCAAATATTTTTCTTTGAAAAAGTTCCTTTTAAAATGCTTCTTTCAAAGAAGTTTCAGCATCTTACCTCAACACTTCTCTTTTCTTTTGAGTCAGGCGTATTCATATATCCTTCATTTCCAGCACATCCCATCACACTTACAAAACAATTAGTTGTATGACCAATTCCTGATGGCAAAATCTTATCTGTCAACATTGCATTTACAACAGTACTTTTTCCATTGCTTGTTCTTCCAAAAAATGCCACTTTCATGTGATCTCTTGATAATACTGCTGTGATTCCTGAGACCTGATCTAAATAGCTTGATACCTGGAATGTAAACAAAATGCAAAATTTTTGATCTGTGAATCTTAGACGCATCTAACAGATATGGAAGTAAGGGCCAAGGCAATTTGAATTTCAAAGTTAGTACGGTGTGAATCACATTGTTTAATACCTGCACCACTTTTTTTGTTTATCCTGTTTAATAATTAAATGGAACTTTACGATTCATTATGTCTAACATTCCTGTTTGATGCAGTGCAGATAGATTTTGCTATTTTGGACCAGAGGAGACATGAAGGTTGATGGTTTGAGCTCCCACCCTGCCACCTGGGGGGGGGGGCACTCACTGCATATATTTTGAGTACCAGGATGTGCCATTGGAATGTTGATTTTCATTATTTTAGTCTAAAGAACGAATAAATAGACAATTTTTGGAAAAGCTGGTGTAAATAAGGTTTTGGTATACTGGTAGTTGGTATGAAGTGAGGCATACTTTTTCGAGAAAAAGGTTTTTGACAGCCTGAGATTTCAGTGTGCCTACGCAGAGGACGCTGACCCTTTGATTCATTCCTTTGGCAGTTCAGTACACTTTCCCAAATGGGAAATGTTGCCCAATCGGGCAACACTATTCAAATTCATTGAAATTTAACTCAGACTTGTTGCCCGATCGGGCAACGTTTCCCATTTGGGAAACAAAAATAGCGCAAAGTTTCCTATGGTGAGTTTGTGTATTTTTTTATGCTGAATCTGAATATCTAAAAAAAATTGAAATCTACCGTACCGTTTTTTGCGCTGATACAGTTTTATATTTTGTTTCCCATTTGGGAAACTGTTTCCCAATCAGGCAACAGACTGCAACAGAAGTGCAGCAAATTGTTTCCCAAATGGGAAACGTTGCCCGATCGGGCAACATTTCCCATTTGGGAAAGAGTGCCACACTGTTTGGGGAGCTGTAGAGCCTTTTCCCGCATGCATTCTAACAAGAAATCATTTTTTGGGCTCTGTTTTCCTTTGCAGCTGCCTTTTCTTCTTTTCCCAAAAATGTAGAGTCTCAGGAAACAATAGCTGAAAGAGGCACAGTGTAAGAAACAGAGGCAACCGGTCTGCATTCCATCATGCAGCAGCGTTCTGCATGCATTTTTGCTGCAGTGCAGAAATATTACCTGCTCCAAATCCTTCCTGGTTTCATGATCCAATTCATCTGATACTTCGCAATCCATTAAAAAATCCCTAACCTCTTTCAGATACTTAGTAAGTTCATCAAATGTTTGGTTTATCAATTTCTTAGCTCGTACAAATCTTTGCAGTGGTGAAATGGCCAAAGGATCCTGCAGGCCTATCAATGGACTTGTGCTTGATACTGAGTTTGTTTTGCGATACATTTTGTTCAGCTGTGGCATCTTAGCTCCGTTGGTGTCTTTTTGAATGATTGATGCATTAATAATCAACCATGTTGCCTTTTTCTTTCTTTTACAGCAATATTTCGAGCTGTGGTTGCAAGCTGCGTCCAAATTTAGGCCTGTTTCTGGCGCTTCAATCGCTGCAGCAAATACGAAAGAAGGAGCTTGTTAAATGTCATTATTCTCTGGATGCTACTATTTTTAGATCCTTATGGACAAATTTGGGAACTCTTTGAAAGTTTCCAAGTTCTTTCAAATTTGGAAACTCTTTGAAAGCTTATCGGATTTTGAATTATCAGAATTTCTTCCGAGTTTCTTAAAGTTCCTTTGACAAGCTTTAGTTTCTTTCACAAAACGCGTTATAGAAACTGAACGTCCGTCTCGAATTAGATGTCAAAATTCCTTTACAATTATTCTTGAGAATCTTAGCCGTTCTGAACAGCTCTAACACTTATCAGATTGAGTAATAAGAGTTTCTTATGAGTTTCTTAAGGTTGATTTTGACTGCATGCCTTCTTCCTGAAGACTTCAAAATCAAGCTTTTTGCCAGGTAGTGCAAATGAAGTAAGAACGCAACACGAATTTCCTTTATTGCAATGAATAGCTTCTTAAGTTATGTTTCCCAGTACTGGAGTTGCCAATTATCCTTAAAAAAATTTGCTTCCAAGAAAATTTTAAGGATAACAACTCTGCTACGATGACATTTAAAAAACACCTGGCCAATGCAACGCAATGATGTAACACAATCAAGCAACAGCAACAACATCGAAGGTCTCATTTCAGGATGGATTCCGTGTGCTAGTTTACGCGTGTTTGCGCGTGTTTCGTGCGTATGTGTTGCGTGAAAAAGAAACCATTGAGATGCCCTCATTGATAAACACAAATTTCAACACAAACATTCTTTTCTCGTGTGCGCCATTGCAAGCAGTTAGGCCATATCAAGGCCCCAAAGAAATCCCCGTCTTAGCTCAGCCGCCAGGCTTGCATGTACAAAAGGTATAATTCTTTGGAGTCAAAGTACAAGCTTTCTTGTTTTAAACGGAAGTAAAGATATGATCGCAAACGTTTTTGGCGTTTGTGCCATCTAGGTAGAACTTCTTAGCCCAAGAGAAGATCCCAAAGAATTGTGAAGTATTAATCACAAATGTTAGGCCTGTGTGCAAGAAGAATCCTCTTATTTTTGTCTCTCTTGAGTACCCTATTGTTTTGTTTCCATGGGTGTGCAAGTGCCACTGGTGCCACAGTTTTTCCAACAAATCTTTGCTGCATCTGTCCAGCAGTATGAAGATACAAATTGGTATACCTCCTTATAAACTCCTTCTTAAGACAGTAAGAAGAAGTATGTTCTTTGTCATCAAAAGTACAAAATACTATCGGTTTTTATGGATGCTGGGTGGTCCAGGCTGAATGGCAAGATGTCCCCTTAGTTGGTTTGTTTACACATATTTAATGTTACAAGGCACGGCAGATAGTTCTTCAAAATTCTTGAGTTTTAATAATCTCCAGAGATTTTAGAAAACAAAAGGGAGAACTGTTTAATCCAAAAAATTTTCCTTGGAACTAATTCTTCAGCTCTCATGTGTTGAAGATCTAGTTGATCTTTTCCAAATGACTAAAATCTAAAAACTATGATTTTGAAAATCTTTCTTTCTTCAATCAGATATGGACAAGATTGAAAATGGTTGGTTTTTAGAAAAGAACAAGCAGTGGCCTGGGCAAGCATTTGGTCTGGAAGTAGAAGAAATACTCTACACTGGCAAATCACATTTTCAAGATGTTTTGGTTTTCAAAAGGTAGCATTTGAAATTATTCTAGCAATCAAATTAGGGATAAAAGCATTTTTATAGTTGTTTCTATTCAACACTAGCTCATTGCTTGGAGAGTGTGCTGTGACATTGACATATGTTGTTCTAACACCTTTTGGCAAAACTTTCATGTTGAATCTTATTGAAATCTTCCACTTGTTAATTGAAGAATATGAAAATGTGTTTTTCAAGACCCTAATCTTTATGCAAGGTACACTGATTACTTTGCTTGATAAGAACCTAATATTTTTTTTTATCTTCTCTTTTTTAGTAAAACCTATGGCAATGTTCTTGTTCTGGATGGAGTGATTCAATGTACAGATAAAGATGAATGTTCATATCAAGAAATGATCACTTTTCTGCCTCTGAATTCACATCCAAATCCAAAGCGAGTTAGTTTTTCACTTTTTTTTCTCACCATCCTTTTGTGTTTTAAGACCCAAAAGATTAATATTTTCTAGATCTTATGTATCTGATAATTTGTTGTTACCAGTGTGTCATATGAATATAATCACTACAGTATATTGTTCCTTCAATGCAATTTAATCTATTTAATTTCTCACAGGTTTTGATAATTGGAGGTGGAGATGGTGGAGTTGCAAGGGAAGTTGTCAAGCACCCTCTTGTAGAATCAGTTGTTCAATGTGAAATAGATGAAGATGTTATAAATGCAGCAAGAAAATATTTACCTAATATGGCTGTAGGGTTTGATAGCCCTAAGTTAACACTGCATATTGGAGATGGTTTTGAATTCATGAAAAATCATCAAGCTGAATTTGATGTGATCATCGCTGATACAAGTGATCCAGATGGTACTTATATTCTTCAATTGAAAATTTTCTCCCTGGATTCTTGTTCCTGCTTTCATTTTTATTTTGGTTTTTCACATTCAAATGAAAATTAACACTTTACAAATTTTGTAGATAACATTGCTTACAAAATACTAAATGACATGACAAGAGCAAAACCACAGACATTGAACAAAACTGAGACAATGCACAAATGAACACTGGCTGTTATTTGGAACATGGACTGCTAAGCAGTGATATTTTCATACTGGTCTGGACTGCCTTCAAAAATGTCTTATCATCCTATGGAAAATTTCTGGAATTCCTTCTTTGACCTAAACTCTTTACATTTCGTAATTTTGTGTGTGTCTCTTGCATTTTTTGGTTAGATTTTTAATTTAAGTCATTAATTTCTTAAGTTGATTGTTCTAACGTCCTACAGGACCAGCTGAAAGTCTTTTCACAGATGAATTTTACAAATTGATGAAACATGCACTAAAGCAGGATGGACTTCTGTGTACACAAGGTAAGAATGTGTTTCTTTCGCAATAATGGGAACAATATGCACATTTTATATATATATCATTCCCATTAAACATGAGCAGAACTTCAAGCCAATAACAGAGACTAAGCCATTATTTTGAGCTCTATAGATAAATGTCCTACTTGTCCAGTAACAGGAACAAGTGTATATACATTTAGTATACACTGTTCCTGTTACAATATGGGACACACTCCTAATTTTGCCACTTTTTTCAAGGTGAAGGGAAGAGATAATGTCCTCTTTGTCCACTGTAGGAAACGGTGTATAAACATTTAGTACATACTGTTCCATTACAACATGAGCAACACTTCCAGGCAATAACGGAAATTTACCACTTTTCTCGAGGTGAACACATAATGTCCTTCTCATGTAGCAATGGGAATGGTATGTACACATTTAGTATACACTGTTCTGTTACAAAATGAGCAATACTTCCAGGCAATAACGGAAATTTTGCCACTGTTTGCAAGGTGAATGGATAATGTCCTTGTTATGTAGCAACAGGAACAGTTTATACTTGTTACACTGTTCCCATCACAATATGTGCAACAATTCAAGCCAATAACTTTTCATTATTTCTTTTTGCAGGAGAATGCATGTGGATCCACTTAAAACTAATAAAAGAGATGACAAAATTCTGCAAAGAATTGTTTCCAGTCTGTAATTACGGATCAACCTCAGTTCCATCTTATCCCTGTGGTCAAATTGGTTTCATGCTTTGTAGTAAAAATCCAGCAACTAACTTCAAAGAACCAATGACAATTTTTGGTGAAGAAGACAAAATGAAACTGAATTTACGATATTATGATGAGGATTGTCATAGGACGGCATTTATGTTGCCAAGATTTGTAAAAAAGGTATGAGAAAGACATTTGTATTTTAAGGATCTATCCAGAGTAAAACATGAAATCGAAACTATGGATTTAGATTTAAAATCTCTTATTAGGAGGAAATCTCTTATTTGTTAATCTCAAACTTGTATAATTCATTTTATTGTAAATAAATATACATTTGCTCATGTGTAGACTGCTGTGTTGGTCTGAACCTAAAGATCATCAAGAGTTGCTTCAATAATGTGTATTTCTTTTCTTTTTGTTCATTGTTTTGTGGCCTAGTTCCACTCCATCAGATCAGACTCAGTGCAAGATGGCGACAAAAACGCATGGAGTGGAACTTGCCACAAAGACAACAAATATGGAGGAGGGGAAATACATAATATTTTAAGGTTAATTGAATATATTGAAGAAGCAATTCTCCATGATATCTTGTGGAGTCCAACACAACAGTTTCCTACCACCCATGATTTGCTGTTCACATACAAACGAAGCTATATTTTATGTTCGATCAATGCCGTCACTTTAACCTTTGAAGCATCCCTCAAAGATCGTTTCTAGATTTCCTTTGCATTCCTTATTATTTGCATCTCCTGATATTTTTAAAATAGCCATAAATAGCGGACTCAATAAACCCATAGACATACTTGTAAACGCTACCAACTCCTATAAAAGAATAATAATCAAAATATAAGATAAACCTGTAACTAGAGAGAAAACTGTTAAACCTGCAGGAAAATCAAGTAATCACTTACCAACAACGTTATTATGCCAAATTATTACACCAAATACGAGTTTCGTCGCACACTCGTCAGTTTGGTTCAAGTGAAGAACAGATAAATGACACTACCAAGCTGTTTTATAGTAATTTGGTATAATAAATTCTTTTCGAAAATAAGGGCAATAAAATTGTAGACATGTAGGCCTCAAGGATCAAGTTGACACAATTTTTGATAATGTTTACTTTTTTTCAGGAACTGGGCGTATAGAAGGTGTAACAACTTTCGTTACAAAGAAAACAGAAAGTTGGATGCCAAAGATTCCAGCACAAAGCTCACGAGTTCTTAGCATGACAACTTTATTTAAGAATGTGTCTTAAAGAGAATTTTATCGCTATTTTATCACTAAATTAATGGCAATGAAATTGAAATGTTATTTCTCATCCATTGCTCGATACAGAACATGGGCGATAATGCTCTGTGTTTGTTGGAGCGCTTTGTAGGAGCTAACAGCTCAGACGCGCAGGAGCCATTCGAATTTGATTTCTAGCACTGCTTCCACTTGTTTTAGGCTTGGGCAAATGACCGAGAAAATTATGATACTAACGGAGTAATTAACTTTAATTTCTCAGCTACAAGCACGGTACATTATTGCTCGTGAACAGGTCCACTTTGCTTCGAAAAACAACAAGGAAAGGTTTGTAGAAACTGCGTCCATCCAATGCAGTGTACGAGTTTTGAATTTTTGCATCATTGTCATTTTTTATAGGAAACTAGACCACATTTAAGCCGATTCTACACCAGGCGGAATCTTTTAGCGGAAACGGGCTATTCCGTCCAAACCCATGCTCACGAGGATTTCGAAGATGCATTTCAGCGGAATTTTTCCGAGGCGGAAAAGTAGAAACTATTTCAACTTTTCAGTGGCGAAAAACTGTGCTTTATGTTTTTACGGTAGTTCGATTTTGGGCTTTCTCTTTAATATTCACTCATGGGTGAAAGGAAACGAAATAATCTTTATTTAATATCATACCTGTATCTTTATCGTGGTTTCTTCCTGCATTTCATGGCTTTCCGCTGCATCCGTTCCTCAGCTCGGCTTCTTCACTGGAGTTTCGTAATTCTTGGCGATCTGAGAGGTTACTGTCTTGTGTGCGCTTTCTTTATAGAAAACAACATACATTTGCACATCTCCTTTATTGAATAATGCCATATTCATCGAAGAAATTGAAGAAACATGCGAAATTCACTTCCAAGCTTTGTTTGTAGCACTTCTTTTCAAGAGAAGGTCACATTTGCACTCAACATTTGCACTACAAAAGTTCCAAAATAAACAAAGTTATTCTGTTCATTCCATTGACTACAAGACGTGCAGATGGACCAAGAAGAACTCTTCAAATTGTCTCTCTTTATATCATTTTGAATTGTATCGATAATTACCACCCAAAGCTACCAATGAAACCTTCTGCACAGCGCAACGGTCGCTAATCTAATTACAATTACAGGGCAAAAACCAAGGTACTTTAAATCAATATTCGTAACAACTATCTCCCTTCGTAACCAGCTACTGTGCCATTACGACTTTTCTGGAATAAAAACAAGACCGGGGAGCCAAACAGAAATTATCTGTGTTCGAATATAATCTAAATTCACTCAAACATATATTGTTCTGGTTTTTATTGGTGACCAAAGTAGTATTTGACATCACAAAAGATTTTCTACAGCTAGAAGAAGCTTAGCAAATCACATTACCACAAATCCATTACCATCCTCTGTGTGACACGAGAACTGTTGCTAGTATGATTCCAAAGCATTCTTGTATCATTGCAACATACGTCACCTGTTATGTTTGTTGCGTCAAAGAAAACTAACAAAACCGGGTTGGATAATCTAAACTAGGCAGCTAAACCAGGTTGGATAATCTAAACTAGGCAAGCTAAACCAACTTAAACTAGACCAGATTATCGAATGGAGCTTTCTAACGGTCAGTCCAACAAATCGAATGCATTTGATTAGTTGAAATTTAATCTTGCTTAGGTAAAGCTGGTTTTCGGGGATTGTACCGGGTGAGCCAGAAAAAAGTTTCCACTTTTGAAAATTCATAACACCAAGACTACTTCACGGATTTGAATCATTCAAATTCTAGTTTAAAGTCGAAAGATCGAAGTATTTTTGTGAATCTTCTCGCTGTCCTACCAGCACTAGCAGTATTGGTAAATTCAACTTTATAAAAATTTCATAGTTGCAAAATAACGGAAAAGGGGTCTAAAATGTTGATCAAATCATAAGGACTCTATTCAAATCGAACAATAGGCCATGGGCGTTTCACCTACCTCAAGAGTTATAAGACATTGATTTTCAAACAAATACGAAAGATTTTTAATCCCAAGGATATCTCTCACCCATGAAAAGTTGGATTTCCTTCATTATTCTGTGCGAGAAGTCATTTATGCATTGATCGATGTTTTAGGCCATTTTTTCAGTCATTTTGCAACCATGAAATTTTTGTAAAGTTGAATTAACCTATATTTGTAGTGCTGGTAGGATAGTGAGAAAACTCACAAAAATACTTTGATCTTTCGGCTTTTAACTAGAATTTGAATGATTCAAATCCGTGAATTAGTCTTGGTGTTATGAATTTTCAAAAGTGGAAACTTTTTTCTGGCTCACCCGGTATTACAAAATCATTTCATGTTTCAGAATTGTAAGGGTCCGACGGAATAGGGTGGGGGGAGGGTGTTAACAACAATTAACAATACATAAACGTTACTATTTACATAACCCAAATCTGTTGATAATAATGATACATTTAAAGTTCACTTATCTGTCCGTATTACAATAAAGATAACATAGCGTCGCTGGTTACAGTCAAACCGGAAGGAGCATAACACATATGTTTCAATATTCAAAATAGAACCGTATCTTCATCGCATTTCGTTTTCTTTGCATGACAAAATCATTGAATAATCTTATTCATTGTGTTTTCCAATGGGGGGAGGGGGATCTCTGTGTAATCAACTATGCTACACCCAACGGAAGCAACATTCTAACAAAACTCAAGGGGCCCAAGAGTAACCATGCGTGCCTATGAAATCTCTGAGAAAGGGGGTAGAATTTCCAGTGAATCTAGGACAGAGAAGCCAACAAAAAAGGGTTATGTTTTCTGCTTTCAAAACCCAAAAAAAGTTTCAAAACCTCTGAAGGAGTAGGATTGCAAGGTAATAACATTATTCTGCTCACCAGGGTATTTCTCGCCTTACTAAATTCCTAAATAAGCTGCATCTTATATACTTGTAAGAAAAATCCTTCAAAAGGGGGGCATTATTCTCCAAATTTGTTGGAGAAAAGGGGGTTCATTTTTGCAAGAAAAATCAAGGATAACGGTCAACTTGGATTAAATTGTTAGACAAACATGGTTGCACTTGGGCCCATAGAGTTGACCCACCGGGACAAAACTGAAGCAAACAATAAAGGAATGTTTGAATAGTCATCCAATCATGAATATCTATTTTCAAATAATCTTTGAATTAATATGATACGCTTCTTTCGCTTTGGCTGTAACACTAGGTAGTTAAATCACAGCATAAAGCAACCACTAAGGCAGCACAAAATAAGATTCTTCTGTTTTTTAAAAACAAGGTCTCCTTTGCTGAAGTTATTTTGACACTGTATGCACTCACATGAAACCACGGGGAGAAAAACTGTTCTTTCAGTGTTATGTAGCAACTCCGTAGGCTTTTGGGAAAGATCTAATAATCGGCAGTCTTGAACTAGGTCTTTGAAATGTAATCCTGATATCGACAAAACGCTGTGTGTTTGTTCCTCAAACAAACGGAGTTGTAATACTTGAGCCTGCAGTTCATTTCTTTGGAAGACACTGGTTTATACTGCCTAATCCTAAATCTCTATTCCTTCACATCTAACTCTTATGTCGACATAGCTACAATCTACAGAGAATAGTTTTAGATTAAAAATCACTTTGAATCGTTTGAGTTAGCTTTCTCAGACGCTTCTTTTCCATCCTCTGGTCGTTTGAGCAATCCAAGATCTGATGCCTTCTCTCTGATAAGAGATGACATTTTAGCAGCCAACGGCGATGATTTTCCGGACGATTGTCCGATAACAGGACTACCACCCGCCGGGGATCGGTCACTCCCTTCATCTGGTCTCGCCACCAATGGACTATGAATAGCGTTCTTTGCAACACTAGGAAGAATGTGAGGTAATTCGCCGTGATATGGTGGCGCCACGATTACTTTCGTTCCCGCGCCAATCGTCGGTGACAGAACTGGTGGCAGACCATATGCGACAGCTGCTTGAGGCAGTGACGCTAAAACGCCAGGTGCAATACGAGCTCCGACGGCCTGCTGACCAACGATATGGGGAGCTGTTCCTGTGAACAACGTAGTTGCTGTTGTTGTTATTTGTCCGCCAGTTGCCAGGCGACTGAGGATTGCTCGTTCTGACATGCCTAATCTGTTTGTGATCGGTGGCATCTTGGCGAGGGACGCCGGTAACCTAGCAACATCTCCTTTCATATCTGAGAGTAATGATTCAAGTTGATTAAGTACTTTGTGTAAGACAGCATTGGCTGGTTTGTTGCCTTGTAGTGATTCTTTAGAGAGATGTTGATGGCTTTCAGCAAGGCACTCAAGCTCGGCAAATCTATGGTTCAATCAAAATATAGTTACTGTAAAGCTCTATGACGCCCCACTCTCTAATAAGCCACTCCCCTCTGAGTCAAAACTTGAAATAAGGCCCTCCTCTTTTAAGCTTCCCCCCTCACTTACGCAAAATTCTAAAATTTACCAAATATAATCCATTTATTTAGCTACACAACCTTGCATGTAAATTTTAGTATGGTTTGGAATAAAAACTTTGTCGAATGTATGTATTTGAGCTGTAAAATTGTATGTTGAATCCGCAAAATATGGGATAAAAGAACTGAAAAGCAAAAAAACATATCCTTGTCACTTGATTTTGTGAATAAGCCACCCCCCCCCCCCACCTTCTTACAAGCCTCCTCTCCATTAAGCCCTCTCTGGAAAGCCCGAAATTAAATAATAGAGCTAGGGGCTTAATAGAGCTTTTATGATAATTTGGTTTTAAATAAGACTGACGTTTGTTTTAGAACAGTTTTCAGCGGGCGACGGGCATGGTGATAACCGCTCAGAAGAACTCATCTCCTATTATGCAAGTGCAGATGAGTTGTTTTTAACAAATTTCACAAACAGAGGCAATACTTTGTGTAAGATAGTCGAGAAGTCATATCCCTTACTCTTCTAGCATTAAAGAGCAGAAGATTGGATCAAGATTTCTAGCTCTATCATCAAGACGATATCGCAAACATCAGTTTTTCAGTCAATTCAAGAGCATTTTCAAGGCGGACATTTGACAAAGATCTTAAAGAAGATAAAGACAAAACGGTATACCACGATTAAAGGTTTTCAAAAATTTTAGGGGATGAGAGATATCTACAAAATCAGAGTATCAATCAATGCTTCATTGCGAAGACAAACCTTGACTGTAAAGCCATTCCTGGGTGACCATTATCTTGGCGTACATTCATCAAAGTAGCTCTTCTTAATTGTTCTTCTACAATCAACGCTTGCTCCAACAACTGAAAGCATCAAGAAATCATCAATTAAATTTCCAGGAGAGAAGGTCAATTCACTTTTGTGTCAGACTATGGAACACATAAAAATTCATATTTCTGAAGGTAATGACAATGTATGTTTGTAAAAACATCGTGAAAGTGCTTTCTTTGGACACTCTTTATATACAAAGAGATCAATATGCATTGATCAAAGAAAATTTCGAAAAAAATCAGTTTTTTCATAGTGTAATTCATACCGGTATTTTGAGTGGGTATTGAAATACAACGATGTAACAAAATCTAAGAATGAAATTGAAGAATAAATTCTAAACACACCTTAAAACGTCTTGCAATAAATTTGTTCTTGTAGTCAATGGACACTGCGAATAAATGAAACAAATAAATGAAACAAATAAATGAAACAAATGAAAGAAACAAATAAATGAAACAAATATGACATACAGCAGAAATAAAATTCGTTTCTGTACAGTGATAGAGTTTCGCTTACTTCATCTAATATATGCGCAAGATTTTCAAACGGCTTTACCAAAAGGTTCAAAAATTTGATCTATGCATCATATATCAAAATACCAACGATACAATTCCCTACAACTGACAAATCAAAAACAGAGGTTTTACAAGTGAATTCAGTTTTTACACTCAAAGACGAGAAGAAAGAACAATAAAAGTTTGAGCATTATCATGTATTTACAAAGAGATCAAAATTATTTCTTGTCTACCCCAATCGAATTCACTCCTATCACAATATGACAACAAAATAGGGGCTAACTTACTTCTTTGGAATGGTTTGTTGATTGTGTCGAATCGTACATCGTTTTGAATATCTTGCCATCTTCCATAGCCATGACTGTTCATCGAGTCAAGGATTAAACACATGCCTAAGTGCTTTAAAATGAATTAACTATGCTTTGAAAGGATTGTTACTATAGAGTACTAAATGTGCACCCATAGTTCTTTGACAAGTCCAACAAGGCAGCATGCCGCAGTTTCCTCATGTTCTCAAGGAAACCAGATTAAACTTTGACTGTTTAAGGAATGTGTCTGAAAGTTTATGATGCGATCAGTGGCGTTGCAAGTTGAGGGTATGAGGGGGTAATTGCCCCCACTTAGAAAAAACTGGCAAAAATTGTAATTGAAAAGTGCAATAAATATGTCTGGGTATACCTTTTTGCTCCCCCCAGTCATTTCTAAAATTCTTAGTTATACCCCCCCCCTCCGAATCGGAATTTGACCTGCAGCTGTCTAGGCAGCAGCTATGAAAGTTTCTTAAAGGACACAAAAAGTTATGATAAACTATTCAGGGTCATAGACAAAGGGGAGAAGTTAGAGCCACCATTTTTTTAGGGACAAATAAAGCTTGCAGTTGCAAATACAACCTATAAAGTTATGTGAGAAAGGATACACGACAGCTCCAACCAATAACCAATAATCATGATACCTCCACCAAATATTATCAAACTTTCTCTTTTCTTCTGCTTCCCATAAAACATGCAGTTCAGTAAACCCACCATCGGCGATATTAAACATAAACTTCGGCAGCTCCCTAGATGATGACGCTCCAGTGATGGTCGAAGGTCTGGAAGTACTCTCGGCTGCGGAGACTGCAGGCTCAGGTTTTGGAATCGCGGATACCTCCGGCTCATCTGCTTTGGTGCTTCCTTCACCCTCTGCCTTTTCACTTTTCTCTTCAGTTTTACTTGCACCTTCCGATTCCTTATCTTTCTCATCTTTTTCTTCCTTCTTTGATTCCTCCTCCGCTTTCTCGTTTTCTTTGGTATCTTCCGTGTTTTCTTTCTTGGAATTCGTGTCGTGTTCCTTCTTCTCGGAATCCTGCTCATCTTTCATTTCGACATCTTCCATGCCATTTTCTTTGACTTCCTTCATTTCGACATCATCTGTGCTGTCAGGTTTTGCTTCCGAACTTTCATTCGCCTCAGAAGAACTTTCCTTCTCCTTCTGCTCATCTAGAATAAGAACAACAACAACATCTTATCTACGCATACATTCAGCAAAGCTCTGCGGGGCATCACACTGATGAGGATCTACTTATTCAACCTATAAGCATATGATATGTTATTTTGAGTTGAAAGAAAACAGGCAAAAGACAAAAACAAAAAAAACTGCAACAAAACAAAAACAATAATGGCATGAACGAATTACCCCTGCCAGCAGCACACATTTATCAGGAATAGGATGGTTAAGGCTATCATTGTGTCGGGCTGTAGCAACGGCCTAAAATGAAGTCACTAATATCATATTCATGATATCATGATATCATGTTTCATGACTTCCACCTCCCACCTCTCACTTGTTTTCGTTACGTGGTAAATATAATGCAAAAAGTAACGGTTACCTTTAATCTCGTCGCTTTTCTCTTCTGTAGTTGCTTCAGTGACTGTTTTCTTCTCATCCTGCTGAGAGATACGAAATAAATTATCTAATCAGCATTATATAGTAATGAAGGGTCAATCCTCAAAGTCAGATTTTTGTAAACTATGCATTATAAACCCTTGCTAACTCCTAATCTAGTGTATCTTTGAGTCAATTGATGATAGAATGTCCCTTCTTACTGAGGTCTGTTTGTCTACCTCAAAATAGATGTCATGTGAGATACCGCATGTCAAGAAACTTTAAAGTTTACTCACCTTAGGATCTTCATCTTGCACGCCTTCCTTCGGTTTCTCACTTGTCGTCATGGTAGAAGTTGATGTGGAGGAGGTAGCGGGAGCTGCAGATGGTGTAGGAACGGGCGTTGCCACAGGAGTAGCACTCGGTGTCATGGTTATCGGGGAGACTGTTCCTGTTTCATTGATGATTGCATGAACGAATGTGTTCACAGCAGAAAACTCATCAACCTGAAAATGACAAAGGAAATTGAGATCAGTTAATGAGAAATGACAAAATAGTGAACTGTTTTGCATTAACGACTATCATCATCATCATCATCATCATCATCATCATCATCATCATCATCATCATCATCATCATCATCATCATCATCATCATCATCATCATCATCATCATCATCATCATCATCATCATCATCATCATCATCATCATCATCATCATCATCATCATCATCATCATCATCATCATCATCATCATCATCATGTCATGCTTTCTGTCAATCGGTTCTGACATTCTGCAGTTGATCAACTTAGGCTAATCAGCATGATTCTGCGCCAAGACTGGTATATCCTTCTCTGGCGTCTCCATGTCTTCTGTCTTTCTCAGTAGGCTTTTCTTAGATCTTTCTTAAGAGATGTGTAGTGCTTATGATCTGCTGATTTTCTAACTCGGTATATATAATAATTACTGTTGATTAGAAGCTCAAAGGAATACAAAGACGTCTTGCATTGAATCTTCGAAACCTTCGCGACATTGGTGCAGCCCTACAATATTAAAATGAAAATATTCTTTACTTGGAATATTGTAACAAAACTTTGGACATACTTTTCGCCTAATAAGGCTCATAATTCCAATCCTAGAAAGCACTTGCATTCTGTTGACACCTTCTCTTGGTACTCCGTCACTGTATGTGTCAGTTTTGTCGGCACCTGGTTCACAAAGATGACGTAGAAACATTGCTGTGTACGCCCTGTAAATAAACAAGATAAATTGTAAATTTCTTGTTGCTAGAAACGTCACAATCAAGGACTTTTTATAGCCAGAGACATGACTTCCATTCGCCGAAGATCCTCCTGATACTATGACCTGTTCATTGTTTTCACTCCAAATTTTGTTGAATTGAAGTTTTGATTCGATGTTATTGCAGTGGCGTAGAGAAGTAAAGGGTTTCTGTAGTAAGTTCATCCTAAGTATTTGTTATGGTTTCTCACTGGTTTTTTGTTTACTGTTTTCTCAACGATGGTCAAATAGTCATATTACGCAACAAGAAATGTTACACTATAAAGATTTCATACTTACTGGAAGGCCCTCTCTGATTTTCCTCTCAGGTTATGGATACACCTGTGGAGATAAACGGACAAATCAATTAAAAACATTTACTGGCATACATATCAAAACGACAAAATCGCTCGATCAATGATTACCAACGATCAGATGGTGGTGCACGATGGTTTATCATCAAGATAATTCTGTACAGGTCTGTGGATATCAATTCATCATTTCGATCGGTAATCAACGAATCAATGATCTGGTGATCCTGGGGTTCCTGAGACCTGGCCTGAGAGCCTGACTTTTTTCCTATTTCTATCTCCTATTTAGCCTTTTCGTTTGTAGTAACTATTCATATTAAAATATTGTAATTAGGTTTTCTCTTCTAGCTGTATATTCGCCTTTATGTTTGTATGCATGGACCCCAGTAAACCAGTTATCTAAACTGAGGGGTTACCATGCCAAAACAAGTTAAATGAAATACAAATGAAATGAAAATGATCGACTGAGAAAGACGAAAGATGACGGATTAAGAATCAATCATCATCCAGTTTTATCCAGGATTTTCATACCATTTTGCTTTGGCAACTTTGAAGTCTTTTGGTGGGAGACCGTAACGCATCACTGCTGTAAGGTACGACCTTCTCTGCCTTGGGTTGAATCCATAGACCTAAACAAGAAAACAGCCACACTAAGATTGATGTATCGTAGCCAATAAACTAAAACCATACAGGATTCTACTTCGATGTTTCTTTGAACCTAGGCTCCAGTTCAAGGATCGCTTAGTCTGAAATCATTGGTAAATTGTTCATTTTCGATTATCTTTTCTTTTGTAAGCTATGAATCAGTTTTACACTTACTGGAAAGCTCTATGCGGTTTCAAGTTATTACACATTGAATCAATCTATTATGGAGACAGCAGAGACTAATTCAAACAGCATTCCCTAGTCATCTTTGACAAGCTATGTGTTGCTAGAATCTTAAAGGGCTTTAACACTGTCTTTCTGAGGAGAGACCAACAGAACTTTAGTATAGATTTTAGTATCCGTATTGTTATTTGATAAGATCATTAAGGGTAGACATATTCATACTCCCAATGGTGTCGTCGTTGTAAACATGTTTTTGTTAAAGTGTACATTTTTGATTGGCTACACATATGAAAGACTATCTGCAAAAACCATGTAACCATGTACCCATGTACCCATGTAACCATGTACCCATGTACCCATGTAACCATGTACCCATGTAACCATGTACCCATGTACCCACTACCTAGAAACCCATCAGCAGTCATACCTCGATGTGTCCACCAACTCTTGACAGCAGTGGTGGTAAATCATTCCTCAGTTTGCTCTTGCGTCCTTTTCCTAAAAATATGACATAAATCATTACAAAGGACACAAATACAAGCTTTTGAAATACATTGAAAACCTTTGATCCATGGAGGGGTGGGATGGGGGCATCAACTAGTTTTGGAAAATGGGCCTTTCTTCTGAGTGTTTTCGACACGACATTTGCCCTGTGATTTTAATTGGTTGTAAAATGAAGTTTGAAGAAAGGTCACCACAATTACAATAGACCTTTTAGCTATTCTAAAAAAGAATCTGAATCGAACGATGTTATGATACATTTTGAAGAATTTTCGAATGTGCACAATAGTGATAGAAGCTCTAACGCTACTCGATCGAGCCTCGCGTATGAATTTGTATAAAAATAACGCTCGATCCAGGCTCTTTTGTAGAATAGCTAGAAGGTCTATTCGGATCAAACAATGAAAATGGGAAATGATTGGGGGAAGCATGAGCAATGAAAAGAGAGGAGAATATCAAGAAGTATACCAAATTACTTACCTTCTCTGACGCCAATGTTTTCATCATCATCATCATCTTCATCATCATCATGGTAATCATCACCTTCGAAGTCAGAACCATCATCCACTGTTATCAATAAACAAAGCCATAAATAAATATACTTACTTACCAGTGTTTTGTGCAACCATTTCAAAACAGCAATATCGACTAAAGAAAATAACTAAAGCCCCGGTCAAACGTGCCGAACATTTCACCGAACATTGAAGTTGGTAAAAAAGCCAAAACTTTTCAATGTTCGATCGTGGGTGGTCAAATGCATCGAACATTTCATCGAACATTTTGACATGCCCAATTGCGCCATCACAAGCGCGTGCAAAAGCTCGATAGTACGCATGCGTGGATGTAAAAATGAATGAGATTCTTCGACGAAATGTTTGACAGGGTGGTCAAACGCATACAACATTTCACCGAACATTGAGAACAATGGAAAAGTTCGGTGAAGTTCTTGAACTCCGTCAAACAGCGTCGAACATTTTCGAACAAGATTTTCCCCACCTAACAAGGTGGTCAAACGAATCGAACTTTCTCAGAACATCAATGTTGAACATTGTTCGGTGAAATGTTCGGCACGTTTGACCGGGGCTTAACAGACATTGCTCCACAATGACGAAAAGTTACTATGATGGATTAAAAATTTTAGTAGCACGCAGTAGGAATCACAGCTGTACCTTGCTACTGAGCAGCCAAATATAGGATAACAAATATCTCATAGTCACCATAGAAAATTACTCTTGGTTGAAATTTTACAAGTCAGTCTTACGGTTTGCATTGCTGAATGGAAATTGGAAACTGAAGTCTAGCAACAGCTGAAAGCAGCATTTGAAGAGACATGTTAACTTACATGGTCCTGGGTCCATGATCGTTCCATCGACGTAATTTACCTAAAATTGATGAATTAATGGTGAGAAGATTGATTGATTGATTGATTGATTGATTGATTGATTGACTGATTGATTGATTGATTGATTGACTGCTTTACAAATGAACAAATGGTTGGTTCATTTTAAAACAGTGAAAATTTGGTTCTTCTTGAGCGAATCACATATCTGAAATAAGCGATGATCAATAGCCTTGAAAAAATTGTTGTAAGAGACTTTCAAGAATGTCGGCATCCCAAGAAAAGCACCACAACTTTGCGATAGAACCATCATTCAAAACGATTCATTTAATGTCAGAAGGAAAGATTTAAAAATCATATTCTGGACGCAAGAGTAGGACAGAAGACAACGCCTACAACAATTGCAACTGTAACTAAACCAATGCTAACCTGCTTACGAGCTCTTTTCCCTTTACCAAGAGTGCTAGCAATGTATTCTTGCTCTTGCTCATAATGATGACGTAATAATCTTTCCCAGTATGCTGGATCTGGCTTCTCAGCTTCTTGCTGAAAAACGAAGAAGATAACTTTGCAAAAGTTGCAAAACAAAAAGCCACGCAAATGACGATGAAAGGCGTGATCTCTTCTGCACTGTTACAAAACATCTTAAACGTGTCACAATCAAACCACTGTGCAAATAATGATGCATGGCGATAAAAGAATTTCTGAATACAAAAAATAAACAAATATTGGGATCAACCCTAAAATTCATTACTACATCAGAGCATTTCTCTTATCATCTGCCTCGGTAAAATAAATCCTGTCTCATCCTTCCCTAACAGTGATTTTTGTTTGACTGCTAAGATAAATCTTCGTGATCTAGAAAACAAGAACTTACCTTGAGAACTTCAACATCGTCATCTACATCATCTTTGTCTCTTACAACGTAGCTTGCAACCTGTATCAACAAAACAAACCAAATTTTAGTTAGGAACGCAAGACCTACACAACTACACGTGCTCCTCAGCTAAACTTTATAAGGCCATATCATCACATCAAGTTTATGACCATTCCTATCAAAATCTGTGAGAATATGACACAATGTACGCTTTCTCTACCATCATATTTCAGTAATTCTTAGCAGCTCGAAATTCAGTTTAATCCATATTAAAATCTGTTGGATATTTGGTGACTGAAAGGGGACACATCGTCAACAGGTTTGACAATGATGGAAACAAATGTGCGAGCAACATACTATCTGAAACCCAATTACTCTTGGGCAAAGACCCTGGTAAACTCGCAAACTGATAGGTATTACTATAGCATATATCTTATTTGACCTATTTCCATGAAAGCACCAGTGAAAAGGCAAGGAAATAGGTTTGTTGGCAAAAGCAATGAATTTACTCTTGCAAAGAATATGCATTCTACCTTAATAGAGTAAAGAATTGTTCCAATCCTTTCAGCAATACACGTATTTTTTGTAAGAAACTCGACTCTCTCGAATGGCCAAAACTTAAGAAATTCCAGTATTGGGACAAAGTAACTAAGAAACTATTTATTCTCAATAAAGGACATCCTTAATAATTTCCATCCTATTTCACTTGTTTTCTTTATCGTATTACTTGGAATGTACTTTTGTGAGGTCTAAACATCGAAAAGGATTCAAAACAACACCGTTTTGAAAAGTTCAAGAGGGCACACGCAGTGAACATGAAGATTGGTATGGAACCTTGAAGAAACTCTTAAGAAACTCTGAGCACTCAAAATCTTATAATCTTTAAGAAACTTTCATAACTAACCCAAATTCTTAATTTCTTATAAATAATACGTGTAACAAAAGTACGATTTTGGGAAGCTGGTTTTAAAAAAGGGTAAAAAGTCGTCACAGTCCTGCGATACGATTACCTTGGGAAAAAAATATGATGACTTTACTGACGTTTTGGATATCTGAACTAAAAGACGGAAAGAAACCGAATGAGGAAAATGACTTACTGGGGGAGATAACTAAAGTATTGTGGAGAATATCCACCCTTGATTGCAAATCAAATAAAAAAGCTAGGATACCGGGGTGGTGAGCACAGTAAAATATGATTTACCTTAAACGATGAAAGGTATTCTTGCATGCCACTTTCTTTTTGTTCAATTCCTTCATTTGATCGGTCTAACAACTCATCAACTGCTTTCATATCGTAGAAGATCTGGCCAGTTTCATTTGAAGCTAAGAATAAATACGTATGCCTAAATCAACTATATTTGCGTCAGTCTCCAAAGTGTTTGGCCGCTTTTCATCCTGGCGTAAAACTGATATTTCAAAGAAGAAATTTAGCTTCTCAGGAGCACAGACTTATTAAAAGAAATTGAACTTTCTCAATACAAACAACACTTGATGCCATAAGATCGTATCCACTGAATGTAAGCTTGACAGGCCAACGGTCACCTGGACTGAATGCTCATTACAGTATTCCTATGTGCCCTACTAGTAATATCAAAAGCTCTCATGTTAAATTGTGCTGATTTCTTAGCTACCATAGATAACGTCGTGCGTTAGTTTATAGCTTGAATTTTGATGAAATGAAAAATGAAAGAGCTTTCACAACTCTTAAGACTTACCAACTTCATCATCCTTGAAAAGATCTTCAGTTCCAAATCTAAGAATATCATCGAGTTCTCCTTTGGACATAACAGCTGATTTCTGACCAATACCAGGCCTTACAACGAGATGCGTTAACATCATTTTCTTCTTAGCAACCTGTGTGATTCTCTCTTCTACTGATCCTCTTGTTACGAAACGATAAATCATCACCTACAGAGTGAGATCAAATTATGAGAAGCAAAAACTGAAATACTGAAAAGACTTACGATAACTGACGTGCAAAAATTCAAAATCAAGCGATGACCACCCTTTACATGGTATTGTGTACAGCAGATAATAGATGGGGACCAACGCAGCTAAATTTGATTGTCAATATGAAGCTGAGAATGAGGGTTAATACTGATATACTGGACAAAAACAATAAAATACCCAAACATCTGTAACTGCACTAATCTCTCTATTTTTCTGTGTTCGATAAACCCGGTTCTAGGTTTTTAGCTCGCCGTTAGCAAATATTCGCACCTTTAAAACATTCGAAATGAGAAAATTGATAGAATCTATCTGGTAGTTTTAGAGAGAAATATTGGCAAAGCATGCATAAATACCAGATCATTATATCCAATCAAAAAGCAACGAAAGGTTCGTCTGTTTCGCAATCATGCAAAAACAACCATGTTGAAAGCGGTCCCTGACTTGTGATTTAACTTTATTCCTACCTTGTTCCTTTGTCCAATACGATGAGCTCTGCTGAAAGCTTGGATGTCATTGTGCGGATTCCAATCAGAATCATAAATGAAGACCGTATCAGCTGTGGCTAAATTGATACCAAGACCACCAGCACGAGTTGAAAGCAAGAAGGCATGTGTGTCAGATGTTGGTTCTGTGAAGGGAAGAAAAGTTAAAATTCAACACCCATGCATTGATTCTTTTTACTGCTTTTAAAAGTACTTGATAATACTTCCTGTGAAACATAACTTGAGAACTAGTATCGCTTTCCAGAGAAATACTTGATAAATCTATGCTACAATTATGAACAAGGGGAGTAGCCTGTCATAAACTTTCTCCGGATGGATTAAACGGAAAACTGGGTCAAAAAAGGACTTCTTTGAGATAGGTTTGAATTGAGAAGAAACCTGCAAGGATCGGCGAAGAATACCACAATGGTCGGAAGGAATTTATCACAAATAGACAAGCAGCAGGCAGGTTTGGTATGACGAGAAAACGCTTTCAATCGAAAGAAAACAAATGCATGGATCCTTGGATAAACCTATAAAAACATAAGACTTTCCTCGGCATTCAACAAATAAGTTTTCAAGGCAACTAGACTGACAGTTGCTGGCAGTTTCTGACGCTTGATCTTTGTGATCTATGTCTGTAAATCGATGTGGCAATAACATTCACTAACCTAATTGACAGAGACTGCAGATTGAAAATTTTTTAAAAATTACTAAACTTTTGACATCGTCTTTTGAAAACAGCATAGATATCTTACCATTAAACCTGTCAATACTAGCTTGTCGTGTGCTACCAGTAATTGAGCCATCCAATCTCTCATACTTCCAGCCATGGCCTTCCATGAAATCCTCCAGCAGATCCAACATTCTCGTCATTTGTGAAAATATCAGCACCCTGTGTCCTTCCGCAAATAGATTACGCAACATTTTCTCAAGCAAAACAAGCTTGCCACTTGCTTCTGTTAAATCTTTAACAGCAAATGCATTATGAGGAGGCACCCGTGTAGCTTCTTCTGCTGCTGTAGCGAACAAATAAGGGTGATTGCAACATTTCTTTAGCTCCATCATAATATTCAGCAATGAGACGGGGGCAGATCCTTTCATGTTCAAAGCCTCGAAATTCTTTGTTAGGATGTATTTGTAGTATTTCTTCTGAAATGGGGTGAGTTCCACTCGAACAATAAACTCGCTTTTGGTAGGGATTCCCTTGAGTACGTCACTTTTCAGTCGCCGAAGCATATGAGGCCCAAGGATTTCATGAAGCTTCTTGATTTGATCCTCTTTTGCAATATCTTCAAATTCCGACAGGAAGAAATTTTTGTCGTAAAATTCATCAGGAGATAAGAAATTCAGCAAATGGAACAATTCTTCAAGATTATTTTGCAATGGTGTTCCAGTTAGCAATAGTTTGTAATCCAACGTATACCCATTCAGAACTTTAAAGAATTTTGATTGGTTGTTTTTCAGCCTATGGGCTTCGTCCACGACCAGCACCGCCCAATCGATGGACTGTAATGTGTTTGCGTCAATTGAAACCAACTCGTATGATGTCAACAAGACATGGAACTTCACTGGAGAATCTTTCTACAAGAAAGACAGCGGTAAAAAGGTCTTAAAGTAGGTATCGACTTTATCTAAAACAATTAATTTAAAAAAAGCCTTATAAACACTTCCTTATACGTCTAGTACTAACCGTAACAATATACAAGATCTTTGCCATTATGCAGGGAAATATTAGTGAACTGAATCTGAAACTGAACTGAGTTACTGTTTAAGGTAAGCTATTCTTTATGTAAACTATTACCCCTCCCCCTTACATGTTCCTGCATGGCAAAACTCCATTAAGAAAACAATCAAGTCTTAGAGCAAACTATCAGCTCTGCCCTTGCTATGTTTCCGCATAACCTCATTTGTATTGGCCTGTATTCCCTGCATTCACAGTAGTTTTGGACAGCTTCCAGCACTTTCAACAAGTTCTCCCTAAGGAGGGACCAAGAGAACTGTGGTATAGCCTGTAGTATGTCTAGTTAAAGATCATTTAGGGTAACCATGCCCATCATGCTCCTAATGGTATCTTTCTTGTAAATATGTTTTGTTTAATTGTGTATATCTAACAATCAGATCTAAAAATCTTAAATTTTCCTTACCTTCATTTTGTATGGTTTCTTTCCAGCCTTCACAGCATCCTCATCAAAGGAGAATTCGTAGTTCCTGCAATCAAAAAAGGACAAATTGATAAGTCATTCATTGTGAAAAACAAGAGAAATGATCTTGGTGTCATTTATGGTAACAGCAAACTCTCGTCATAAAATGTTAAGTACAAACTCGCCACATGATCAGTTGGTGGTGCATGATATAAACTTCCACAAGTTAAACATTCGGAACAGGTCTGTGGATATCAATCATCATTTCATGTGACAAACAGATTTTAAATAGAATACAAGTATGCTTTGCAAAAGGCTGCGACTTGCTATGCACACCTTCCAGAATAACATACGCAAAGTAAAGTTGTTTAGAAATCTCGCAGGGATGTAAAAGGAACCAAAATTTTAGATAGAACGTATTCTAATTCAGTATGGAAACGCGACAAAGAGAAAGGAATGGGAAAGGGAAAAAAATTAAAACAAAAAAGGTGGAAGATATGTAATAGTGAAGAAAAATTGAATCAGGTGAGCAGGGAAAGGAAGCATTTGTTCCACATCCACATTAGCAACACAGGTAGAAATTTGAAACATTTATCAAACTGTGCAGAACTGTGCAATCACTGACACGATCAATATGAAATGTGAGGTACATATTGCTAGGCCTAATAATAATAATTAATAATAATAATATACGAATATTTATACAGGATAAAACACTTCAACTAATCATCGTTGTTATCAACGTGTGTCCTGTTAAAATAATAAATCAAACTGAAGCTTATGAAATTTCCTATTTACAATTTTTCGATAAAATGAAAGGATAAAAATATTTACAATGGTTCTTTGAGCTGATTAAAGTGTGCGATTTAACTAAAATGGTCTTTAAGGCTATTCTCATATGCAGTAGCATTCGTAATCTTTCTGATTTTCAGAGGCAGTTCATTGTAAATCTTTGCTCCTGTATAATAAAAAGATTTCCGAGCATATTCAGTTCTGATTTTGGGCATCTTCAAGCTGTTAGTGGCATTTCTTGTCTCCTTTCCATGATCTTGTATTGCAAAATAATCTTTAAATATGTCACAGATGTCTTTATCAATGCATTTCCGAACGAGTTTGCAAGCACGAATCTTGTTTGCATTCATTACTGATGGGAGTCCTTCGTTGCTTTTTTCACCATCATAAACAATCTTGAGGCATCGATCATGGAATGCTTTCAGCTGTTTCATCTTGGTTTCTGACAGTTTCATCTGCAGAACACCGCAGTAGGTAAAAACAGGCATGATCATAGAGCAGTATACATCTCTGGCTGACTGTGAGTCAAGATATTTTCTTAACCTTGCCAGAAGTCTCAATCGACCGGCTGCTTTCTTGTAAGATCTTTCAAAGTGCGAATTCAGATCAAGTGATCAGATCAAAGTGCCTATTAAAATCTTGCTATCTTACAGACTTTAATGATTACAGTAAAACATCAATTTTATAGGAATGCAAGAAGAAAAGGAGCGAAATATCATACCTGATAACAGCTCTGTTATCTCGATCTCCAATGTAGGTGACTACGTACATATCTGGTGCCCAAAATTCAAACTCTCGTTCCCAATTGATAATTGTTGATAAAGGAGCAGAGATGAGGAAAGGACCTTGACTGTGCCCCTGCAATGAAATGAGAGGCGCAAAGCTTAAAACCCAGGGTCCTACAGGCTTGTGAAACATCCTCAAAAAAGCTTTGTAGATCGAACTTTTAATGATTACAAGACCATTTCAAATGGCATCTTGTCAAAAGAGATTCCTCCTGCATCGACTCAACAAATGCTAAAACATTTTCTCTCACAATAAATCGAAGAGCAAGAACAACAATAAACAAAACCATAAGTTTATATTTGTATTTGTATCTCGTAATTAATCGACTATTCCATTTTGATGAAGAAAAGAGAAAAACCCAGTGACAAGTCTGTCTGTTAGTGACTGTCTAGTATTGACAGTCCAATGATCAACATTTTTAATTTGTTACTTATTCATTCAAAGATTTCAGACCTAATTCAAGATCCATCTTAAATGTGATAGAAGTGGGCATGAATCACAAAACGTTGTGACAAAAGGGTACCACTTGTATTACAGATGCAAATATGTATCATTGAATAAACTGAATAAGCTCGACTGAGAAAATTCCTGGTATTCAGAATCATTGAAGTAGATTTACCTCTTTGAAGAGTGTGTACAGAAATGCAATCGTCTGGATTGTTTTTCCCAAGCCCATTTCATCAGCAAGGATTGTATTTGTTCCTTGTACCCATGAAAATCTCAACCAGTTCAAACCCTCGAGTTGGTACGGATGTAGTTGTCCATCGTTTACACCAAGACAGGGTGGCTGTTTCTCGTATTTTTCTTCACACTGTGAAAAAAGAAAAGAGGGAAATTTGACTGGACAAGAATTAGAGGAAAGAATGAATACTCAAAACAGGACAGAAGACCTAATCATCATAAATTGCATTATACAAAGCGTTGAAATCAATTTTCAGAATTGAAAGAAGATTCACACCTCCCCCTTGACATCAACAGGACAGCGGTAGAAAAAACACAGAAGCCAAAGATGCTGTAACTTTTAGGGAAATTACTTTTTCAAATAACAGAATAAATGTCATTGTAACATTAATCCATTACTTTAGTGGATGAAACAATTATAGTCATAATTGTCTACAAGACACAAGCAGCTCCCTCAGTAAAAAAACTTACGTTTCCTGTGAGTTTTTGCTTCTTAACTTTGTGCTTCTTTGATGACTTTTGTTTCAACTTTCGGTCGTAACTCTCTCTGCATAAAAATAAGACAGAGTTTAATTAAAAGAACACTGGCCGAAAGAATACTGAAATGTTAAGGCCCCTGGTTATGTTTTTAAATTCGGGGTTGTCACATAAAGTTTTAAGAATCACTATTACCGTAAGATACACAGACAAAACGAATTCACAAACAAACCAAAATTTATCCGTCATTCGATAAGATGCCACATGATCAGTTGGTGGTGCATGATATAAACTTCCACAAATAATACTTTCAGAACAGGTCTGTGGATATCAATCATCACGTCATGTGGAATGATGTCAATCAATCAATTAATTAATTAGATAACCAATCAATCAATCAATCAACCAATCTATCTATTTATTTGATCACTGTTCCTAAATCAAATGTGCTAATCAGTCACTCATTTAACGAAGTCTTCAGTTCTAAACAAATTACAAGATTAAACGTTGTCCATGTGGATTGACAAATTAGGTCATCATAAATTGAAATTATACAAAGGACAACAAAGTCACCATTTGATCAATAAATCTTGCATCAACAAACCTCAGCTCTTCATATTTCTTGATATACTCTTGAAAATCACTGGAAAAAATAAGATCAGTAGAATTACATGGCCTGTGACCGCAAAAACAATAGCAACAAGCAAACAACGCTGGAATTGAATTTGAGGACTATTAATAAAACAGTTTCTCCCTATTTGGGGCCTCGCAATTCAGGACTAGGTCTCTCTCCACTGAAAAGCTGGATCAAAATATAAAGCACCTACCTGATTTCTGAGTTGGCTTCATCATCAGGAGACTCCCATGTGCTTTGATCGTAAGGCAACTCTTTCCAACGAACCAAGTATGTACTTCGTCCTCTTTTTTCCCTGAAGTAGAAATTGATAAGAATCAGGAGATAATGCGAAAGAAAATGAACTTTCAAGTCATTGTCACTACAAGAACTAGATATCTAAAGACAAGACATTGGAGCAGTGAATTTCTACTTCATTGCCCAAACTTCGCAAAAAACAAATA
The DNA here is from genome assembly GCA_964020215.1 of Aurelia sp. 3 sensu Dawson et al. (2005). Classification (NCBI taxonomy): domain Eukaryota; kingdom Metazoa; phylum Cnidaria; class Scyphozoa; order Semaeostomeae; family Ulmaridae; genus Aurelia; species Aurelia sp. 3 sensu Dawson et al. (2005). Next base: position 797,827 of record OZ026584.1, read on the forward strand.
TCTGTCCATAAGAAATTTCGGTCAGACTACAGTATATTTTCTTAATTTTACATACCTGTGCCATAAAACTCGATGTATCTGCAGCCATTCTGGTTTGACACCATATTTGTAAAACCTCTCTTCCAAATTATTCTTTGGTTCAGTTGTCTCTTCTTCAGATTCGTTTTCTTCTGTGCCATCTTCTGGCACAGGGGGGTCATTCATGTCATTTCGTCGACAGAAGACTCGAAATAATGGAGCATGGTATTTTTCAAGCTAAAGAAAGAAAGAGACTGTTCAAGAGGAGTATTTGCAGAAAACGTTTTTCGTTCTTTTTCTACAAAGCATCCTCATATGCAAAATGTCTCTCTCGAATGAAATGCCAAGTGAAAATGTTCGCAAATAAAAGCAACTCAACTGTTTTACGTGAGAACTTTTGTATTTTCGTAAATCTCAAATGATATCCGATTTGAGAAAGACTTTAAAAGTAACACAGCCTGAGAATACCTTACTTCCGATATCTACAAAACATTGATTGGTCAAACAGCTTAAGAATGAAAAAAAATTTTGACCATGTTACCAAGAGGGTGGACAATAAATTTTTGTCACATGATCAGTTGGTGGTGCATGATATAAACTTCCACAAGTTAAACATTCGGAACAGGTCTGTGGATATCAATCATCATTTCACGTGACAAATAGATTCTAAAACCAATCTCTTCACTTTTTAAACATATTACTTCCTAGTCTTGTACACCATCAACGGCTTGCATTATCTAAAATGCTCTGAAAGGGCTAGACAAGATATCAATGTATTTGTTATTTCATAATTTTGGATGAGTTTTTAGGAAGTGTAGATTCAAAATTATATCTCTCGCTTCAAACAAAATCGCTAAGTTTGGGGATTGCTGAACTATAAAAACGAATTTCCACCAAGTATATATTTTATATAACTTGATCGACCACTTGAAGATCATCCAGTATCCAGATAAAGATCTCTCCATTTGAGTTTGACAAATAACAAACAAATTTCTCTTCACAAAATATGACAATGGTGCATTGACATTTATAATGCTACTTTCGCCATACTGTAACTAATGAGACACCAATACCACTTAAAATCAAATTCTTACAGCATGCAACTAACCTGCAACAAAAGCAAAACTAACCTGTACTTCATCAATCCATTCACATCTCCAGTATGAAAGATTGTGAAACTTTGCAAGAAACTTTCGAATTTGGCATGGGCCAGGTTTCGCACCATCTTTTATTTCAGTTTCTGTGGGAAAGATCACCATATAAGGAACAACGCATTGACAATAAACTTCTACAGAAATGCTCCTAACAAAAGAATAGCAAGGCAACCTACATATAGGACCACTGGGTAAATAGGATTTATTACGAAAATTTCTAGATGATATGAGCAGAAGAAAGAATCAACTTGTTTCCACATGATCAGTAATGCATGACACAAAAGTCCACATTTGTACTTTTGGAATGTGAGAGATGGATATCAATAATAGTTGCAAGAAGAATCTATTGAATGTGAAATTCAAGCAGTTTCATATCTAACATATATATGCTGAATACTCAACCACTTTCAGAGTGCTAGCTAACGCACATGTTCGGATTTCTTGTAGATCCAGGTAGTTATATTTAATATACACAATCATATAAAAGAAGAAGTCATAAAAATTTTGAGACGTACCAGTAGGTTCATGCATAACAAATTTCCAAAACAGAATTCTTTCAACTTTCTCTGGGAGTGGCTCAGCCTAGATACAAAAACAGTCTTTTAAAATAATATCAAATGTAATGGAACTGTCTTTAAAACATTTTTGATTAGCAATTTGAAGAAATTTGATTTGTTGAAACAACACAAGTCTGGGGAAATCAAGAAAACTTTTTTATCTTAAATTCTACTTTTTCAAAGAGAGAATACACGCCGTAGAGTAAAATTCATATATACAGTTTAACAGCAGGAACATTGCGATAAAATGCAAAAGAAGAGACAAGAATTTTTTGATTGTATACAAGATTATATTTAACATTATCATATGAAGTTTCTTCAGAGCTACAATAATGGAATTACAAATGAGAACTTACCTTGCAATGTGGGCACTTCCATTCTCCCTCTGGCAACCCAATAAGTTCTGGTTTCAAACACTTCATATGATATGTTCCAGGGCAGTAATCACAGCAAAGTAATTCCCCACCATCTTTGCAAACTTTGCAATATTCTCCATGTTCCTCATCACTTTCTTCCTCATCTCCAAGGTGATCCTCCTTTGGAAAAAAGGCAAACCATCTTCAGAAATGTGCAAATGAAAATATATTAGCATTCTGATGGATTTAGAAGGCTCTTCCAACAAAGTAGAATTAACCTTAAATATTTCTGAAAACAAATGATCATTTAGTGGTGCATGATAAAAATTTCTTCAAATAATAGTTTCAGAACAGGTCTGTTGAAATCAATCATCAATTCAATTTTTAACAATCCTTTTGTAGCTATTTTTCTTAGTTAACTCTGCTTATGAAACAGTTTGCAAGCAAAATGGTCCTTCATCAAACACAAAAAATTAAGGATGCTTATGTCTTTGAACATTTTTGGACATTTAATCTGAAAATTTGGTGTCCAAGACTTTTGGTACTTCATAATTTTAATATATGAGTATTGTTTAAAATTTTTGCAGTGATAAGATACCAAATGAAAGATTTCTCTGTCTAAAAAAGTTGTATCTTGCTGACAAAATATTCTGTGAAACATCATCATAGCTTTGAACTAAACTGAGTATAAAGATCATCATCATCAACCTCAACAACAGAAATACGATGAAATTTCTGAAAATGATCTCTTTGTATTAAAACAATCATAAACGAAGGAAAGTAATCTTTAAGTACACTACTTTCTACAGCTGATTGAAATTTTCCTAAAATGGAAACATTCCATGAAAAAGTCCAAAAATAGTTTACCAAAAATATATATTTGTTCACGATTTTTGCCTTTAACACACTGTCAAAATTACGGCAATATGACTTAATATATGTTTACTTTACCTCACACTTAGGACAACTCCAGTCACCTTCAGGTGGATCGTCAAGTGGAGGGTCTAGACAAGTGAGATGATACGACAATGTGCAAGTGTCACAGAGTAGCAATTCACCACCATCATCACAAGCTTCACAGTACGCTTGGTGCTCAACCTAGAAATGATTACACTTGATAAGCTGCACATAAATTTTGACCTGGTGAGTCAAAAACTCCTACCAGTTTAGCAGACTGTGGAATAAACTATGCAGCTGATATTCAAAACTAAGGCCCCGTTTACACGAGATCGGATCCAAATGGATCCGTACCCAAAGTGTAACGGATAGGCCTTGCGCTTACAAGAGACTCAACGGATCCGAACCCATCTGGATCTGCTATCCGTACCCAAACGGGATCACTTTCGAAGGTGATCCCGTTTGGATCCGATCCCAAAAGGGTCTCGTGTAAACGGGTGGGATCGGATCCAAACTAGTATGGATAGGAAATGACACGATTAAACTGAAATCCTTTGTTGACATTTCAAAGAGGGGAATCAGAGATGAGAAAGAGTCTATTAGAGTGCAAAATCTCAAAGGATCTGATTGAAATAAGAGAAAAGGTTCACGAGAGTGCTGCTAAGAGTTCATAAAATCCAAATGGATCCGATCTCGTGTAAACGCCAACAATTCTGGATCCGATCCCGTGTAAACGCCCCTCGGAAAGTAGATCGGATCCAAATGGATCCGAGCCCGTTTGGATCCAATCCCATGTAAACGGGGCCTAAAACATCAATCTATCAGTCAAAGGCTAACTTACATGAGAAAATTTTGTTTGGTAAAATCACACATCTTTAAGACCCAAAAATTAGAAAATGTCTGCAAGGGGCTTTTATGGGAACTGATAATTCAACATTCCCTTCTGGTCTGTGATTTATGTGGCACTGGAGTTTAAATTCAATGCTATTGTCAGTTCAAAAAAAGAATTTTAATTTCAATAGTAAGTAAATCATGGACCAGAATAGAATATGGAATTCTGATACCAAAACATGCCTCTTACCAGCATTTGCCTAATTTCTGGGTGCAGATGAGTGATTTTACCACACAAAATTTTCGTATATAAGTTAGCCTTTGACTGATAGATGAACATTTTAGTTTTGAATAAAGGCTACATACTTTTTATTCTATAGCCCACCAAACACATAAACTTTTGTGAGTCACTCAGCATATCAATTTAAGAGCCATTGTTAACCATGACCTTTGCATACTGAATAAAAAGCAAGACAAGGAAATTGGCCATATGCTAGAAATGACTTTCAGATCGCAGTGAGTTTTTAAGCAGAACATGAAATAGCATAAAAGTTTATTATATGCCACATGATCAGTTGGTGGTGCATGATATAGAATTCTTCAAATAATATAATTTTCAGAACAGGTCTGTGGATATCAATCATCATTTCAAGTGGCAAAACTATTTTATGGGAGACTTTCTTATGCTAAAATTCAGTAATTACGTCAAAATGGAGATAATTTTTCCAATAAAGAAGAAATTAATAAACAAAGTAAACAATGTCTACAAGCCTAAAAAATTTACCTTTGGTGATCCAACAGGTTGTCCTGGAAAGAAAAAAACTTCATATCACAAAAATTACATCTGTGGCAAGTGTTTACAGGGCTGTGTGAAATGACTTGCCAGCAAGCAGATTATTCTAAAAACTAAAATTTGAACCACATCACAGAGAGAAATTGCTGCTAACCTTTCAAAATTTTCACCTTGTTTCCCTTCTTCTAGGTATTGAGCTGATTCTAGAAACAGGTTCATATTCTGGACAACATTCCTAAATCATCTTTTCACAGCTCAAAGACCAGACTTAGTAAGTAATGAAACAAAGAATCTTCTGATATATAAGTATATACATGTTTCACAATGTTTCATTGATGATAAAAAAATACTGTATAAACAATAGACCTTTTAGCTATTCTACAAAAGAGCCTGGATCAAGCGTTAGTTTTATACAATTTTATACGCGAGGTTCAATAGAGTGGCGTTAGAGCTTCAATCGCAATTGTGCACATTCAAAAATTCTACAAATTGTAATGAAACATCGTTCGATCCACATTCGCTTTCAGAATAGCTAAAAGGTCTATTGTGCTACGAACTCCCTGTTGCCACAAGACTTCTTGGAGGATGTTTGATATTTCAAAATTATATACCTTTCTCTCTATTTGTTTTCCTGGCCTTCTTCTTTTCAGCTTTGATCTTCTTACTTTGTGTTGTGTCCTTTATCCTTGCTTGTCCTGATTTTCTTTTATACGGCTTCTTCTCTTTTCTTTTGGCTTCCTCATCGTAACCTTGAGAAGATTCTTCTGCTATCAGCGGTTGGTCTAAATTTATATCATCTATGTTTACAACTCCTTCCCTTTCTAGTTTACTAGGCTGTCTAGAACTTTTACGTCCACCTTCCTGCAAGGAAAAATGTCTAAGGTAGAATATATATTGAGACAATGTATAATTACCTAAATTATGCAAGGTATTTGCATGGCTTGAGTGTTATATATACAGCAGGTAGAGCCATCAAATTACAAACAAAGGGTCTTTAGTTTAAATTCAAATAAAGTCTGAAAGCAAAAAGTAAAATAACTCTGTCAGAGGTTTTAGCCGAGTTTTTTACATTTTAGGCTGCACATCCTTGTATCATTCAACAAAACTGCTTGTAACTTACAAAGGATTCCAGCTGCTTGTTTTCTAAGGAAGTTTTCTGACAAACAAAGTTGTCAACCGTTACAGTATGCTTTGTTGCCTCTTTATTTAGTAAGTACCTTCATAAACATTTAGGAAACAACTTTTTTCTAAATGAACAGCAGCCAATTCAAAGTATCAAGGATACAGAGTAGGACACTCTGACCTCTCATACTATTCATACTGATTAAGTATGAAGGTTGTCACACAAAATGTGAAGTGAGTGGCCATGCCAATCAATTTATTCACGTTGCAATCAGTTTAGAGGGGGACAAACTAACCAGACACCATCACCTTTGCTTTTGTTCAGACTTGACAGAGCAGAAACTGTAAAGCTTTGAGCCCTCAGAGTTCCCTGCAACTGATCCCAAAATTTGGCAACACTGTGTAATTTCTTCCTTGAGCCTCGAACTCTTGATTTATATCTTTAAAAAATCTATATATCCAGACACTTCCTTATATAAGATTGCTTGATGAAATAATTTTACTCAGTTTCTGCTCTATCTTCAGACTTTCAATTGTAAAGTGGAGTTCTATCCTGGTCTGTTTTCTGGGGGAAACATTTTTCTATAAACACTACAGTCTTACAGCATGGCTGGAAATCAGTAATTTTCCTTTGTCAAGCAATGATTCATTATCAAGCACCCACTTAAATGGAATAAAGATGAATTTTCAAAGTTCTCATGATTATTTGCACTGGTCAGCAAAGGGTCTTAATGATGTTATGCTAAAACCAAACTAAAGGAGCAATTGAGGGTTGTATCATTAGGAATAAAACACAAAATCGCCTTGATGATATAAAATTTGCACCCAATTTCTGCTAGAATGATCCTTTCAAAAAAAACTCTGAAGCACTAATATCCAGGTCATCCCAATCCAAATTGTCATTGTCAGTTGCAGCATTTATCTTGACATCATCATGTCACTTGCTCAAAATGCAGATCTGAATCTTCAAATTCTGTGAACAAATACCATAAATGTCCATCAGAAAATAGTTTCATCAGCAATCTTTCTGGTTTCTCTCTTGAGCCTCACAGTACCAAAGGTTGATGGGGTCTGGCCAGCATTTCCTACCAATGAGACTGGACACTTTTCCATTGCTAAATATCTTTTGAAACTTACATCTACTGCATTTAGTGACTTGGTTGCTTCTTGTTCATCTTCCATCAGCTTACGACGCTTCAAAAATCTTCTGCACCAATTTTTAGATGCTTTGAAATCAGTAATTCCAAAATCTGTTGCAAAGCATTTTGCCTGTTCTTGCATCATGTTTAATGAGACAGAGATCCCTTCATTATTATTTCCTTTGATCCAATCTTGCATATTTTGCTCAAGTTCTGGGAATTTCGCTTTTCCACCTCTCAAAGCACGTTTGTCCTTTGGAAGTTTCCTCAATTTTTCCTCCTCCTTTTGCCATCTTCTAGCGCAAGTTTCAGCAATACCAAAGTTGCGACCAGCAGCTCGATTTCCATGTTCTCTTGCATATTGAATAACTTTTAATTTAAAGCCAACAGTATAGGAAATTCTTTCTGGTGAAAATGAACATTCTGCGGCCATACTGCTGTGCTGAGAGTAAAGGACTCAACCAAATAAGTGGCCTTGACGCTTAATTTTACAAGCACTCTTATCAACCAACATAAATGATTTGGATAATCCAGTTTTATTAGCAGTGAACTGTTAAGTGTTTAGGTATATAGAGTAGCTAATTTTGTCATGCTTTAAAAGGACAGTAATTGCTTGGCAGAAGAATGAAAAATCCTAAACTATTCAACTCCTGTGGTAATCATTATTCATGTCATACGCAAGTGTGCATAAAGACCTGTCAAAATAGACATTGCTCTTTCTGCATCCAGCATTTTCCTTCCACCATTAGATCATATCTGATACCTTGATCATTGCAGAAATAAGAAACCAAGTGAACAGTCTTGCCATTTGAAATTTATCTATACAGGGTGTCCCAAAAACTTGTGCCCTCTTTCTGTGGCTGCTGTGTACTAGAACCTTTTCGTCCAAACATTATTTAACTTTTTATATATATTGCTGGAGTGTATATATATATTTATATATATATAAAGTACATTGCTGGAATAAAAAACCTGATGATGCAACCACCTAATTTGTCTTTCCTCTCCCATAAATAATCAACCACTGGTCCAACTGACTCAAACAAGGTCTCAAATTGTCAGCTGAGCCTCACCCATGCAACTGTGTAGAAACTGAGCTATATATATTGAAAATATATATACTGTAGCTTTGAAAGCTGTAGCTCCTCCAAAAGCAGCCACACAAATAGAGCACAATGTCTTGGGACACCTGTTGGATGGCACAACATATACATACCCTATACAGTTTGCCACCTCTTTTGACAACTTTCATTTTCAATGATCCACTTGATTCAGGGGGGATGAAGTCATCACCATAATCATTGCTGTCATCCCAACTTTCCTGAAGAGTTGAGCTTTCAGGTGAAGCTTCCTGGAAAAAAAATAATCCATGCTTACAGTTGGTATGATCAGTTTGACTTGCAGCCATATTTTCTGCATGACAGTCCTTTCTTCAAAAATTACAAGCGTCAGAACAGGTGAGCACTGTGGAGGATGCACCACCAAATTTTATTACCAGTATGAAACTACTGTTTCTAGTTTTGTTTCAGGAAGTATATACCTACTCCTTCAGCAGAATGAAATACTTTCCTCAGAGCCACAAGCTTAAGGTGCTTCATATGGCCCTTTTCTCAAGTTATATATATATATATATATATATATATATATGTATTTTAAATTGTTCCTCAAGTTACATATATATATATATATATATATATACTCAAAGAAAAACACTTCTGGTAAAAATTTCAGCGTAAGCCTTCATCAGTATATATATATATTGTTCCTGATCTTAACATGATTTGAATCAACATCTTTGCAAGGTCAAATCATCTTGCATCATTTGCAATACGCAAGGCTTACCCATCTCCAATGCCTGAAATGTATGCAGTCCAACAATGAAATGTATATATATAGTACAAAATGTAAATATTACTCACCGCAGATTCATCTGGTATGCTTTCTGGAAGTTCTCCAGCATCTTCATACACCTGTGAAAAGAAACGTATATGTATAAATATGATTATTTTGCAGCAAACTTTCACTGATAGCAGTGGCATCATTCTGTTTTCACTTTGCTCTTCAATCCTACATTGAATGGTTGTGCATATTTCAGAAGACTGTGACTTACTTCTTCTCTTGGTACCTCTTCTTCCACCTTCTTCCTCTTCTTTTGTGGTGGTGCATCAGAAGAGTTCTTCTTTTTCTTGCTTTTTCTTTTTATTTTGACAGGTTCAAATGAATCTGCACTGTCATCTGAATACAAAACAAGAAAGTCTCATGAGAAAAAAAACTTTGCTGCACATAAAAAAAGAGCTTTCCTGACGTGCATTTTTTCAAATCTCTCATTGAAAATTGATGGTTTCTTTTTATACACAGTTGTCATACTCATGTATTTGTTTCTTGACATGCAGTACAATTGCTTGCAAGCGAAACTGCTTTTTGTCTCAAAACATAGAATTATATCAAGTGAAGAATACGGGCTCGGCAACATTTTACCAAAACATTTTCAGTTTAAAGAAGCATTTAAAGAGTTCCTTTGCTTTTCTCAAACACAGCACTAAAGTTTCATAAATTCTTTGCCACCCTGCTGATAGTTTCTTATTCACTGTTTATTATGTAAAAATGTGTTTTCAACAGCAAAAATGATGAGAATTTAAAGAGCACGACAACAAAATCAAAGATGAGAAAGTTTAGGAAACTTTCAGAGCCAGTTTAAATTTTCTTGTTGAAAACATTGTGTTTCAATCTTCTTTCTTGGGATCATAATGAAAGATTTGCTGTGACCAGTGTCATATGAAACTATTCAGCAGCAAATTCCCATACACATATTTTTTATAAGAAACTGCTTATAAAAAACTCTACTCTCAGATGGCCAATAAATTAAGAAACTCCAGTACTGGAAAAAATTTAACTTAACAAGAAACTATTTGTTTTGATCAAGGAAATCTGCAGCATATTTCTATCCTATAGTCACTTGTTTCTTGCGTCATATTACTCGGAAAGTACTTGAGTAATTATAAACATAGGAAAGGCTTCAATAAACCTTGTTTTGAACTGTTTGGAAGGCCACAGGCAGTGAACATGAAGGCTTTTATTGAAGCTTTAAGAAACTTGTAAGAAACTCCAGGTCTCAAATTCTGATAATTTTAAGAGACTTTGAACCCAATTCTTAGCTTCTTATAGGAAAATACGTGTACCCAACACTGTTTTCAATTTAAATCCTATACATTTGCCAGCACAAATTTGAAGAATATTCACCTCAGGACAGGCCTTCCGAAACCTACCGGCGAAGGAAACTATTGTTTAGTTTTCACAGACATAAAGCAGCAACCCCCGTCTTTTTGATGTCCAAAATTTCGGCCTAAGCACACCGCCTCAGCAGACAACAAAGGCAGCGACGAAGAATCCTTCATCATGGCGGTAAAACTGCTAAAAATGAATACAAATAGCACTAAAAAATATTCCGAGACTTACTTTGCCTCTTAATGGCTTCAAAGGTCTTTGATGGCAGTGAGATCGAATTTTTGAGCATGTGTTCACTTTGAATTCATACGCGTGATTCGAATCTTGACGTTTACGCGCGAAATTGAAAAACCTATCGCAAGAAAAACAACAAAAAACCAAGAAATAGCGGTAAAATTCAACTATAAAGACGTCAAATTGATTGCTAAAGCGTTATAGAAGTGAATGAAGGCGAATAGTTGGTGTAAACACGAAGTTAGACGGCAGTAAATGAAATTTAAAGTTGGGTGGTCAAAGGGTGGATTTTAGGGATAGCTGTTGGGACCTAGAAAACAGTGTAACTAAATTCAATGAAATTTTGGCATTTTAAGACATTACTGCGAAAAGATACATCTGAATAGATGACTAGACAACATCAAATATTGAAAAAGTTGTTTAAGACAGAAAATACTCCCATGTCTTCGTTCAAAAACGCGATTTACTGATGAGTGGGTGATGGCGATTTTTAGGGGCACTGGACAGGGAGACGAAGGATGGAGCGGGCAGCAATTCAAAAACGTTTGAAACAACTTTAGTCGGATTTACTAAGATATAAAAAAGTAGTACTCATCTACTAGTTTCAAAATATATTGAATAATTATTTGTAATTATTCACAAGTGAATGGACCGATTTATTTGGTCTCCAAACTGGTTCGCAAGTTTCTCATCATCATGGGGACAGCAGTCAGTCAGTCAGCTGGGGAGACAACAACTCAAACAAACTCACCACTAAAATCATACTCTTTGTACGTCTTTTCTTTCTTATTTCCACCAGGCATCTTGTCAGTAGTTCATTGGTAGTGTTTATGCCTCAACGGCACGTTTAAATACCTCCTTGGATGTGTTTATGCTTTGTTTCAATGAGAGTTGTGCTTCCTTCTGCCTCCTGGTGCAGCCGAAAACGCGAAAGGGAATTACGATGGAAGCAGGGAGTAGTGAGACAGATGGTTACCCCCTGATTCAAAAAATAGGAGAAAATGCGTTTTGATCCCAAACAACAAAACAATTCAACCTTCATGAAACTGCAAAAACGTCGAATCTATTCTTCCAAAATACTTCCCGACAACACATTAAGACAGTAACATAATGTGGTGCAGTCAGCATCCAAGATTTCATGATAATTTCGATATTTCGCAAAATTTTGTGCATTCCCATTTCAAAATCTCCTTGTTTGAACGATATCCCTGAAGGTCAGCTAGAACAAAAGATGACGTCAATTGTCACGTGGTTGGTGATTATATTTCTTTATGTTCACTCGTTCATTCGATATTTGTTACTGTTTATCATATAACCACGATTTTTAACAACTTTTCGCCAAAACGCGTAAATTTTTAAAATTTTTCGGCACTTTATGCAAAAATTTCTACGAAATCGATGAAGGAAGAGGATACAATGGAATTTGGTTTTTGCGAAGGAGCTGTACAATTTTAGTGCTACAGGTACCCTTTTTAGGGTATGCTACAGGGTTCTAATTCATAATTCAAGCAATGATTCAAGGGTTCTACAAGGCGTTTCATTTCCTAAGTCTTTCCGCAATGATCTATACTTTCACTTTGTTTCTAACTTAGATGCGTTTTGACACCTTGTAACCATGATGAAAACACTATATCGAGTCATTCTAGAAGAACGTACGTAGTTCAATTTTTGAATTTCTTGCAAATTTTGCTTACTCAAGAGGTTTTGACAAGGACACTTCTCAAAAACTCTCTCGCTCCAGCGTTTACTTCTGTGACAAGCTCGTCCACCTCTGTACTGTAGACACATGTGGAGGTGGCGAAAAGTCCTCGCGCGTTTGAAAGAGTCCTCTAACGACTTTTGTTTTATGAAAGAGAATTACTAAACTAAGCAGAAGTTTCCTTTCGAAGATATACATTCCCAGATACAATAAAAGTGACAAAGCACTTAAAGCAAAAATGGCTTGATGAATGTGCTTGAAGCAATGAAACTTTGTGTAAAGAAAAAGCTTTTCATTTTTTCCCGTGCACTTCAAACCATGGCTACGTGATGAATATCTACATACAATCTTAAAGGGGCTTGTTCACGTGACCGAAAACAAATATGATCTCTATCGTTGCCTATCTGCCTACACGTGGCCATTGTGCTCTGCACAGATTTTGGTGAATGGGGTGAATCCACAATGAAGTTACTTCTAAAAACCCACCAGTATTTCTGCAATCACACAACATACGAGTGTTTCGCCAGTTTCTTTATGAAGTTTGAGAGTCCATCTTCAAAATAACACCTTCATTTTGAGAAAACAAGTGGAAAATCTCTGATATGGCCTGTCAAAAGTATGACAAAATCTTCGTTTTGAAAGAAGCTTATTTACAAGTGACAAGCCAATTATCTGCTTTGCGGCTAACTAACTACACGACCAAATAAAAAGATCCACTGTAGCGCTAACCCAATAAAAGACATAATTCCACTACTGGATTCATATAATGATAGCCCAAACAAAGGGACAGTTACAAAATTTATAATAAAATCAGAAAGTTCTTTGCTATAGTCTTCTAACTTATGAGCCAGTTGACAACAGGGCAACCAAACCTGCAGCAACGCCAGTGGAAACTGTGAAGTTACTGAATTATGGTTAAGGATTATAAGTGGGTAAGAAAGACCTACTTCAAAATTACGAACTAAGAATTGCAAAGTTAAATTATAGTCTTTCACCGAGAATGTGTATAACAGAATGTTCAAAATCATAACTCCTTATTAAAAGAATAATTTCTGCATCCCTAGAACCTACCCGTATTTACAATGAAAATAAAACATTGCAAATTTCTTTGCATCTAAATCTAGATTTTAACATTGCCACTCAGAGCGTCGTTTACCTTGCACCACCTTTGCCGGTAGATTCTGTTCTGGGCACATCTTAACTTGATTGATAATTGACAATACTTACCGCTATCTAACAAATCACCATAAAATTCTGCTGGGATGTGTAGAAGGGGGCTGATTTCCAAATATGGCATAAAATAAATAAAAGTTCCGATAATATGATATTCTAAATTTGATCTTTGCCTGACTAGCTAGCTAAATTTGTCAAACGTGATGTAACTTTCTAACTGTGATAATATGTTTTCATATCATAAATAATCAATGGTGAACCATTACAACTACAGTGGAAAACTTTCCTGCTAAAGTAACGGGGCACATTACAATCTTGTAAAGTCTCAGATTTTCTAAATTCTATCTACAGTATATAATTTGAAACTGATTGAATTTATTGTGCACTATAAGACTTTGAAAGGATACACAGTAGGTCTGAAGGTCTTCAGGACGTAAAATGAAGCAACGACGATCAAAAAAAGATAAAGAATATTGTTGTAGAAGATTGAGAAGGTAGTTGCTTCAGTATCTGAAACTGTGTTCTTCTTCCAAAGAATTCTGTAAGATAGAATATGATAGTTCATGAACCTTTTAAGTTTCTTCCTGAATCTGCATTCATATCATTAAAGACTCTTATTCAACCAGCATACCTTCCACTTGCACTCTCTTAGTTGGCCTTCATTTTCAACATTTTCAAAGCCCATGAAAAGTGGCAACAACAAAAAGTATCAAAGAGCTTCCACTTCCTAAAATTGGAAGCAAAGTATCAAAGAGCCTCCTGGGGTCCTTTGCAAGCATGCTTCACTTTCTTAATGTCTCAAATTGGCATTGACATGGAGAGAAGGAGATCCACAGTGCAATAACTGCACTGATAGAAAAAGTATTTGAAATGAGAGAATATTTCAGCTAAAGCAGAAATTTTCAATTAGTTCAATTCCTGCTGTGAAGATCCATGGCTTTAGTGGGACCATATCTGATCTTTGGGCAGCCTGAAATTTTTGCTCATATGGGTTAGAATGACTCTTCAAGGAGATACTCAATAGCTGAAATCAAGTTTGTTGTAGAAACAAACTCAAAGATGTACATTTAAAGTAAGTTTGTATCTTACCTGTCATCTTTCTCCTTCCTTGACAATTTCTTAGTTTCAGCTTTAGAATCAAGTTCATTGTTGACTTCTCTGGCAATGGCATTCTCCCTCTTTTGAGCAATTCTAAACAAAGCAAATAAACAATATTTCTTTAGTATCAAACAGTACACCAAGTATACTAAATACATGTATCAATTTTTTGATTTTGGATACAGTTTGAAAATTGAGATGATTTAGTCTTTCGTAAAGATCATAATGTTTTCTTGGTGTTTCTTTCTACCAGGTTACAGCAACTTGGAAGAGTGCCAGCAATCCCAAGTAGTTGCTGAACTTCAGCTTTTAAATGGGTGGGCTCAAGCATGTAACAGTGTCAGCAAACTGATTTTCCTATTTCGCCAACTTGTTGGCAAGAATTAGAGATGGGGAAATTTGCCCCAAAGCCACCTAAACTCTGCCTCTGATGCCAGTCACATGAATCCTACCCATCATCTAAAACCCTATGTCACAAATTCTACAAAGTACAAGTGTCCCAATAAAAAGCATATATATAAAAAGCATTCCCACTTGAAAATTACCAAAATTTGATCAACAAACATATCACAAAATTCTATTTTCCATAACCACTGTTGTCACTAACCCAAATAGATCTATCTAAAGATGATAAAATGTTTCTTTTCATCAATCAAATGGTATGAAATACAGGGCTTTCACGTTCAGAAATCAAGGTGTGTCACAAAAAACTTGTGGGAACTGTGTGGGGCATGTGAAAGAAATATGAAGATGATAATGATGATGATGACGATAATGAAGATGACATCTGTCAGTACCTGTGGTCACCAGCCATACAAAAAAATTTGGATGATTTATCAAGCTGTAGTGGTACTTTTATTGGGATACCAGGTAAATAAATCTCTGCTGTGCTTACTTGTGTTTCAATGTGAATTTTGTATTCTTGTATGCAAAAGACACCAAGTATGATGCTATCAATGTTCCAACAGCAAACAGAGGACCATATGTGTATGGATCCATCAAATGAATCTTCCAGAAGAGCCCTGAAAAAATTAGCATTATCATTCACTAATACCCAAGAGCCGAAGGGCCAATACCTGACTCAAAATTAGGTGCAATTACAGTATTACCCCGCCAATTAGAAACTCATTTTTTAAAACCAGGCTGCTTGGTTTCTTATAAATGGAGAAAACAAGATAAAACAGGCTGAATAATTTCTTATAATTACAGCAAGAAACCCATCAAATGTGCATCAAAAGAAACCATGAAATTTCTTTTTATTTAGGTTACATTAAACCAAATCTTGGACAATGACTATTCAAATTCAGGTTAATGTAACCTTAAATTGACATTGCCATCCTATGTAAACTAAAAACAGCAGAAAACGTTGACTACATTAGTTACTAGCCATGTGATATTCTTTTCTACTTCTAAAACCAAATTGTCAGATTTTTTTGTTTTATTAGACACATAATAAGTTTTATATTATGAAGTGCTTGAAAAATACCACTTTTCCAATCAAAATTACTTTTAAGAAACCAAATTCAAAATTTCAGGCTGATTGGTTTCTTATATCAGGGTAGATATTGGGCCATCTGACAGGCTGCAGTTTCTTATAAGTCAGTTTCTAAGTGGCGGGGTAATACTGTAGTGGTTTGTGTGGCACTTTTTCAAGAGGGCTTGGCTGGTAGCTTGAAATTTATAGTTTAACTAAAACTACAGAGCTGTTTTGCATGTTGAGCAATTTTGCATTGATGTCTTCCTTGTGACAGAATTAAGATCATTTCATTGATGAAAACAATGAGACAAGAATTTTCTTGGACACATTTATGTGCTTAAATAAAAACAACATTTTCTTTCACCAACCTCTTTTAACCTAGGCTATTTTATGTTTTGCACATGCAAGCTGAGGTAGACCACCACGAAAGACTGTCATGGAAATTTGGTAATTTCTATAACTGAGAACATGAGGTTAAAGCAACAGAATCTTCGTTTCTTGCCAATTGCACAGCTCAGATTTAAAATCTGCATATGCAAGATATTGTGCTTACCATATAAACTTTCTAGACTTCATTGCTATTTAGTTTTGTAAATATATATAAATATCTATTTGTTCTTGATGAGCATGTTTAGCACTAAACACATTGACCATCTATCTATTCTTATAAAAGGTTCTTTTTGGCTGTTGTTTATTTTCAAAATATCAATTAATAGAATTTTCTTTCTCTTATTATGGCTATGCTTTCTGGTTGAAAAGTCTTTCAATCTTATCAGGATTCCTGGTGATTTCTAATACAAAAAGAAAATCTTCTGCTTTGATTACCAAAGTTATGTTTTGCCTCAAACCCTTTGATAAATAATTTGTTGTTCCTTCAGTTCTCTTTTTTGGCAAAATGGGCCTAAAGACTAGACACATTTTTCACTCTTTCCAGCAAACCAAGTAGACTCAATACTCACATAACGGCAAGATAGTAATCATCAAGGCATTGAGATAGAACAACGCTTGAGATTTCTTTGTTACAGTTCGGCTAAAATCCTGTAAAAGGATCTCTTCTTCTTGAGTGAGCTTCTTGCTGCCAGCCATTTTGAATATGAAGAGCCCAAGGGAAACAATGTAAAGTCGCGTGTCCTTTTAGAACCAACGTCACTAGTTCCCAGATCTCTGACATGTGCGAAAAAATCAATCGATGTGATTATGAGACTGTTCCAATAGGTCTGCTCCACAGCTTCCCTCGTGTGTAGAAGTGGTTTGAGTCAGGCAGACTTGAAATTTATGTTGAAGATAAAGATTTACTCAAAATGACGACAGGAGCAAGTAATCCAGATAATCCTGTTGTATTCTTTGATGTGACAGTTGGTGGACAGGTATTTGAATGAACAATTGTGATCAAAAAGCACTACTGGCGGTCTTTTTTGGCCTAACTTAGGCCCATTTTTCTTTCAGCACTGTTGAGAGTGTAGAGAGTGCCGAGTGCTGCCGAGTGCTGAACAGTGAAATAATGCATTCTCCTTGGTGCACAGTCTTCACTCAAACGTTTCCCTTTTGTTGAATATAATGTTGTTTGCAATTTCAATATAATGTTGTTTGCAAATTCATTTCAATGAGCGCACTTTTATTTAATAGTGCATCTTTTAGGAAATTGGTAGAATGAAGATGGAGCTATTTGCTGATGCAGTTCCCAAAACTGCAGAAAATTTCAGGTGAGGTCAATTAAAAGCATTCTCATGCGACTTAATGGACTCCATGTCAAGGCTTGCAGAATTGTAAGAAAAAGTGAAAATATTTTATACATATCACAGACAGCTTTTGAGGTCAATGAGTATGACCCAATCAAGTCCTTTTCAGGACATTAATTTGGTGATAATTCAATTTTGGGGTAGTCTTAGCTGTGACATCAGAAATCCTTCAACCCTGAGATCTTTTATAAAAGGTGCAAACATGAACATCAACAATTCTTTTCTTTTTTTCTTTCATTCATTTATGACAAGTTGTGATTATTAGCTTATAGGTTTTATAGCAAACTTTGTAATTGTTATGAATTATTAATTATTGTAAGTTTGTAAAATGTCACTGTGAATCAATTATTCTTACTGGGGAGCTACCATGGGGAGAAAAGACAAAATGTATAAAAATGAATAGATAAATAAATGAATGAATGTTCACACTCATTAAATGATGTGCTTCATTTTCAGGCAGTTTTGCACTGGAGAATACAAGTAAGAGTCTTATTTCAAATTACATAAAGTTCTGGAAAAATTTCTCTCAGAAATATTTTTATCGACAGCATACAGCAGAGATTTTGGTGGGGAATGAGTTAA
Source organism: Aurelia sp. 3 sensu Dawson et al. (2005) (assembly GCA_964020215.1). Taxonomy (NCBI): domain Eukaryota; kingdom Metazoa; phylum Cnidaria; class Scyphozoa; order Semaeostomeae; family Ulmaridae; genus Aurelia; species Aurelia sp. 3 sensu Dawson et al. (2005). The sequence continues at coordinate 815,921 of OZ026584.1, forward strand.
AGGAACCTTTACCTTCATCTGATTCCTTTATGATAGGTTGGAGCTTTACTCCCAACTGCAATTTTATGGCCTTTAAGCATTGATCTGTGAGTTATTGTATCATGAAATGTTAGCATCAAGGTTATATTTCTCATCTTTGTTCTTACAGTAATATGATTTTATTAAGTAAGCAGCAGTTAATGACAATATTAGAGATGAAATGATTTGGAAAAAATGTCTTTAATTTTAGAAGAGATGGTTTACCTGTTGGATACAAAGGGGCAACATTTCATAGGTAAGTATGTACAACATATTAATCCTCCAAGTAGGACCAAAAGAAATTCATTTCTTTAATCACATTTTGTTGCAACAAACTTTCCAGTAGTATGAATTCTAAAAGATTTTGCCATCAGTTTGTTGCTGCTACATCTGCTGCTTATCATGTTAGACAGAAAAATACTTTAATTTCTTTTTCTTTGCTTTAAAAAAAGACTTAGAAAATATTTTTATGTATTATTGATTTTATCTTTTTGCAGAGTGATAAAAGACTTCATGATTCAAGGAGGGGACTTTGTAAAAGTAAGAACAGCTACCAGTAATTTTTAGGATCTAATAATTTAAAAAGGTTTATTTTTATTCCAAAAATTTGTTGTTGACCTGGAAGTTGAGAGCAAGGTTGGAGCATTTTCCTGAGTCATGCAAGGTCACATTGTATGCATTTGCTCTGTTATGGTTAGCAAGAGAATAATCAGTGATAGTAATTATGCATCAAGATAAGTGTAAATTTTCACCCTCACAGTATATGTATGTTCATTATGTTTAAACCAGTATGTACTAGCAATGTAAATCTGATTTAGGGAGATGGCAAAGGAGTGTGCAGTATTTATGGAGGAATGGGAATTACATTTGGAGATGAAAGTTTCAGAACAAAACATGATGCACCAGGCTTGTTGTCAATGGTGAGTTCCTAAATGCTTTTCTACAAAGAGACATCCATATGAAAATGAAGGGAAAGCATTTATGGCATACTAAATGTTGTATTGTATGACTAATATGCTACTTTTTCGTTTCCCTCCAGGCTAACAGTGGCCCAAATACTAATGGTTGTCAGGTAAGAATACAGCACATTTTACAGTACATCATTATCAAAGATATGTCAGTCATGAACCTATCTATAATCTTGAAATAACTGTAGAGTCAATCAAGATTTATAGCAGATTTGTGCACACATGTGTTGCAGTGCTATATTCTTAAACATTGGGAATTGATAGCATAAACGTGACTGCTGGACTAAACACTTGGCTTCCTGCAAATCTGTGTCAATTTTTGAGGTGTTCCTTCCCATTAGCAGTATATATTTCTCCTTCTTTTTCTCCTACCTGACTCATTTTCCATTGTCTGCATTTTGTTACAAGATTATTCTTTCTCCATCCTTCCTTGACTCTCCTACCTTTTTTTGTTTCGTCTTTGTTGTAATTCAAAATTTTTATTTCCTTTTAAAATCGAACGATCCTGCAAGATTTCTACCCAATTTTCCTTATTTTGCCCAGCATTGCTAGAAACAAGACTTTTTAATAGAATGTTTCTATTTCTCCATCAGTTCTTCATTACCTGTGCAAAGTGTGACTTCCTTGACACCAAACATGTGGTGTTTGGTAAGTCTAAAGATTATCTTCATTTGCTGTTGTTGATTTCCTGATTTCCTAAGAGCCTGATTACATAGTAGCTTTCACCACAGGGCTGAGATTTCAGCCCATTACCTGAGATGAAATTCCAGCTTCACTCTCTAGTGAATAACTCGCAAATTGCTCTTGTTGATGAGAAATTACATGAGAAATTTTCAGCCCTGGGTTGAAACTCACCATGGGGCTGAAATCTCGGCCATCTTTGCTCTGCTCTACCTAAGGTGAAAATTTAATCCTTATTGTGACACCTAATTAGCGTCTGATCCATATTGTTTTACATCGGATGTACAGACATCAAGGAAATATTTGACTATTTTCTGAAAAGCTAACTTGACTCGTGGTGGCAGATTCCAGCCCTGGGTTGAAAACTCCCTTGTTGGGTGTTTGAGGAGACATATGTGCCCCCCCCTTGCAGTGGGTAAAGCTCATGCACAATAGTGTGTTGACGCTCTGATGGGCGCATGAGCTATAACCCACTGTACGAGGAGGACAAATTAGTTTCCTCGGACGAAGCGTATTTCGTCTCCCTAACAATCCCATGTTATATGGTCTAATATCGTTGACGGGATGTTATGTAACTGTCTATACGTCAAAACTGAATTCTCGAAATATCCTTTACATTGTCCGTATTTCTTTGTGGTAAAGCATCCTTTAGCATATCTTCCCTATTTTTACAGGGAAAGTGATCGATGGTCTGCTAGTTATGCGAAAAATAGAGGTAACGTAAATGTTTGGAATAAACTTATCACCAATTTTATCTCGAGTCAGCCAAGGTTTGATGGAAAAATCATGGTCAAGGTGAAACAAAATTTGTTTGGCAAACCCTTTTTGAAAATCATATACTTGCTACGATTTGTTCCTTCCTTTGGTGCTCTTCCTTTTCAAAACGTGTCGATTAGAGTTCTTCCATTTTAAAAATCTACCTTTTTCAAAGTCTGTCGACAAGAAACATACAATTACCTTCGTGTGAACGGAATGCCTTTCCGTCACAATTTTCATCGTTTTCATTTTTTCCGGTATCATGTGAATGCAGTCTCAAAGTTCCCTTCCCCCTCTCTTTTCTTGGCTTTCCTTACAAATTTAAGAACTTAAGGATTGATTTCAAATTTCTGTAGAATGTTCCAGTGGGACCTAACAATAGACCAAAGTTGCCAGTTGTAATCAGCCAATGTGGGGAGATGTGATCAAGACAATCAAACGGCATCGAAGGAGCAATGCTCCAACTGTTTCGCTCCTGGACCGCAAAATGACTTAGCAAGATCCGAAAGGAGCAAGGATGGCATGATCTGCATACTCAGGTAGAAGCTATTATTGACACTTACATACCAAATAAACTGAATTCACGCTGCTGGCATCTGCATTGACGCTACCCAAATAAGGATTGCTGCTTATGACGCATGAGTCTTTGTTTGGACCTTGTAATGTTGCTTTTGACGTAAATTCAGCTTTAATGTGTATCCCAAACGACTTTTCTTGTTGTGCAGTTGTCAAGAGAAAGTATTGTTGTTAGTTTACAAGAAACCAATTTATTTTAACCTGAAGTGTATTACTGCAACATTGGTTTAGCAATGAAGAGTTCAAAGAATTATTCTATTTTCAGTTTGAAGATATTTGTTGTTAGAAAGACCTTAGTGCAAAAGTAGAAACGCTGAAACATCAAAGAGTACACCGAGACATAAAGATATAAAAATCATTTCATAACTAACAAGCTTATGTGATCCTAAAGTCTAAGGGGTTTGTGCAAGGTTAGAGGCCTGCAATAGACGATTACGCTAAAGATGGCGGCGAGGAACTTTTTACCAAGATGCACTGCGTTCTTTAATCGAATTCCTATACAATCGTTAAGGATTCGTAATTCGAACGCAATGCATCTTGGTAAAAAGTTCCTCGCCGCCATCTTTAGCGTAATCGTCTATTGCAAATTTGCTGAAATATAAAAATGTCACATTGGAATCAAAGTTCTGTACACACCATTAACAATGCATAGCGAAAGAAAAAATGCCGTGTATTTTCAGTGTTCTTTTGCTCTGTTTACAGACAAGCCTTCATACCATTTCACATTCCCTTTACACATTATGGAAATAAAAATGGTTTTAGCTTGTGCTTTCTTTGAAATTGAAGATGCTTGCTTGCCTCCAAAATGAGACTAGCGCATATGCATCTTTATTGTAGCTGATTTAAAACGTATTTTATTATGTCCGGCTTGTAACTCTGTAGTCTTAGCAGTGAACGAAACACTGCATACTGAATGTACAATTTTCCTAACCCGAGGGGGGGGGGGGCTACTTGACTTTCAATTGTATGGGGATGTGCACTCATAGAAATAATTCTGTCAGCCGTCTTTAGAATACTCCCCTCAGGATGGAGTGCACATCCTGTCTGCAAAATACACTAAGTACCCCACCCAGGATTCCTAATCATCACTCATCAAAAATACAAATCTCTCTAATAATATCCTAAGTTTAGTCTATCTAATCAATCTAAAAAATGTACACTATTCAAGTTGGTCCGTAAAGTAAATAAGAGCATCTTTGCCTTCAGTATTAATTCTCTCTCTCCCCATTTCCCTGATCGAAACACAATGATTATGATAAACAATTAAAACTTTGCATGGATTAATGACATCATATTTGAACCTGGTTTTAAAAATCCAGATCAAAACATTTTCAATCCCAGACATATTTGGTGTTACATCAATTTCAGCCAGCAAATGACTGGGAAATTTTTTGCGTACATAAAACACGAATGTATCATGACTGCCCATGTATGGATAATCTTCTCCACAGTGAGCTGCTGTTGTGGTCGCTGCACATTTTGATGCTGGTTGATGCCTGGTCAATGCATACATTAACTGCCTCTTTTGTAGCACCTTATGGTTTACTTTTTCCCAGCCTTCCCCAATAAAGTTGTCTTGGTGGCTAATTATGACAGTTTTACCGTTTAGATATTTTGTGGCATATGTTATCTCATGTTTCATTGTGGGAGATTCACTGTCTTTGTGAATGATCAACTTTTGGCTATTTTGTAAATCAAGTTGTCTCAAACGATTGACTGTTTCCTCTAGATCCACCAAAACATGGACAAATGCAATTAATTTGTGGTTCAAATTTTTCTGGAGACATTCTGTCACTTCCGCCATTCTTGCTTCTAGTTCCGCATCTGTTGGTTGTGCATCATCATTGATCAAAAGATTTGACTTTATGTCTTCATGATCAAATGGGACAAATGTTGTCACAAGATGAAACAAACCATTATGATCCTTTCTCATCAAATCTCTTGTTTCAGGATCTGTAGCTGTGGACATCCTGGCCTGGTTGAACCCATCTATTGATCCAATAACATAATAGCTAAATTTCACTTTATCTTTTCCATCTTGAAGAAATATGAATTTTCTGCCAGAAATTGCTCTGTTACTTTTTCTAAGATAGATCATCATACACAGAAATGTCAAAACGACAACCACTCCAAATTGTTTCCAGTGAGCCATTATGGAACAAAACAATCAGATTATATCATAGTCAGAACACTGGTATCCTTTTCTGAAGAGACTGTGCTCATTGAAATACCTTTCGGACTTTGGAATGCACCACCTACTTTTTCCTCCTTGACCTTGTCATATTTCTGTGAAGAGATGTAAGAAAATTATATTTATTGCCCAACACAACAAGGGGAGGTTTAAGGCTGCAATCTGCAAACTACTTACCCTCCAGTACACCCCCTCCAGTACATCCCAAGAAAGCAGTGCAGCCATTTGAAATTCTATCCTCTGTCAAATGACTTCTGGTTGGATAATGCCAGATTTGATCATGATTTGATACAGATAAGATTTATTGTGGTGGAAGCTGCAAATCAGTTGACAAGAATCAATGAGCTGCAATATCTTTCTTTTGGTTGGCCTTTCTTTCGAGTTGTGAGAATGTGGCCATCCCACAATTCGCTTTACTCTTAATAAATTATTGTTATCACACAACATCAAAAACATCAGAGATGGCATCATCAAAACCCTATTAATTGCCTCTTACTCCATGAAATGAATGCATGTTTGTCTGACTCTGTTATGGCCTTGAGACATGGGGCGGGGAGACCAGGATTGATTTTGTGATGCAATGCCAACAGGACTGCAGGGGTGGGGCAAAGGCATCTTGTAATGTCAACAGAATGAGAATGGCCTATTCTATTACTTTTACTACCTTATGGTTCCATACGTTGGTGTAGTTTATTCCCATTTCCCAAACAGGCTGCACTCATTAACTAAAGTAATTGCTTAATCATTTTTGGTGTTATAGATCTTTTTAATAAATCAATTGTATTGTACATTTGCTGTAATATACAATTCATTGTCATTGTATCTTTTATCTCTAACTGTTTAACTACTAACTGCTTTGGCCTAAAGATAGACCGACCTCACACCTAGGCTCTGATGGGGGAAAATGCCTTATTGGCGATTTCTCCCCGCAAAAGCGGCCCAGTTTTGTAATTACTTTAAATCTAACAATATCTCGGTATTTCATTTGTTCCAAGTAAGCATCTTACCTCCTGCTCACTTCCACTTACTGGAAATCAATAATGGCATAAATTTGCAAGAAAAATTGCACCTTGGCAGCCATTTTTGTTGTCAACAGTTCTCGTAATCACAACGAGGCTGTGACGTTTGCTTTATTTTGGAATCAACAAATTGTACGAAAGACGTGAAAAGCTTTTGAAAGATTTTGAAAGCCAAAAAGATAAATAGAAAGCTATGGTTTACATTTCAGAGAGCGGTAAGATCACTATTAGTTTACTTTATATTCAAATTAGAAAACCGTAGTGGAAAGAGAAAACTCTTCTTCTTTCCACTCTTTGAGCCCATCAGAAAAAAAGCGTTGTCCTAAAGGGCCTAAACCAAAAAGCCGAATATGATCATGAATTCGGTGATGCAATTGGAAAACTGCAAGCTGGCTGTAAATGCTGCCCCCATCGTAACGACGGTGGCCTGCTTTTAATATAAAATACAAAACATTTTGACATTTGATGTCACAAGGCAAGTTTGTTGTGGTTGCCATGCATGCATGCACAATAAAGAAACAAATACCGAAAGTTCCTTGAAATGTCGGGGATACTAAATAAAGAAGTAGGTAGGTACAGATTTCTGTGCACATTTTGAAAAGATCCAAGTATGGATGTTGACATTTTGAAGAGCACTTGCTTTTTTGTAATTTTGTTGACAACCATTTTGATGACAGGAGGTTGAAAAAATTGTGAACTGTACCACAGACACCAAATGTCTGTACAAACAAAGGCTGAAGATGTTTTAGGCACTGAAAATATCTTTTGATACTGCACAGAAGCTACACTCAGATAAGTTTTCAAATGATTTTAAGCTGGAATTTTGAGTTTGTGTGCTATCATATTCAAACAGAGGTAGACGAAGGTACAGTGTAGGCAAAGCATGGAACCATCATTTCTCTGAATATTTTTTCCTTCCCCTATTTTTCCAGGGCAACTTTCAGAGTCAAAATCTCCTTGGAGGATTTCAATAATTCAAGATACATTCTGGGGAATCATAAATTTTATTGTCTTGTTGTAAGTAATTTTATGTTTTATGTTACTGCATGTCTCACTGAAAAGGCATTTTCATTTGATTTGTGTAATACTTTCTTCCATGAGGAAAAACATTATTTTACACTGCATGTACGCTGCTTATGGCATCAGCATGATTTTCTTTTTTGTTGAATTTTGGATCATATAATACAGAATCTTCAAGCTATTTTTTTTATCTTAAAAATTAGGTGGAATTTGCTATGCTTGGAGGAGACTTGGTGATTTTCATTGATGCATTTACATTGTTATTCTTTACATTCTTCATATAACCCATTTTCACAATTTTTATCAATGGCATTTTTCATCTCTTGCAGCTTTCAAACAATGTTTTCGGTAAGTAAATTGTTTACTTTTGTTGCGCCTTTGTTACTCACTGCATTGCCTGTAGAAGTTTTAGATCTTTTCAGTGCCCTTGAAACTCTGTATTTTCCAACATTGTTTCCAGATTCCTTATCATTGGATATGCTTTTAATATTTCGAAATCCATTTTGGATTTAGAAAGTTTTTATTCCATTTCCAAGGAAGAAATAAGTCACCATGGTCTCTAGCTATACCACTTCTAACTTTTTCTGACTAGTCATTTGAGAAGCTTATTTTGTGGAATAAATTGATTGCTTGCTTGCAGCCTGACTTGACCAAAAAAGGAAGAGGTTATGATTCCAATTATCGGCCTGGTGGTGGGTAAGTATAAGAGTCATTGTTTCAAAGACTTTTGACAAAAGGTTATGATAAAGCCTAAAATTTTGAATGTTGTTGATCAGTTTGCACAGGAAATCAAGAAAAGTCTCCATCAAATGAAAAATGTTGCCATTGATGTGTCTGAAATTTGTAAGATCAATAACACCTTCCTTTCCCATCAAATGTTATGGGAAAGCAGCCAAATGTTGCTGCTAGCAACTGCCAAGCCAATAGCAGAAAACATTCATATACTGTTTGGTTTTTCATTATGCCCACATTGGGCACTTGAGGTTAAAACTGTTGAATTGTTACTTCACATTGTTGAAAGGTACATGGAACAAGACTTATCATTTGAGTCTTGCCATTATGCATAATCAGCATTTGTTGGTACAGTATTTGTATTATCAATCATTCTATCTTGTTAATAAGCATTTTGAAATTTTTTGCCTGATCTCTGGCTACAATCATTCTATATAAATGTTTTTCATGAGACTCATTATATTATTTTATTAATTGTCTTATTCTTCAGACCTCCAAAACCACCTGGAAGAAGAATTGGTAGAATAGGAGGAGGAGGTAAACAGAAATATATTTGAATTCTTTGGTTTTGCTTGACTCATGACAAGAATGCTTCCTTTGTCTTGCTTTGCCATACCACTCCTACAGCAGCAACCACTCATTGCTACTCAGCAGGAACTTAAGCCAATTTTGTGAAATTGTTGCAAAAATGTGAAGCAAAACTTCTCCAAACCGGCAGTTTCTGTACTGGCAAGAGCATTTTAAGAACCTGAGACAAAACTTATCATTCATTTTATTAGTTTCCTATCTCATTTCATCTTTAGTAACATTTTATCCAGACATCTTATCTAATGTTTTTCAAATATAGAATTAGTATATGTATAATTCTTATCATATTTGATGTGGTAGGAAGAAATTCTCAGTGATTGACATAACTTGGCATCTTGTAACAGGTTAGAAGAAGGGTCTGAAGAGAGCAATATTTTCATGTAAAATGGTGGCCTCAATTTTGGTAAATGACTGCCACAGGAATTTTATGAATTATTGATAAACTGAGGTCTTCAGTTCTAATTGCTTGGATGTGCCACTTCAAAAGTGAAAAACTAAAAGATAGACCACTTCAAAGGCACTTCAAAAATGCTGATGTATGTTGTGAGAAGTAAGGAAACAGTTGTCCAAAATGTATCTAAAAAGCTGTCCAGTGATCCATAAACCTTGTAATAAAAGAGAGGCTGTCATCTTCAACTCTTCTTAAACCACCATTTTCTTAAAGCCACCATTCCATTTGATCTTAGGTGGAGGTGCTCAAGGACCAGGATTCAGTCCACCACCCTCTGGAGGATGAGGAAGGTAATCATTTCATGCCATCTTCAAACATTTCCTTTAAAATGTTTTATAATCTGAGCCAGACCCACGGGGGGGGGGGGTTCTCAGCTAAATTTCGGGTAGGGGTGTGCCACCCACGGTTTCAAAATGGCACCGTTGACTAGACCAATTTTTCTGAAAATGATACCCTTGGCTAGACTAATTTCTACATCAAAAGTGCCATGAGTTGGCATTTTCTAGGCAAAACTTGCCAAATTTTTGCATTCTAAGGACCAAAATTTGAAAAAAATTTGGGTTTCTTTACAGGAATTACCGAAGTTTCACATTTCTTTGACCAAAATTGCAAAAAAAGTATACCCTTGGCTAGACCAGAAGGTTTGAAAAAGCATACCCTTGCGGGCAGCACATCCCCAGGTACCTTTACTATGGAAGAACCCCCCCCCCCCCCCCGGGGCCAGACCATCGCAAGAACAGCTGACATTTTGCCTTAGTGTACCAGGCTTCCTCATGAGAACTAACCTGAAGAAATAACAAATTTCCAATAATGTCAACAAAGATAAACTGTTCATGATTGGCTAAGCTGTGCCGTAGAGAAGAGATTATTGTTAACATTTGATATCTGATTCTCTCAAGGCGTGTTGCTATTTGGAAGAAGCTGGTTTTCAAGAGTCCTTCACATAGCTATTAAACAGATCAAACCACAAAACCCATTTTAAAACCTACGTAAAATTATTTTCAAAATCGAAAATGAAAGAGAAACAACAAAGTGCCAATTCTTAAACGATTTTCTTAACCGTTGAGCGAGAGGTTTCCTGCTCAGACTTGGCTGTTTGATTTTTACATGAACAAATGCTCAATGATATTCTCTTTTCAATTAACAGGTAGATGTTTGTTGGTAGGTACGCTCATAAAACGTATTTCAACGAACATCCGACATGAAAACGTAAGAATTCTTCAATTATTCCGAAAGTTGGACGGTGTTGTCCTTATGACGTCATATGGTTAAATCCAATGGAAAACCATTATTGACTGAAACGTTGCTTTTGGTATGTAAATATCTAAAATTTAATTCATTGTAAGAATATTATTAAGATACCTGCTTTTAACTGCGTTTCATTACTCAGTTTTGAAATCTATTCTTGAAGATCCAACTTTAGAAAGATCGGTGTATGTTTTTGTTCATAGCAATTAACGAAACGGATAATATCGCTTGAACTCCTGCGCGTCAAATCAGCTCGCAGACCTCTCTTTCATTTTTGTAAAATTCTATTAGGCATTCTTGTCAGCCTACCATTACCTCTGTGAATGTAGAAAAAGCATATTATATTATATATATATATGCCCTGCGATGGACTGAAAACACTGCTGCAACTCCCGTGTGTCAAATCCACTTCGATCTTGTCACATTATTATTGCAAATGCAATTTAATAAACACAGGACATCAATGCAACTCCTGCGGACGAGGATTGCCACTACGCAGCCAAATTTCAGCTTTCTACACTTCTTCTTGAAGGGATATTTATAAACTGTGCTAAGGAAATTTTTCAGCAATACTTTCAAATCTGTACAGATTTCTTGGAATACACACTATTTAGAGCATTTTTACAAGACATGAGCCAGATTTAGGACTGACCATTAGTCATAAGTACAAAGTCCAACGGAGTGATCCAGAACAAGGCGTTATGTAATAAAACGGGAAGCCACGACGTTCCAGTTTTGTGGAGATTATAGAGGCGTGGTTAAAGGCGTCATACTTATGTTTTCATTTTGGCATTGTTTAGACAATGGTAATAGAAAGCTACGTATGGCCTATTGAAGGAGTCTTAGTCATGTTACTGTACCTGTATCCTATGTAAACTGGAGAAGCGTGTATCTTCATCTTTAATTAGCACACAAGTATTGATTTATCTGTAGACGCTGTTTAAGATATCAATTCAGTTTTTCTCAAGACGTTTGGTGGTAAGACGTTTTCTGGTATGAGCTGAACAGATAGTGTGCACACATGAGAGTGAAAGCTGAAGTTTCAAAGAAACAGAGATTTCAAAGAGTTCAGACCCTTCGCAGAGCTGTTGCAAAGATAGCTCATAGTCAAAGCTGAATTTCGAAGTTTTGAAGGAGAAAATAACGTTTAGAAGACGATTTCTTTCAAGTGGTAAGGCTGTTTTCTTGTAACCGTTGATAAAAAAAGCTGTGAAAAGGCCGCAGCCAAAGGTTTTAAAGCAATAAAGTTGATACAGCTGTTGCAAAAATTGTTCATAATCGAAGCTGAATTCTGATGTTCTAAGAAGTGAACAAGTTTTTAAAGATTGTTTTTCAGTGGTAAGACTGTTTTCTTGTAACAGTTGATCAAAAACTGTGACAGACTTTATTCAAAGCTTAAGTTTTGAAGCATAGAGGAGTTGCAAAGTTAACTCATTATTTAAGCTGAATTCTGATGTTCTAAGAAGTGAACAAAGTTTTCCCTGTATTGATCAAATCGTATGAACAGCTCACAGTTATTACAGACTTAAAAGAATGACAACGATATCACAGATCAAACGTAGTTCCAAAGACTGCTCGCAATTTGAAATGAAAAAGATTCTGAAGTTTAATCACAACAAACTGTGAAGTTTAGGACACTCATCAGCATTTCAGAGACTGTTTCATTTCACCGACAAAACCACTTCCTTGTGTTAGTCGATCAAATTATGGAAACGGAGTCAACAAGAGTCTGTGAAGTTATGAAGTACAGTCGTTGCTGTGCTGTAAAGTTCAACGAAATGAACATCATTTAAAAAGAGTGTTTTATTTCAGAGTTAAGACTATTTCCTTGTATCGTTCGATCAAAGAGTGTGGGTAGCTGAAGTTTGGGACAGATTTACAACAGGGTAAACAAACATCTGCAAAGGTGCAAAGCTGACAATCGTTTTTAACTTTTAGAGTTCGACGGAGTCAAAGACATTTTATAAAGCGTTTCATTTCAGAGTTATGACTATTTCCTTGTATCGCTCGATCAAAGAGTGTGGAAAGCTCATAGTTGAAGTTTGGAAGCAGGTTTGCAACAGAGTAAACAAACATCTGCAAAGATGCAAAGCTGAAGATCGTTATTGACGTTTAAAGTTCAACGGAGTCAAAGACATTTTGAAAACTGTTTCATTTCAGAGCCAAGATCACTTCCTTGTTTGTTACCCACAGCTGAGGTTTTTAGGCGGATATACAACAGAGAGAACGAACATTACGAAATCCATTCTTGCAGCTCAATTTTTAAAGCCAACGAGGCATAAAAAGACACCAAGATGTCCATAAAGGGACGAGCCATCATGAACGCAACAGCTCCTCTCGTAAACACAACAGCAAGTTCTGTTGTAACACTGCTAAGCACGACATCGATGCATCTTGCAGCTAATGCCACAGCAGCAGCAACAACGGCTAGTATGGCAACCACACTCGTGAGTGCTGTCTCAACGTATCATCCAAACAAAGATTTATACTCCAAGCCAGTTGATGTCGTCTTAAAAATACTATACAGTATCATTGCTAGTTTAGGCCTAGCAGGTAACTGTGGAATAATCTTTCTGTTTGCTACCAAGAAAATAAAGATGACACCTTTCAAGTTGTTGTTGTTGAATTTATCAATCGCTGATGCATTAGGTGCTTTTTCAATATGGCCTTACATCTTTATCGATTTCAAGAGCCTGAGGATTGTAGCCAAGACAAATGCTGATGCTTTGTGTGTGATGTCCGAATTCCAAGTGACATACTGGATCGCAGCGGGCGCTTCAACGTTTACCCTCTCACTTATTTCAATAAGCAGATATCTTTATGTGTGCCACCCTCTCACTGCAGTACGATTCAACAAGATGAAAGTATCTGTGGTGATCGTTGGACTTATATGGCCTACTGCGATAGCTTTTGCTATTCCTAATTTCTTAGCTGCATACGATACAGAGCACGGTCTTTGCACCAGGCAATGGCCAGATGGAGTTAGTGCAATAGCCTTTTCGTGTATTTCTTCGATATGTGGTTTCATAGTTCCCGTTCTCATCATGTCTTTCACATTTTTCGTCACGAGAAAATATTTCTGGAGTAAGAGCTTTGGAGTAATTAAAAGATCTTCGAAAGAATTGCATCGGAACCGCAAAACTGCCATATTTTTAGCTGCCTTGATTTTCGCGTTTTTCATTTGCTGGAGTCCATTTTTCGTTTACTGGCTCCTTTCTCGCCTTATCACATCTGTCTTTAAACCCGGTCATCTTGGTGAATATATGAGAAGAAAAGCAGCAAGAATCGTCATCCTTGCATCCCTGTGTAATACGGTTGCTGACCCGCTGATATATGGCCTAAGAGGAGAGGATGATTTTCGAAAAAGTTTCCTCGAATTTTGTAATTTTATTTTGTGCCGTAAAGGCAAATCTGTATCCATTACAAATTCATGTGATATGACAGACACTAGGGTTTGAGTGTTTGCTACAAGAAACGTTTTATTTTGACTCCGTTATTGTTGACTTCTGAAAATGTTTACGTTTGTTTAAAGAGCCAAGTGGTTAAGACGCAGTGGTTAGAATCTCGTGAGCATAGGTTTCCAATCTTTCAAATTTTTAAAAAGGTGGGTGCTAAATTATATCAAATTTTTTCTATGAATAGAATGACTTGAGAGTAAATTTGGGTCTGTAAATCTCCCGTGGCAATTTTTTGATATCTTGATTAGTTTCAGAATGGTGGCATTTTGATCATTTTGTAAAGATTCATCAAAAATTTTGGAAAAATATAAATCAACATATTTCTTAAATCACTTGTGGAAAATTGATAGAATTTTCTAGAAAATCATATTTTATGAAGGTCTATAATATGGTTGCGAGCAGAAATCTGTAGCTATTCGACGTCACGGATTCAAAATTAATAAATGCCGCCATTTTGAAACTAATTGAGATATCGAAAAATTGCCATGGCAGATTTACAGCCAATTCTTCAAAGTTAATTCACAGAAAAATGTAATAGAATTTTAGAGTCCCCATGCTAACCTTGTAGGGTCTACCCGCATGGGCTCCAATCCCGTCGATGGTACTACAAACCACAAAGCCAGCAGACAAGTCAGCTGTACTTTCTTCCGAGGTCGGTAAATGAGTACTCAGAGGCAACTCTGAGGGCACAAGCCGTAGTACCACAGGCCCACATCAGCTTTTAAGCTGTTAAGCTGCCAGAAACCTAACCTGCGTTAACCAACACACGATCTTGCCTCACCGGGATCCCGCCTACTCAATTCACAGATCTCGGCTTACCGGTCTGGCCCGGGTCTGGCCCGCTGCTCATATAAATCCAACTTGATTCAACAAAGGATGCATCTCGCCTTGGCGAGCCATCCCGCCTCATATAACAAGCCCTATGTTTTCGAAACCAAGGCGACGAATTAAAGAGAAAGGAATATTTAAAAACGAATGTTTTTGTAGGCATTTGTTGTGAAGATAGCTGCCATCTTCTCAATTTACTTTACATATGATGTTTTGATTAGAAGGTGTTAATTATCAATCAGTAGCTTGTAAATTACATATGCAGGAGATAAGTAAACCTCGTTCACATAAAATTTTAAGTTGATGTGTCAGTTTGAATTGAAAATGGATTGGTATTTCGGACAGGGATCGGTGTTTCCACTGTCCTTATGAAAACTTGAAAATGAAACTCATGCTGACCCTCCCATCTCGCGCGCTTTCTCATCCTTCAGCACGAAAATAGGAACATGAGGTGCACCCCATCTCGCGGAACTCTCTTGTCTTTCATCATGATGATTTCTGTGAGGGTGCGGTTTCGTGTTTGCATCGCTGTTAAAGCATTGAAAGTGATGACCAGATGCTGAACAAACAATAAATCCATTTAGAATGAATCGTGCTAAGTCAGCAATCCTCCTCTTGTCCTGTTGTTTACAGCTTTTTAAACATCGGTGAAATTTCAAGAGAAATCACCACATCAATACTCCCAATATAATTATGCTAAGCATGCAGAGAGAGAAGCAGCCCTGCTCGTGGTTCCGCGTTCCTTTTGGCCCTAGAATGATCGAGAAATGTGTATGAAACAGTCGCACCAAGCTAGCAGAAGAAGAAATAGACCAGAAGGCAGCCAACCTTAATTCCATATTTTGACCAGACAACGAAAGGTAGGCAACCTTGATTCCTTTCTTGAGATTTGATGCATATTGATTGAATGTGCGAATATCTGCAAGCATTTTGAGAGACGTGCCGATGCGGAAGGCCGAGGAAAGATGAGATCTGAATGGTATGAATGAGCTCAACCCTGAAGATTTGAGAATGAGTAGGCTCATTCTAATTTGCAAAATCCTCGCATCATGCGAAAACTGCGAAATACAACAATTTCATGGTATTTTGTAATTTGCGAAAGAAGAAATGGCTGGCTTCACAAAAAAGTTATTGGGGGGCCACTTTAAATACGGTACAATTTGTTTGAATTTATAGAATGTTGCTTTTTCAGTGTAAAGCATTTTTAACCGAGTGTTCGTTGATTTTTCGTTAATTACTAGATACCATGAACGTTTTGTATTTGCGACTTCAGGAAGCCTCAAATGTATCAGTCCCGGGGGGGGGGGGAGGTACATAACATGTTGAGGGTACGGGTATGTGCCGCCCATATGGGTGGGTTTTTGGGCCCCAAATTCTCTAAACAAGGGTCCATTTTTCAGCAGATTTTCCATAAATTGGCGAAAAATAGCAAAAAATGGGTGGTTTTCCGCCAAAATTCATCATAAAAGTGGGTATGACCGCAAGTTTCGGTAATTAGAAGAGGGTACCTTTCTGAAAACCGGGCGGCAGACCCCCGTCCATCCACAAGTCATGTACCCCCCCCCCCCTCCCGGGGTATCAGTATACAAATTTTTCCTCTGCAGAAGCATAAAGCTGTGGCAGTCAAGGACAACTGAGGCGTTTAACTGCCCATGTTTCAACATAAGACTTCATATTTTGCAGGGACATTCTCATCTTTAATTCCACGAAAATCACTGCAACAATGAGCAACTTCAGCAGAACTGTTACGACAGCCTCGCTCCATAACAGATCTACAAACAAGCTCCACACAACCTCATTTCCAAACACAACTATCCACACTCATTGGGATGAAGTTGTCTACCCTCCTGGCGTGGACTATACTTTAAAAGCACTTTATGTTATCGTGGCTGGCTCAGGCCTAATTGGAAACAGTGTTATAATCTACTTATTCGCTTCAAAGCGCGTGAGACTCACAGCCTTCAATATTCTCCTACTCAGTTTGTCTCTCTCTGATGCATTAGCTGATTTCTCAGTGTGGGCATACATTTTCGTTGATTTGAAGGCAATCCGAGGACTCAAACAAGACTTAGCTGATTTTCTATGCACTGCAATCATGGGTCAGTTTACATATTGGATAGCGACGGGGGCTGCACTCAATTCATTATCTGCTATTTCCATATGCCGTTACATAATCATCCGCTACCCCCTGAAAGCATCATTATTCAAAAGAAAACACGCATGGATTATTGTCTGCCTTATGATATGGCCCGTGGCAATAGGTGTAACTGTCCCTAGTTCCATATCATTTCAGTACAACGATGTTTATGCTGTTTGTTGGCGTGTGTGGCCGCACGGCATTAATGGATTAGCATACACCGTTTCATCTGGCGTAATAGGATATGGCGGTCCAATTTTTCTACTTTGCTTGACACTTATTGCTACACGCCGTCAGCTATGGCTAACTAAAAACAATGACATTGCAAGATCAAGCGCCTCGGTGAAACGTCGAAGAAAAGCAGTGGTCCTTCTGGCTGCGTTAATTTTAACATTTTTCATATTCTGGACCCCAATGTTTGCGTATTGGGTCCTGTCAAGGACAGTTTCATCTATGTTTCCGGACGGGCCGGATGGTGAATATACTCGGATGAGAATCATAAGAGTTGTTGTGTTGATATCACTTGGGAATACTGTTGCAGATCCGATTATTTACATTCTACGAGGAGAAGACTTCCGAAATAGTTTGTTCCGAATCCGACAGAATCTGCCAAGAATGTCGTCCAAAAGAGTCGGACAGGCAAATGACAGCAAGAAAACGTATCAGTCAGAAACACAAGTTTGATGACATATTAAAAGCTTCTCTAGGAATTGCAACTTGTAGATTAGAGAAAGAAGTGCTAGTTTAGAGCCAATGGTGCAACTATTGAGAAACGTTTTGAGAAACGTTCCAAGTGACCGCGCATCACTCTACCCTACCAGACCAAACTAGACTTAAGACGATGAGTACGTTTTTCATAGTGATGTTATGAGTCTTTGTTGACCAAAGCGCCATCATTAAGGCAAAGAGAAGAGGGAATTTAGGGACCCCAGGTCATAAGTCTACAACCCTACCAAATCATTATGTTTTTTTGGGATTCCTGCCACATTGAACGCATTTCTTCATTTTTCAAGTTGCATCATGGACAATAATACACCGTGTTTGTAGCTTAGAAATTAGAGTTCATTACCTCGACATTATTTTATTCCTTTTTTTTTTGTTTTCTCTTCGGCTCAAGCCTAACCAGTGCTAGAAGTCAAATTCAAGTGGCTCCTTAGCTCCTTTCTTCTTTTCAAATTTCCTGCTACAATATAACAATATTTAGAGGAAGTTTGAAATTAGAATGCCGTAACAGTTTAGACGTGTATGAGCCATCTGAATTTGATTTCTAGCACTGTTTAGGCTAGGGCCTACCAAGGGGGGGGGTTCTCGACTAAATTTCGGGTAGGGGGGTGCCGCCCACAGTTTCAAAATGTAACCGTTGGCTAGACCAATTTTTGTGAAAATGATACCCTTGCCTAGACTACTTTTTCCTTCAAAAGTGCTCTGAATTGGCATTTTCTAGGCAAAACTTGCGAAGTTTTCGCATTTCCTGGACCAAAATTTCAAAAAAAAGTTGGTTTTTTTTACAAAAATTACCGAAATTTGACATCTCTTTGACCAAAATTTCCAAAAAGCATACCCTTGCCTAGACTTAACTCGACTAAAATTGCCAAAAAGTACACCCTTGGCTAGACTAGAAGTCCGAAAAAGTATACCCTCGCGGGCGGCACATCCCCAGGTACCTTTACTATGGAAGAACCCCCCCGTGGGGCCTACATTTCCTGCTACAATATAACAATATTTAGAGACAGTTTGAAATTAGAATGCCGTAACAGTTTAGACGTGTATGAGCCATCTGAATTTGATTTCTAGCACTGTTTAGGCTTAAACCTAAATTTTCTGCTACAATATAACAATATTTAGAGGCAGTTTGAAATTAGAATGTCGTAACAGTTTAGACGTGTATGAGTCATCTGAATTTGATTTCTAGCACTGTTTAGGCTTGGGCCTACGGGAAAACAACGAGGACAACTATGGTAATATCGAGTTAACAGCATTTTCAAGCTACAACCACGATGCATTATTACCCGTGGCTATATCGCTTTAAATTCATATGCAAGTGATCCATTATTTGGTATTAACCTGCTCACTTTAATTTTAATGCTGGTGCAAAATGCTGTCTTAATTAAATTCAAGCACAGTTTGATGTCATGTGAGATTTGCGATAACGCAAAATTGCTCATGCCAAACACTTCAATCGTTGTTTTTATGCATTTTCACGTGACATTTTAATTTGCGATAGGCTGTAGATTTACTTTGCTGATTTGGTATTTGATGTTCTGTGTAATTGAGCAATGTATGTTTATTTCTTGGATCATATCGTAGTTTTGAGAGAAGAGAAAAATGTCTCAAATGGTGTTTTACTTTGTTATAATGATCTTTTGCGCAAGTAAACTGCCTGGTGAGTATCATTATTACACGAATTTTCTTCATAAGAAACCAAAAATTTGAGCCAGTACTGAGAGTTTCTTAAAATTATCAAATTTCGAACTCTCAGAGTTTCATATTGACAACCATTGTGAACATTATCGAAACGAAATATTTCAACTTTTCAGACGTTCGAATGTTTAGACATCACTCAAGAACGCTCGATGTAGTTTGAAGAGGCAAGTAAAATGAAATAACAAAGATGCTGAGGTTCCCCTTGATTGAAATGAATAGAGCGTTCTTGATAAAGTTTCAGAAGGCAGATTGCTCTGTTGTTTCTGAAGCAAGGAGCTTTTGTTTTACAAAATTTGACCTTTTGTGTGCCTCGGTAGAGAGGAGCAGAATGCAGGAATATCATGATCGAGACTGCGTTCACACGATGCCGGCGCAATTTGAAACGGTGAAGATGTGGCGGATAGGCCTCCCATGCCTCCCATTCGCACGAAAATGGCACATTTTTGCCGGCAGATTTTGAGAAAGGTAAGTTTCAAGTGGAACTTTAACCGACACGTTTTGAAACTGTCATCGTGTGAACACTCGAAGATTTTTAACGGAACATTTTGTCAACGCTTTCAAAACCTGGCAGATGGATTCTTCAAGTTGCATGTGCATCTCTAATTCTTGGGGAGATTGGAACGATTTCATCACTGTTAAATTTCCTACTATTTTCAAATTGTGCCGGTATCGTGTGAACGCTAACTAGAGCTTTGCTACCGTCACATTTTTCACCGTTTTAGAATCGTGCCAGCATCGTTTAAACGCAGTCTGAGATCACTAATATTTCGCTATGATGCTAATTCTTCGACTGTTTTGTCCACAGCTGATGCGCAGTTTTTACAGCCGCACAAGGAACATTCTTCGCCAAGTGTAATCATTGCATTGAAAGGATCAACCATTTGGCTTCACTGGAACTATTCTTATGTTGGTGACACTGAGAAAAATAAATACAAAGAACAACTTGTCTATTGCATTGGCTGTCATGGAGTTCGTGCAATTTTAAGAAGAAAAGGAGCAACGGCAGATCTCAAACACCGCGTGGACCGTCCTGGGGCATTACCGGGAATACCAGCGTATTTGGTAAACAGAATTAAAGTGTTTCCAAATAACGACTCGATTGCCATGAGAAATATGACACTTAGTGACGCAGGAGTATATTTTGTGTCAGTGGTTTACTTGGAAGTTAAAAATGAAACCAATAATCAAACTCGTGTTTTGGCGGTGTTACTTCAACCGATCAAGATAAAGATCGTCGTATTAGGTAAGGCATTAGTCACAAGACTATGGGTAAGGCTTACTCGAAAATTTCTCGTTCAAACTTCATCCAAATAGCATAATTTCTGTTTCTTAAATGGCAAGGCGTCGGGCTCACAATCCAAGGTTCATGTGTTCGATACCGGTACTGGCCACATTTGAGGATAGCATTCTTGGGCAAGGTGTTAACACAAATTTTTCTCTCTTTGCAGAAAAGATGTACATCGAACCTGGCAGATCTTACTCATCACCAAGAAGAATCGCTGCGAAGGAGGGCAAATCAATTTTGCTGCATTGGGAGTACAAATATCATGGCGATACACAGAAATATAGATTTAAGGAGCAAGTCATTGGATATAATTCAACTGGCAATCGAATTTTCGTTCCTCTTGCGAAAAGAAACAGATCAAATGCATCGTTGAAGCTTGTTGACCCTTTGCCAACTATTTTTGTTGGTCGACTTGAACTGAGTTCAAATAAAATGTCTATTGTCATCAATAAGTCAAGATTCAATGATACACAGTATCGATTCTTTTCATATATTACAATGGAACACATTTATCCCAAGCGCCAGAATCTCAAATTCTTCTTCTCGAATTTCAGTTTACCACCAATCTTAGTGGAAGTTACTGGTAAGAATTTATCACATTTTATTCGAAAAAAATTGAGGCTGTGGATACAGAAATTTGTTTCGTTCTGAGTTGATTTCATTTAGGCCTGTTCATCGACCATCGATCAATAGATGAAAGTCCAAATAATCGATTACCATTTTCCTCATCGATTAATTGATCAGTGCCGAATAATTGATTAATCGACTGCAAGTAATAATAAATTTTGCTGAAATGATAGATTTTGAGTTACTCATCGATTTTCGTTCATGATCGATCATGAGAAAATAATCGATTTTCATAGACCATCGACTATGATAAAATTATTGTCCTTGGACAGGCATATGCCACTGGCAATCAGCTGCGTTGGTAGAAATATTGTTTAATCCTGACTCTTTTTCAAGGATAGCTAAAATGTTTTTTCATTTGTCAATTAATTCATTTATTCATTCATTATTTTGTTGGTACTTACTTCTTATCTCTTTTTAGTATTTGCTTTTTTTAAAATTTGGGTACAGTTCCAAACAGAATCATATTAGAAGCAACCATTGCTTTCATCAATGCCTCAGCAAGGTTAAATTAATGCTGAAATATAACAGCAGTAACCCCTCCTTTTCTTTCTACTTATTAATTTTAGATGTAACTTTTTGTTGAATTGTTAAGTGGCATTCATGGTGAGGACCCGGGGACGTCGTGTCTTCCCCTGCGAGGAATGTCACTGGTTATAATGTAATTGTAGCTTTGTAGTTTTAAATATATTATAATTGCTTTTAATTGATAAATAAAAAAAATATTTTAGGCACTCCAAGATTCACAGTGCGACCGAATAGCATTTCATGGGTCGAAGAAAACGCGACATCAAGTCTTACAGTTCATGTGACCGCACATCCAGAACCATCTTTGAAAATTCATTCATCGTTTAATTCTGGTGGCAGCCCGATGGTGGTTACTAAAACTGGACTACATCAACTTTATCCATATGTCTACGTGGCAACGTATGAAATAAAGAAATCTCTTCGAAGTTATTGTGGAAGATCATTGATCTTTCATGCTGAAAATAATTTAGGTTCATCTGTGTTTACAACGCTGGTTATGGTCAAATGTAAGTTATCTTTATTCTTTGCTTCAATAGACTTTTTAACTACTTTTATAAAGAATATGAATTGCACGATAAACCATGGGCGATGATGCAGCGGTTTTTGGGAAAGATAGGTAAAAATTGCAGAACTTCTTACCCGTTAGCTGCGAATTATCCAGTCTGCATAGCTGTTTGTCACTTTGAGTTGAAGCGATCAGCATACAACCTTCTGTTCTTAATTTTTTGCCCTTCGTTTCGATTTGTCTGACTCTGTTTTGCTTAGGCCCACATGAGAATGCGATTCATTTCACATGTGGGCCTAAGCAAAACAGAGTCAGACAAATCGAAACGAAGGGCAAAAAATTAAGAACAGAAGGTTGTATGCTGATCGTTTCAACTCAAAGTGACAAACAGCTATGCAGACTGGATAACTAGGCAGGTAATGGGTAAGAAGTTCTGCAATTTTTTCCCTTGCTTTCCCAAAAAATCGTTGCATGGGTTGCATCATCGCCCATGGATAAACTTATACATTTCAAGTAATCTTTTAATGTGCGCAATAGTGATGGGAGCTTTAACACCACTCAATCGAGTCTGTCGTATGAGAGGAATCAACTTTTTGCTCGATCCCCCCCCCCCCCTCTTTTATTAGATAGGTTTAGGTTTAGTTCAGTGTGTGGTATGATACTAGGCTGGTTCCACAATCTCTGTATGCTCCTTAGAGCTGATTTGTCGTTAATACAGCTTATTGAGGCAGCTGGCAATCAGCAACAACAACAACAGCGAAATTGAGGGGCTGGTGGAGCTAGTCTTGTATACTCGTATGTTATATCAACACATTTGGCGACCTCGTTCAGGTCAACTTGTAATAACCTCGTTCAGGTCAGGCATATAAAATGACGCCATTTCGCACTTCTCAGCAGATTGAAATATGTAGTTTCGCAAATTAAAAGAGAAAAAAATTAAAAAAAGGACTACACAACATTCACAACAGTGTAATCTCTTGAATGATAAAAAATTATACAAACCCCGGACTTGTCCTTAAAGAACTTTTGATAATATCTCTCCTCCTTCTAACTTGCAAATTTCTTACCATTCTTTAGTGAAATTTGATATATGGCCAGATCTCCAAGCGAGGCAAAGTCAGAAACCCGGATGTATCGATGTAACGTGGAAAAGTCCAGACATTGGATTATGCGAAGCATTCTATGAAGTGATGTTCATAAACGCATCTGGAAATGTTTTGTACACTGAGATGGGATTTCAAGTGACTAAAACTGAGAAATGTGGCATCGCAGACAGAGAAAACGTAATTGAAGTTAAATTGAACGTCATATATGGAGAAGATATAAACAAGTTTAGAACAAATGCTACAATTATTGAGCTGAAAGGTAAGCTCTTTGATAATAGTCAATATTGTCAAAATCTCTGTTCTCTACTTTGACTCCTGACCCCTAGATTTACTATTAAACTGCAGGTTTTTGGTGTTGGATGCATTTATATCTGTTGTGAACATAGGGGTAGGAAACAAGGAGGCTGGGGTTGCAGCCCTCCCAGCTTTGGAAAAATTTGCAAAAATCAGCCACAATCGGGCAGAAAATCGGCCTAAAGTCGAGCAGAATTTTCGTAAACAATGGATCTTTTATCGGGTAGGTAGGTAGGTAGGTGTATATATTCAACGTAGCTAGCCTGCGAAAGTCTGAGAGACTTATTTCCAGCAGGGGCCACGGATGTGTTACCATCAGTCCGCCGCAGCTACCCACTGCAGCTACCAGACTTCCCTCACATGGCTCTGGTTGACCCGGGCAAGAGTTACGGACAGCGACCAAACTGTCCAGCGCGGGATTTGAACCTACGGCCGTTCTGACCTTTGGCTTACGAGTCAGACGCCTTAACCACTCGGCCACGCGCTCTCTCATCGGGCAGCCCATCTAAATTCTATTTCCCCCTATGCTTATGGTTGTTAATGACGATAGACAAATACATATTTAGTCATGTTGTATATGAGTATAAATGTGAGATATATGAACAACAACAACAACAACAACAACAACACTTTTCTTAAACTTTCCGTTACAGATCACAACAATGGAAATGATACGAAGGCCAAAATTGGAGACAAAAGCAAATCAGACAAAATGTGGATCGTAACTATTGCTGCAGAGCTCGGAATTGTTTCTTTCATTTTGCTGTCATGTATTGTTATCATTTATAGAAGGAAATGCTGCTGCTGCTGCTCAAAGAAGACTACTGGTAGGCCTCTTAACGACCTTTTATTAACCATGATCCTTTGTGGCCACCAAAGTCGACTCTCGTGTCATGGGAAAATCGTTTCTAGTTTGGTTTCGTTTTTGTCTTGCATTTCATCCAGCGCACAGAGAATCATGATTAGCAGTAGGCCTTTACATAGTATGCAGAATCCTTGAAATTTTGTCAGGGATTATTTGAAATTTAGTCTGCAGGATTCTCATTGGATGAAACATAGATCGCAGATGTTCTAATCTATCCCCTCTCAGGAGTGAGGATTGAAAATTCAGATTTAAGTAAGGTAGCTCAAACAATGAAGGCAACTAAATTAAACCTCACACAATCTAATCTATGATTAAGATGGAGTGTATACTTTTTATGCTATTATTCTTTAAACTGGATGACTTTTTCATGAGTATAGATTCGTCAAAACTTCTAAATACAGCATATTTTGCTCTCATATTAATACAAATAAGAAATTTCTAGCTCTGCTGGTTCTTTTCCTTTCTAGATTCGTGTTGTCGATTGAAAAGGTGAGTTCAAATATTGTTCGAACCAAATTTATCATATTTTGATGAAAAGTTCTTTATCTGTGGGATTTCTGTCTATCGCATATTTTGCCTTACCTGTGCAGCCTCGTTCCCAGGGTATTCTTACGTCATGCGCTGATCACGAAGCCGAATGAACAACGAACTCACTCTGGGCAACGAACTCACTCTGGGGGCGAGAATGTTTCCTGTGCCATCGTGGCAGATGAGGACTATCCAATGTCATGCCTTTCGTTAACACCACAGCGAACCAAACAGAACTTTGAACATAATTTAAATCTTGTAAACATTGCCAAAATTTACTTCACAATGCAAGCATCTGAAGACATTGGAAGAATGAGTGTCGATTTAGGTATTCATTCTGTTAATTTATAATGAAAAGATTATTTAGATTTCCTTTCTTATACAGGGAAATCAATCCAGCAAACAATCTACTGCAGCAAACAAATGTACCGCAATCATCTGCCAAGGAAGAAACATCGAATCATTCTGATGCATCACAAAGGAGAAATGTTTCTACCCTTCCTGAAGAACGACAGTTTGATACCGAATTAATGGAGATATCGAGGACAAATGCAATTGGGAATACTCAAGATGAGAGCCCTTATGCTGCTTTACAATCACATTCACTGGAGGAATCGATGTATCAGGCACTGAAATTGTAAGAAAATATTCAGCGAATGATTCGCAGTACAGAATTTGAAGATAGCCTTAAGTAAACCCAAAGTGCAAGATTAGACACCGTTATTTGTGAAAAAACACTGTTAACTCCTGTAAAAGAAAAACAACCAAGCTAACCGGAGCCAGAAATGTTGAAGTTCTGAAGTCATCAACTTACCAAATCGTAAACCATAAAGGCAACAGTTTGATTGCTACCATCTTGTCGACCTGAAAATTGACTTTCTCTTGTTGGTCATATTGACTTTCCTCGATCATTTTACAATTCATTGTGCTTTTAATATTTGTCAGAGTTTCCGATACCTTCTCTGGTGCATCCTTTCTTGAGACTTAAAGCTTTACTATCGCTATAAATACATTCCCAGCCTCGCTTTGTCAGTTGTCTTCTAATGCCATGAGAGACGGTCGTCAGGTCTCCTTGTTTTCCTTGCCATGGGAAGTTACACCTTGTTGATCTTCAAAGAACTTCAAAGGGAAACCGCGCTAGTCCTCATGACCGAACGATACATGCGAGGCTGCCAACTGAATTATTGGCTGCCAATAATTGAGGCACGGTTTATATAGCGATAATAAAGCTTTAAAAACCCTAAAATTCCAAAAATAATAGCGATATCAAATATTCTTTGTCTGGAATTATGGCGAATCGCGTAAAGTTCCCTTTGATCAATTCAGTCAGTTGAAAGAATGGGGGAATAACATTTTACACATTTCGTTTCAAATTTTCGCAGTGATTCGAGCCCTGTGCTGAGACTAAACTGTTCATGGAAGGGGCACTAGGAAGCAGCTGCAGATTGGTGGGGTAATTGTTCTTAAAACAATAGAGAACAATACATCAAATTAATGCTTGTGACGTACGTAGCACCATTGTTTTCAAAATTATTGGGGGGGGCTTGAGCCCTGCCTGTCCCCGCTCCCTACAGGCCTGCCTAGAATAATGCTAAATTGTTTTTGTTCAGCAGGGAAAGCAAATCAGCCAGTAAACTGCGTGAGGATGGACAATCCATGCCTTCCTATGGTGAGACTACAAGTTACATTGAATCAGAGAGAGAAGATGCTTCTATCTCGCCTCCTGCCATCCCACCAAAAGAAAGAATCTTTGATCGGGAGTTAATGGAGCTTTCAGGTGCATATGCAAGAAGAGCTCCCCCATCGCCACCCCCAGCGGATGAAAGTCTTTATGCTGCCTTACAGTCACCATCGCAACAAGAATCATTGTATCAAACATTGAAATCATGAACACATATCAATCCACTGGACTTACTGAAAGTTCTCTCGCTTCTTAGTCCGAATTGTCCGGAAAATGCGAAACGTAGCAATTATTCTAGTAAGTCTGTCTATCCACATGCCTAGAGATATTGAAGTAAATTTTGACCCCGTTTAACCTATACCGGTAACGAACCAACGAAACGAAACGAAACGAAACGAAACGAAACGAAATGAAACGAAAGTGAAACGTGCCAACCCGACGATTAACCTTCTACCCATAACGATTTTTGTTTTGGAGCATTGCGAACGCTCTTGGACCGTGACAGCTTCTCATAGAGCCTGACAACGAGATAAACATGTTACAAATTACAAAACATATAGAACTCTGATAAACATTTAAAGATGCACATTATGAATACAAACAATAAAATTTATTTCTAACATTAAATGAATAAAGATATATATATATGTATATATATGTAAACTTTGATACTATAGAGAAGGCGGACGCAAAGGAAAAGACAGAATTTTGGCACACTGAGGCCTTTCGAACCTACGTTCTCATCAGAGTGCGACTTTACATTATATATGTATATGTATATATATGTATATTGTTTTGATCTGATTGGACACTCTGCTGCGGAGGAGAGTATTGCTGCAGGGAAAGCAATATAGCAGTATTTGTATAGACAGTTTCAGCTATTTAGAATTCGTCAGAGTTCATCAAATATTTTGCTGGGCATGTCTGAAATATTTAATTCATCTTCCTGCGTGTGCAGAACCATTTTCATGTAACACAGAGCACAAATATGCATACATCGACTCAAACATTTCCTTGTTATACTCTTTGAAGATGTACATGATGCAAATCACACAAACTGTCTGGACATTCGCTACTCTTCGTGCGTGCTCGTGAACGTGCCCGCGCCCGTTCTCGTGTTGCAAAATACGGAATACTGTTTTTCATTTCAAGCAAACACTTTCGAAAGTCTTCCCCTCTTAGGCCATATATAATCGGGTCTGCAACTGTGTTACAAAGAGAGACTAACACGACGAATAGAATGATTCGCATTCGGGAATAATCTCCTTCAGGTCCGTCAGGGAAGATGGAAGTTGCTGTTCGTGATAAGATCCAGTAAACGAAGAATGGACTCCAGCACACAAAGAATGCAATGACCAAAGCTCCAAGCAACATTGATGCCTTTTTGCGACGCCGTATAGAGCAAGCAGATCTTATTACGTCATTGTTATTGATTAGCCAAAGTTGCTGGCGTGTTGCAATGAATGTAAACATTAGGACAACCATCGGAAAGATATAGCCGAGCACAGCAGTGACTGCACTATAAACTTGACCATCGATACCTTTAGGCCAGTCTCGCTCGCAAACAGCATAAATTTCGTTGTAACGCAAAGAGAAGAAATTTGGCAGGCACATTGAGAGAGAAACAGGCCAAATCATGAGCACAACGATTAACGAAGCGTGCCGTTTGTTGAAAAATTTCGCCTGTAACGGTCGACGGATGAAAGCATAACGGCTAAGCGATATAACTGTTAATGTGAACAACGAGGCTACTGTTGCTATCCAATACGTCATCTGACCCATAGTTACAAAACAAAGTCGATCAGAAGTTGATTGGTCCAGGCCTCGCAATGACTTTAAGTCGACAAAAACATAAGGCCAAATGGAAATGTCTGCGATTGCATCAGAAATTGACAGGTTCAAAAGCAACACGTTGAAAGCTGTTATTCTGACACGTTTTGATGCAAATAAATAAAATATGAATCCGTTTCCAGTTAGGCCAAGTATTGCAACAATAACATATGCAAATTTGACGAAATGGTCCACAGCAGTTGGAAGAATTTCTCGGTTTATGTAAGATTGAGTGTTTGGAATGTAGGTGGTTGAGTCGGTCACCAGTGCTATGCTGATGTTATTATTCATTGCCATAAATAAATGTCGACTTCGATGATTTGCTGCAAAATGAAAGAATTTGTTTGAAAAAACATCATTTTAAGCAATCAAATTATTTACTGAGTATTTCCATCTGAACTAATATTTGCTAGTTGCTTTTCAGAATAAAGAAGAAATGAGATCTACTGTTTGTATACACTTGGAATTAGCCAATTTTTGGGTGTTCTAACCAAATGGATTTCTGATTGGGAGAGATTGTTCGAAAAATTTTCAGCAAATGGAGATTTTTCAACGATCTATTCTAAATTCAGAACGAAAGAAAGAAAAGAACAAGTGCCTCTCATGTTCGTGCTGCTCTTTTCATCGATCCAGAACATCAATCACAACAGCTCTCCCCAGTCCCCTTGGTTAAAGTACGTTTAACTCAGCAGACTTACTTCATAACACCAGCCCCAAAAAGGTAAATTAAAATGTTTTTTTATGATAAAGAAAGAATCGTGTGACATAAATCAAGTATACAAAGCACAAAACGTGAAATTCTCGAATGGTTGTTTCTTCTTCTGGATAATATAAAAGATGATTCATGAGATATGCATCAACTATTGCGCAATGAAATTACATCACAGCCTCTCTTCTTTACGATGTGTGGTGCAATGACCTAAAAACTTCATGGTGTTACGTAATATGAATACGTTCTTTATAGTCAGAGCAGAGGGCCGTACAGTTCATTTCAAAGTTAACGTCGAGCAAGAGCAAGCATTTCCATTGCGAACATTCGAAGTGGGGTTTACGAAAATGGTTTTCCACAATAAAGTAACAACTCGCCACAATAGAGCAAACAAAGCGCAAATCCATCACCTTCGTAACGTCGCAAAGTTGCCATATCGAAAAATTGCACGGCTCTGTGGTATCCCTCCGTCTGTTGTGCTGCGAATCTGCCGAAAGTTCGAACTCAGAGTTGCAGAAGCAGAGGGGCGAACTGGCAACGGGAAATAAGCTGTAACGAACTGTCTGTTGTGTTACATATCTACCGAGCATTCGAGCTTAAAGCAGACGAGAAGAGAAGGAAACAGGCATTGTGAAAAAACGAAAATGAAAATGCTGTGATTTTTCCTTGTTCATTTTCGACAGCCCCTGCAGCGACTTTGAAAGTGCAGCACAGATATGAATGGGCAGCCTGTTTGTGGATTGTCCATGGGGACAAGGACAGCTGGTCTTTACCCCGTACTTGTGTCGCTTTGGGACTACTTTGGTGGGACACACTCTTTCACTTACTGTGAGCTATTTATAGTATATTAGTCTATGTAGAATGTGTTTACTGGATTAGGCATCAAAGTCTATACTGCAAAATGCATTTTTATTGCATAAAACTTTAAGGGTTTTCAATGTTTTGTATTTTTCACTGAATTACTGATCTAAATTGGCAATGAATGACGGAACGAAAACCAAATTGTCCTATTTCTGCTGGCCAATTTCATTCAAACTTTCACTTTCTAAGCTGAATTTATGAGCACACCACTGCACACCTCTCGTCTAATTTCCTACTTGTCTGCTTTTGTAATTTGACAGCGTGGTCTTTGTCAAAATCTTGTCTTGTCTGGATCTTCTCAACATACCAAAAGCTAACGTAAATCGATTGCAGTTGTATGGTATAAAGCAGAAATTTCACAAACGCTAAAAATTGAATTAAGCATCGAATGAACGACAGCACTGTAAAATCCACAGGTAACTTCTTGAAGTACCATTTTCAAACTGTGAAGTCAAGTTTTGGACTGCAGGGCAAATATATGAAAAGAAATAAACCCTTTGAGTTGAGAAAGAAGTGTCGTTCAGACGTGCAGTTGGAAAAAATTGTCTTCGTCCCTGTTGAACACAGACCAGGAGCGGTGGGGGCGTTAGGTTGGCAGCCACTGCCTTTAACCAATGCTCACTATGCCCATGGCCCTACCTTTGGTCTAAGAATCTAACTAAAAAAGATAGCAAAACATTGTATTCCGTAGCATTACCTGTACACAGATTCGCTCCAGTTGAAAATACAACAGTCGGTCTCTTCTTGTGTTTTTGAGATATCAGGAATTCTTTTCATCTGTTGCTCCCTTGATTCTTTATTGGCAGTGATAATGAATGTTGACCCTAGTCTTGTAAAGTTTGATCTCTTGAACTCTAAATTCAATGTGCACCCTTGCATGCAAACATGACGAGATTTGTGGCAGCATGAAGCAACAGGGCTCAATGAAAAAACATCACTTCCGGGTCGTGTCATGCAGAGATGAAACAAAATCAACAATGTCAACAAACAGAAAATCTGAAAGGGCCTTGAAACGGCTGTTCGTAACGTAATGCTTTGCACAAATTTGCGTGAGTATGATGTCATGAATTATATGAATGTGCAATTAGTACATTTGGCATCAGTTTGAAAGGAACAATGTTGGTCTAATGAGGTCTCCATTTCTGACTTAACAATCTTTGGCAGTAAAGTGCAATGGAGAGCAGTTGAGGAACAGAGCAAATAAAGATGTTTTTTTTAAGTGTCAACACTCTAGATCTTCCTACAAACTGTCGGATTTCTTAGAAGACTTCTACCCCCTTTCTCCTGGATCAGCAGGGTGTCAGCATGGGCTCTAACAAGACACTTCAGTTATGATTCATTGCAGCAGCTTCGTTCTTTTGGACAGGAAAATTGAAGTTCATTTACCTCAACTTCGCAGAACCTCCTCCGCAGAAAGATCCTTTTCCTCCGCAGGGGGAATATTTGCTGAAATTCAACTGCAGTGTCTGCTACCCATGACTTCAGTAGCTTCAAATTTCCGTTCTCAAAAATATGCAACTTTGAGAATTCATGTGAACAAGACTTTAGAAAATAGTTGCAAAATCAAATCACCCTGTGGAAAAAATGGCTGGAAATAAAGGGCATTACTATTCTACAAAAGAGTCTGGATCGAGTGATATTATTTATGCATTTTGTAAAATTTTCGAATGTGCACGATGGTAGAGGTTTTAACGCCACGCAATCGAAAATTTCGTATGCAAATGTACAAAGGAGGTATTGCTAAAATTGTCTATTCACAGAAGTGTGCCAAATCTTTCATAGATCTGTTAATTTTAAGAAACTTTCAAAACTATCCCAAGTAGCCCAAATTCTTAGTTTCTTTGAAATAAATATCTGTCAATCTGTCAAGTGAAGTGTTTTACCTCTGAAAATCGTGCTCAAAATCTCGTACCGGAAACTGAACTTGCGAGAAACCACTGGGGGTGTTCTCATTTGCTAACCCTCCGTTTAGCTAACAGTGTATCATGCTACATTTTCCAGCTTATCTGTATGACTTCCACAAGTGAAAGAAGTTTTGTACTTCTGAAAATCGTGCTCAACTTCTCGTACCGGAAATTAGTTTTCAGAGAAATCAATGGTCAATAGTTGGTCACGTGATTAGAATTTTACTCCCTTTCCGGTTATTTACATCGAGTATTTCCTGAGGGAATATCATTCCTCTCAAGTAGCCGCGGGAAAAAGAAGACTTGTCGATTCTCTGCTGGGAAAATGAAGATTTTGGTGCTTGTCTTTGCGTTCTTGTTGCCTTTTTATGCTGTGAATGCTGAAAAAGAGAATGAGAAAAAGGAAGGTGAGTTTGGGGTCTTGTGTTGTGATGTTTTTGGAGCTATGCCGGGAACTGACCGCAGGGCTTTTTAGGCCCATTTTTGAAGCACAACAGGCATGGGGGTGATGATGACAACAAACTGACGAGTGAAGGAAGCGAGAAGGGAATTAAGACAAGATAAGTTGGTAATGTTGGAGTTTGATAATTTCTTTTAGAAATAGGAATAGTTTTGATAGGGTCGATTAGGGAGAAAATTAGATATATCGCGAGGCCGGTCCAATCATATTGATTGAATGACTCTTGCAAGACTTGTATTTATTCAGTCCCCTAGTCCCTTCATACACGAGATGCTCAGTTTTCTGTCTCCTTTCAAAAGAAGAGAGAAATAAGGCCTTTGTTTGGTCTGGTTTGGCCGAAGAAAGGTGATGAAATAATAATGTACAGTAGGGGTTTATTTCATTTTGTTTGTACTGGAACTGAAGTTTTCACTCTACGTAGAAGAGGTGTACGTAAATGTACCTATACGCTATTTATTCCCCATTTATTCACCAGAAAAATCTGCTTAGCATCCCCTTTCTGATGAGTTGTGCTCCTTGACACTAATCCAAATTTTTAATTCTGAAAAACATGTAATGATGCAGATGTTATTTTTAGAGGTAAACAAAAAAGTTAATCTTAAATGTGGTCCAAAAAATTTCATGTGACTTTGGCACACATCTCAGCAGCCCACTCAATCCATCTTTGGCACCCTCTCAGCAAGTTTTCCTTCCTTCAAATTTAGGCTGGATGCTCCACCCTGTATCGGATAACCATTTTTCTAGCCCTCTGTCAACGATCAACCTTGATGACAAAAGTTCTGTAGTTTTCGATGAAACAGGAATCTTTCATTGTTATTTTAGATCTGAAACTTGTTGTTGTCACTGTCGCAACAAGAGAGACTGATGGATACAAAAGGTTTATGCGTTCTTGTCAAGTATATGGCATCAATGTCAAGGTAAAATTTTTTTGATTAGCCATGTTATCCTGTATAGAAAGTAGGGAACTTCTGGCCAAGACCCAGGTGTGCAATCAGGGTCCTTTATTATTTATCTAGTGTCTGTCTTGGATACCCTGTTGTTTCTCTTTTGTGTCCAAGTGCCACACTTAACACACAAACATTGTACTCCTTGAGCTAGAAGCTTTTGGTTCTTCTACAAACAGATTTGGAAAATTTTCTTTCCTTCCTATCAGAAATCAAATAATAGTCACAGTAACACAAAGTTAGTCATGCAAAACATCCAAGTCTTTTATTTGTGTAAATTTTCTTGTGACATCTTATTTGGTGCTGACTAAGGGATCTTCAGATTGCCAAAGTTCAACAATGGAATTTCGGGGTATGAACATCCCTGGGTCCATTCCTGGCTTGAAATGGAACCATTTCCAATAACCATGGAAGCCCACCCATAATAATGCACATTAGTCACCTATCAGGGTCCTAATAAGCATAATATAACTAAGGCCTCATGCATTGATTCACTAATTACAAACTATTGTTTCAGTTAATAGCTGATGATAACCAGAAACATTTTGACATTAGGTGACATCACCCTTTTAATTGCAACATGAATTGCATTATTGATATGGTGTTTGTATAATAATGCTTTGCTGACTCAGAGGACATAGAAATGCAACAAATTGTAGAGTTATGCACATCAGTACTTCAATAGATAATTATGAAAGATGCTAAAGATGGCCTCTAGGAATTTTTCAATATGATGCATTGTCCTTCAATTGCAGATCTTTAACAATTTTATAGGGGCTCATAAAGAAGGCATTTTAAAGTTCCTTGCCACCATCTTTAGCCTTAATCACCCATCATAATCGGCATTTTCTTCTAAGAACTCTTTAAAGCTGCAAAATGCAATTCCTTTTTGTGCCTATTCTATTTAATTTGAAATGAATAAACTGAATGTCTACTAGAGTTATACAAGATTTTGAGAATGCTTCCAAACTGAACAAGCATGAAACATGCTTGAGCTTTTTTCGTCAGACGTTCATCTGGTTATGAAATGTCAGATAACATCTGATAGATGCAACAAATTTGTATCAGGCTGTGCAGCAAAATGAATCAACTTTTCAGAAACATTACAGACTGGTATTGTTTAATGCTTTGAAAGAAATAAATTGAATGCATCCTTGTAGCCAGGAAATAACGTACAGAAAAAGACTGTATATTTTCAACTAAATGCTAAATGCAACAGATTCTGCATTTGATGTTGTGTGTTTAATGAATTTTATATATACATTTATGTTTGTATTTGAATATAGGTAGTTGGAATGAATGAGAAGTGGAGAGGAGGAGATATGATGAGAGGACCTGGTGGTGGGCATAAAATCAACCTCTTGAAAAGTGCACTCAAGGATTACAAAGATGACAAAAATACGATTATCATGTTCACTGATAGGTATATATTTTCAAGGATGACCTTTTGCGACTTCCAGACGTACAATGTGCTCTAATACTGTAAATCTTTGCCTGTTAATCTCGTTGTACTGAATTATCAAGAAGTCTATTTTTGATTTTGTGAAAAGTAAGTTATCAAAATGAAAAGATCAAAGCAAACATGGATACAGCCTGAAGCAACAAAAGAACAAAATGGTTGATGAACTAGAAAGAGTATTAGCAACAAGGCTAGTCTTGAATAAGATAGCGAAAGTCATTAGGAAAAGTAAAAAGAAGATTAACATTTTTGTTATTGTAGCTTGCCTGCTTTTCTGACAGCTTTTCTTTCTTGTTGTATATAATCATTAAATTTTTTATGTCTGTATTTTGAATATCCCTACCACATCATTTTCTTGACCTTTCTACAAATCTTTAATGGGATTTATTGAAATCTTTCCTTTGCAGTTATGATGTCATTTTTACAGCTGGGGCTGATGAAATTGTAAAAAAATTCTTGAAATTTGAAGCAAATTTGGTATTCTCAGCAGAGGACTTTTGCTGGCCTGACAAATCTTTAGAGGTAAGAATGATGTCTTTCATTCCCAAATTGGACGTCACAAATTTTTTTAAGATTTGTGTTTCTTAGCACAAAAGAAACAAAGCCAATGAAACCTAAGGAAAATATGCTGTTTATGTAGCAGATTACAAATGTTTATGAAGACTTAAAAGATGGATGTAATAAGTACCAATTTACAGTAAGAGATGTTGTATCACAGCTCAAGTTTTCGTCAACAAAGTCAGATGAAAGAGATGGCATGAAGCCGCAACTACATTTATCTAACTTCTTTGAGACTTTTACTGTTATGAGCACCCTTCTCAGTGAGTCATCAAAAAGGATCCTTTGGTTGATCTATATACTTGTAAGTCAAACAAACAGGCAAATCTCTTTGAGTATAAAAAGTTTCAAGATGAGAGAGCCATCAATAGTTTATTCGTTTATCAAAGATTATATTGTCGTCCAAATGCTAAACTTATTCAAACATTACTTACTGCACTGTCTTTTTATTTCAGTCACAGTATCCTACTGTTCCTGTTGGTTACAGGTTTCTGTGCTCAGGAGGTAAGAAGACAACTTCATGTTCAAGCAACAAATGGGTTGAGGGGCTTGTCCCTTTAACTTTTTTTCAATCCTTTTCATGAGAAAAATGCTACATATGCAGAGTTTTGCACCCCTATATTTTTTGTGCATGTGACACATGCTGGGAAAGTGTGAAAAGTATTGTCAATGTTTTGGATGTTTTGAAACATGAACAGACTGACTAAAGGCACATTTACCAGATCAGCGTTCAGAGTTTCAAAATTGTGTACTTAAGTATGAAATTCTGTAAAACCCAAGTTTGAAAATATTATCATCAAAAAGCATAGCATTAGATGTTAAAGGCATTTTTTCCGTGTAGTGTTTCTCAAAACTTGTTTCAAAGCATACTAAGGAAGATTACTGACAGATTTCCAAAATTTTTGCAGGAATAATTGGTTATGCTCCTACATTCAACAAGATTCTAAATTTTGAAGAAGTTGGAAATACTGATGATGATCAACTATATTACACAAGAATATATCTGAAACACAGGGTTGGTAGATGAATTCTTTTAGTTGAACCTTGTTAAAGATTCCTGCAGAATCCTATCAGATACAAAAACATGCTGTAGGTAAGATCTTGTAGGATTCCAAGGCCAGATCATACGCCAGGGAGGTCTTCATTGTAGGATTACACACCAAGGAGGTTCTACATGAAAATTACCATTCTCAGGGACAAGGACCAAGATACAGGGGGGTCCAGGGGGGCCATGGCCCCCTCAAAATTTTCATTAGTTGCTTCAGTAAATCTTTATTTTTTTATTATTTTAGTATCTTAGAATATCAGATAGATACTCCATGTACTTATGTCGGGTATATCTCATTCAATTTCTACCTTCCACTAGTCTGGGAAGCTCTTAGGGGGTATTTATATGCTAACAAACTTGTTTCACACCAGAAAAATGACGCTATTAACTCTACCATGGCCTTTGGTAAATTAGGCTTTTTTACCGTTGGGAGAATGTGTACATCCCAATGTAGATTTACCTGCAAAAAGTTAATTGAAGAACAAAAATTGGCATTGTTATAAGCAAATCTGAAGAACATGGTCTCAATTTTTTCCTGGGGAGTATCCCCAGACCCCTTCAAGGTTTTCCTGGCTTTGCTCGTCACCCGGTTTGCCTATGGCTCCCTCAAGTAAAAAATTGTATCTCGGTCCTTGCTCAGGGATGGCTATTGTGTGCCAAGAGCTACATTGTGGAAGTTTTCTTTTTTTCATCATAGTGGCTTTTCATGTGCCACATCATTGACAATTTGGCAAAAGCAAAGATGGATGACAAACAAAGTGGAGAGTCATAAAGCAGACATCTAGCTGTAAAAGCTGAGTCTTCTTTTTGTAAAAGAATTAGATGAAGCAAGGCTGTACCATAGAATGAGTTACAGTCTTCAAGATGTTGAGTCCTTCCATGTTGAACTTTATTTTTGTTTATAGGATGAACTTAACATAAAGTTGGATCACAAAGCTGAAATTGTTCAAAATCTAAATGGAAATGCTGGTATTTATACTGCATATAATTTCTAGAAATTTCAAGACTTTACCTTTGCTTCTAAAACCAGAGAATATTTCTGGAAGGTTGAAACAAATGTTAGCAAATGTTAATTCCTGGATTTCAAGATCAGATTCAATTCTATGACTTCAGTTCTATCTCTTTAACTGGTCCTCAGTTTTTTTTGTATCATGCATTTTATATGAAATATACAGTATATATGTTTTGATTATCATGGTGACAAGAAAGAAAGATTACTAAAGTAGAATTTGTTTCCAAAGAAAATCAAATACAGTGTGTCTGAATATGTCTGAGTATATGTTAAAGATTTGGTTGCTTTCATTTTTAGAGGATGTTGAATTAATATTTGAGTCTGAGGATGCAAAACTGTCAAATACTCGCTTTGAGACTGTATCAGCAGTTGTTCATGGCAATGGTCCAAGCAAGGTACGCCAGAACGCTACTCTGAGCTACTATGAAAATTTAAAGCTTATATTTCAACAAATTTCTTTTTGAAATATTCTGATAATGGTGTAAACCTCCCAAGATGGAACTGGCACTTGGGAGACATTTATTTCCTGAATAAGTCAAAATTTTTAAAGATGACTTTTGCCATTTTTTTATGTTGTCAGTTAAGAATTTACAATATGTGATACTTTTTACACTTCTCTACAATACTCTGAATACAATGCCGCAAGGAGCAAGATGTCATGTCTACCCCGTGGCTTGAGTGGAGAAAAGAACAGTAAAAAGCAAAACTATACAGAACTACTCAAAAGGAAAATTCACCAAAAAAGGGACTTGGTGTTGATGGATGGCAAAAAGTTGAATGAATTAAATCAAATCGACCATTTTCATGGATAAATGTAGAGTTAACTCAGGGATATTTCTATTGATTTCATCAGGGAAGTCCTTATTATTTTAGCCATTTCTTTAAACTCATATCAAGGCTTTGCATTCCTGGTGACTTCTCCAATAACTGTATCATCAAGTTTTGTAAACTATCTTTGCAAGAGTGAATAAATTCTTTTTATCTTTTTTACAGTTTTACCTTAACAATCTGGGAAATTATTTGGCAAAAAGCTGGACATTCAACAATGGCTGCATGAAATGCAAAGAGAACACTTTTAACTTAAGAGATTTAAAGGTAGATTATCCTCCACTCTGTCTCTAGATTATAAACAAATACGTAAAAACCATTTATTTTTATGTTGTATATTGGTGGCTGCATCCAAGCCATGATAAAGTAGCCGTCAAAATTCCACTTGAATCCAAGCAACAGCAAGGGATATGAATTTTTGGCTTGTTGTCCGTTGAAACACAAAGGATTTGTTTTTTAACAACTGTTTTATTTTGATGAAAGATGAAAAGGTTGTGTTATTATTGCCTGCAGAGCCTCTTCAAAGGAAAGAACGTTTTTTTCCAAATTATTTGAAGTTTTGGACTTTTATGCACTACAGTAATTCCTCAAACCAAGAAAGTCTGAAGCTCATATTAAGTGACTTTAGCCATTTGGAACTTTAGCCAATTTGCAAGCAAAATGACATCATCAGCTGATTCTTCAAATTGGTGGATAACTTGAAAACAAAATGAGATATCAAATATATTTAAGGAGGATTCCTTGTCATTCAACATTGCTGATCATTTGCATCAATAGAGATTTTCGCTTCAGGTCACCTTTCAGATTATGAGATCCCATCTTTCAACTCGAGTCATTCTTTTTACTATGTTCATTTTCAATGTATGATGGCTTAATACAGTATTACCCCGCCACTTAGAAACTGACTAATAAGAAACTGCAGCCTGCCAGATGGCCCAATATCTACCCTGATATAAGAAACCAATCAGCCTCAAATTTTGAATTTGGTTTCTTAAAAGTAATTTTGATTGGAAAAGTGGTATTTTTCAAGCACTTCATAATATAAAACTTATTATGTGTCTAATAAAACAAAAAAATCTGACAATTTGGTTTTAGAAGTAGAAAAGAATATCACATGGCTAGTAACTAATGTAGTCAACGTTTTCTGCTGTTTTTAGTTTACATAGGATGGCAATGTCAATTTAAGGTTACATTAACCTGAATTTGAATAGTCATTGTCCAAGATTTGGTTTAATGTAACCTAAATAAAAAGAAATTTCATGGTTTCTTTTGATTCACATTTGATGGGTTTCTTGCTGTAATTATAAGAAATTATTCAGCCTGTTTTATTTATCTTTTTTTCTCCATTTATAAGAAACCAAGCAGCCTGGTTTTAAAAAATGAGTTTCTAATTGGCGGGGTAATACTGTATTATGAAACGATATCTTTAATTTCTTCTCCTAGGAAGAAGATTACCCAAAAATTTTATTAAATTTGTTTATTGAGCAACCAACACCATTTGTTCCCTCATACCTCGAACGAGTAGCACAACTTGATTATCCAAAGAAGAAAATTGATGTTTTTATTCATAACATTGTAAGTATTATTTCATATTTATGTAATTTAATAACAGATTTAATATTTATAGTTCCTCTTGCTAAGAACAACCGCACACATGTTGAAATTATCAAATGAAATAGACTAATGCTGCAGAAACCCACATACAATAACCTTGGTTTTTCTTGGGCAGCCAAGGTTCTTATATACAGTACACACCTTGCAAACATTAATACTGGTTTTCAGCACAAAAGCTCTGATGGGCTTTCGAGAAGTCTGAGGTATTCTTGAGAATTATTGATAACATTTTTAGGTTAGAATTCTTCTTTAAAAATCTGACGGCCTTTTGTACCATTGAAGAATTCTGCTCAGAATTTCAAGAATTCTTGAAAATTCTGAGGAATTCTGAGGACATGAAACCTATTGTATAAGAACTTCTCCCAGTTTTAGCCTCTGGAGGGTTCTTATTTAGGGGGTTTAAAAGATTATATTCAGCCTCAAGGTTCTTATAAAAACATGTTCTTTTATGCGGGTCTCTACTGTAATAGAATACCCAGATTCCCTTGGTGTGGGGCTTTTTCTTCCTACCGATTCTCCTTAAAGGGGCTAGGTCACGTAATGTAAACAAACTTCATTCGAAATGACGATTTTGTAGTATTTTTGATAGGCCATACCACAGAGATTTTCCTCTATTCTTCGTGTTATTCTGAAGATGGACTCTGTAACTTCGTAGAGAAACAAACGAAACACTCATATATTGTACGATTGCAGAGATATTGGTGGATTTTTAGAAGTAACTTTCTTGTGGATTCACCCCATCCACCAAAATCTGCAGAACACAATGGCCACATAGGGGCAACAATATAGATTATAGAGATAGCAGGTTTGTTCACGGTTACGCGACCCTGCTCCTTTAACGCTTTAATTCATCATTAAAAATGTGTTATTTATCAGGATACATACCATGCTAATGATGTGAGCGACTGGCAAAAGAAATATGGTGAAGCTTATGCATCCATCAAATATTACGGACCACACAGTTTCTTGAAGGAACAGGAGGCAAGGAATAAAGGATTGTAAGTTGCTATATTTTTAATTATTCAGGTATTCGAGCAATTCTATTTAGGCCTATTTAGTCGATGGAAGTGATTCTTAATGAAACCTAAACTGATGGAGATTCATTACTATTAAAGGGCTCTACTGCATCTATTTCTTTCAGCATCCAAAGGTAGTTTAAAGACAATGAGAAGCTAAGCTTATTGAACGGGTTCCCTGGTCGTTCCTCCAATGTGTAGCCTTCGTGCATCCCCTACTGTTTCCGCTGAGTTGAATTTTCGCGTCGAATTGAATTCATTTTCTGACGCCTGTTTATATTTGCTTTAGCTACCCAACGTTTTCTCTCTTCGATTCTCAAGGCAACTTGTATTTTAGAATGATATGAATATGAAAAAACTTTGAAGTCATCTGTTCTGTACTTTTCAGACTTCATTGCAAGAAAGTCAAATGTGATTACGTTTTCGTCGTTGATGCTGATGTGACTGTGACCAATAGGAACACTCTTCGATCACTCATCGAGCAAAACAGGTAACATCCTACTGTATTTGTTTCCAACCATACCGAGTAACTCAAGGAATGACCCCCCTATTCGAGAAATTGTTGAAGTTTAAGTGATAATAACTGTCGTTGTTTCGTGATAATCACAGGGATGGATTTTGCTAACAATAATTTGATGAAGCACGCTCATCAGGGAAAGAGCACAGGGAAACAAGGGACTCCAAGTCATAAGTCTATCCAGCTCTTGCATACAGTATCTCATTTGTTTTGTAGGACAATCTTGGCCCCTATGATGTCGAAACACGAGAAGCTTTGGTCCAATTTCTGGGGTGCTGTCGGTGATGATGGATTTTATGCAAGAGCTGATGATTATATTGACATTGTTAAATATGACAGAATGTAAGTATCTTGTAAATCACCTGTCCCATAATCTTGTCTAATAAACTCACTTAGCCCTCCCCCCTCTGGGCCTTGACCCACTTGAATAGACCGAAGCTGAGAGCCTATGTTCGTCTCTACGAAGCCTGCCATTTTCAGAATTGGCAGGCTTGGAATTACCATTCAAACACACCCTAAAACTTGTCGGCATTGGCAGAATGCTTGATTACCGTGGCCATTTAAAATATGATACTACCTCCTTTGGCATCTTGATGATATGCAGCTTTGCAGCATTAATAGACGTTGACATTTTTGTTTTCTCTGTTTCAGGGGTGTTTGGAATTCACCTTTCATGTCAAAGATTTATTTAATCAAATCATCAGTACTTCCACAGATGAAGCCAAATCCATTTTACAACGAATTTGTTGATGCTGATATGGTATTCAGCAAAAATCTTCGAAATGACGTGAGTGGTTATTTATTGTCATAAAACGATCCTTACATTACATCATTCCTTCGAAATACAGCCTTTTCCTTTATATCATGCGTAACTAATCCCAAATAGAGCTTTAACTATTCTAAAAATGAATTCGAATGTAACAGTATTTCGATATATTTTGTAGATCTTTTGAATGTGCATATTTCGATACATTTTGTAGAAGTTTTGAATGTGCAGCACAATAGTGATAGAACTCATTGCCCGCGCGCTCAAAACGCTTGATATGGAGAGCAGCCTACAAGCACAAGCTTTTCACGCTTTTGATCAACGATGTAGAAATTTGATGATATTACATCCCCGAATGAATTGAACTATAAGATACGTAGACTGATTACCTGAGTCTCAGTTTCTCGCATTGAATTGGATGATATTTATGGATTCAAACTGGTATGAATGAAAATGAAACATTCGATTAAAAAACATTGAACGAATACAAGGAGCCACGTCGTCAGTTTATGAAATTCGCTAAAATAAATAAAATATTAAAGATTCTAAAAGATATAAAGTAGCGTTATGGCCGTTAGCTAAATTTCTTCCCCTCGTTGATACCTATCTTTTTTGATGCTATTTTAGTTTGGTTCATATTTGCTTTGTAGGGTCTCTTCATGCATGTCACAAACTTAGAATATTTTGGACACCTTAAAGAAACTGACCAGTACAAGACTGACAGAAAACATAATGACATGTACGAGCTCTTTAACAATCGTTTGGTAAGCAAACTTTCTTAACTTTGGTATTTGATGGGGTGTTGAAAATTGTAACATGCGTTTTGTATAATATGTTGTCAGCAAGAAACGGAGTACAAAAATCGCGACGATAATCATATTCATTCCAAGTTGTTTGACAATTCCAGTTAAGACAAAAAGACAATTCCAAGGTTACGACAATCCGAAAGTTAGAAAAAATTAGAATAATGTGTTTGACTAGTCCATGTTTATTTCATTGACGTTTCGAAGCAATTCTCCGTGCTTCATCATCAGAATTAAGAGTTCAAAGCACGAGGCTCTATTTATACATAACGATAAACTACTGTAAAAGTGCATGCTTACAGCTCCTACGTATAAAACAAAAGCAAAAGGGTAAGCCCAAAAGAATAATGATTAAAACAGAGCTAGGGGGTGTAGAAGCCTGTTGGGAGTTAAGTGAAGGACGATCACGCAAAATAAGTAGACTTCATTTTGTCAGGTACTTCATTTTGGCTTGAAACTCTTGAAAGGTATAGTGGTAAGTTGAACTAACGATCCCAATTGATACTACCCACTTTATGAGGAGTTGATCAGCAATTTCTCTAAGAATGATTCGTAAGCTTATGAGTTGAAATCATTTTTTTTTTATTTTTCTAAATGTAGGATTGGGAGGATCGATTTCTTCATGAGAATTACACAAAATATTTGCAGAAGACCCAGCCTGTTCCTGAGGTAACTTCTTTTACTTCAATATTATTTTATCTAATGTTCAATTTTACTATGATTTAATGTCAGTTATTGAATTGTTGGAACTGCTTGCCATGGTTTATCAATGTCTTTCAAGATTTATTGTTTTAAACGTTGAATATAGGTAGCTAAGGTTCCTTCTTCAATCTTCAAAATTCTCTATGCTTGAGGATTAATGTTTCTGTTTTAACCAGCATGCTTTGTACCTTCCATTTCTTAGTTGACCTTAGTTGTCGGCGTTTTCATGGCTTATTAAAAAGTAGGTTCAAGGAGGAGACTGCACATAAGAAGCTTGCTATTTGAAATAGACTCCATGAAGACCCATTGCCAACTTTGATCCTTTACAAGAACAAAGCTGACTTTCGTATTTTCTGAAAGTAGTTTTTGGCATAAAGTCACTTTGTCTTGCTGTTAATTCAACACACGAAGGA
The DNA here is from genome assembly GCA_964020215.1 of Aurelia sp. 3 sensu Dawson et al. (2005). Lineage (NCBI taxonomy): Eukaryota > Metazoa > Cnidaria > Scyphozoa > Semaeostomeae > Ulmaridae > Aurelia > Aurelia sp. 3 sensu Dawson et al. (2005). The sequence continues at coordinate 859,879 of OZ026584.1, forward strand.
TCACTGTTGACAATGGGCCATTTACATGACCAGAACGTAAGGCTATCTCAAAGGATGTCTGGGGGAATGTGCAATGACGCAGAATTTCTCCTGCAAAATGCTAAAATTGTTTTTATTTGTGGATATTTTCACCTCACATCTAATTTTGAGATAGACTTTATTTATGCATTTGCTTCTTGTGTATTAATGGTTTTATTATTCTTTTGACAGCCTTGTCCAGATGTGTTTTGGTTTCCTTTCATTAGTATAAATTTCACCATTGCACTAATCGAGGTCAGTGACACTTGTTCATCATCATCGTCATCATTAATTTATTTTAAGTAGGTAAGATTGATAAATAGATAAATAGATGAATAAATAGAGAAATTACATCTAATTAAGGCCTACACTTCATCTTGATGTATATTTATTAAAAGATATCTGTAGACTTGTGACTTTGGGCCCCTTGTTTTCCTGTGCTCTTTGCCTTGATGATAGCGCTTCGGTCAATGGCGAGGCATAACATTACTCTGAAAAACCGGACCCTATTTAGGCTCAAACTCTTGAGCTTCCTAGAGTATCGATCAGATTGCAATGTTTATGAATTACTAGGTTGCGACAAGTATGATAAGATTTGCGATTCAATTGAAGAACTGATAAAATTTCCACGGGATTCGAGATTCGAGGCGGTGATTCGAGATTAGGGACTGTGATTCGAGACTCGCGGCCGTGATTCGAGATGAGGGACTGTGATTCGAGATTCGAGGCCGTGATTTGAGATAAGGGACCGTAATTCGAGACTCGAGGCCGTGATTCGAGATTAGGGACTGTGATTCGAGATTCGAGGCCGTGATTCGAGATAAGGGACCATGATTCGAGATTCGAGGCCGTGATTTGAGATAAGGGACCGTAATTCGAGATTCGAAGCCGTGGTTCGAGATTAGGGACTGTGATTCGAGACTCGCGGCCGTGATTCGAGATTAGGGTTTGTGATTCGAAAATTGGAGGCCGTGATTCGAGATTAGGGACTGTGATTCGAGATTCGAGGCTGTGATTCGAGATTAGGGACTGTGATTCGAGATTCGAGGCCGTGATTCGAGATAAGGGACCGTGATTCGAGATTCGAAGCCGTGGTTTTTACCTTAAACAAACCCTTTTAGATTTTGTTTGGTCATAAGCTAGAAATGTTACTTTTATTTTTGATCTTTATTTCAATTTTATAGACAATAGCAGTCCATGTCATATTCGAATTCTAATTTAATAATATCATATTCTAATTCTTTACCGGGTTTTTGTGACAGGAAATGGAACATTATGGACAGTGGTCTGGAGGAAAAAATGAGGTAATTTATAAAATCTGTCATCCCAGGATATTTAACCAGCAACAATTTATCTTACGGAAATCCTTTGATATATTCAGTAGTTATCTGCAGACCTCTAATTGAACCTCTTTCGGAAGTTGTGACTTGGAAACTTCTTCAAAATTTTTTAGCAGTCTGCTTGTTTATCCCTCCTTGCCCTTTTTGGACCTCATCTGGCAATGTAAAATCCTGTCCAAGCGGCAGCCTGCAGCAAACTTTATTTTGTTCTGCAGAGGAGTGGATGAGCTGGGCAATTGTCTGAGAGGTTTCTCGAATTGTTTTTATTTCGCGCATGTCAAGCTGTAGCCTTACATATAAAACTTCATTAAAGAACCCCACGAATCACTGCAAAAAATGAATACTTTTGATAGCTTCTTTATATATTTAAATAGTTGATTATTTCTTGCTAGGACAAACGGCTTGCCGGAGGCTATGAGAATGTGCCAACTGTTGATATACATATGAACCAGGTACGTACCGAACTCGTTCCCAAGGGTATCTGTTGTTGTCAATAGGAGGCTAGAGCTCAACAGATACCATTGGGACAGGCTGCCAAATTTTGGCAGATTTTGACCGGAGAAATTAGCATAATTTGGCAGACAGCAAGTCCTTCCGAATCCCATACTCGACATTTCGAAATATATATTCCTTGGCTCGAAGAGTATTCATTGTGACCTAAGCCTTTCGAACGAAAGGTGAGAGATTTCTTTTGTTTCGAAAAGAGCCAATCAAATTGCAAAATAGCCTGCAGTTTATAGTATAGTAAGAGGAAGTTTGAATGAGGATGAATGCTGTGTAGAAGCTGACAATTCAGATGCGCAGGAGCCATTTGAATTTGATTTCTAGCGTTGGTTAGGCTTGGGCCAAAGGGAAAACAAGGAAGAAAACTATGGTAATAACGAGGTAACAACTTTAATTTCCAATCTACAAACACGGTGCATTATTGCTCATGATTTCGTGGTATCCTCTTCGATAACTCTTGCTCCCGTTCCATTATCCCCCCCTCCCGGTAGTAGTTTGTGACACAGACAGTACCATTATCCCCCCCTCTATTTCATTATCCCCCATTATCCCCCCCTATACCATTATCCCCCCCTATATTCCATTATCCCCCCCTCCCGGTAGTAGTTTGTGACACGTGACACAGAAGTGAAAATTCGCGAAATTTGATGCAGCTAAAAGTAGATAGATTCAAGACGGAAGTTGGCAGAAACAGTTTTAGATACAGAGGATCCGTTTTATGGAATGCTTTACCATATGAACTCAAACAAACAAAAGATCAAAATGTCTTCAGGAACAAACTGAAAAGTTACAACAAGCTCATAAATGATTTTAACTTTGCTAAGGGAAACATTACTATATCTAATAAAAAGGATGATTACTTTTATTTTTAAGTCAAATTTTAGATTTCTTTAGTCCATTGTTATTAAGTGTAGCTTTTAATTGCAGGTCCACATCAGCTCCTTAGAGCTGCCGAACTTTCAACCTGCTGAACAAATAAAAAATGTATGTATGTATGTATGTATGTATGTATGTAGAGTTGTGACTAATAGATATTGTTGGCTCTTATAGATTGGTTACGAAAAACATTGGCTTCGAATTCTCAAAGACTACATTGCTCCAATGACAACGAGACTGTATGCAGGATACTATCCCGATGTAAGTATTAATACTTGTTTTATTCGTTTGGGAAAAGAGAAAAAGCAAATCTTGATAAAACTGCCGTTTAGGCTACTCAAAAACGGCACGGAAGCCAGTCTTACAAGTCACCTGTTAAAGGAAGAACAAAGACCAGCAGTCTTTGCGATCGTTTGTTTTTGTTTTTGTGAATTTCGTACAGTCAGTTATTCCGGAAGCTGTGGATAGCAAGTCGCTGACTTTGTGCAAAGCATGCTGGTCTTTGTACTCCCTTTAAAAGCTCCTTTTGGTATGAAGTTTAACAAACACAAGAGCTAGGAATTTTGAGTGGCACATTTTCAATGTTTTTAGGTTGGGGGATAATAGAGGGGATTTTTTGTCTATAGTTATTAGATTTTTTAGTTGACTCTGGAGGAAAACATCACGTACAGTAGTTGTTGATTGTGTTAGGTATTGTCATAGACTTATTACGTTGAGTCCTAGTAATCGTAACCACCCACCCATCCCTCGCTCATATGCATGTAATCGCGGCTGAAGCCACTTGCGGTCAGATTCTAGCCTATCAGATACCAATATTTCCTGTTGACATAGATCAGTTACCCAAATATGGTTAGACACGTGTCACTGTCTATTGTCTTTGCAAGGTTGTTTTTATCACAGACTGATACGTGCATATATTTCCTGTAATGGCATCGCTAATCTTTGTATTCACTACAACGAACATGTAATTTTCTTGCTTTTAGAGTCGTGCCATCATGAATTTTGTTGTGAAGTATACAACGAATGGTCAATATTTCCTTCGACCTCATCATGATTCTTCGACGTTTACCATCAATGTTGCTCTAAATCGCCCTGGCATCGATTATGAGGTAATTTTTAGTTTATTTATTGGTTGACAAGAAGAGTAAATTTTGCGTTTTAGATCGCCAGAGAATTAGCAATTTTATCTATTCTGAGAAAGGAAATCCTTGACTTGTTTCTGCGTTATTTCACTTGTTTTCTGTATATTACTCGGAAGGTACTTTAGTAATGTCCAAACATTGGAGAGGCTGAAACCTTTCTTTGTAAGGTTCAGGAGGGCACAATTAGTGAATATGAAGACTGTTAGGAAACTCGTAAGAAACCGTGAGTACTGAAGATCTGATGAACTTAAGAAACTTTCAGCACTGGACCCAAATTCTTAGTTTTGTATATCTAAGCATTTGCCTCGGTTACTTTATTTGTTTGGTTGAGAAGCTCAGCAGGAAGTGTTTTAATCACACCAAAGAAATACGAGAATTGAGTCGCCTCCGAATTTGCTCCTAAAACAAGGAAATAAAATGCCCATGGCAGATATTTAGATATATCTTTCCTCGTTCGATAAACTCATTTTTGCTCATAAAAACCCTTTCTGGAATGCACAACAAGCAAGCCAGTTTCATGGCTTTTAGGAAGAATCCCGGAATTCCCAGAATTCCAACCAAACGGGCATAGAATTCCCATTGTCTGCATTTGCTAATTGCTTTGTACTTACATCAATTGTCTTTGTTTTGCGTCACAATACAGTCCATAATGTATGTAACGTTGATCCATGTCATATTTTCAATTCATAGGGTGGCGGCAGTCACTTTCTTCGCTACAATTGCACAGCACCCCCAAGCCTCCGCGGCTGGACACTCATGCATCCAGGAAGACTAACACATTATCACGAGGGGTTACAACTTACGAAGGGAACAAGATATATTATGGTATCTTTCATCGATCCATGAATGAAATTTAGCTATCAGACAAAATGGTGTTGCGTCAACGAATTACAAACTTCTGTTGGGAAAATGATAGATTTAACATCCAAGAACAGGGATTAGTAAAACGTTAGTGACATGTACTTTTCTACCTTGAGAGACAGTATTGGAATTTGAATTTGGGAAATGTTACATTCCCCTTTTGTTATGCTCTTTCAGATTAATTTTTCAAATTTTTTATCTTTGTTGTATTTTGATATTCGTTTTCTGCAAAGACTAAATTATCATTTTTTGTATTTATAAGCCATTTTACGCTTACAGGTTTCATTGCTAGCTTTTAGTTAAATAGTTCATATTATCATTATATGATCAATTGTGATAAATTTAAATACTTGAATAGATTTAGGAAATATATTTGTAATTTTTGTAATTTGTATTGATTTATTATTCCTGTACCTACAATCTTGGTCAAAATTCTTGGGACAAGACACAAAATTGCACTACTTCAGTCTTTGATTCAGTGCCCCCCGCTCCCCCCGTTTCAACGTTGGTTGAATCAAACGCCATTCGACCATCCCAACATTGAATTAGGGGGGAAGGGGGATGAGAAGGTTCTAAACGTATGTTTTCACCTCGATATTTTAGGAATCATGACGAAAACACAGAAATTTGCCAGTGTCCCAATTTATTTTGACCAGGATTGTCTGAAAATGGTTGTTAACAAATAAAGACTCATAGCTTGAGAACCCATCGAGATTTTTGCGTGAAATTTTACCACCATCATCCCTGAGACAAGCAGTAACTTCTTAGCCATTTATGCCGAAATAGGCGTTGTTCGCTAAATTCGCTGAGCACTATCTTAAATGTGGGCGTGGCAAAACTGTTGCGCTTTACACAAACTTACAGATTCCTTTATGAAATGTGAGAAACATTCGGGTTCTGAGCGTTCTTCCACTGTCATCGGATTGCATAGTCTGCTGCTCTTTTGAATGTGAGTAATTGTTGCAAGAAAAGCTTTTGGGGCATTGTCTGAGGGCCGGTTTCTTGTGAATTCCTCGGTTCTCCCAACGGCGCTCCACAGAAAACGCCCCGTAATTTTGGGATAAGTTACGCTTTTTCGGTAAATTCGTTTTATTCCAGATTGGAACATCAAAGTATTCCTACTCATGCAAAAAAACCAGGTAAAAATCGCCTGGAAGGGCACAATCCAACGGTTCTCCAAAAATAAAATACTTAAAATAGATAATTCCGGATAAGTTTGTTATGAAATTGATGGAGAACCGAGAAAAATCGTATTTCATGAAATATTACAGCAAAGATTGATTGTAAACTAATAAAGCTTATTCTGCAAAGCAGAATGAGACAAAATTCGTCAAGATAGCTCGAGCGAAGCCAAAGTTATTAATGTTTAAGTAAGGGAGAAGCGTTGAAGATTTGATCACTTTCTCAAAATTCCAGTCACTGCCTAAAACCGCCTTGTCGGCACGCGACCTCGGCATTCTTCTTCAACAAAGAGTTCTGCATGACCATTTGTCGAGCACAATGGAAGATTAAATCCCCTCCAAGGGTGAATGAAAGTTTGCTGGAGTGGAGTTAATTTCATTGAAAGTAAATGAATAAGTAGAAATTTGAGAAAGGGCACATTTGAAAAGAAGACAATTGCGCTGTGGAGGCGCATGATTGGCACTTTCTCGAAATAAAAATTTGTTTTCGAATCCTCTTTCCCAGTTGTGCTGTTTTCAAACGAAATCCATTGGTAGATTTCATACGCAAAAGGAGTTTTGCAAAACGCAATGGGAAGATCGTTCATAATTTGATGACGTCATAGTTCTAATGAATAAACCATTAACTATAAAAACTTTAAACTCTGAAGTATTCTGGTGTTTAGCCCACACTAAGTGGCTATCGGGTCATAGTAAAAGGGGTTGTCGGATACAAGTAGATTTGGATTTATTTTAACATTTACAAGCAGTAATGGCAGTTTTTCAGACAATCTTGGTCAAAATTCTTGGGACAAGACACAAAATTGCACTACTTCAGTCTTTGATTCAGTGCCCCCCGCTCCCCCCGTTTCAACGTTGGTTGAATCAAACGCCATTCGACCATCCCAACATTGAATTAGGGGGGAAGGGGGATGAGAAGGTTCTAAACGTATGTTTTCACCTCGATATTTTAGGAATCATGACGAAAACACAGAAATTTGCCAGTGTCCCAATTTATTTTGACCAGGATTGTCTGAAAATGGTTGTTAACAAATAAAGACTCATAGCTTGAGAACCCATCGAGATTTTTGCGTGAAATTTTACCACCATCATCCCTGAGACAAGCAGTAACTTCTTAGCCATTTATGCCGAAATAGGCGTTGTTCGCTAAATTCGCTGAGCACTATCTTAAATGTGGGCGTGGCAAAACTGTTGCGCTTTACACAAACTTACAGATTCCTTTATGAAATGTGAGAAACATTCGGGTTCTGAGCGTTCTTCCACTGTCATCGGATTGCATAGTCTGCTGCTCTTTTGAATGTGAGTAATTGTTGCAAGAAAAGCTTTTGGGGCATTGTCTGAGGGCCGGTTTCTTGTGAATTCCTCGGTTCTCCCAACGGCGCTCCACAGAAAACGCCCCGTAATTTTGGGATAAGTTACGCTTTTTCGGTAAATTCGTTTTATTCCAGATTGGAACATCAAAGTATTCCTACTCATGCAAAAAAACCAGGTAAAAATCGCCTGGAAGGGCACAATCCAACGGTTCTCCAAAAATAAAATACTTAAAATAGATAATTCCGGATAAGTTTGTTATGAAATTGATGGAGAACCGAGAAAAATCGTATTTCATGAAATATTACAGCAAAGATTGATTGTAAACTAATAAAGCTTATTCTGCAAAGCAGAATGAGACAAAATTCGTCAAGATAGCTCGAGCGAAGCCAAAGTTATTAATGTTTAAGTAAGGGAGAAGCGTTGAAGATTTGATCACTTTCTCAAAATTCCAGTCACTGCCTAAAACCGCCTTGTCGGCACGCGACCTCGGCATTCTTCTTCAACAAAGAGTTCTGCATGACCATTTGTCGAGCACAATGGAAGATTAAATCCCCTCCAAGGGTGAATGAAAGTTTGCTGGAGTGGAGTTAATTTCATTGAAAGTAAATGAATAAGTAGAAATTTGAGAAAGGGCACATTTGAAAAGAAGACAATTGCGCTGTGGAGGCGCATGATTGGCACTTTCTCGAAATAAAAATTTGTTTTCGAATCCTCTTTCCCAGTTGTGCTGTTTTCAAACGAAATCCATTGGTAGATTTCATACGCAAAAGGAGTTTTGCAAAACGCAATGGGAAGATCGTTCATAATTTGATGACGTCATAGTTCTAATGAATAAACCATTAACTATAAAAACTTTAAACTCTGAAGTATTCTGGTGTTTAGCCCACACTAAGTGGCTATCGGGTCATAGTAAAAGGGGTTGTCGGATACAAGTAGATTTGGATTTATTTTAACATTTACAAGCAGTAATGGCAGTTTTTCAGACAATCTTGGTCAAAATTCTTGGGACAAGACACAAAATTGCACTACTTCAGTCTTTGATTCAGTGCCCCCCGCTCCCCCCGTTTCAACGTTGGTTGAATCAAACGCCATTCGACCATCCCAACATTGAATTAGGGGGGAAGGGGGATGAGAAGGTTCTAAACGTATGTTTTCACCTCGATATTTTAGGAATCATGACGAAAACACAGAAATTTGCCAGTGTCCCAATTTATTTTGACCAGGATTGTAGAATTCAGATTTGTTATTAAATGACAGCTGATTTTGTTCAGAAAAATGTTGTCCTTCTCAATTTATATCTAGAGAATCTTGCAAAGGAAAGAATGCTACAGACTTGGAAAATACCTCAAAAGCAAGGTTTCTCCCAAAAATGAGGCCTTTTCGAGGATACTGATTTTTAGGCAAAAAGTAAGGTTAACCCCTTTGCTATTTCTCAAAAATAGGCCCATTTCAAAAATACCGATTTTTCAGCAGAAAAGTAAGGTTTTTTCCAAAAATAGGCCTATTTCGAAAATACCGATTTTTAGGCAAAACGTAAGGTTAACCCCTTACCTTTTTTTCCAAAAATAGGCCCTTTTCGAAAATACCGATTTTTCGGCAAAAAGTAAGGTAAACCCCTTTGCTTTTTTTCAAAAATAGGCCCATTTCAAAAATGCCGATTTTTTGGCAAAAAGTAAGGTTAACCCCTTACCTTTTTTCCAAAAATAGGCCCTTTTCGAAAATACCGATTTTTCGGCAAAAAGTAAGGTTAACCCCTTACCTTTTTTCCAAAAATTGGCCTTTTTCGAAAATACCGATTTTTTGGCAAAAAGTAAGGTTAACCCCTTTGCTTTTTTCCAAAAATAGGCCTATTTCTAAAATGCCGATTTTTTGGCAAAAAGTAAGGTTAACCCCTTACCTTTTTTTCAAAAATAGGCCCTTTTCGAAAATACCGATTTTTTGGCAAAAAGTAAGGTTAACCCCTTTGCTTTTTTCCAAAAATAGGCCTATTTCTAAAATGCCGATTTTTTGGCAAAAAGTAAGGTTAACCCTTACCTTTTTTTCAAAAATAGGCCCTTTTCGAAAATACCGATTTTTCGGCAAAAAGTAATGTTAACCCATTTCAATAATAGGCCCATTTCAAAAATGCCGATTTTTTGGCAAAAAGTAAGGTTAACCCCTTACCTTTTTTTCCAAAAATAGGCCCATTTCAAAAATACCAATTTTTAGGCAAAAAGTAAGGTTAACCCCTTTGCATTTTTCCAAAAATAGGCCCCTTTCGAAAATACCGATTTTTAGGCAAAACGTAAGGTTAACCCCTTTGCTATTTCTCAAAAATAGGCCCATTTCAAAAATACCGATTTTTTGGCAAAAAGTAAGGTTAACCCCTTACCTTTTTTCCAAAAATTAGCCTTTTTGGAAAATACCGATTTTTTGGCAAAAAGTAAGGTTAATCCCTTTGCTTTTTTTCAAAAATAGGCCCATTTCAAAAATGCCGATTTTTTGGCAAAAAGTAAGGTTAACCCCTTACCTTTTTTCCAAAAATAGGCCCTTTTCGAAAATACCGATTTTTCGGCAAAAAGTAAGGTTAACCCCTTTGCTTTTTTCCAAAAATAGGCCTATTTCTAAAATGCCGATTTTTTGGCAAAAAGTAAGGTTAACTCCTTACCTTTTTTCCAAAAATAGGCCCTTTTCGAAAATACCGATTTTTCGGCAAAAAGTAAGGTTAACCCCTTTGCTTTTTTTCAAAAATAGGCCCATTTCAAAAATGCCGATTTTTTGGCAAAAAGTAAGGTTAACCCCTTACCTTTTTTCCAAAAATAGGCCCTTTTCGAAAATACCGACTTTTCGGCAAAAAGTAAGGTAAACCCCTTTGCTTTTTTTCAAAAATAGGCCCATTTCGAAAATACCGATTTTTTGGCAAAAAGTAAGGTTAACCCCTTTGCTTTTTTCCAAAAATAGGCCCATTTCGAAAATACCGATTTTTCGGCAGAAAAGTCAGGTTAACCCCTTTGCTTTTTTGCCAAAAATAGGCCCATTTCAAAAATGCCGATTTTCAGGCAAAAAGTAAGGTCCAAAAAATGTTTCCAAAAAATCCAAAAGTTTGCCCTTTCCGAAAATTGCAACTTTGTTTAAAAAGCAAGGCTATAGCCTTACTTTTCGGCCCTTAGCTTCTTGGAAAAAATAAGCCTCACTGATTAATGCAAACACAAAACAACTTTGAAGTACTTTGATTTCAAATATTCAAATTACTTTCTTTTTAAAGTAGAATGAAATTTACTATAAACAATTTCTTTTGAGTTTCTGTTCAACATGTAAGCATTGTAAAAGTCAGTTGCCTTGATCACCTTCTTGTACTCAACTTGTAATTTCGACAGTTGAATCCAACCATCCTGCAAGATAACAACAAGTGATACCGGCTGAGTAAAAAAAGAATCCCAGTTTAAAAGGCCACTGTTCACTGAATATCAAATAAAAAAAAATAGTATCGAAAATTGTCTTGGTTCATTGCAAATATGTTCAATTAGGTTCAGTAATTTACCCGGCTTTGAGCGGCCATTCCTTCCCGTGGATATGAAAGATCTCTGCAGAAAGATCATTCCAAAAACCTCTTTAATGACGAGCAATAAATTTCCTTGGCTTTCCCTCCCAAACATGACGAGCAATAAATTTCCTTGGCTTTCCCTCCTAAACATTATGACACTAGCATGTATTCGTGAAATTTGTCCTCTTGGGAGAATGGAATCACCTTGAATAAGTTATTCGTCCTAGCGGGAAGACTTGCTGATGCCCCTAAAAGGATAGCAAATGCTAAAGCGTGTAACGATATAATGAGGGGGTTCCGTCTGGGTGCAGACTCTACTGATTCCTTGAACAGAAGTGAAGTTCCTCCTCCAGTGAAGAGAAGTGAGGTTCCTCTTCCAGTGAAGAGAAGTGAGGTTCCCCTTCCAGTGAACAGAAGTGAGGTTCCTCCTCCAGTGAAGAGAAGTGAGGTTCCCCTTCCAGTGAACAGAAGTGAGGTTCCTCCTCCAGTGAAGAGAAGTGAGGTTCCTCTACTGGAGGAGAAACCTCTCTGGAAAGAAACCCACAGTGTTAAGCGTTCGAAGTGCAACTTTGTGCGAAAGCAGGCCTCCAAATAGCAGTTTAGGTAAAGGTCTTCTTTTGTTTTTTGTTTATTTCAGAGCAAATCCAATGGGATTTGAGAAGATGGATCGAGTGATATATTGATAAAATTTCAAACAAAATTTTCAAAAGACGATTATGCAGAAATGGTAGCGGGAAACTTTTTACCAAGAAGCATTGCCTTCCAATTAAGAATCTTTAATGACTCTATAGGAGCTCGATTAAAGAGCGCAATGCATCTTGGTAAAAAGTTCCTCGCCAAATTCTCTAGCGTAATCGTTTATTGAGCTGGAAATCCATCACTGTTGTGTACATTCGAAAAAAATCGATAGATGTCAACAAAATAGATAAAAACATCGTTAGATGCAGACTTTTCGGTAGCATAGGTAGAAGGTACTTACCAGGCATTTAACATGTAATCTTTTTGTCTGTTTGTCAAACAATATTTGTCCTGATTCACAGCTTTTCATATCTTCAGTCTCTATGAAAGAAAACAGAAAGCTTGATTACAAAGGCGAAATGCTCCCAAGGTAAATTATGGCAAATCAAGCCAATTTTTATCAATGGAAGAAATTTGTTATATGATCTACTTTCTTGGACCCAAACTTTGGCAATAAATCAATCCTGGAGGCGGAAGGGAGAGCACAATGGGTTGAGAGTATGGGAAAATCTACCGTTATGGTAGGTTTTGGGAGCAAAATTTTTCTAAGAATAATTTTTTCGGCAGACATCTCTAAACATCGTCCTTATTTGGTTGAAATGCTGAAACATCGGTAAAAATGGGGAATTTTCGGCAAAGATCCCTCGCAAACGTGGATACCAAGACAAATCTTGTCAGCTGGAAGTGGGATCTTCTTAAAACTAGGAGGTGAAAGCCCTGTTCCACTACAAGTCGTGTGACTCCTCCCCTTCCAAAAAACGGTCAACTTGGAGTGCAAAGTAAACTTGTAATATATTTCACGAGAAAGAAACATTTCACCTTTAAAATCTCTCTTGGAAGTATCAATCTCAACTAACTTAACCAGCTTTCCATTCCAGTACGTATGAAGGCCAATCTTATGACAGAAGGAGAAATGAATTAAATTTCAAGACGGACGAAGATTGCAGAGAATTTGTATTTCAAGGAAATCAATATTAAAGACTGTCAACTGTTTACACCTTACAAGATCTAATAGCGAAGCAAATGATCAGGAGGAAAGATCTCAAACAAAAGTAAAATCTGTTGTTAAGAATGGACCTACAAATGTTAGATTGATCATTAAGAAAAAGCACTGTACATCATTATTGAAAAATGCGACATTTGTTGTTAAAGAGGCGTTGTCACGCGGCAAGCTGAAATTTCAGACAATCTGAAAACCAAAATTGATCTAACCAGAAACCATAGATCCAAATTATATTTTAGGGACAGTGCAGAGTTTATTCCATAACATGGCCGTTGCAAAATGTAACAGGGCAACTTTGAGCTGTGCAGAACTGGATTAACACATTTTATAAAGCAAATACGCACGGGGCAGTAATATTTCTAAGTTCAACATTAAGTCTGAAACATGAAATTGTTCATATCAAGGAAAAATTTGTAAACCATGCAAGATGAGAAATGGTTGGAAGGCTGTGTTTAAAATGACGCAAAATTTCTTTGTCAGTTCAGTTTTTTAGAAGAACGATCCATCAGTCAAACCACTGTTATGCAAAGTCAATTTTGTCTTGTTTTGGTCTTTGATTAATTCATCGATGGTAGCTTTTCAACATCTGTTGTTCGTGAATACGGGGCAGATACATTTTTAACGAAAGAGTGCAAGAATTTCATACAGGGCAAGCAGATTTGTTTGAAAGAAGTTTCTTTTCCACTGGCCTTCTGATAAATTTTGCACCGTCCCTTAGTTGACATGTTCTATTAGCTCAGCTTCTGCACTGTGGATCTATTGTTTCCGTTTAGGCCAAATTTAATTTCAGATAGTCTGAAATTTTATCGTCCCCGAGAAGCTGGGCAATAAAGGCTTTTAAAAATGCATGCAGTGTCAAACACATTACTTTGTTGCCAATGGCTCGGTACAATCTATCAATTTGATCGCAACTAGTTTTTTCCCATCGAATATAGCTCATTTCCTTTGCTATCTTTGGAGCTAAAAAGAAAAGATAGGAAGTTGAATTCGAGGATAATGCTGAAAAATACCGGGTGAGCCAGAAAAAAGTTCCCACTTTTGAAAATTCATAACAACAAGACTAATTCACGGATTTTAATTATTCAAATGCTAGTTAAAAGCCGAATGATCAAGGTATTTTTGAGATTTTTCTCGCTGTATACCTTGCTGTTCTGTACAGTTGCATTTCTACCAGCACTAGAAGTATTGGTAAATTTGACTTTAATTCATGGTTGCAAAATGACTGAAAAATGGCCTAAAACATCGATCAATGCAAAAATGACTTCTCGCGCAGAATAATGAAGGAAATGCAATTTCTCATGGGTGAGAGATATCCTCTAGGCATTAATTGTCTTGGGATTGAAAATCTTTCTTACTTGTTTGAAAATCAATGTCTTATAACTCTTGATTGAGGTGAAACGCCCATGGCCTATTGTTCGATTTGAATAGAGTCCTTACGATTTGATCAATTTTTTAGGCCATTTTCCCATCATTTTGCAACCATTAAATTTTTATAAAGTTGAATTTACCAATACTTCTAGTGCTGGTAGGACAGCGAGAAATATCACAAAATAATTCGATCTTTCGACTTTAAACTAGAATTTGAATGATTCAAATCCGTGAAGTAGTCTTGGTGTTATGAATTTTCAAAAGTGGGAACTTTTTACTGGCTCACCCGGTATGCTTCTCGGTGCATTGTCAGCGAAAACCAATCCACTCGACGTTTGCTTAAGAAAAAAGTTATATAAGGAATGGAAGGATAAATTTTTCGAAACTCAAGAAATTACCCTGCCTGAAAATAAACAGTTAAGAAACTTGTGTAGTTTGTATTCAAAAAGATTTCTGACATTGTACACAACAGCAACTGTTTTGAAAACTGGAATGCATGCAGGTGCAAAAATTAGCATTAATCGACCCAATCACGTGACAGGTAGGACATCCTAACAACACATTGTATTTTGAATATCCTTTGCAAAGTGTAATACAACAATATTCAAAAATTTGCTTACCATACGAAGCCCCTGTTTCTGGTTGGGAATATTTCTTCTTGTTATAAGTCTCATAGTTTTCGATAACATCAACAACCTATTGTAATGAACAGAACCATGTTTTAGCTTACACATGGAGATACTGCTACTTTTAGCAAACATTACTGAAACTACTACGACTCCGTTCACACAATACTGGTATGAAACGAATACGGCATGAAACTGTGCCATTTCGAAGTCCTGTTTACACTATGCTGGCACATTTTCACTTGAATACTACTTACTACATGAAATGAATACGGTATGCAAACAGGCTTCGAGTAGACAGCACGGTGTAAACGGCATTATCTAATGGCGGGTTCATATTAAGGCGACAATTTGGAAAATGAAAGCATGTGCCTTGACAAATCCTCGCTCTACGCATGGAGGGCACTTTTGCATACTACACCGGCATAAACAGTAATTTTGTTTGAACTAAAACACAAATGCTGCACAGTTTTATGCTGCATTCTTTTCATACCAGCATAGTGTAAGCGGGCTTAAGACAATAATGCAGAAAAAGTAGCAAAATTTGATCCAGTGTTCAGACAGAGGATCACTCGAAGTCCCCCAAACATTCTTATATTTAGAGCACAGTTTTGAACAAGAAACAAATTCTGTCAGGTCAATCGAAGTAAAGCAGCATTGTCTTTAAAACTGATAATAGTTTTACCATGTTGCCTGCAAGTTCTGAAAGTTTTTCTGTAAGTATTTCAGCATTCCATGTTTGATCTACCTGTGGGGAAAAGAAGAAATATGAATAAGTTAGTAAAAATGGCATGAATTCAACTGTATGACGACTGACTTGCATGTTTGATTAGTCTGCTTTGATAAGCCCAAACATCGCAATTCTATCAGGCTGGAATTACCAGGAGTTGGCGACTAAACAGGCCTCCATCGATCTGTAACTGTTTGCTACAACCCTGTCTAAAAACGCATACAATATGTTTTTTACCTCAATTTCCTTCTGATCAAAAATGCCGCCTCTGTCAAACCTGGAACAAAGCAAAATCAGTTGATGAGAGATATTTAAAAGAAGAAACGAAGAAGCAACAAAGATTAAGGAAGATGTGCAACAGGAGCAACAAAACTGAACAAGAAATGAAGATCAAGATATTGATTACAATGTTTAGAATGGATGATTATTATACCTGTCAATTGACAATTCAATGATAGTAACACCAGTGTTTACATCCCCATTGAGAATGGTATGAATAATGGGTGCTGCTCCTCTCCACTTTGGCAACAGTGAAGGATGTGCATTGATCATACCTCTAGGATAAAAAACCAGAACTTTATCAAAGGGGCTGGGTTACATAAAGTAGGAAACCTGCTAGCTCTACAACTCTCTTTTGTTTCAGCCCAAGCACATACCGTAGCCATTTGTGTTCTGTGCAAACTTTGATGGTTGGGTTTAGGTAAAAATAAAGTTTCCATCTTAAAAGTCCACCAGTATCACCATAACCATACAGCATGTTTCCCATCTTCAAAATAACACAGTGGTAAGGCAGTATTTCTCCAGAATTCACCAATGAAAAGTCCTTTAGTAGATAGAAAATTTCTTGGGATTAGAAAGCATATTTTAACCAGCAAGTCTCTCAAAAACAAATTACTTACTTTTTGAAATTTTGAATTATTGATTTTGGGATGAGATGTCCAAATGATGCAACAACACCAAAGTCATAATCTTTCATCTTACTGAAAACAAGTAGATAAGAAATTAGAATTTTTGATAATATTCTCAAAAATCTTTCACCACATGATCAAGCAAAATTATGTATTTTGCTAAAGCAGACTTGTTGACAAACTGATGTGATCTGCCAATTATATATTCAAGCAAGGTTAAAAGCTTGCATTTACAAGGGGCAAAAAGTTCTGTCAAGATCTCATTGAAATCAAAGTCGAACACATGTCACAGACAATGTATAGCCAAAAAGACAATATGCTGTTGGTGCATTTTGCATTGTTCTGTTTATAGACAAGCATATCTATAAGCATAAGGTGAAAAAATTATATGTTTGGTGGGTTTTGAAATAGAAAGTATATTCTTCACCATAGTCAAACCAAGGATGCTAATCTTTCAGTCAAAAGGGGAAACTTAGATGGGAAAATTTTGTTTGATAAGATCACTAATCATTGAGATCAAACAATTAGAAACATTCCTACAAGGGGTTTGTATGGGAATTAAGAATTCAACTGTCCATTCTGGTCCATGATTTAGTTAGCATTTAAATCAAATTCAATGCAATCATCCGTTCCTGAAATAAAATTTAAATTTCACTAGAAAGTAAAATTGTGGACCAAAGTGGAATGTGGAATTCATGTTCCTTCCTTGCAGACATTTTTCTAATTTTGGGTCTTAAAGATGATTGATTTTATCAAATGAAATTGTTTTAGTTTTAATATAAGTCACATAGTTTTTATTCCATAGCCCACGTAACCTTCTTTTAACTCACCCATTACAGTACTATACGCCAGTGTCAAAAGTTCATTTTTGTTACCCAAAGGTTAATGCCACACCAGTTTTATAAAGACAATAGAGCTATTGTTCTTCCATTTTCCTTGATGTTGCTCCATGCCTAAGGCATTTGACGCAGCAAACATGATTTCCAACGTGGACTATGCAACCATAAACAAATAAAATATATCACAAAAGCAGCTGATTCTAAAAATGCTAGAAGCTGAAGAAAAGTTGAAGCTTGGGATAGATTGATCAGAACTTACCTGACAGATTCTTTGTTCCAATGGTGAAATTGCAAGTTCTCCTTCTTCACATATTCCATGAATGTCTGAGATTTCTGTTTTTTCTTTTCCTTGAAAATATCATTACAATAAGAATTCATTTCTGGAAATTAATGATGCATTTCCACAATGTTTAAATGAATGATATACAATATGTATATCCAAGGAAAGTTTTAGGCTTTTCTCGGCAATGACAAAAGTAATTTCTATCAACAATAAAGTACACCAAAGATACAAATCATTGCAGTATATCATGGCAACATAATGTTTACCATTTTGAGTTGGGGAGATTCTGATGTAACAACATGAACTGTCCATGTTTTCTTGCCTTCTTTGTCATTCTTGCACCTATTAACAGAAACAGAGTCTCTACAGTGATATTGATAATCACTATATTTGTAAAAGGTCTGATTGATTTCAAACAGACATAATTGGTGAACATTTGTTTTTACCCATTTTAAGTCATATGACCAAATTCTTGGGAAGCTTCGGTATTATGCTAGCTACTACATATATCCACGAAAACATTATTAATTTGACTTGAAGTGGAGGTAATTGACAAACCTATCCGTCGAGCTGCAGCTGGTTAGGTCCCTTATTAAAATAACATTAAAATGATCAATCTGTAACAAGGCTATTTTTGAACTAATTATATCATATCACGTACCCTAAACGGGAAATCAAACTTCTGAGAGGTCCAACGCTAAAGGCATCTGAACCAAAGAAAAGAATTCTCAGATCCCTCCCTTGATCACTTTGGGCACTGCTGCAAAACGTGACTGCTTTTTTGCAAACTCTGATCTTCATTGCTCCTCTAAAGATGTCTCCATATTTCAGCACTTGCCTCCTAAAGATACATGAACAGCAATAGTTGTAGCTATTAGCAAATAAACTCATTTCATATGCAGTCTTGTTGTCTCAGAAACGGCCTGCCTTTTTGAAGGAATTTCCCGCAAAAAATGAGCCATTTTGAATTTCCCGCCATTTCCATCAAGCCTCAAATCGAATGCGAGGCAAATCAATAAAGTCTTCTCTTCGCATGTTTCATTTCTGTTCCAAAATGGCGCAGTTCAGTGGCATCGTACAAATTACAGATCTTGATGATTTTATAACGCCATCTCAAGAATGTGTTAAGCCTGTTAAGATTGTGAAGGAAACTTCAAGCAAAGGTTTAGCTGCCATAAAAGTTGAAGCGGATGGATCGTACTCACAAATCAATGATGAAGGGCAAGAGATTAGATTGAAGAAGGTGGGCCTAAAAAGATATATAGAGGCCAAGTTAGCATAGAATAACACTAGCCTACATTTATGGAACAGAGAACGAATCATAAAATGCGATTTGTTTCATTTTGGCTTCAAAAAATGAGACTAAAACTCAAGGGCTTTGTTTCAATCAGCATACTTCACATGCTATGTTTGGTTGGCCTTGATTTTGGTGCAGAAAGCAGCCTTAAAACAATGGGCCATTCAATGTGTCATTGTATGAAACAATAGATATCAATTATTCTTTGGCATAAACTGGTGCACGAAATTGTTGTGCTCCAAAATATTTGGTGCAGAGCAGCACAGAGATTCACCCTGGTGGACCATTCTCACCAGCCCATGGAAAATTTGACAACAAAGGCCAACCCAGATATAGCATATGTAAGGCATGCTGGTTGAAACAGATCCTTTAAAGCTAGCAATGTGGCAACTTTTCTCTATGTTTCACAGCTTTGTAATCACTCCATAAAGATATCTCTCCACAACGCCCCTCCCCATCCCCTCCAAAAAAAACTTCGATGTTGATAATGTGGCTTCCTATAATTGCATTTTTCATTCCTCTTCAGGCTTCAATAACTCTAAATGATTGCCTGGCATGCAGTGGTTGCATTACTTCAGCTGAAACAGTCCTCATCACACAACAAAGCCAAGAAGAACTGTACAGGATATTAGAAGCAAACAGAGCAGCAACAGTACAAGGTCTGAAAGATAAAATCAAAACAATAGTTGTCTCAATATCACCACAAGTTAGAGCTTCAGTTGCTGCCAAGTTCAATCTAGGAATTCAAGAGACTGCAGGGAAACTGACAGGATTTTTCAAAGCACTTGGGGTAGATTTTGTTTTTGACACAACATTTTCAAGAGATTTCAGCTTAATGGAAAGCCAGAGAGAATTTGTAAGAAGGTTCAAAGAAGGCCAGAACATCAAGGGAGTACTGCCTATGCTAGCCTCTGCTTGTCCTGGTTGGGTTTGCTATGCAGAAAAGACACATGGCAACTTCATCTTACCCTATATCAGTACAACGAAATCTCCACAACAAATAATGGGCTCATTGGTCAAAGATTTCCTTGCAAAAAGTGTTGGAAAGACTCCAGATCAAATTTATCATGTTACAGTCATGCCTTGTTATGATAAAAAGCTTGAAGCTTCTCGTCAAGATTTTTACAATGATATTTATAGCACTCGTGATGTAGACTGTGTTTTGACATCAATGGAATTAGAGAAAATGTTTCAGGAAAAAGGGGTCATGTTGAACGAAATCCCAGAAGTTCTTTTGGATATGCAGTTTTCAAGTATCAACCCTGAGGGCCATGTGCAAAGCCACTTTGGAGGAGGGTCTGGAGGCTATGCTGAGCATATTTTACACTATGCTGCACAGGAGCTCTTTGGGATTGAGCAGCCAAATGTTGAATACAAAACTTTGAGGAATAAAGATTTCAAAGAACTACATTTAGTTGTTGAAGGGAAGATCATGTTGAACTTTGCACTTGCATATGGCTTCAGAAATATCCAGAATTTAGTACAAAAGTTGAAGCGAGGTCGATGTCAGTATCATTTTGTTGAGGTAATGGCATGTCCTTCTGGCTGCCTGAATGGAGGAGGACAAATCAGAGCAGGCTCAACTGAAGAAGCAAAAGAGTTGCTGGTAAAAGTAACAGGTTTATATGAATCAGTGCCAAAACGAATGCCACTTGAGAATAAATTGGTATTAGAACTGTATGAGCAGTGGCTTGGCGGCCCAGATTCAACTTATGCAAGAAAGATGTTGCACACCCAGTATCATGAGATTGAAAGACAATCAACTTCATTAACTGTAAAGTGGTGATACAACTTACACTGTCCCACTCTCTTTATCAAAAAGTACTAGAAGCACCTCCTTCAAAATGTTTTTTATTTCTTTGAGATATATGCTAGCCTACGCATGGACCCATTATTCCAAATAAGAAAGGGTTTACAAAACAATGAGCAAATGCTTGTTTACAGTGAGTTCCAGATTTCTAGAACTTAATTTATGCAGCCTTTGTTGAGACATGTTTCACAATATTTGAACAGCCGATTGGGATAATGAAAGATAAATACCTGAGTGGCCATAGCAAGCTTTCACTCTTTGTTTTGTAGACCCTTTCTTCTTTTGAATCATTGGTCTACTTGTAGGCTAGATGTATGCAGGAACATGTTGAAATATTTCTGAAGTGAGAATGAAAGTAGCTCTGACATTTGACACACCCTACTTCTGTGGTTAGACTTGATTGATAGCCCGCATTCAATTGACAGCTCACTTGTAGTCATTGTCCCATTGTTTTCTTCTGAAAGATATACACTACAAACTGTAGATATGATTACACAATGAGATGTAAAACCATTGTCTCTTCTGTACATACTGAGCTGTAACTTCACACCAAAAAAATCCTGGTTGCTCACTAGCTGTTGAATATTGATAAATATTGTATTTACAGTTAACATAATTTTGTGGATGATTAATTATTTAAAATCAAATTATTCCCTGATGTCAATATTTACATTTTCAATTTTCATAAATCTCTCTTTTAAATCATCATTTAACTCACATCCCCATATTCTCAGTTCCTTTAAGTTACAAGTTCCATATGTTTGTGCCTCTTCAATGCTTTGCAGACAAGTTAAGCACATGTCCAAGTTTAATTGTAGATAGCTTAACCTCACATTATTCACATACGTTACAAAGTTAGCGAGGTGCAACTTATCTGTGTCACATAACTCGCATCCGATCAACTGAAAATGCTCCAGTTGTGACATGTTGTTCTTCTTTATGGATTCACTGGAATATTTGAACAATCCTTCTTCAAAATCACAGCTGAAGAACCAAACGCCTTTGAACAAATACAAACAAGCCATGAATTCATGATACTCATCTTTGTTTGAAAATGATGACTGGTAGATGATAAGTTCAACATCTTTGAGCTGCTTTGCTAGGCCATTTGTTTTCAAAACGTGGATGAAATGAACGAGCATGATGCAGTCAGACTGCAAGAATGATGTGAATCGCAGTGTTGTGTTGTCATAGTGCGGATACAGATGCAGAATGGCAGATGAATTTAGCATTTCTGTCATTCTGCTATCTTTGCTGAGCATTTCATGTGCGATCGTAAGGCAGCAACGAAGTGGGAAAGTATCTTCGAACTGCTTCTTGCATTCTCTGAACCATCCAACGACTTGATTGAAAAGACTGATGTTTGTGACTTCTCGAGACACTTCGACCTCTCGGGTGGAAGAACTCGCGCAGCTGACAAGGAATTTGAGGTTCAGTCGTTTCTTTTTTCTCGATAAATCTTGAGTGGTTTCTTTCTGTTTATGTTTTCTCAGTTTTAGGCAATTCACGAACAAATGAGTAATGCTGTCGTCAGAGGGATCTTCCGCAGATACGAAGCCGCAAAGAAATGTGACTAATTCAAACATTTCTTTACGGAGAAGTTCTCTGACATTGATGTTGGCTACGTAGCAATAAATGGCTGCAAAGAACTCGTGATGTGTCAAATGTTGAAACTGGTACCATGATCCGAAGGAGTTCTTCACTTCAACAAAGAAAACACGCATTATTTCTGTCATTTTTGAATTCTTCAAGGCTTCATCAAACACCAGAAACTCTCCTGGTTTGAACTGAGTTTCATTTCGTAACAGCAGCTCATATGAAATCTTGGAAACCACGGTGATCATCTTCACAAATTCTGATGATTCGAAAATCTCGAACGGTTCAAGTGCTTTGAATGACTCGAAATGTTGTCTGATAAGTGACACTAAGATCCACGTGTATAAAGTTGTTGTTCGCTCGATCTTGATGTCTCCTTGTTCCATAGCCAACACACAACAGAAGCTGTTGAGATATTGCGGAATTGATGCCAACGCAAGCATGCTTGGAGATCGCTGCATAACATTCAAAATGCGCTCTTCCACGTCCTTGTTTCCGTCTGCAAACTCGTGGATGTGTGCAACAATCTCACGCTGTTCCAACCCAGTAATCTCTACAGTTCGCATCAATCCAGTTACATCCCCTTGGTGCTTTTTTAAACATGCTTCTACATGCGGTCTTCCAGTAATTATGGTTCCGTGACCTGGCATAAACCCACTGCTGATGCTCAATATAGTGTTTATCCACGACGCACCAGATAACTTCGCCTGTAAGCAAGCCACTTCATCAACACCATCTAATATGATGAGCACACGACCCCCAAAGCTTCGCAGTTCATCAGGATGGATACCAAACTTTCTTTGAAAGTAATCATAGATTGATTCGCTACCAAGACGTTCGAGTTCACGGCACTTTAGCAGGAAAACGAAATCGAACTGCTTATTGTACAGTTTAAGCAATGCAAACTTCAAAGTGATGAATTCACACAACGATGTCTTGCCGGCTCCAGGGATACCTCGTATGAAGCAGCAGCATCTCGATCCTGAAGTAATAATCTCGCTGATCTTTATTGAATGTTCACTGGCCTTTTGAAAATTATCTTTGAAATTTCTGACCTCTTTTGAAATCTCATTGTCGAGGTGCATGCAGTTAACTAGAGCCAACTCAGCGGTGAATTTTGTTCTGTCCTTTTTGACAAAGCAGAATTTCTTGTTTTTGTCGATTGAAGGTACCACCCAATCACGAAGCGATGATTTGTACTCATCTTGGAGACGTTTTGCTTTATCTGTTAAATAGAAGATACGCAATTTAATATGAGATAATTATCATGCAAATACGATCTGCGTTTACAGAGCTTACAGAGAGTCAATGAAAAGGAAAATATTGAAAAGGATTGAAGATTACTGACGAGAATTGAAGATTTTGTTCAGTTTTGCAATTTCGGGGTTTTTGCTTTCTTACTTCCGGGTTTTCGGGTTTTTGCAAATTTTTGTCCGGGTTTGGGGATTCTGGTACCCCAAAAGCCTATGTCTGCCTATGTATAGAAAGCAAAATTTTTAGAGTTTTCTTGCAACAATTGATCAGGTATAATTTGAGTAAACTTTTCAAGCGACAAGGTCTACTTTTGGGAGATTTTGATGGGACAAGGTATAGGGTGTGAAGAGATTTTCAACACCCCCGTCACTTCCTTACTCAAGTAACCCCTTGGGTCAAGACGGCAGTGGACAAGACACAACAGAGAGAAACAACCCATGGTAATGGAAACCTTTTGAAATCATCTCCCATTCAACTGAGTTCCATATCAAGTGCATTGATCAAGTGATCTTACGGCAAGTGATCTAAGGAAATCCTTGTTTTTCTGTGGTTGCCTGCGTTTCCCGTAGCTATGTGTTGGCTGTATCCACCACGGACGTAAGCAAAAAAAAGGCTGCTTGAAAATACATTGAAAAGTTATTAAGTGACCCATCCATGTGCACCTTTAACGCAAGAAAAGCATTACCTAGTAGGCTTGCACTTCTTATGCGTTCAAATTGAGTGTCTACAGTAATATCATCCCCAATGATGACTGCACTATTGTAGATGTTGATTGTCTTCTCGCCTAGAAGGAAACAAATGTCACAATCAAAACAAATTAAAAAACCAAACTCCCTGGATATCGAGGCAATTATGTTGGCAAATATTACACTTAATGGTGAAACTCGTTCAAGTCCACTTTACCGGACTGAAATCAGTCAATCCGTTCTTTCACCAAGAAACTGCAAAAAAATCACCACCAAATTTCTTGCATATTTCTTCCTTTCGGCACTGGCTTGTAGGACAACACGTCCTAAAACAAGGGGGAGCATATTTTTGTTAAAAAGTAAGTTGTGCTGGGTGCAATTTCTACCTGTAGTTTCTTGGTCTGCAGTTGGTATGCAATATTCCTTCGGAGTAGTGCTATCTACATCAAATGATTCACTGCCGTCTTTCTGTTCTACCAACTGACCAGTACAATCAATGTCAAGGGGCGTGGTGAAGGGCGTGGCCACTGTTCCAATCTCTTGCTCCTCATTGCATTCTGATGTTACCTCATTTTCAACAGCTTCTTTCTTCTTCACACAAGCGTGCTCAGTATTGTCAGGAGACATATCTTGTGATTGCAAGCATCATAGATCTACGACACAAAAATTTCAAACTCAGAAATTTGACACAAGGTTCAACGAAGGGTAGATTTTGGCAAAGGTCAAGTTCGAGTCTTATTAAAGGTGTCACAAAATGTTGAACTTTGCATCTGCACGTATCTTATCAAAGGAACTAAGAAACTGACCCAGCACTGAAAGGTTTAAAGTGGAATTATCAGATTTTGACTACTGAGGGTCTCTTTTTCAAGCACTCGAATTTCTTAACCGTTTGTTGATCTGCGAGTTCAGAGTTTCATGAGAAAAACCATTTGTGCTGGTGCACATGTATCTTTTTTTATAAGAAACAGCTTACAAGAAACTCAACTCTCAGATCAGTAAAAAATTAAGAAACTCCAGAGCTGGAAAAATATAACTTAAGAAACTATTCATTTTGACAAACGAAATCCTTAACATAGATTTACTTTATTTTCACTTGTTTCCTGTATCATAGTTCCATATTACTTGGAAGGCACTTGAGTAATGTCTGAACACTGGGAAAGCTTCAAAAAACATTATTTCGGAATGTTCATGGGGGAGAAGAAGCATGAAGAATGTTCTGGAGTACTCAAAATCTGATTAAGAAACTTTCAGTACTAGCCCAAATTCCCTGGTTTCTTACAACATTTACATGTACTGCACTGCCACATTCCTAAAGGGACACTTGATCTCTCCAATGTTTGTAAAGTCATGGCAGCAAAATACGTCATCGATTTAAATTAAATCCTTTGACGTGGATTTGGTCAAATATTTCTGATTGGTCAATGTAACAATTGTACAGCAGGTCTTCACCACAAACACGTCGAAGGAGCCATCGATCAATTTTATCCTGGCCTCAAATATCCGTGAACGATCCAGGAAAATCATCCGCTTATCGTTCGGTTCCCATAAACAACCATAGGATTAATTTTGATTACAGCTAGGCTTTAGTTGCAACTTTTGGGCATGGGCAAGCAAGTAAATATGAGCCACGAGCCTCAAATAATCTTTACGAAAATACACAACAGGCAGGACGACAGGACGAAACCTTAAGTTTGTCACCGTTATCCTTTGGACACAACATAAAGGCCAAGGTAGATGCAATAAGAAAACGCTCTAACCAAAAGATAAACAAATTGAGACGAAAAGAACACACACAGAAATTCCAAACATCTCCAGAACGCTACCGAGTCATCACATTGTTTGTGTCCTGTTGTCAAAAAAATTCCAGATGGCCTAGGGTTCCTCCTTTACAATTTTCGCAGCTCATCTTTTTGCTATTCTGCGTAAAATTCTCGAATTAGACTAGAAAGTGACTGGAATATAAACTATCAATTTTGACAGATGAAATGAGCATCTTACCGAAATCAGTTGCAGCTTGCTTGGTGCAAGTTCATTCGCTTCTTGTGAAGGTCATGAGGTTGTCTAATAAACCAAAAGGAATCCCCTACTTGGATAGTCACATGACAAACATGTCAGGATCCTGACAAAGTGCAAATTCATGTTGTGTATTCTTTCCAAGAAACATTTGTTTGCAGTTTGACCGTCACAACTTCAAGACAACTTGGTGTAAT
This sequence comes from Aurelia sp. 3 sensu Dawson et al. (2005), assembly GCA_964020215.1. Taxonomy (NCBI): domain Eukaryota; kingdom Metazoa; phylum Cnidaria; class Scyphozoa; order Semaeostomeae; family Ulmaridae; genus Aurelia; species Aurelia sp. 3 sensu Dawson et al. (2005). The sequence goes on from OZ026584.1 coordinate 885,986, forward strand.
ACTAACCTGTTAAATTTGTGTATTCCTTGGCGTATTTACATTGTAGTTACCATCGATTCCATCGGGAATGTTGATTCTTTCCTCGCATTTCAGCCATGCTTGATGGTCGTACTCTAACCCATTCGAAACTGAAAGTGATCATTTGGAATTTCCCTTTCCTTCACGTGATTTTTCACAGATGCCACTCCCCATAGGCATCCAGAAATAATCATAGTTCGAGAGCTTATCGCGCAAGCTGCAGGCCACGACATACCTTGCATAGCTGATAGAAACTTAGCCTGCGTTAACAAGTAAATGCTATGAAAGATACTGCAAGTGCAACAGAACTATTAAAATTGACACTTGCCACCAATCTTGCACATTTCACATTTAATCTTTCCATCGACTATCTGGAGGCAATGACTGTATAGGCTTCTACACAATAACAACACTCTCATGGACTTCAGGGAAAATCTCATGATATTACTCATAACTGAACAGAAGAAAACACATCAATGATAAAATTACCGCAAGTCCTCGAACAAGTCCCCCCACCTAACAATAACCTTGCAAAATAAGCCCCATAATCCCCCAATTTAATCGATGTTAACAAAAGGACATTGTTATGTTATCCCACATGAAGTAGTTGTGTAATGCCATCTTACAATACACAAAGTAGTAGCTTCAGTGTTCAGTTGATTATGTCTACATGGAGAAATAGACACGCGTTACGTTAATACTCTCTCGTCTCCACACCTCATCTAATAAACATAACAGACATGACTATACCAGCTTCAATTAAACAAACAAAGTTAGTCCTAAGTATCATTGTCGGTTGTTGCTAAATAAGTCCCCTTCGAACAAGCCTCCCCCAGAAGAAGCCCCTACCAAAAAATTTTTTCCGCAAATTCAAGGGCTTACGGTATGTACACAAAATAAAGACATAATATTGGCCATTTAAAGGACGTGGCTGAGGCTGGGAGCTATGTCGAGAAAAGTTTCCCCAGAATAAACAATAACTTAACACGCATATGATGATGAAAAGAAATCTTTTAACCACCCCTTACTTTTCACCTTTAATTCATTGGATTTAAAGCGTTTTCCTTGATATAACTTTGTTTAATGTCAATGCTAAACACCTTCAGTTTTGTATGGTTTGGCCTTTTATCATCTCAGACTGCACCAGTTTGATCTTTGTAACTCTTAAGGAATTTGGGGGCTGTGATGCAACTTCACAGGGGGGAAATACAGCAAAGTTGTCTATACACTTCTCATTTGGCCTTTTCTTATCTTACACTAAATTTAACAGCATATACAGTGGATATGATCCCAGATTCATATTCACTATCCAAAACGAACAAAACTTTAGACACAGTTGAAAGCAACTTTTGTTCCAGTAAACACAAGTGTCATATAGAGCATTTAGTCAACAGTGACAAAAACAGAACAAAATCAACCAAATGTAAGTTTTTTGTTTCACTTGATGTAAAAACTTTCTACCACAACTTATGATCATAGTGTGGCTGTTTTCCATACATCTCAATGATCTTCTCATTTGCTCCAGTTTTCTGGAAAGCATACAGTCCACAGCTTAAGACATGATAAGCTCCACTAACAGCACCACGGGAAAAAGTAAATGGCGCCTCCTGGGACATAAGTGGCTCTGGAAATGCAAGGGCTTTAAGAATTCTTGGATTTATGGCATCAAGCATTTTGCAATATTTCCTCATCAAAGCTTCTTGTGCACTTAACCCTGAATTCTCCTTTAAATAGCCATGTATCTTATCAATGACTGGCACGTTATTGGCAATTTTGAGAACATGGGAGCCTTTGCCAAATATCTCATCGGTTCCCAATAGAAATGCTTTCCACTCTTCATTCATGGTTTTTTCTATGTGTTGCATGATCATTATCTTCATCAAAATCAATGCCAGGAGATGAGAATATTCAAAATACTTGACGTTAACTCTTTTATCCTGAAAAAGATCCTCCAAAATGTCCTGATTCTTGAGATAGGCCCATTTGCCTTTTGGAGGAGCTCTCCCCCACACATAGTTTCCCTGTAGCTCTTCTATTGCCCACCATTTTATGAAGCCATAACAATCCTCCAAGTGATTCAAAACCAAAAGGACGAAAGGAACATAATATCTAACACCTTGGTTGTCACGATGGGAAAGACGAAGCAGCTCTAAATAATGGGACAACCCAAGTTCATACGCCAATACATTGTCATCATTAATTCCTATTTGTACAAGCTCTTCTGCGTAATCAAAATGTATCCTACAGTATTCCCTTGGGTAATTCAAACCCCAGAACATACCAACACTTGTTTTGAAGATATCCTCTCCATCTTGAAAGTGCAGAGGAGCCTCTAATCGCTTCACTTTATTCCGCATGTACTTCACAGTTTTGCATGTGTCTACATGGTCTTCAAAATCCTCTTGTTGGCATTTCACGCTGCAGTAACGGATGATCTTGCATCTGGAACAGAGCTTGCATTCTGAACCTGTTACACTGCAGACCTTACACTTGCGGATGCTTTCTGGAGGTGACGCCATGCTGATCAATAGCCTACAACAATGGCTAAGTATCAGAGATCTACAGTTGATTGAGAGAGAATTTTTGAGTCTCAGGATTTTTAAAAAGTTGTCTCAACTAGCATGCCTGCCACATGCCATCTGGTGACTGGCATTTTTTGTTGTCATTTTCACAAGGCACACTGGTCTTGAAAACTTTTTACACATTTAAATTTCACTGGAAAACCACAATTTTTAAAGTACTTTTTGCCAATTTTAGCCAAACTAACCAATAATTGAGGAAAATCTGCTAAAAATGACCCTGTTGAGACATTTTTACACCCAAAAATCAATTCAGGCATCTAGTGCGCAGCACATACCCATGCTGCCAATATGCATCTACCAGACTGGAAATCTGCAGAGAGTATGGCACTTTTTGGCAAGATCTACCATGTGCAAGGAGAATTTTTTTGTTCTCTATTGTCTATTCTAAATAGTATATTAAGGAAAACTCTATTGTGCAAGTGCCTCTGCACACCTGCCATCTGTGTTGTATGTTATCTTGTAAATTAGTAGCTGCATAGTAATAATTGAAGAAGTGTATTCAAGATTGATTGATAAGTAAATGAAACTGAAACTTTGCAGAGTATGGCACGTTTGAAAGATCCCTGGGGTGCAAAGAAATCTCTCTTGTTCTCCATTGTCATTTTTGAATAGCCTGTTGAAACTTCTGATGTGCAAGTGCCATGCCCTCCAAATCTGGTGGTCATATATCCCACATGGGGAAGACCAGTACATATGGAAAGCATGGCACTTTTCAACAAGATCTCGAGTGTGCACTAAAAAAATTGAAGATGCAAGCGTGCAGGGGTTAGCAAGTGTATGTGCACATCTTGAAACTTTTCGAATAAAAAGTGCTTAAAAGTCTTTTAAGTGATTGGTAAATTCCTTATTCCATAGCAGTGCTCATAATAACACTCTAAGTCTTCTTTTTTTTGCTCAAATCTATTTTTTGCGCAAATCAAATCCAATCTTTGATTTGTCTACGCCATCTATGCTAGGTTGTATCCTGTTGTGATCATGATCAGTTGAATAATAGAGGACCCTAAGTTACGAATTTTCACACAAGTGCACGCAACGCAATTTCTGCTCTGTCGTCTTCGTCTTATATCATTATCACTCAGGTCCTCAGTTGTAAACCCAGTAACTTAAATAAAAATCTTGAATGCGCATCTGCCATAATCTCCATTGATTGGGAGGAAAGATGAACGAAAAAGCGCAGCTAGCGCGCAGCAGACAACACAAGCGGCCCAGCGCGAATGCTCAAAAAAGCATAAATTCAAACTGGTGACTGAACAGCACATACCACTCTCAAGACACTTTTGAATATCTTCAGCAGACTTCAGCACTCTTGCGAATGATTAACCTTTTCTTCAAGGACTTCGTTTTGTTCTGATGACCTGACCTCTAACGAACACGTGCACTTAGGCCAAAACACCCTTTCCGAAAGAAGTGCAAAATGGCGGGAAACTCATCGCCTCGATTTGAAATCAAGGTGCTGCTGCGCAGCTGCGCAGCGAAAGAGAAGGAGAAGAAAAAAGAGAAAGAGAGGAAAACTTTCGTCTTTCTCTTTTTTGCGCTGGTCACTGGCTATTTCGAGACAACAGTACATTTTCTAAGCGCTCTTTCCAATGTCTCCATAGCGAATGTTTCTGGTAGCATCTGACCAAAGGTTAGTACAGCCAAAGCCCAAGTGTGCAAAGGTACTGATACTAAATTTAAAATGTTTTAAGGGATTTTAGCTATTCCAAAAAGATGCTGCAAAACAACGATGTTTTTGTGAAGTATAACACTGGTCTTATACGTAACGTTCGATTTGGGTGGCAAGATAGCTTCTATTACTCATTTTGCTGGAAAACGCACCCATGTTTAAGGAAAATCTGCCAAAAGGGACCCTTGTTTGGAGAGTTTTGGACCCAAAAATCCAGCCATATGGGCGGCACATACCCGTACCCTCAACATGTTATGTTACCAGCTACCCCCCCCCCCCCCCCCGGAGACAGATTTCCCTTGAGACATTAGTTGAAGTGTAACTTTAAAAAATGGATATATTCTTGACTTAACCAACATTAGAAAGAGACAACAACTTTTTCTATAGTTTGACGTTTGAAAACAAATAGTGACACTCCCTCTACAAATTAAATAATTTGATTTGATAAATATTTACAAATAAAAAGTTTCCCATTTCATAGCGGCGATGCAAGATATTTTGTAAAATACTTAACACCATATCGACTTTTAAACGATCGCAAATGAGCAGATATTTTCAAAGCTGGTCCGAGCTTTATGCCCATTGAATGGATCAAATGTTCTTCTTTTACGAGCATCAGGGCTTGTCCGTCGATTTCTTCATCCACAAACAGGTCCGCATATTGCTGACAGCCAGGTATCTCACTGAAAGAACAATATGATTATCAGATAAACTTTAAGAGGCCTTCAGAGGTTGACACGAAACCCCGGGGGGCCATGACTTGGGGATGGACGGGGGTCTGCCGCCCGGTTTTCAGAAAGGTACTCTCTTCTAATTACCGAAACTTTTTTTTATCACGTAAAATATTAAAACTACAACTAAACAGCGCAAATATTCTATGGCTGCCACAGCTGGAAAGGACATGATGTCAGCGAGTTCCAAACTACGACAGCCACTTACAATAATTTCAAAATATATGTACAAATAATTTAATAAAAGAAAGAAACTTGCTGTCATACCTACTTTTATGATGAATTTTGGCGGAAAACGACCCATTTTTGGCCATTTTTCGCCAGTTTCTGGATAACCCACTCATATTTATGCAAAATCTGCCGGGAATTTCGGCCCAAACACCCACCCATGTGGGCGGCACATACCCGTACCCTCAACATGTTATGTACCCCCCCCCCCCCGTGTACGAAAAGTGAAGCCATAGCCCAGCTTTTGTAAAACAAGCACGTATTGGACGCACGTATTTTTCCGGGGGGAGAGTGTGGGTAGGTTCAATGACTAAGCAACTGAAGTTTTAATTCAATTTGATGATCTCTGCAAATAAGAACCTATTTCAAATTTCAGGCTGAATGGGTTCTTACATAATTAGAGTCTAATTTAAAAATTTGAGCCTGTGGGTTCTTAATCACTAGGTTCTTATACGCGGATTTGTACTGTATTACACCCCCCAGTAACGACCCTGCCGGACCTTGTAAATACAGCGGGGAAATTACGAAAACATACATTTTCAGCGGGGATTAGAAATATCATGACGGGGAAATGAAATTTTAGGCTATTATCTACGATGAAACTTGCATAATTTTGACGGGGAAGCGAAAATTTCAGCGGGGAAACAACAAAAACAAGGCGGGGAAACTCTTTAAACTCAAAACTTAGCGGGGAAACGAGTTTTCTTGGCGGGGCAATGTTTCAGCGGGGTCGTTACTGGGGGGTGTTGTATTAGAACTTCCGCAAATTAGATTTTGGGGTATGTAGGTTTTCAGTATTAATAGTTTTAAACTTTTGTCTGTAACTCAATTTTAATTCATTTCATCGGAGAGCCCCTTGAAAACCAGCACATTTTCAGAAGGGCTACCCTTCCCGGAGCTGACAGCTTGAAGGGATGATTTTCAACAAGATCACAGCTATCTAACTATCGGTTAAGGAACTCATTAGATATCAACGTGCAAAGGCAAAATTTGGAATTTTCGAAACGAAGTTTCTATTATTCTGCAGCCAAAGTTTGGAATGAAATTCCTCCGAACATTAGACAAAGTCCTACGATTTACACTTTCAAAAAGAAGTTGAAGGATTTTTTACTCAATCGGCAACGATTCCCAAAGCACGATCCCTAGGTAGAACAGTATTCTGCAGATTAGGCCATTATTAGGACTTGTGTTATTAATTCTTTACACTATTGTATTAGATATTTTAATTTTGTTGGTATTAGGATCCATAAGTTGATCATAGCTGATAGGGAGTTTTTGTGCATAATAATATTAATAATAATCAATTTATTTTAAGTTGGTTACAATTCTAGTTCTACATTAATCTAATGTGAACTAATTTACACCAACTATTTACAATTTTACACAAAAAGAAACCTATAATACAATACAATGAAATGTCTGTAATCATTATCTACAAATTTTGCACTTGCATTTGTCTCCACTCCAATTTTTTATGTTTCTTTTGAATATAGCAGCTGATGAAGCGCTCTTTATTAAATCAGGCATGCTGTTCCACAAGAGGCTGCCTCGAAACGTTATAGAATCAATGCCAAACATAATGCTTTTCGCTGCAGGAATTTGCAATAAATCTTTCATAAATGCATAAAGATATGAAAATGGATATGAAATGAAATAAAATAAAATTAACGGCTTACCGTATGAAACTAGCAACATCTTCTGTCGACCATAAGACAGCTGGGACATTTGCATACTTCATGAGTGGTTCAATGCCATCAAATAAATCCTCTTCAAGATCACGTTGATCCAAACCTTGAATTTCGTATGGCCACGAGGACAGATCATCGTATCGAAATACTAACTCATTATCTGCAGAAGAGATTAATCAAAAATAAGATATAAGTTGTTGTCTGTGGGAAGCCAATTTATAGCTTTATATTCTGTAGCCCAAACATGTGCTGTGCTTTTAAATTCTGGTAGAAGTGATGGGATTAATTGTTTACTATTTCTTATGATTCTTGAGGTGAAATGCACTTATGCTCTCTGTGAGGAGATTCCTTGTGATTTGATGGAGTATTTAGGCCAATTTTCATGCATCTTGCATCCAACCAAGCTTTGAAACGCTAAATTTACCTAATATTCCATACTCCATCGATAATTTGGCGTTCACGTTTCAACCAGAATATGAATATTTCAAAACAATTATATACCTGTGCAAAAAGTGATGAAATTTCCTTGTAAATTCTGATGAGGAAATTTATTGGGAAAGGAAATGTCCCTCAAAAACTAAAGGGGAAAGGAAATTTCTTACTCCTACTATGGAAAACATTGGAAACGTGCCTATCCTCCTATCCTCTTTGTTTGAAAGGGAAAACTGAGAGAAATTTTTTCATCTTTTGCCATGGAACTTTTGTCTGGCTCACCCAATAAAAGAATCATGACACAGGAGTATTGATTATATCGTTTTTCTATTGTAACTGTGTCAATGTGAATTGGGTAAAAACTTATCTTTATTAAATGTCATGGGGTAGTCATAGTCATTTGCTCCTCATGGTGTACTTCTTGTAGGGTTGTTAAAAGATTGTAAGTAGAGTAATCCATAATATATCAACTGATAAACTTCGAATGGTATATATCAAAACAGCATAATGACCTGTTGTGTCTGGTATGCTTTGATGTGGGATTTCTTGTTGATCAAACTTTTGCATTCGTCCCTCTTCCTGCGAATAAAGTCCAGGAGGAAAAGATTTTTCAAACAAAGGAAAGAAACTTTTTTCCAGGAACTAAAATTAAAAAATAAAGACATCTTCAACAAACAAGTAAAGGATCAATCTGAATTGTTTCCATGGGATCAATGTTACTGATATCTCAGATAACTGCAGTAGCAGATAAGGCAAAGATCTTTCTGGAAACTTAAGTCTAAAAAAAGGTCAGTCATCAAGCAAGAAACCACTCACACTACCTACTAAGGGTGTGTTTGATTGGTGCCAATTCTGAAAACGGTAGACTTGGAAGACTCGGAAATTGTGTTTGATTGACTACCAAATTCCGAAAACGGCAGGCTTGGCAGGCCTGCCGAACCTTCAGCTCCAACAGGCGGAAGGTTTGGCAGACTTAAGAGAGATGCTCGTTTTCATCTGCGAAACTCTCAAAACGAGGCGAATTTGCTCGTGCTGCTATGGTAATTGAGTCAGTTCAGACTTTGTTGCCAAGCATCGGACACGTCTTCGTGTTTTTCAACTGGAAACCTCATTTTCGCCAGGGTGAATCAGCAACCTGCTGTTTTGAAGAATTTTGTGTTTGATTGGGCACTGTGTTTCCATCTCTGCGAAGTCTACCGTTTTCAGAATTTAGTAGGCTTGGAATTACCAAGCAAACACGCCCTAAATAAGGCAAAAGCGAGGAAAAATTCAGCTTAAAGAGACTTAAAAGCAGAGAATGATAGACACATCTTTTGACATCTACTCTGTTAACTTCTCAAATCAACACAATGACGACTGCTCCTTTCATTCTGTTATGGAAACCGCTTGTGACTAACCTAATTATTCAATACTTTTGCCAACAGATCACAAACTGCGAAAGATGACATTATCAAGCAATCTGATATGAGGAAGTGTTTAGATATACAAACTTTGCAGCACAGGGACTAATATATGAAGTAGATTTATATTAGATAGAAACTTTTTTCCAGGAACTAAAATTAAAAAATAAAGACACCTTCAACAAACAAGTAAAGGATCAATCTGAATTGTTTCCATGGGATCAATTTTACTGATATCTCAGATAACTGCAGTAGCAGACCCCGGTGAAAATTCTTATAGGATCCTGTAGGATCCTATAGGATCCTACAGGAATAAGATCCTGGGCAGGATCCTATCAGGATCCTACCAGGATCCTGTATTATCCTACTGATGTAGGATCCTATATAGGATCTTGTTTTCAAGAAATTAGGATCCTATCAAATCCTATTGAGGATCCTACAAATGAAGATTCTAATAAGATCCTACAGGATCCTATCAGAATTGCATAGGATCCTATGAAGGATCTTGTGTAGGATCCTGTCAAGTCCCTTATAAGATCCTAACAGGATCCTATCAGGATTGTATAGGATCCTATGAAGGATCTTGTGTAGGATCCTGTCTCTCTTTATCTAGGATCCTGTCAAGTCCCTTATAAGATCCTACAGGATCCTATCAGGATTGTATAGGATCCTATGAAGGATCTTGTGTAGGATCCTGTATAGGATCTTGTGTTCCAGAAGTTTGGATCCTATAAAATCCCATTCAGGATCCTACAAATGAAGATTCTTATAAGATCCTACAGGATCCTACCAGAATCCTTAAATAGGCAAATGCAGGATCCTATAAAGGATCCTAAATTGGATTCTGTCTTTCTTCATCTAGGAGTAGGACCCAGTCAGATCCCTTATGGGATCCTACAGGATCCTATCCGGATCCTAAAATAGGCAATCATAGGATCCTATGAAGGATCCTTTTCGAATCCTGTCCCTCTTAGGATCCTATTAAATCCCTTTCAGGATCCTACAAGTAAGGATTCCTACAGGATTCCTACAAATTCGGATTCAAATAAGCAATCCTAGGATCCTATGAAAGGATTGAATCCTTTCATAGGATACCACAATGCACTGCCCCTTGAAAGTTACTCAGGGGATTTAGCTGTCAGCCATCTCCTCAAGATCTTATGATGACCTACACTTATTTGATCTTGGAAGGGATTTGATAGGATCCTAAATAAGGGAGAGAGGATCCTATACAGAATCTGTAAAAATTCTTTGTGTTCAGGAAAAATCCATCCAAAATTCTGTGAAAATCCTTTTAAAATACCTCCTAAGTTTTTTTGAATGAGTCAACTGACCCATGGGCTGAGGTGTCACATCCACATTGAAATAAGGCTAGATTACTAATTAAGCCTGGTTCATTTGGGTCGTTAAGGTCGTACAAAAGGACCGAAAAGACTCACAGCTTCAGTCCTTGTCTTTGGGGCCCCAAACGACCTAATATGAACCAGGCTTAACTATTCTCCGTCCTTGTGGACTAAGGAAACAGTTCCTTTCTTTGCTTGATAAACATCTGTTGTCTTAGAGCAGTCTCAAGTGGCCTATTGAGGATCTGAAAAATTATTGTTTTATGGAATTCTTCTGACGACCATTAAGAACTGAATAAACCCGTCGGGAAATTTAGACAACGTGATTGTTGTTTAAAAAACGTTGAGTTTGAATTTGAAAAAAGGCGCAAAGCATAAACCAGTTCATTCTACGACAAGAGTCTTGTTGGATTGGATGTTCGTGTAAAGCCCTTTCGAAGATTCATGGAAGATGCGTTGTAAGAAGCTTTCAATCATTGCAACAAAGTAATTGTTAATATAACTATTGCGTGAGTATCAACATCTTAGCTAATATCGGCTATCGCCACTTGGTTTTTTCCGAAGGGCATTTCACTCCCAAAAATCTCGTACACCTTTGGGAACAATCCGTAAAAATCCTTTTGCTCTGAAAAAAATCTCGTACGCTTTTTCCAATGAGTGAAGTGCCCCTCGGTTATTTCTCTTGCGATCATCATTTGGATGTGGCTAAATAGCGATGGATAGAGCTACTCTCAGTAGCAACAACTGTCTCCCAATCACCAATCGTTCAATCGTAAGGGAACTTTTGAAGGGTCCTAACCGAATCGAACTTATTTTTTGTGAGAAGGCAATGCATAGTCCATGTTTGCAAATATACATTAAATGTACACTAAGCTGAAGATTCATCGTTGAAAGGATGGAACAAGTACCATGATGATTGGTGGATGGAACAAGTACCATGATAATTGATGGACACATAGTTTTATCTTTTGATTCTCTATTTATGTCTTAATTCAGAGCTTATACGTGCATATCTATACATCTATATAAATATACAGCAAAGAGCAGCAAAATTAAACCACTTTTTAAGAACCTCAGACTAATTTTGCTGAGACAGAATGGTTCCCGTGCATAAGAAACGTATGTAAGTTGTAGGGAAAATTAAACAGGCTGCTTTGGCAAAATGGCTTTATTTTCCGGGTTCTTATTGTATCATTCATTTGAATAATGAATACATGAGGGTCTAACTTTTCGATCATGAAATCTTCATCAAATCAAATATTATCAGACCATAAAATATCATAGCAGTATGCGGCAAGGGGCACTTCAATCCTTCCTTGTACACCTTTAGCAAAATTTGTTTTTTTTTCGGAAAAATCGAACAAAAATCCGCAAAAATCATTTTGTTCTAAAATCTCGTATGCTTTTGCGAATGAATGAAGTGCCCCTCTGTATTAGGTTACTGTCCATACCTTTCACTTCCCTGTCTTCAAATGTGAACTCCTGAAATAAGGTTTTCCAAAATAATTGCTTTACAAAAATATGCAATGTCATCTCCTTCTCTGTTGATTAACTTTATACATCTGAAGACAAAACCCAGCTGACATTTGATATTTTGTCGATTATCGTCATAATCGAGGGGCAATTCACTTATTGGAAAAGCGTACGAGATTTTTTCAGAACAAAAGGATTCATACGGATTTTTGATGGATTTTCTTGAAAACAAAAGGATTTTTGCCAAAGGTGTACGAGATTTTTTGGAGTGAAATGCCCCTCGGTCATAATATCCATGTCCTTTCACAAAATTTAGAACATTGCTAGTTTGTTCGTTTGTTTTATAATCAGTTATTAGGCTTGTGTGTCATATGTTATTTCTTTACGTTTCAGAGGTGAAATGCGGTCTATGGTGAGAAAGAATTCCAAAAATGAAGGGACAAAATTATCAAGGCAATGAAACAAAAATGGATGAACAAGTTGAAGAGAAAAGGGAAACTTGTTGTATTTTTAAGTACATGGATTTTTTGTTTATGTCAGGCTAGGTGAGGGGCATTTCATAAGGCAAAGATCTTCATATATTTCTTAGATTTATATTAGATAATTTCTTTATGTTTAGATTTATAATTATATGTTAAATGGCCACAGGGTTGATATGTATTTCCGTTCTCCTTGTGGCATCGTTTTTTGCAATCTTTCGTAGTTATGTAGTTGTGTAGTTATGTAGTTGTGGTTATGTAGTTGTGTAGTTATGTAGTTATGTAGTTGTGTAATTGTTGTATTTTTATGAGATTATATATAAAAAAAAATATATCAAGTGTTGCATAATTTCAGGATTATTATCATTATCATTAATCATTTATTTATCGTTATATTGTAAAAGATGGCTACTGTAGATAGCTAATTAATTCCAACAATCTGTTGCAGCAAGATAGGGGGGGGGGACCAAAGTTTCCAATATTTGTGCATGCGTGTGAAGTTTCTGCTCTGTTACTTTCAATCCAATCTCTGACTTCAAGGAGTCTTTCACATACTCAACAACAGACCTTTTAGCTATTCTACAAAAGAGCCTGGATCAAGCGTTATTTTTATACATTTTTACACAAGACGTTCAACGGAGTGGCGGTAGAGCTTCTATGAGAATAGTGCACATTCGAAAATTCTACAAAATGTAGCAAAGTATCGTTCGATTGAGATTCATTCTCATCATAATGCAAAGGATTCCTGTCCAGTTGATGTGCATAAGACCTGCACAGTACAGAGTGTTTCAGAAATAACGCAACCCAACAATAATTTAAAATCTTCCTAAATCAACAAAATTTGAGTAGATGTAATGTATGCCATCTGAAAGTGCAATCTTTCTTCTCTCTAATTATAGCAGTTTGAATGCATGAATGGAATTATTCATCATTAAAATGATACTTTCGTAAGTATGTTCATTTTCAAATGCAGCATGCTGCAAAAGCAACATCAAATCCTTTTTCCGGTCAAAAATTATGAAAAAAATTCTTCAAAATATTTCAGGCCTAAGAGCACTTGATGTGATGCCTTGAGGAAGGAAAAAGACAATTTCATCCTCGTGAGATGCATTTGTAAATATTGATAGAATATGCTCTCACAAAGGTGGATTGTCATCTATGTAGTTTCCTTTCATTTTCCAGCATCTAAAATAGGCCATACTTACGAAAATGTCATTTAAGTGATGAAAAATTCAATTAATCCACAAAACCTGGATATCACTGGAAAGAAGATGGATTATACTTTCACATGGTATGCCTCAAATTGATTCAAATCTTACCATTTCCTGAAAAATCTCAAATGAAAGACAGTTGCGTTTTTTCTGAAACACCCTGCATAAAGAGTGTTTTGAATACAATGAATGAGAAGAATGGTCTGGGTTCAATAACAAAGTCTATTAAAAATGCCAAAAATATTGCTGAACAAAACATACCCTTTCTCTTCTCAACTTAGCAAATCCTCTTCCCCTCCCACCTCTTCCTGTACCCCCTCCTCTTTTGCCAAATCCTCTTCTTGCTCTTGAATGACTTGCATTGTATTTTTTACCACATGATTTGCTGCAAAATCTCTTGCCCCAAAATGCTCTTTCCTCTGGCAATGGCCCACCACAAAATTTGCAGTTCGTTGGTAGCTCTGGCATGTAGGGCTCATTTGTTGATTGATTGTTATCTTGCGATGCTGAAATTGAAGAAAAAATGTTAATCTACAAACTCTCATGATTGCATTGGCTGTTTCAAGATGATTTCTGCATACTTACATGATAGTCTAGTTTCAGCTTATACATGAGAAAACACTATCAGCCCTTCTACAAATGCAGATAAATTTAATAGAAAGTGTTATCTCTTGGTTTGCCTTTGTTGTCACCATTTTCATAGGCCATGAAAATGGCAACAAACAAAGGCCAACAAAGAGACAACACATGCAAGGAATGCTGGATGAAACAGACTCTTTAACTGCACAATTGTATTTATGATGATGATGATTATGATGAAGTAACAGCTTCTCCACATGAAGCACACAAACTGGGAACAATTTTTTGGGAAACCATGCTTCCTTCAAGAGAAGATTGCAGTTTGATTTGATTAATTTGCAACTATACCTGCATCTTGGTCATCTAGATCACCATTGTATACTATTTGCTGTTGTCTTGGTATTTCCATAGAGTTTGGATCATTGTTTTCTTCAGTGCCATCAACCTGAAACATCAATGATCAATCCATTATTCACATTTGCATATGTAATTTTGTATTCTTCACAACAAAAATCTTTGTGTTAGGTGTGTTAGTTACATTAGGTCTGTTAGTTTCGTTAGGGATGCCAGCTATTCTAGTTGTGTTAGGCTTGTTAGTTGTGCTGCTTGTTTTCTATGTTGGTTTTTGTTAGATACATCTGGTCTTTAAAACTTTTAGTTGCACTACATGTGATATTGTTGAGGATACCGAGGACTGCCCCTTTTGTCTGAGGCCTTTGTTTTGCTGGTAATGTTCAAAGCAGATCAACAGCCGAGGAACTTATTACCATGCGCGAGAATCTCTTTGTTTCCCTGCTAATCATTGTTTGGATTGTGGTTGGATGCTCCGCCCGCATTCTTTCCACAGACCAAACATGCTTTCTGCGCATAATCACAGGTTTCCTTTTCGGGGGATAAAACCGTTGCTTGGAACATTGATGATTCGTATCCCCGACAAGATAGGTGTTTCATCTAATAGTATGATTGTATATTACTCCTGGGAAATGGCAATACCAATTGCAAGAACAATATAAAGGGAAGGTTTTTCTTCACTAGGCATGAATGAACCAAATGTCCAAGATACAAAAAAGCGTGAGATGTGTGATGTCATCTTGTGAAATGCCAATCAACTTTCTCTTACCAATTTAACAGAGACTTCATCTCAAGAGAAACAGCAGGGGATGCATACAGGATAACAGCTGTTTGGCTGTTATGACCTAACACACTACCAACAAAAACCGGTATTGAATCGTGACACATTTGGAAGTGTTTGGATTTTTTAGGCCAATTCCGTGTTGTGTCTTTCCTTCTTGATCTTACCTGGAACGGAACACTGCTTTCCTCTATGACAAATCCATCAATAACATGTACAAGCCATCCTTTAGAACTGCTGCCATTTGATTTATGTTTTGGACACATAAGATCACATTTTCCTGAGTCAATTCGATCCTCATTCTTGCTCCAATTTAACTCTTGCAGCAGCGCCATTTTGGAATACTTTGATCACACCGTGGAAAGAAAACAATTCCTCCGCACTGCAATTGCGAATGAGGCCAAATACTGCGCAGGATCACGTTTTGTCAGGAACTTGGAACAGGCATAAAGGAAAAGATTCGGACTGCAACAGCATATGTACCAAACCAAAACTGTCGGTTTCTTTCCTGCAACATGAAAATTGATGATAATCTTAAAAATCTGAACAAAAGAATCAGTAATTTGAAGGGAATCGACAAGCTAAATCGAGTAGCCGCCTATTGTTTGGATGGCAAACGTGTTGAGAGAACTTTAGTATCATCACAACGTATTCCGAGCCTCTCTTGGGACAGACAGCGCTTTCACTGCTCCATATAAGTTTTTGCCGCTACGCTTTTATCGAAACTTCTCCTGGGATAGCGGTGGCGTTTGCCTCTGTTCTTTATTGTTGCCGCTACATTTTTGATTACAAAGTCCAACTTTGTAATCTAAGGGGGGACTCGATGTCAGTAAGAAAGTAAGAAAGAAAGAAAGAAAGAAAGAAAGTAAGTCACGCTCGTTAAAGCAATTGATTAACGTTTTATCTCTACTAATTGGCACTGAAATAAAGAAAGCGCACATAAAGCGCATACAAGACAGAAGTTTCCCGCGATCCTATAGCAACATTTGACGTCGGCTTATTTCATGTTAGACAGATTTGACACCATAAGATGGATAAATTACTAGGATGTTTACCCTGGCACAGCAACAAATTCACCCAGAATTGGCACGTTCTTGACTTCATTAGCAGCTTAATTATGTCAAAACAATCGTTTTCTAGGACGAACGAATCATTAGCCACTTATTGATAGTACTCATTATGCAAATAACTCAACTTTAGAGGATGATGTAACCGGCGGCCTGCAAAGAGGCTAGCATTTGCAGCATAACCAAAGGTAGAAGGACCCCCCTCCTACACAGCAACGGATGCAATCATCGCAGGTGGAGTTTAGACGAAAGGTGCAGAATCCCAGCAAGCAATGGCGCCATGGACTGGGGGAAGGGACGTGATCACACTGAACCAAAACATCTTCATGCATATCATTCTGCACAGAGGAATCTTCGTGACTGCTTGTCTCAAATTAGATGCCCGCGAATAGCAACAACTGAAACGTTCTGTAGGGTTCTGCATGGATAATTTTGCGTTATCGTAAATCTCACATGACATCTCATTTGACACAGATGCACCAATAGTTTTGTGCACGAACTATAATCAAACTAGGGGTAATGACTTTTGATTTTTGCGTATCATTCTCGTTTGACATAAAGACCAAAATATTGCCATTGACCTTGAGGCGATTCTTGTCCTTATACTAGGAGCAACACTCATCTCTCTGACTGTAGCAAAAAACAGAATCAACGATCATTTGGGGTTATGAAGAAATCAATAATCAGATATTCTTATGCTTGTTTAGCTCAGGACGGACTTTGTAATCATCCAAAAGGATCTTATGTTTATTATTAGGGACCTTTTTTAGCAGTACGGCAACGCCAGCCAGAACGTCATCTTGTATGATACAAACTGAGTATAGTTTCCCACGTTTCCTTCACATGTTCTAAAATAAGACGAGACAAAGCTCCTTCTTCATCTAAATAACACCCCCCCCCCTAGTAACGACCCCGCTGAAACATTGCCTCGCCAAGGTTGAAGGATGACCCGCCAAGAAAACTCCTTTCCCCGCTAAGTTTTGAGTTTAAAGAGTTTCTTTCCCCGCCTTGTTTTGTTGTTTATATACATAATAGCTATATCCGCATAAAAAAACTATAATTAGTTCTTTTCTGCTTCAGCAGCAACATAAATGTCGTTAACTAGTGCTGTCCAAGTTTGTCTCTCTTGCGCTAGTGTTCTTGAGCTTTTGAGATCGTGTATCGATTTGACCTGGGTTATGCTGCTGTATCTATTTTTGAACGTGTTGTGTTTCTTTAGCATAATTATGTCGTTATGTAATGAAACTGGCAATGTTGTTGCTGGTTTTCCACGAAACTTCTTTGCATTTGATCTTTCAAAATAGTAATTCATTGCTTTCTGGGCTGGTGTCTCTGGATGTGATCTTAAAACATGTCTAAATAATTTCCATCTATTTCGTAGTATTTCCAGGGATAAGACATCTTCGACATCTTTTGTTGTTTCCCCGCAGAAATTTTTGCTTCCCCGTCAAAATTATGCAGGTTCCATCATAGATAATAGCCTAAAATTTCATTTCCCCGTCGTGATATTTCTAATCCCCGCCGAAAATGTATGGTCGGTTTCGTAGTTTCGCCGCTGTAGTTTCAAGGTCCGGCGGGCTAGTTACTGGGGGGTGTTAAATACTTCGGAACAAGACCCAGAGATTTGAGTGCTAAACCAAAATCTTGGCTCGAAAATTTCATATAAAGGACAGGAAGAAATTTTAATTAATTTCGAAAACGAAACCGCTTGAATACATTGCTGGTGTGTTGCAGTGACGTTTTTCAGACAGATTTTTGTCTTGTCATGGGATAATGTCTTGTTGACAAAGTAAATCTCTTTAATAATGACAGTTACAACTCCAAGAAGTGTTTCATGAAGTGAAAAGCGTGGGATGGCACTGGCACGCCTACTACTGACGAAAGCGAAACCTCCAGTCATGAATCAAACGGTTTCCTGAAAATTGTCTGCAGAGTTTGAACGAGAATATGCTCGACAAATACATTTGTTTCACGTACACTCCATGCAACTGGATGTCGAAATATCCAATTAATTTCATGCGAAGACAAAGTGATGCCTACACGTTTTTTTTTATAAGAAACTAGGATCAGGCCATAGTGCTAAAAGTTTCTTAATTTAACATGAAATTTTGTCCATTTTAGTACTAAAAGTTTCTTAATTGGTTTCTTATTTTTTGGATGCATGAATTGTCAATGTGGTCGCTAACACTGCTGCAGATATGTTTCTTGATATTTATACATCAAATAAACAATGTTCTTCTATGTTGAAAACACAAATGGTTAGATATATATTGCCCAATAATAAAGGTTCAACGATCTATTTGCTATAAAATTCATGCTTTTAAGTTTGAAAAGTTTCTTAGTACTTCTCAGACATAGTACTAGAGTTTCTTAAAATTTTGGCCATCTTAGTACTAGTTTCTTATAAAACAGTTCCTTATAAAAAAACGTGTATTAGAAAATGTTTTTGCAACTCCTCCGGCATATGCTAGCTTTATCCTAAAGATGTAAATCCAACTTCGTGAAAATCTAACTTTTCCTAGTCGTTGAACTTCATTTTGCAGCGAAATTTTGTAACACAATACATGCTGAAGGTCGAGAAAGCTCGCTTCGCGTGAATAGAGGCGTTCAGTGGAAATGAGGAATCCCTTAGCATATATACTCCTTAGTCTTAGTGAGTGGCAGCTAAGTAATATGCAGATACAGAATATGCTTCCCTCATATTCTAATCAAAATATAGTCAAAATGTCGTTAGAGTCAGGATGAGAGGTGTACTTCTTGTTGACAAGAGGGTACCAAGCTGAGTTTTCATTCTGAAGGGGGAGATTGGAATAGGAACTCAGAGTTGGCTTGCCATGGACCCGGGGGGGGGGGTACATGACTTGTGGATGGACGGGGGTCTGCCGCCCGGTTTTCCGAAAGGTACCCTCTTCTAATTACCGAAACTTGCGGTCATACCCACTTTTATGATGAATTATGGCGGTAAACCACCCATTCTTTGCTATTTTTCGCCAAATTCTGGATAACCCACCCTTGTTTAAGGAAAATCTGCCGAAAAAGGGACCCTTGTCTAGAGAATTTGGGGCCCAACCACACCCATATGGGCGGCACATACCCGTACACTCAACATGTTATGTACCCCCCCCCCCGGGGCCATGGAGAGGGAATCTTGCTCCGGTCCTGGCTGTATTTGGCAATAATTGCAAGGTTAGGAAAAAACAGAGAAGAACACGAGTCAGTATTCCTTACATCACTACATATCAATTGCCAAATGAATTAACTATGTCGGTCAAATCACTGCGAGAGTAACTCGGCCGCGTGGCCGAGTGGTTAAGGCGTCCGACTCGTAAACCAAAGGTCAGAACGGCCGTAGGTTCAAAGCCCGCGCTGGACAGTTTGGTCGCTGTCCGTAACTCTAGCCCGGGTTGACCAGAGCCATGTGAGGGAAATCTGGTAGCTGCGGCGGGTAGCTGCAGCGGACTGATGGTAAAACATCCGTGGCCCTGCTGGAAATAAGTCTCTCAGACTTTCGCAGGCTAGCCACGTTAAATATAAATACCTACCTACCTAGCTTAGAGTTCATGTGTTAGATCACATGTTCTTTCGCTCATGGTGAGTGAAACTCGATGCGGTCGAAACTAACAGGGATTAAATGGTATTATGATACCAACTCCCATCGAACTTGGAATTTTCCTTTCCATACAAAACCCCGTTACCAGCAACAAGCATTTTCAAAATTTTGGGTCTCAAGGATGAGTGATTTACCAAAGCAAAACAAACTTTTCACATCTAAGTTCGTTTTGAATATCGGCCAAATACTTTTCATTTCACAGCTCGCTAAACGGACTGTTTTGACTCACTCAGTAGATTATGACTGTTTCAGGTGTCATGTGTACCTACACGTTTTTTTATATAAGAAACTGGTTTATAAGAAACTAGTACTAAGATGGCCTAATTTTTAAGAAACTCTAGTACTATGTTTGAGAAGTACTAAGAAACTTTTCAAAGTTGAAAGCATGAATTTTATAGCAAATAGATCGTTGAACCTTTACTACTGGGCAATATTATCTAACCATTTGTGTTTTCAACACAACAGAACACTGTTTATTTCTATATGATGTTTTAAATATCAAGAAACATATCTGCAGCAGTGTTAGCGACCACATTGACAATTCATGCATTCGAAAAATAAGAAACCAATTAAGAAACTTTTAGTACTAAAATGGACAAAATTTCATGTTAAATTAAGAAACTTTTAGTGCTATGGCCTGATCCTAGTTTCTTATAAAAGAAAAAACGTGTATTCTAACAAGCACTAACCACTACTGCTTCTATAAGAATCTTTTGGACGCCACATCAACCATGTTACTCTCCGAACTTTAGTTCCGGACCGCATTCACGAAAAGGCACTGAGTATCGCATACAAAGACAGTGTTTCTGACATTGATACGCTTTTGACTAGAGATAATTCTGTGTCTATAAATAAACGGAATCTGCAGTTGCTGATGACAGAGATTTACAAAACGAAATCACATATCACCCCAAGCTTTATGACTGAAATTTTCATTGAGAAGAATCCCCCTTATCACCTAAGAAGCAAAAATCTTCTACAAATGCCCAAGGCCCGAACAGTTCGGTTTGGAATAGAGAGCATTTCTTTCTTGGGATGTAAACTGAGGCACGGAATCTCAACGAACATTAAACAGTCACTTCATATTTCCGTATTTAAAAGACGCATACGGGAATGGAAGGGTGATGAATGCAACTGCCGATTATGCAAGACGTTCTTAGCATAGGTTGGGTTCTTGAATTAGCCTTGTTTGTATCTAAATTCGAAACTCACCTGTACATATGTAACACATGTACATAAAGATCGTTCATATGTTAGATTTGTTAGACTTCCTTTTTTTTGTTTTATTTTAGTAGGCTTCAATTAGCAGTAATTTTGCTATTACTTTTATCGCCTACTTTAAAGAAATTATTAATAATTAGAATAAGAATATGATCCTAAATTATTCTACACCCAAGCAAATGGCAAAGACCTACTGCTTAGTTAAAATACAGAATGTTTGTTGGTTTAATAGACGCTATAGCACATACGGTGAATGAATTTATCACTGAGTATCAAACATGAAGCAGACCAAATCAACAACAGACCAAAACGGAAGATGAAATGGGAAGAAATCAGTGGTTCAATTTCTTCACCCTGTGCTTCCAGATATAGTTCGCTCCAATGATATTAGAAATCGAGCACCAAGCTGACAGTTCCTTAATTTTTGCTTTTCCAAATCCAATGTTCCTCAATTGTTCATAAACGTCCTCTTTGATACACCCAAGCCCACCAGAATACAGAACATGAAGAGAAGGTTTACAACCATTTTCACGAAGAACGCCACATAGTTCCTGGTAGCGATCACACTTCGCTGGAAACGAAAATCCACTGTAACTTAAGATAGTAAGTAGAGATCAAAACACACTGTAACTTCTGCTATGGTGATATCTCGCGAAGTTTCATGCATTATCACAATATCCGGTTTCCGATGTTGACTAGTAACTTGTTTGTACTTTCTTCCTTGCACTTGATATCAACTTTATTTCATCGAAAAGTTTCCCAACAATCCGATCGTGACGGCGACTGTAGAAATTGTGAAATTCTTTGCATCCATTAAACAAATGAGCAACACTCTCAGTGTGACCAAAACAAAACGGGCAACGCGGGAAAGTTAATTTTCTAAAAATTAATTCCGGTCCAAAAGAGTCGAAATGGAACGAAGTACTGGATGTCCAAATAAAATTTTCGACGCTTGATTAAAAACTAAAAGATGTCAATACAATAAACCGGCTCCTAAGATACTACCCAGAGTACCATCCAAGGTAGTAAAATACTGGCCCCGTTTACGCGATATCGTTATCATTACCGTAAAAGCTCTATTAAACCCCCGGGCGGCTTGGGCTTATTAGAGAGGGGGTGCTTATTCATAAAATTAAGTGACAAGGATATATTTGGTAGCTTTTCAGTTCCTTTATTCCATATTTTGCGGAATCAACTTACAACTTTACGGCTCAAATACGTAAATGCGACTGTATAAGTGGGGGGGGGGGGCTTAATAGAGAGGGAGTGCTTATTTCAAATTTTCACTCAGAGGGGAGGGGCTAATTGGACAGGGGAGCTTAGAAGAGCTTTTGCGGGTATATTATATTAGACTAGCCGTTAACAAAGTTAAGTAAGTGCAGCTCAGTCTTTGCAACACAATACAGCAGTTCATTGTTCTGGGAAAACGATCTATGCACATTTGATCTTCTGCTGCCAAAGGCATTCTCAGAAGAATAATAATGTCAGCTTTTGTTGCAATACAATAGCTGTCTTCAAAAGTTGCATTTGAAGACAATTTTTGAAACTGTAAACTGGCGCATGGACTGCAAATGCTCTGAGAAACCAATGCTGAGTTTGAAAGTAATAAAAATTGACAACTGCTTGACAATCAAAAGAAAGCTGAGCATACAACATCAATCAAACTCAATAAACTATTGGTGTAAATCGAAGCATTAAATTGGAATTTCCAGTCAGAAATAGTTAATTATCATTCATGTTCAAAGTTCCTTTGGACTGAACTGGTTTATACTGCTCTGGGTGGTACCTCACATGCTGGGCTTTGATATTTGGCAAAGATCAACAGTAACATTAACCTTGGAAGGCAAAATAGTTATATTTGCTGCACTGAGTCTAATTGTTTCTTTGTGATGAGCTTTTATTTGATGTGATTCAGCATTGATGAGAACCAGAAATGATAATCCAACAGCTAGTAAATCATCATAACAAGTTCTTTCATGTTTGATTCAATAAATGTTTTGATTGCATTGGAGCAACATCAGGATGAAGTGACAGGCTCATGGTGAGTTGGAAAAATAGGCAAGAATAACGGCAAAGAGAATCTTCAGCAATAATGGCCAGGTGCATCAAGTAACGATTTGTATAATGGTTCATTCCATTTGACGAAAATAAGACATGTAAAAATGCACAATGTTTGCCCCTTATTTGTTCAACTGTCCATGCTGGAATGCTAAATGAAGATCACATGAACAATATGATGTTGCCTTTGCTTTTAACTGAATGTCACACTCAATCCAATGCTGGTCTTTACAGGAATCTCACTTGCAAACAGACTATCTTTCAACCCTGAAACAGAAGAGAAACTGGATAAGCTTTCAGTGTGAAAGACCATATATCAAAATGTTGACACTCTTTCTGACGATTAACCAACAAAAGACAACTGTGCCAAATCAGGCATGAATATGGCCACTAGGAATATCTTTAGCAAGATCTTTGCTTTTTAAGAAAAATCCATCTCTGAAAATCAATCAAAATTCTGTCAGATGCAAAGATGGTCACATTTGTAATCTCTGGCGCAAGTTCTAATAGGGGACTTTGTTTTAAAATGAGGCAATTTGAAGTGAAAATTTAAAAGTCAATTCTTTATAACATTGTTAGGACAAATATGAATTTACCATTCAATAAGAGGGTACTAAGCTGCAGGTGAAGCAACTGAAACTCACAAGCATGAAGTAAGAACATGATAGTTTAAATTTTTGTGCCATTTTGCAGAATCTATCCAGCAAAATTTTACTGCTGACAAGTTGACTACAGGAAAAGAAAATTCAGTTCTAAATGTATGTTTAACAATTATTCTTTCACTGAATAAAGATCAATTCTTACCTGTTTTCCTGTAGCCATTGCCAAGGTACCACCCAGTTGATCTTGACTCCACCTTTCTGCTTTTTCTTCTTTCCTCATTGCCTTGTCCTTCTCCCCTGTTAAATAAAAAAGAACTTACAATGAAGTCCTTGCCTGATTGGACTATGGCAGTCCATCAATAAATTGGTTGTCAATGCAAACCATGATATGTAATGACGTCTCAAACACTACTTGTTGGATGTTGCAGCCTCATCAGCTAGTCTTTGCAATCTTTCCTGCTCTTGCAATCTGTACTGAAATGTTGCAGCTGATCTAATCTTCTGAAGGCGTTCAAAGCTCATTGGTTCAACTATAAGTGATGATAACCTTTTCACTCTACTTAAAGCTACATATGACATTCCAACTGTCCTCTCAGACTTTCCAATGTCTACCCAAGCCTTTGACAAGGTCATTCCCTGACTCTTGTGAATTGTGAAGGCCCATGCAAGTCGTAAGGGCAATTGCTGCCTTTCATGAACTGTATTTGAGTTTGCTCTTGCAGTCAGCAAAAGAAAAAACACAGAGAAACTTGATACACTAATGTACATGCTATTTGGCCTGACTCGGCAGTTTCTCGCAATCCTACGCTCTTGTTTGGAGCATTGTTTCTTGATCCAGTTTCTGCCAGAGTCACAGAGCATACTTTTGTTTATTGTGAACGTAACGTCTGGGCCTAGACCAGCGTCAACTTCTTCCTGTCTTCGAAGCAGATCAGCTTTGCTACCAATTCTGTACATGGTTGAAACAACAGAGAGGATGAAAAGGACTCCTCTCACATTCATAATGGAATTGGTGAAAGAAGAAAGATAGTATACTTACCAGTATCTGTGAATTTTCCTTCTTGTTCTTGACCATGGAGTTCAGTAACCGCCTCTCTCCAAAATCAAGCGCTCCAAAAGAGCAGGCAGTGTGGACAGTGTGTCGTCAGACGACGTGCTGCAACGTGGCACACGATACTGATGTTGTTGTTGCTTTATCACAGTCCATTGCACCAGAAATGATTGCACCACAACACGATTGAACTGCATTGCAAAAGGGCAAAAGGAGCTCGATTTACAAAGATCGCCCGATCGCCAGATAAATAATCCATTACTCGTGTTGTGTTCAATCTAAATTGCCGCTTCGCAGGCGCTTCGCGCTGCTGCGCTGCAATTAGGTATCACATCATATTATGTCGAGTAAGTTTCACATCAACCTCGTCCCCAGAGCTTTTTGTCATATTGGGACGGAGACAAAAGGCCCTGGGGACGAGGTTGGTTTCACATCGGATTTGCCTCCTGTTGACACAAGAACGCACAAATCCAATACGCTTGCTACCGCTTTTGCGGTTTGAAATGAAAACGCTTGAAAGTAGCAAGAGTGGCATGAAACCTACCCTGGGTACCAGACTCTCCCAAAAAAAGAAATTGTCAATTTTCTTTCTTGGGAGAGTCTGGTACCCAGGGTACATGAAACCAATCCGAGATTGAAAACTGTCGAATGCAGTATCAACTCAATACAGAACCCAATTATCACACCCCCCAGTAACGACCCCACCGGACATTAAAAGTACAGCGGGGAAATTACGAAACTATACATTTTCAGCGGGGATTGAAAATATCGTAACGGGGGAATAAAACCTTTTGGCTATTATCTGTGATGGAACTTGCATAATTTTTACGGGGAAACAAAAATTTCAACGGGGAAGCAACAGAAACAAGGCGGGGAGAGTGCTTTAAACTCAAACTTGGCGGGGAAACACACTTTCCTGGCGAGTCATCCTTTTACCTTGGCGGGGCAGAGTTTCAGCGGGGTCGTTACTGGGGGGTGTATTATCACTTCTGGGAGCCCCCGACTCATCTGGAGTGCTCCACAGAATGCGCAGTGGGTGCTTAAAGCATACAGTGAAACCACTGCAAGCACAGCGAAGCGTTCTCATATAAACAGGAGACCAATCCGATATGAAGCGCAGACGGTGTTGTGTAAACAGAACCTCAATCCGACAACAAATGAAAACGGAATCGTATAAACAAACTAACTCTCTTTCCATAGCCTGATTCTGGCCTGATTCACAGACCAACGTTTGGTCTGTGAATCAGGCTATCTTTCCAAAGATCTTAAATCAATTCTAGACACAAGAATCTTGCAAACTCGTTGAATATTCAAGGAGTTACAAGCTTCTGAAGATCATGTTTGTAGGAAGAAACCAAGTGCTTCTCAATAGCATTCTTAGTGAAAGTAGCAATGGGCAATCGCTTGTCTTGCTTCTTATTCATTTCAGGCAAATCAAATTACTCATGATCGTCATCTTAGGAGTGGCACAAAGTTTAATGTCACTGAGTACAAAACTGACGCAGGGAGAAACTCGATTCGCTATATTAATGTGGAATCCCCTGAGAGAAAACCAAAGGGAAAAGACAATAGACTAAATCAAGAGGTCAATCGGGGAATTTAGAGAACAGTTGAGGAAAATAACATTTGCTAAGGGCACAGGACAACTTTTGAACAAAAGAAACCGTCTTAACATAATTCTTTTCGTAGGCAGCAGGTACTCATGTACCGCGATTTTTGCCGGTATTTTGCAAAGCAGATCAGTCATTTAGGGGTATTTGGTTTCAGCTTTCGCTTAAAATTGAAATTTGAAAGCCTGGCCCAGTGAATTTTTGGCGGAATTTTTGGCGGATATGCTATAATCTTTGTCTAGAATTAATCTAAGATGGTAGGAAAGGGAATACTTGCCATGGAATCTGTTCATTGTATCCATATCTACGGCTTGCCACAAACTATTCGCTAAGAATAAAAAATTTGCGATATCTGTGGAAGTGTATATGGAAATATCAAATATGGCAATTCACGCTGTAGAAGACCAATTTTTATCACACAATAACGAAAACATCGTTATCAGCAAAGTCTTCTTTGTACACGACCTTTGAAAGGTTACATTTGAAGGAAACATTTCACCTATCTCCATCTGTCTCTAATTCTGTGGACTGAATGCGTTATAGTCTGATTTCGTTATATTATCGAGACAGGGGGTGGGGAGATGGGCATTGGTTATGTAATGCAATGCCAACAGCACGGAAGCAGAACTGACTGCAAGAATAAGCGGCTGCATGACGGGGGGGGGGGGGAGGGGGCAAAAGCATCTTGTAATGTCAGTAGAATGAGAAAGGCAAATTTTATTTGATATGTTTCTGCACAGGGAGCAGTGAATGGTTGTAGTAATAGTAAAAGTAGAATTTCAAACTAACCTTTGTTTTCTTCCTTGCCGTTGTTCTGTTGTTGCGATGTTCATGTTATCTTCTAACTCCCTCCATCAAAATACAAGACCCATCAACAGACCCAGTCCCCAAACGAGAGCCTAGTATAGTATTTTTAACATAACCTTGGGCATGTTTTAACATACGAAATAATGGGGAATTGGCCACCAACAGCAAGGAGGAGAAATCATTTTGCGTGTTTGTTTACATTTTTGCGTGTTTGTTTACATTTTAGTGGGGCCAATCATAAGGCTCTTATATTACACGTGACTTTGTGGTGCATTTGTAGCTAATGGCGGCGTATAAGCACAGAAGCTGTGGCGTGGGGCATTTGGAGCAAAACCATACTCCGTATTTAGGCCCGAAGGCACATTAATTTCAAGAATTTTCAAAAGCTTTGAATCAGACAAGAAAGACTACCTAGTATCTTTTCTAAAATTTTTGCCAGAACCTAAAATGATGAAATTTGAAAGCTCGAAAATATCGCAATTTGCTTTTTAAGGGCTTTTGCAGCCTTCCACTCTGCCTAACAAGGCCTACTTGACAGATGATGCTGTTTCCTTGATAAAGATTTGTTTCTACGCACAGTTTTCAACGCAACGGAAACTAATATAATAAAAATACTTTTCAATTACTTTTACTTCATTTAACAGCACAAGCACAATTGTACTGGAAGGCCCAAAGTTTCCTTGCCTGTTAGGTTCTAAATCACAGATCGTTGCTGGGATACGTGAGATTGCCTGTGGATTGCCTATGTGATTCTTCTTCGTTTTGAGTTATATTTTGCAGTTTGCTACATTAGAAACAATCAGATGGAAAAGAAACGAAGGGAATAAAAAAGCCTCAAGGCACGAGGGATAACTGTGAAACGTAGAGCTCTCTCTACTCTACTCGCAAGTATCTCTAAAATCAAATATATCCAGAAATTACTGAATTACTTTGCAAGGCCTTTAAAATTCTGCTTGACCTCTGGTTGACCTCATCCTCTCATCAGATTGGCCGTAGTCAGAAAACCGAAGGCCAAAGCAATTTGAAGAGGTAAATAAGTAATAACTTACCCTGTTTTCATTCACTTAGACCAAGCAATACTGAATAAACAAAGTTCCACTTGTTTAATCCTTAACAGAGCAAATTCTCAGCGATAAAATGAAACTGTTTTCACTTGCCATATTTGACCAACACAGCCTTGACTGTGCTCTCACAATAAGTTGACGAATGTGAAATGTACATTGATTCCAAAATCTAAGAAGAAATGGCGCGAAAACAATCTTGTCGCCAGTCTCCTAAAATAGAAGATGTTTCCATAACAAACTTTATTCTATCTTTTTTACCGCAGTCATTTTCAGTTCATAACTAGGAAACTGACGAGTAAATGTATTTGATTGTCGATGTTATGATTAGACATTGCTGAAGTAAATTGGAAGCTTTTCTAACTAAAATAGATAAGCTCTTGACATCTCCAAACTGCGCCCATTAAGATATGAGAATTCTAGAATTAGAAACACACATGCAGTTCCAAACTTTAGCACTCTACAAGCATTTTTTTTCATCAACTAGGAATTTGGGCCAATAGTAAAAGTTTCTTATAACTATCAGATTTTGAACACTCAAGAGCTGCCATGGCAATTTTCATTTTTATTACCTGTGCTCTGGTGAATAGTTCAAACAATGTTTTTTATGCCTCTTCAACGTTTAGGTATTCACTCAGGTACTGTAATATGATACAGTAAACAACTGAAAATGAAGCAAAAATATGTCAAGGATTTCCTTTGTCAAGAATAGATACTCCTTAATTTACATTTTGCCTGTACGTGGTTTCTTAAGTTTTGGCGATGTGAGAGTTGAGTTTCTAATCATAAGGAATTTCTTATAAAAAGATGTATCCTTACAAGCAACGGAATTGTTTCTGGAAAGGATCTTGTGTCTTCTTGAAAAGGGACTGATTTTTCGAGAATTTAGTCAGCATTGAACCAATTCAATTGTAGAAAATACCCCCCTACGAAAGCTGTTCCTTAGAAAATATTCAAGCATTCAAGTTTCTTATCTTTGTGTAATCTGAGGGATTGGTTTCTTATAAAGCCAGAAATTTTTATTCTTATCAAATAAATTTGTGTATTTCATTACATATAAACATTTTTGGAGACTGGAGACAAGATTGTTTTCGCGCCATTTCTTCTTAGATTTTGGAATCGATGTACATTTCACATTCGTCAACTTATTGTGAGAGCACAGTCAAGGCTGTGTTGGTCAAATATGGCAAGTGAAAACAGTTTCATTTTATCGATTGGAATTTACTCTGTTCAGAATTAAACAAGTGGAACTTTGTTTATTCAGCATTGATTGGTCTAAGTGAATGAAAACAGGGTAAGTTATTACTTATTTACCTCTTCAAATTGCTTTGGCTTTCGGTTTTCTGACTAAGGCCAATCTGATGAGAGGATGAGGTCAACCAGAGGTCAAGCAGAATCTTAAACGCCTTGCAAAGTAATTCAGTAATTTCTGGATATATTTGATTTTAGAGATACTTGCGAGTAGAGTAGAGAAAGCTCTACGTTTCACAGTTATCCCTCGTGCCTTGATGCTTTTTTTATTCCCTTCGTTTCTTTTCCATCGGATTGTTTCTAATGTAGCAAACTGCAAAATAAAACTCAAAACGAAGAAGAATCACATAGGCAATCTCACGTATTTCAACAACGATCTGTGATTTAGATTCTAACAGGCAAGGAAACTTTGGGTCTTCCAGTACAATTGTGCTTGTGTTGTTAAATGAAGAAAAAAGTAGTTGAAAAGTATTTTCATAACATTAGTTTCCGTTGCGCTGAAAACTGTGCCGTGGAAACAAATTCTTATCAAGGAAACATAGCATCATCTGTCAAGTAGGCCTTGTTAGGCAGAATGGAGGGCGGAAAAATCGTTAAAAAGCTAACAGCGATATTTTCGAGCTTTCAAATTTCATCATTTTAGGCTTTGGCAAAAATTTTAGGAAAATATCAGCCTTTCTTGTCTGATTCAAAGTTTTTGAAAACTCTCGAAAAATTAATGTGTTTCCTGGCCTAAATATGGAGTATGGTTTTGCTCCAAATGCCCCACGCCACAGCTTGTGTGTTCATACGACGCCATAAGCTACAAATCTACCACACAGTCACGTGAAATGTAGGAGCCTTGTGATTGGCTCCCAAGAAAAACGTAAACAAACACGCACAAAATATAAACAAACACGCATAAAATGTAAACAAACACGCAAAGGCCAAAAGATTTTTCCTCCTTGCTGCCACCAACCCATTCTATCTCCCCATACCAGTGATGCCCGTTTTCCCCACAAGTGAGGAGCCCACTATCCAAAAATTTTTCAGAAAATGATCAAGACAAACTTCGATAAAACGCAAGAAAATCAGCATTTTAGTAGCACCCCTTTGTATCAACTTTCGAGTCAACTTAGTCATCAGGTTTTTCATCTTGTTTTACAGTTTGCATTGACGTTAGCCCGTGTCCGGCCCCAGGGGGAACTCCCCATTAGTAAGTGACGGGGGTTCAGACATTTGTTGGGTTTGTAAAACGTTGTCTAGTATACCTGTGGGTACGCTATTTGGTGGATAATCGGTATATTTTTGGGGTTGCTGGTGAGAAAATTTGACAAGGTGAGTGATAGGCCGAGGGGCAGTTGCCGAAAATGCTATAAAACCATTATTTTTCATGTACCATGAAGCTATGAGTATATTTTTGGGGTCTAAAAATGTCCTAAATTTACTATATTTTTGGGTTTTTCAAAAACATACTGTGTATGACCCCCCCCCCGTCACATACGAATAGAAGTTCCCCCCTGGGATCCTGACATAACTTTTTTGCTTTGATGAATTCAGCACTGTGAGTAAAGAGTTCAGTACTTTGACGCGCATGAATAAAAAACTGATTGAACCAACTATGAAATTACTCTCCAAAATGTGTTTCCTTGCGCCCACTCTCTTCCAGTACTGTCAAGGTCCCCTAGGTAAGATCGGAAGATAAAGTATAAAGCACTCCAATTGGGAATCTAGAAATGGGAGCTTTTTTGTACTTTCCTTTCCTAATTAAACATTTCAAGCAATCACCAACGGGCTTCTGAATTGTGTATTGCAAGTCGAGGCCTATCTTCGGTCAACAACAACAAACAACCGCCTCAACAACCAATGTGCAAAAAGACAGAGTTGATCAACTCAACCCCCAGCATCTCAAAAGAATTCGTCGTAGATTCCGATGCAAGAAAATTTAATGTTAGAAAGATCAGCCCTTCTGACATCAGAAGCGCTTTGTCAAGTCACACGAAAAGTACCCAAACTTCACAATCTAAATCACCGACATCAAACTACGAGAAGTCGCGACGCGTTTGATCAATTATTCTTGTGTCGTAGTTTAGTTTCATTAAGCCTGTTTGAAATAGGTCTATCTTTCGATTCATAAATTTCCTGTTTCGCCTGCGGACCTCCGAACATAAAATTACCTTTTTAGCATTCACAGAGGGATGTTGCCAAAAGAAAACTGGCCATGGCTCGAAAACTTTTTCCGGGGGCTCCGCCCCCGGACCCCCAGGTGCCTCCTGCATAAACCGCGAATTGGTGCCCCTCCAATCTGAAAAACGCTCCTACGGGCCTGCATTGTTAATGGTCGGATACCAACAAAGGACACCATAACATTTCAGAGATGAGTCAATAGAAACAGCTACGTTATATATGAAGAATGAAAAAATGCAACTTTTGGAAATTATTGGGGGGGCCCGGGCCCGACCGGCCCCAATAGCTGCTACGGGCCTGCAATGTGCCAAAACATGTCCTGAAGTGAGATTCTTGGAGTACGCCTGCTTACGCAACGGAAACTGCGTGAAATTAGTTTCTTATAAGAAAATACGTCAACTTGATATTTTCTTCCTTCGGCCTACTCATAATTTCAAACAGCTTTTGTAGCCAAACACTTCCTTACATGACATTGCTCTATGATGGAAAGTTTCTTAAAATTATCAGGTTTCTTAAAGGTTCCATAAAATTCTTCGTTTTCACTTCATGTGCGCCCGTGAACATGTCAAAACAAAGGTTTTTGAAGGCTTTCGAATGTTCAGACATTACACGTATTCTTTTCATAAGAAACTAAGAATTTGGGCCAGTACTGAAAGTTTCTAAAAATTATCAGATTTTGAGTACTCAAAGTTCCTTACGAGTTTCTTAAATGTTTTATAACAATCTTCATGCTCACTACCTGTGCCCTCCTGAACATTTAAAAAACAAATGAAAATAGAAATGAAATATGTCAAGGATCTCCTTTATCAAAACAAATGGAGTTTCTTAATTTTTGGTGATCTGAGGGTTGAGTATTTTTTAGAAGCAATTTCTTATAAAAAATTACGTGTATTGCCAATAATTTCAGGATCTGTTGCAGAGAGCTAGGGGGGCTCAAATTACGAATTTCGGCACATGCAAGCACGTGGGGGTCATCAAGGTTTGCGCAACGGCGGAATTTGAAGACAATTCGTTGCCCAATACGGAATTTTAGCAATTTCTCGGCGGAACGACGGAATTCTCCGTCCCTACCGGACGCGGATTTCCTCGAAAATGATAAGCGGAATGCGGAATTTTTATGAAATTTTTTTAATGGATTTACGGATCTTTCATCTGTTGTCTTGTTGAAAAAGGTCGTGGTCACATCTCTGTTTTTCTAGTCTGCTTTACGAGAATAATTTCCAAGCTTTGCACGAGACTTTTAACTGCAATTCTCCTCCTCTTTCCTCCTTGATGGATGAAAATGTCTAACAATACTACTTTGTTCCATCATTGATAACGAAGTGGCGGGACGCGGAAATTTGGCTAAAAAATGACCGGAACGGCGGATTTTAACTGAAAATCGCGCGGAACGGCGAATTTCTACCCCCCTTGATGACCCTCACAAGCACAGTTTCTGCTCTGCCGGCACAGTTTCTGCTCTGAACGCAATAGTAAGAATGGTGGGTTGAGAATGATGCAGCCGATTCTAACAAACTAAATTTTGCAAAAGCAGTCGATATGTCATCTATGGATTTAGTATTTGTTTATAAGAATCTGATATATGTTTTGAAGGCCACTGGCTTGCAAACATCCACGCATTTCTTCCGAATGCACAGTATTAAGCCGAAAACTCTAACAAAACATTAGTTGCTGTTTAACAGGTAGCTTATCCTAAATCAACAAATTTTTGACCGACTTTGACCAACGGTAAACATCGGATGATTGTAACATAAATACAAATGATTGTTATAAACATCGTTTTGGGGCTGACTGGCTGGCCGGGTCAAATACTAACTCATCGTGACTGGCTACCTGACACCAGCTGAAGTAGCGCAACACTCGGGGCAACAGTCATAGAATGACGAAAGCTTCAAGCTATGTTGTCAACCAAAGTAAAAGCCGTCACCTTCAAAGCATTCGAGGTCGAAAGGCTGTAACAATGCTTAGTTACAGCTTAACGATGTTAGTATATAGTTACAGTTCTTGGAAACTGTTCATGTTCAAGACAAATATTACGTGGGGTCATTTTGGTTCCACGCAGTCCAATCACTGACTGACAGTAAAGATCCTGATGTAAGATAATTTCAGGAATTTGATTGGCTAGTTTTGATTGACCTTCTCTCTACCACGGTCTTATATGGTTGCGTGGTGTGGTAAATCATATATGGTGTGATAAATCACGTGATATTTAATTATGCAAATTAGAAGTATATTGCACATAAGAGAGTGTGGCACTTCCAATTCAAATCATTTAAGTTGGGTAGACGAAACTGGTGAGTAAACTGACTACAAATGTGTTGCTGAGAATGGTGAAGGCTAAGTCTGCTGCCATCCTTTGAACATTACAAATTGTAAGTTTTTCACGTTCACATCGTCTTATTATAATTGTTCTTAACTTTCCCGTAAAGACGCGGATTGAAGGGCACCACGTATTTCGTGTAGGTGACGGCAATCGGACGGCGTTGGCAATCGGATGGCCGTGGTGTGGAAACATGTGAATAAATCCCAAACACTGAAGGAAAAGCACATTACAAATGATATCCACGAAAGATGGTATTTCTTCATGGTAAATGCTAACATTGCAGATATTAAAAATCTTCAAGCAATTCCCTGTCGGAGGAAGTTTTCGATTCTTGTCGGATAAAAAACTGGGAAAATGACGGAAGATTCCTAGCGTCACTCCTGAGCATCAATAGAGGAGGAGAGTTGCTTTCGGTTAGCTTGGCGGTGAAAGAGTTGTTCTTCTGAACGTCACGCCTGGATTCGGAAAACTTTTAACAATCGAAGAAAAAGCATGTGCGACAAGTGAATAAAACATCGCTTTGAAAACGTTTTAAAACGTTCCGTTTTCATCGCTTTCAGCCTGGTTTTCATCAAATCGTAATCATCGCCGATCATTGTTTTAGAGCATCACCGATCATCGCCGATACTGTATGATCGGCGATGAATTACGATTTAATGAAAACTAAGCTTCATGTTCAATCATTTGGAAAGGTGCTAAGAATTTTCCGGAACTTTTTTGCGATTCGGTAGATTTTACTTCAATTATTTTGCAAGGTAGGGTAATTTGGGTCTACTGGGATTTTCATAGGATTTTGTTATGAGTCGCGTTGTGGAAAAATTGGCAGGAGCACCTGAATCAAAACAAAACTTGAGATAATACTGCAAGCAAACATAAGAATTCACTTTTTTTAAATATCATTTTGAAGGAAACTTTGTTTACATTTCTTTCTTCAAGAATAGGCCTAAATATGCGCTGATGGTGGTACGATATAGTTCTCGATTTTCTCTATGCAAGTTTTCAAGTCTTTGGCTGCGAAACTCTGAAAATTCAATCACAGTTACCCATAAAAGAATTCTATATTTTATTGAAATTACAATACTCCCGATGAAATAGATACCATTTTTCTCGAATAGACCCAAATTTCCCACCGACGGTTGAAATTGCACGCAAAAGTGAGGAAAGTAAAAAATTCTTTAAAATATTCAAACTTCAAATTAAAGAACGGGAACAAGTTTCCAAGAACGACAAAAGAGTCAATGCAGGAAAAACGAAATAAGATCTCCAATACTTCTAACGACTTTGTGAGGATATTCTATTTGTTTCGAAAAATGCCCAATTTAGACCCAAATTACCCCCAGCTTACCCTATACTGGTTACAAATTTCAGTAATTGATAACTGCTTTACAAATTGACCTGTGCAAAAACAGAGTTAAAGGCTCCCATTAGCCATGTTCATGAAATAATAAATATTTATCTGCAATTGCAGCTGTTTAATGTGGGATTTAGTTTATATCGGGATGGCAATATCCTAACCAGCCCACTTGAAGGAGACCAGATTTCTTGATAAGCGTCAGAATTATTACATCTGATGGTACCGAAATTAAGGATGGCACCTGATATTGCCAAATTCTTTACTTTAGCCAGACAAGATTTGCCACTGTAATAGCGCCACACCTGTTTCTTGATAGTATTATATGGGTTGGTTGGATTCCTTGACAACAGTCGTCCATATGAAGATTTCAAGCAGTAAGGGAACTTTGCCAGGTCAAACTTTGTAAATAGCATTTGAATGACTTTGCAACTCTGTTGATGATTTCATTAACCGCGAGAGTTTGTTAGAAACACCTGCAATGCCTGCCAAAAGTCTTGGAACACCTCTGCAAATTTTGCCTTGTTTTGCGATTCCCCCCTCTCCCCCTCAGAACAATGTTGCTTTCTGGTAATAAAATAGGGATGACAGGATGATCCGCGACTCTGCTGGAATACTAGGACAATAACCTTCCAAATCAACATTGTTTCGGGGGTGAGGGGGTATTTAAACCCAATCGCTATGGTTAGAAATGTTGATTATTAAGAAATGGCCTAAGTGTTCCAAGGACTTTTGGCAGGCATTGTAGGTATATAGATAGGTATATAGGTGTATTCCTTCCGGTTGGAGGAAAAGCCTTTCGACAATGTTTTCATTCTTTAAACATAAAAACCTAAATTAAAGTGAATTATAATACAATGTACAAAAAAGCATAATAGAAATAAAATTGAAAATATAATGTACCTCTCAAATGGATTTTTTAGAGGTAGCCAGAGACGATGCCAATTTAGTTTCAGCTCTTTCCATAATTTTTGCTCCACAATACGAAAATGCTTCTTGGCCAGTGCTTATTCTTAGCAGGGGTATCTGCAAGTTTGTTTCGGTAGAACGAAGAATGTGAAGAATGCCATCTGAGTATTTACTGAAAAGTTCCCCTCAGGACATGTTTTTTTGAGTGGCAGAAAACTGCCATTTTCGACTATCTAAACTAAATTTGATATGAGAAATCATTGATCCTTTTTCAAGTGTCAGCGGTATAGCCGTTCAAAGGAGAAAACATTGAATTTCTAGTTCCTTTTTTCTCCATGATTCTATGACGCTTTGTTCTTGAGCTATAAGAGGTCAAAGTTAGGAGTAGTTGGTGAGCCACAGAATCCTTGGATCGAATGAGCTAATAAATCTTTAGGCAATAAATGCATCTTAACTTGGTATGTTATCTGCGAGACAATGCAGGTTAATTGAAAACTGTGTTATTGGTGCTCTTGCTATGTGAGATATTAAAAAAAGAGTACTATGTGAGCACAAAAGTCTTAAAATGTAAAATTGTCAGGCCTCTTGCTGTCTCGATCTTAACCTTCTCATCAATGTTATCAACAGTAAATCAGTTTTAAGATTATATCGTCGGACTTCATAGAATCGTGAGGGCTCCTTTTATACGCGCAAGAGTATTGCAGGAGCAAAGAGTCCTAACTATCAAAACAAGGATTTTTCATTTATATAACACCAGACAACTAAGAACTTAAGTAACAGAAATATTAAAAATTTCCACGAAAAGGGCTTTTACTAAGCTATTTACGGTGGAGATGGATCCAAAGAATGGATTTTGAGAGTAGATTTAAACAATGAGCAATTCTAGAGCAAAGGGTCCTTATGATCGAAGGAATATTCCAATTTTGCTCAAAGCACAGGGAGTGCGCACTAATTGTTCGCTCATTTTCTAACCTGATTGATTTAAAGTTTCATTTTTACCTGACAGTTTCATGCCTACTTTTAACCGCGAGAAACCTTTGAAAAACAGCTTGGTAGGCCAGTTTGAAGTTTTCTACCAATTTTGAGCTACGAGGTACTTCACGTTCTTAAAGACTTTGAGCTTTTTACCTACTCTTTAATTTTGGTATGTTAGTGGGTTTTATAATTTCTAAAAGGAGCACAAATATTTTTTGTAACAATCTAACAGGTCTTCGAGAGTTTTGGGGATATTGGTAGGTCGTTGTGTTCTGGGGACTATTTGCTCTCGAACTACTCTCCTTTTGACACTTGGACAAATGAGAAAGAATTGGCAAATCGTTGTGGGAACAGGAATGCTGCAAACGTGAGCGGAAAAGTTGCACTACTTTTAAAAACTATCCTAGAACCTTCTTGGCAACTAAGATGCTCATAGGCTGCTCATTTCTAAGTGAGAACTGTTCCTCGGGGTCTCCAGAGTTAAGGAAGGTATCATGTTAAATATTGATTTAAGTTTTACTTATACTTGTTAGAGAGGGAGTACCTTGTGAGCGAAATCCTAAAGTGACTCATATCTCACAAAGTGCTCTAAAATCTCATTTTCGTCTACTTTTGTCTTGTTGGATCTGTCAAAATACATACTTTACCAAAGTTTCATGTAATTTCATTACGTATTGCTCCTCTTACGTATGGTTCATTGTGCGATCTCTTTAATTTGTCTTTGTTCTCTGGAAAATTTCCAACAGATTGGAAAATAGCGCGTGTTGCCCAAGAGCGGAGTGAGAGATGATTGTTCTAACTATAGACCGATTTCTGTGTTGCCTGTATTGTCTCGTGCTTTCGAAAAAGTAGTTTATAATCAACTGTATGACTACTTAGATAGTAATAGGCTCATATACAAGCATCAGTCTGGTTTTCGATCTTTACACTCAGTCGTCACCAGCCTTATGGCTGGCACTAATGACTGGTATGTGAAAAAAGAGAGGGGCAAGTACACTGGTTTGATTTTCATTGACCTAAAAAAGGCGTTTGATACAGTAAATCATGATATCTTACTAAAGAAGCTAGAAAAATACAGAATAAGTGGACTAGAGCTTGACTGGTTTACTTCCTGTTTGCAGGAGAGAAAGCAGTTCTGCAAGGTAAATTCCACCTCTTCTAGTATTAACGCTGTAGGTTGTGGTGTCCCCCAGGGTTCCTGTCTTGGCCTACTTCTCTTCCTTGTTTACATAAATGATCTACCATTCTGCCTAAACAAAGGAAAGGTCACCATGTACGCTGATGATACTGCGATTTCACACTCCTCGAGATGCCTTTCTAAATTGCAGGATGATCTAAACCAGGATCTTGTCAATTTACAGAACTGGCTACATGGCAATAAATTGTCCCTAAACGTTGTAAAAACAGTCTTTGATTATTGGTTCCATACCAAATATTCAGAAAATCGAAAAGCAGACTGAAGCTAAGCCTAGTTTCGAAATAGGTGATCAAAAGATCAATATGATAACCGATACTAAGTATCTGGGAGTTCAAATTGATGACAAACTCCAATGGGATCGCCACATTGAACATGTTAAGGCTAAGGCACTGCGAGCTCTCGGTCTAATTAAGCATGCCAAGAAATTTCTTCCAT
Organism: Aurelia sp. 3 sensu Dawson et al. (2005); assembly: GCA_964020215.1. NCBI lineage: Eukaryota > Metazoa > Cnidaria > Scyphozoa > Semaeostomeae > Ulmaridae > Aurelia > Aurelia sp. 3 sensu Dawson et al. (2005). The sequence continues at coordinate 924,643 of OZ026584.1, forward strand.
CAGGTGATCTGCAGAAAATGTATAGAGAAATTGTTGAGCCACATTTCAGTTATTGCTGCTCGGTTTGGGGTTGTTGTAGTGAAACCAAACTTAATTCTCTCCAAAAGATCCAGAATAGAGCTGCAAGAATAACTACCGATAGTCATTACGATGCTTCTGCTGCCCCTCTGCTCCAAAATCTTGGCTGGCCATCAATTAAAGATCTTATCAGAAAAGAAACAGCAACGCTGACCTATAAGGCATTGAATTCACTTGCTCCTCAATATTTAGGGGAACTTTTCAGTAAATGCTCAGAGGGCAGTGATCGCATTCTTCGCTCTACCGAAACAAACTTGCATATACCTCTGTTAAGAACCAGCACAGGCCAAAAGCCATTTTCTTATCGTGGAGCAAAATTATGGAATGAGCTGAATAAGGAAACTAAATCGGCATCTCCCCTGTCTACCTTTAAAAAATTCATATGAGAGGTACATTATATTTTCATTTTTAGTTCTATTATGCTCGTTTGTACATTATATTATAATTCTCTTTAATTTAGGCTTTCTGTTTTTGCACAGGTCAATTTGTAAAGCAGTTATCTTTTACTGAAATTTTGTAACCTGTATAAATATTTAAAAATGAAAATGAAAATGAAAATGAAAACTCTAGTGCTCATTTTTGTGATTTTTCGACTTTTAAAATGGCGGAATTTCTGCCAGTCAAAAAAAAACATGTCCCTAAATATTCACAGTAGGGGGAAGACTTTTCAACCCACCAAGAGGATAATAGCATGTGCTAAAGTATGCTGAAAGTCATCGCTGTGAGGTTGACAAAGTAGGGAAACTTGCTGGTACTTTTAGCAGGTTTTTCTCTCGAAGGGATTTTTTAGAAAATCGCTTAATGAATCCTAACGGAGTGAAAATTTTAGCCAGGAAGAATTCTGACAATAATTGAACATGTTAGCCATTCAGTCAAAATTTTGCAAAATATCATTGCTTATACAAGGTCTCGGGGGGAGGGGGGGTAACTCAACCTATTATGTGACGGGGACGTGCTATTTTGCCCGAAAAATTGGTACCCATGATTCCGTAAGTTCTGGTGGATTTTAGGGCCATAATTCCACAAATCGAATAAATATCTGGGCCTTAATTCCGGAAATTATGAAAAATTCCCTGAAAAGGACACCCATAATTCCGTGAAATGTCAAAAAATTGTGAAAATGATAGCCATAATTCCGTAATGGCTTGAAAAAAGTACCCCTAAAAAATGGCACGTCCCCGTACCACGAACAGTACTAAGGTACCCCCCCCCCCGAGTACAAGGTGTCCCAAAATAATTGTGCCCTATTTGTGTGGCCACTGTGGAGGAGCTGTAATTTCAATTATCTTGGGTTTTAGACATTTCCATAGTTCATGCCTCGACTTAGAGTTTGAGACTTTGTTTGAGTGAATCTGACACTAGGTTGCTGGTTTATGGCAGAGAAAAGGCAAAATTAGTGGTTGCTTCAAAAACAGCACCTCTCTCTCCAGCAATGTCAAAATAAAGTAAGTTCTCAACGAAAAGACTCTTTTTCAAAAACATTTGTCAGTGCTGGAGTGTCTTTACATTTTGGCTAACTCACATGAGCGTAGGGGGAAATAAAATTCAGGGGGGCTGCCCGATAGAAGATCCATTGTTTACTAAAATTTTGCCCGATTTTAGGCCGATTTTCTGCCCGATTATGGCTGATTTTTGCAAATTTTTCCAACGTTGGGAGGGCTGCAGCCCACCCAGCCCCCCTGTCTCCTACGCCTATGTTAACTCAGTGTTAGGTTTCTTATGAGTTGTTTCTTTAAAAAATGCATTTATGGTTGGGCTATTTGATAGTACTATTTTGGTTGGGGGGCAAAAAAGCCCCCCCCCCCCTACCTAACTCTTTGTAACGGGGATCGGCGTTACAATAACTGTGTGCTGTTTTACGTGCGAGGACACGGAGCCAGAGACAAGACGTTGTTTTGTGACGAATGCCATGATACCGACTGACTGAATTTACATACTACTACAACTTAAATACAGATCTTACAGGAAGTGAAATACAGAGAGAAGAAAGTTCATTCATTCTAATGCAAGTGAAAGCGAGGTTTACTGATATGGAGGCAAGAGAGATTATTCCTGCTACAGCCTCCCCCTTGTTACTAAAAAAAATCGTAACTTGTTTGCGTATTTTTTTTTCAAATGTATAGCTACAGTACTAAATGATTACTTTGTTAAGTGTCCATCTAAATGAAAGTCCATTCTAGGGTTAAACGACACAATCAACTGTTACGATCAAACTTAAAATATAAACGACAATTCCGAGTTGAAAGAAGGCTTGGTGATATGGCCTTAATGAACTACAAAGGAGATTCTTGTAGTTATGGGTGCTCCAAAATGTGGAGAATACAAACTAATTTCCTGCTCTTCGGTAGACGGAAATTGGATTTTGGAAAGGTATTGTGCTTTGATGCACATATATTGGCTATGCAATTTAGGTCTTTCGTCAGTTACCTTAGTGACGGAATCACTGATCCAAAGGAGTTTCCCATGAGGGGCTGGGTTTCCGTGTTTGGGATGGGCTGCTTCGAAGCCAAGTGTTTCCTTACAGTTTTTACACGAATTCTGGTGTTCTCCCAGCTAGGGGAAAAATTTGCCTAAAACTTTATTTTCTTTGCGAGAAGGCAATGAAAGCAATGCAGATATCCAATCTGGGTTATCTGTGCGATAGAAAAGAGAGATCTTAATGAAATCTCTGATCCTTCCGAGGAGGTAGGTTCCCGTAATTTGTAAGAAAGTTGTCTTACAACGAAATAGACTTCTTTAATACAGAAGTAAAGCTACAAAATATGTCTACAAATGTTCTAATACCTTTGGCGACAGTCTGTGAATGTAGATACCTTTATCTGGCGACATAACAGCAATGTGGCTGTGACATTTGTCGAATTTGGGCCATAACTTCTTGTGAATGTGAGCCTTTTGCACTACCTGGTGGCACAACCAGCGAGAAGCAACATCTTGTGTGCTGAAGCAAGCTTTTGTCATGGCGAAGGAAAGCTGCAGAACCTTTGCATCTTCGTTGACGCACGCCTCCTTAGATGCCAGCTTTCTTTGGGCAAGGATAAGCTGCCGAACCTTTGGCGATATAAATCCAGCTTTCTTTGGGCAAGGATAAGCTGCCGAACCTTTGGCGTCAATTTCAAAATGACCAGCTTTTTGTAGGATGTGCTGCCGAACCTGCATGAATGGCCGTTTGTATGACTGTGCTGTTGGGTGTAGCTTGAGTTGATGTCATGTTCTGCACCAGTGTTGGACTTGCAAAACGAACGGGTCCTCCACCATTTGTAACGGGGATCGGCGTTACAATAACTGTGTGCTGTTTTACGTGCGAGGACACGGAGCCAGAGACAAGACGTTGTTTTGTGACGAATACCATGATACCGACTGACTGAATTTACATACTACTACAACTTAAATACAGATCTTACAGGAAGTGAAATACAGAGAGAAGAAAGTTCATTCATTCTAATGCAAGTGAAAGCGAGGTTTACTGATATGGAGGCAAGAGAGATTATTCCTGCTACATCTTGACTGGTAATAGGTAGAGCGACCAAATTTGGTGTGCTAAAAGCCTCAGGCATGTACTTTCCGTAAATATAAAAATTAACCTAAAAATAGGCATCATTTTTGCTCACGTCGGCATTTTCTTTTGTGTGGTCAAGAAAAGCAGCAAAATTGGCCAAAGTCAGGAAAATCGCGATAAAATTAAATTTGGAGCACATTTTCCATCCAAACATGATACTTTTGATAGAATGCATCAAATAACACTACATTACAAAAGAAATTTGCAAAATATTCCACTTCTGCTCCTTTTTGTGCGATAATTGAGATTTGAGAATTTGCGATTTTTCGTGGGTCAGTCCCAGAAAATTGTCTCCTGCCCCCTCATTTTTCAAAATATTTTAATGAAACTTTTGGAGTAGTTGCACAATAAGTAGTTCCAAAAAGTCAAGAAGTTTCATGGCTATAAATTCTTCATGGCAGAGTTATTTAAAAAAATCTACTAGGGGGGCACATTTGCCCCCCCCCCAACCAAAATAGGGTTAAAGACTTTGCATCATCAAAGTCAGCAGAACGCAAGAACAATAACTTGAGGAGCAAAATTTTAATCATTCTGTGGGAAGAGGTTTCAAAAAATCTCTTCCACTAGCTCCTCCGTAACAGGCCATAAATTAACCCTTCACATAAAAGCATAAATCTGCGGCAATCAACCGCAACGCGGCGCCTTACCACCTAAATTCCATCTGTACAATTTCCAATTGCTCTGGTTTGCATCGTTCATTGCCTTTATGAAACATGTTTTCTTTTAAGATTTCATACAGTGAAAGAGAATGGCTCCAGAAGGCAGCACCAAAGTTCCTCTGGCGAAAATCAAGGATCCAACGACTCATTGGACGGCGTGGACAACATACATTGTTCTCTTGCGATATTTTCATCTATACGCAGAAAATGTATTCGGAAAACTTGGAGCAGCCGTTGCAAGAAACCCGAAGAAAACAATTTCATTTTCTCTCTTGGGAGTGGCACTTTGCTCACTCGGCCTTCTCAATCTGCAAATTGAAAAACGTTCAGTGAAGTTATTTGTTCCTGAAAACTCGCAAGCTGAGAAGGCTCTGAAAATCGGGAAACCGTTCTTTTCTAACAGCCTGAATACAAGAACAGAGGACATAATATTCACTCCGAAGAGTGGATCAAATGTTCTGTCTGCACAGAATTTGCAGGAGATTTCTCAAATCGTCAAAAAGGCACAAAGCATTGCTAGGTACAGAGAGCTGTGCAAAAAACGACCTGCATTCGTGAATAAAACAAATGTCCAAAATGAAACATGTTCATTGATTAACCCTATTGAAATCCTTAATGGCAATACAACAAGCAAGGACATGATTTTCACACAGTTTCAAACTGCTTTATCTTCATCTAGTTATGTAATGTCAAACGGAAGAAGCGCAGTGTTTAATCTAAACAGGCTCGTGTCAGGCTTCAAGTTAGATTCCAATTCAAAACAAGCTTCTGCCACGGCAGTTCGTGTGATGTTCTTGATGAAACATGGAGAAACAAAAGCCCAACGAGATGCCATCTTAGAATGGGAAAAATCATTTATCAAAAAGATGACAGAAGCTGAGAAAGATTTGAAGTACAGCAAAATGTCATACGCGGCGGAAAGAAGTTTGGATGACTCTATCAATGAAAGTTCATCTTCGGATATCCCATTAATCAGCATTACGTTCACTGTCATGATAACATTTGCATGTCTAACGCTAGCGAAATTTGTCAACCCGATTCGTGGCCATTCATGGCTTGCCCAAGCAGGGGTATTCTCGACTGCATTTGGGATATTAGCAGGTATTGGCATCACAATAGGTATTGGAATTCCATTCATCAGCCTTGTTGGGGTTGTCCCTTTCCTTGTGGTCAGTATTGGAATAGATGACATGTTCATTATTTGTGATGAATTCGACCGACAATCAAAGGACATTTGTCCCAAATACCGTGTCTCCCTTGCTCTTTCCAAGGTAGGCGCAACCATCACTATGACGACAGTCACAGATATCGTTGCCTTTTTTGTAAGTGCGACAAGCTCCTTCCCAGCGATAAGATATTTTTGTATCTTCATGGCATTTTCTATCAGCATTGAGTTCCTGCTACAAATAACTTTGTTTGTAGCTTTTCTGTCATTCGATTCACTCCGCATCTACAACAACCGAATGGACTTATTACCTTGCAGGCAAGTAGAAGATCACTCATGCTCTAGTGTGTCAAAAGAAGAACCTTTATCATCAAAGATCATGCGTAGATATGCCAAATTGTTGTTGAAGTGGCCAGTCAAAGTCCTTGTTTGCTTGATGACTCTTGGACTCTTGGGTTTTGGTATTTACGGAACAATGCATGTTAGAAATGAGTTCAGTAGGCAAAACTTGGCGTTAAAAGGTTCATACTACTCGAAGTATTTGACTGCATCTGAGGGTTACTTCTCACAGAACATTCCAGTAAACATACAAATAACAGAGAAGGTCAATTACTCAGATCTTGCAATGCGAAAAGAAATTGCCAATTTAGGAAATCTTGCTTATGACACTGGATACTACTTACAACGCAGTTTCAATTGGGTTGAGTCTTTTGAGAATTATACTCAGACTTATAACATACCATCTGATGGCCTAAACTTCAAAACTGCTATGAAAAAGTTCCTCAATGAACCTGCATACAGTCAACACAGACTTGATGTAATATTGAACAACCAAGGTGAAGTGATCGCAAGTCGCGTTGTTGTGTTCACAAAGAATATAAATACAGCAATTTTTCAGAAAGATGCAATGCTGAAAATTCGCAGTAAATTATCAAATCAAAGCAAGCTGATAGTTTCTATTGCAGCTAACGAGTTCATCTATTTTGAACAATATGCTGTCGTTATTAGAGAAATTATTATCAGTCTTGTCTCAGTAACCGTTGTCATTCTTGTTATTTTGATTCCATTTTGCATCCACCCGATTGTTATCATGTCCATCTTATGTACCTTTGTGGTACTTATTTTGGAACTACTGGGGCTCATGTACTTTTGGGGTGTGGATTTGAGTGTTATTTCCTTGATAAACCTTGTAATGGCAGTTGGTTTTTCAGTCGACTACAGTGCTCATATCGCACAAGCATTTGTTTCATCCAGCGAAAAGACACTCAATAAAAAGATCATCGAAGCTTTATCAACAATCGGGGGTAGTGTGTTGTTTGGTGGCCTAAGTACGTTTCTTGGAATGTCGTTAACTGGATTTGCAGCATCTAAAATCTTCCAGGTAGGTTTTTCACCCTTTTACCCCATTCACACTTGCAAATGAAACCCAGTCTCCTCCCCAGATTGACTTCGTTGCGCTAATTCCATTCTGGGATACAGGAGGCCGCTCTGCAGTTTGATTGGCTACTCGAAAACAATAGCAAACACAATCATTTCTTGAAAATTTCCTAATTGTTCGAATAATAACATTGTAACCTTCTCAATAAGCAACAAACCATTGCAATGTTGCTGTGCTGTTTGCAATCGAGGTTGCATAATTAGCGTTGCCTAGCACACTGAAACTCCATAATGGTTGCTAGTCTGCTCATTTTTAGAGAGTTTGATCGAAGTGTACCAGGGTTTTCATACGGTTTCATGATCGGCGTATCAAGTAAGAAGACTTTGGGAACGAAGCTGAATCAAACCAGCTTGATTTGAACAAGGTTATCCAATGCTGCGTTCTGATTGGTCGATCTAGCAAATCGAATTCATCTAATTGGCTGAAACTGCAACCGTTTTAAATACTTTGGTATCGTTGGTAATATTTTGGTTTTAAATATTTAGGGTCAGTCAGAAAAATTCTAGATGTTTCGAAGTCTGTAAGTCCCAAATTAGTTATTAGATTTATTCAACTCGATAATTTGTGTGCAGCTAACATATCAGTTTATCTGAGAAAAGTTAGTTTGCCAAAATCAGTGGTATCGTTCTCAAATTAAAAACAATTTCATAAAAACACTCCTTCCACTCCTTCTCAAAATCCTCCAAAAGAAACCTAAAATACTTCGCAAAAGCAAGCGTCTGTTAAATGAAGGTTAGTCTCATGTTGACATAGAACAGATGCCCTAAGAACGAGGTGGCTTAGCACGAACTACAGTAAAGTCCCGCCTTTAAGAAACTGCATTATAAGAAACTCAGGCCTGACTTCTTTGAATAGAACACCTCTCTACAAGAAACTATCCAGGCTGATTTATGTTCAGTTTCTTTTACAATGGTACATAGTAATATTTTATGGCATATATTTGAATATGGCTCCAATAAGTCTCAGTTCTCTAGAAATAAGAATGAAAGTTTTAAGCCCAAATTATTATAATTTCAAGAAACTATCAGTACTAACCCAAACTATCAACATCTTGTTCAACTGTGCGTATTTAAAAAACGTTTTCTTAACAATTTTGACAGCTGTTTGGAATACAAAAGTGTTTCTTATACCATGGTATACACACCCTGTTTTGAGGAAATATATTCTAACATAAGAAACCAATCAGGCTGTTTTTGTGAAATGAGTTTCTTGAAGGCGGGACTTTACTGTATTTCATACCAAAGTCTCTTTGCCAAATCAGATTAATCTTGCATTTAGGGTACACGACAAATTGAGTTATACTCCACTTGGGAACAAACAAGGAAGCAACATTTGTTTGTTAACGCAGGCTAGGCTTCTGGCAGCCATGCAGCTGATGTGGGCTTGCGGCACTACAGCTTATGCTCTAAGAGTTGCCTCTGAGTACTCATTTACCGACCTCGGAAGAATTGACAGCTGGATAAGTTTCGCTTCTTCTGGGGCGAATGAATTTCGCATGTATATTTGCAATAATACATGTGCTTTTTATGAATTAATTTCACTATCATCAGTTGCTTGCTGGCATGAAGCTTGCAGTGCACAGGATTCGAACTCACGCGGATCGACCCCACAAGATTCCAAACATTGCGCCTTAATCACTCGGCCACACCAACACTGATGACAACTCCTCTTCAATTTCAGATATTCTTCAAGATGTTTGTTGGCATAATATCATTTGCACTTTTCAATGGACTTGCCCTATTACCCGTGCTCCTGTCCATTTTTTCGAAATGCATCAACATGCAGACGGGAAACAAGTTAAAGATTAGGCGTCGTATGTTTCGAAGCTCTGCCAGGAAGGGAAAGAGAAAGATCGAGCCGATAAATGGAAGAGCTACAAGCAAAAAGAATCCGGGGATATCGATTCTTGGCATGTCAACAAAAGTTCCAACTGCAAAGAACTACAATGAGCTTTGGGACATCTTGATAAACGGCAAAGAAACCATCTCTGAATACCCTGAACAAAGAAAATTCTTGAATGAACATTTTAGCTACCGTTTCAATCCATCAAGACCAGTTTCTGGAAGACATTACGTGTCAAGAGGCTCCTATCTTGAGCAAATAGACGCTTTTGATCACATGTTCTTTGGTATTTCTGCTACAGAAGCTAAAAGCATGGATCCACAACAAAGGATGTTGCTGCAAAGTACGTATGAAGCAATCGAGGACTCAGGCATGAAACTTGAGGAACTCCAACAATGTTGCACTGGTGTCTTTGTTGGAATGATGAATCTCGACTTCGGTTCTATTATTCTTTCAAGCGACGAGAAGCTTTTGGATATGGATCAATTTACAGTTACAGGAACCTCGTTATCAATTGCTGCGAACAGAATATCATTTGCACTAAATCTAACAGGGCCTAGTTTAGTCGTAGATACAGCATGTTCTTCGTCTGTGACAGCATTGAGCATTGCATGTGACCATCTTCAAAAACGAGTCGTCGATGTGGCTATAGTAGCCGCTGCAAATCTGATATTATGCCCAAGAAAACATATGCCAATATGCAGAGCGAACATGCTTGCTTCTGATGGCAAATGCAAAGTTTTTGATGAACGAGCGGATGGCTATGGACGTGGTGAAGCAATTATAGCATTTGTTCTGAAAGCAAGTGACCTCGTCAATGCTAAATTTGATCCTCATGGGGAAATTCTCAATTGGGGCATAAATAATGATGGCCAATATGCAGCCCCAATCAATGCTCCAAGCGTCGAAGGGCAAGTTGAAGTCATGAATAATGTGTTACAGCAAGCAAATATCAGTTCAAATGACGTACAGTACATTGAGATGCATGGCACTGGGACTGTTATTGGTGATATGGTTGAAACAAGGTCAGTTGGAGAGGTTTATGGGAAAGCGAGAGCAGTAAAAACGCCAATGTTGATCGGTAAGGAATCTCTTTCTTATTGACCTTATTACATGGGTTTTTTAATGCCTTTGCTGAAAGGTAAGGATTCGCTCTCTAATGAACCATATTACAAGGGTATTTAATGCCTGTATGCCCATGTTGATAGGTAAACTCTATCTCTCTGATAGACCTTATCAAATGGGTATTTTTACAACATGGTATGGGATTTTAGCCCTCATATCCAAGGTGAACAAATTCCGTCATGTCTATGTAGCTGCTACGGCCGCGCGGTAACTTGCATTAAGCTGTTTATTGCAAAGTTGAATCAGATAAGCTTCCACTTAGTGACTGAGACCTTGTTTGAGTCCATCTGACAAGTGGTTGCCGATTTTTGGTGCAGGAAACCAAAAATAAGTAGTTGCCTCAAAAACAGTACTTTTAATACTCTCTAGCTATGTCAAAATCAAGTAAATTTTTGAAAAAGAAAAAGTTTTAGCATTATGCAAAAATTTTCTCTGCCTGTAATAGTATTGACTATCTACAAGAAGGCACTGTCAACCTTTTAGAAATAAAGACGAAATTGAATAAAACGCTAGAATAAACATTTTATATATTTTGATATTGTTGAAGAATATTAGAACGGCATGTTTTTTGAAGCAACAACTAAATTTGCCTTTGCCAGGCACTTGTCACATTGACTCAAAAAAGGTCTCAAGCTCTAAGTTGTCGCATATCCTATTCAACTATGCAGTAAATGGCACAATGGAGGTGACAGCTCCTCCACAGCTGCCACGTAAACACGGCACAATATTTTTGGGCATCCTGTATTGTGAAATTGTCCGACAAGTTCTTGATCTCTCAACTGGTATCTCTGTTGTGCAGGGAGCGTGAAGTCAAACATAAACCACACAGAGTCTGCTGCAAGTTTAGCTGGCCTGGCAAAGGTTTGCCTCATGATGAAACATAACACAATCGTACCAACAACAGGAATAGGAGACTTTGCAGCGAGATTAAGCATCGAGGAAAAGGGCCTAAAGGTACAAACAGAGCCATGTGACTGGCCTGAAGTAAAAGGTAAAACTAAAGTTGCAGCTATCAATTCCTTTGGATTTGGTGGAAGTAATGGCCACCTTCTTATCAGAGAGCCAAATCGACTTACACAACAAAGCCATTGCCTGGAAAAGGATCCATTAAAGTTGTACGTTTTGAGTGCACGATCGAAACAAGCACTTTTGAAAACTGCAGAAACGTTTAGTACATGGATGAAAAGTTTTGAAGATACAAACGAGAACCAAACAGATGTTTGCTATTCACTAAATGAGCGGCGCACTGATCATGGAGTACGAATTGCTCTCACTGCAAGCTCTCTAATCGAGGCTGCTGAAACCCTCCATCATTTCTCAGAGCATCCTGAAGACAGACAGACGGATATATGCAGTGGAAAAGTCAGCAAAAACTGCTCTAAAATTGCATTTGTGTTTGGAGGACAAGGATCTCAATGGTCGGGAATGGCTGGTGATCTTCTCAAAAAGCAAGAAATCAGAGAGGAAATAATAAAGATTGATAGTCAAGCAAGAAAGCACGGACATCGGCAATCCTTATTGACTTACCTCGCAAAAGATGATGCTTCAAATGGCAAGGAAATTGTTCAAAAATTCCAAGAAGCTAATCAAGATCATCTCATAACTGAGCAGTTGTCCATATTTGCTCTGCAGTATTCTGTGGCAAAGTTTCTTTCAAAATGTGCATCAATCATTCCAGTTGGTGTGACTGGGCACAGCTTGGGAGACATCACTGCTGCTTGTGTAGCAGGCATCATATCATCGAAGGAAGCAGTGAAAATCATCATCGCTAGAGCAGCTCTTCAGAATCAGTGTACGCTGAAAGGTGCAATGGCAGCTGTTGGTATGTACTCATTTGTATTTACTTTCAAGAGGCTGGGTCATTTGAAGGACCAGTCCAGGGATGGTATGGTCAATGCTATAAAACAAACTTAACAACTGCTGACGCGAATCCTATTTTTGTTCCATATTTTGAGGTTCTTAATAGCTACAAATTTGTTAAGCATCCCGATAATGTAGGCCAACTCTCGTTGTGTCGCCATCTGCTTACATGACCACACGATAAAGAGGTTAGGAACGATTAAGCGGCAAAAAAACAATATGACAGTCTTGTTTTTGTGAAAGTGACATCTGAAAGCACAACTTCCTCGGGGGGGGGGGGTATCTCAACCTATCAACCTATTATGTGACGGGGACGTACCATTTTGCCCGAAAAATTGGTACCCATAATTCCGTGAATTCTGGTGGATTTTAGGGTCATAATTCCACAAATCGAATAAATATCTGGGCCATAATTCCGGAAATTACGAAAATCCCCTGAAAAGGACACCCATAATTCCGTGAAATGACTAAAAATTGTGAAAATGATACCCATAATTCCGTAACGGGTTGAAAAAGTACCCCTAAAAATGGCACGTCCCCGTACCACGAACAGTACTAAGGTACCCCCCCCCCCGAGACAACTTCTTTGCGCTATTGTGATCTCACTTCGCACAAATCGCTGATTGAAAGCGTAATTTCGAAGGGAGAAGGTGAAAAATAGTGGAAAAAGTATGATACACCATTCATATCAGTATCATCTTGTATTTTATTATCATCATCTATTACTGCATTCACACTGACACAGTTAAACCAGCTTTATCTAAACCAGTTTAAATTTCAACCAATCAAATGACTGGATTTTTCGGATTGACCAATCAGAAGGCCTTATTTGAAAACCTGGTTTAGTTTAAACTGGTTTAACTTGCTGTGTGAATGGGGCATATCATAACAACTCCGGGCCTCTCTTTTCACTGTAAACAAAATTTTGCTGGTATCTTGGTGCGCTACACCATTCAGATTTTTCACCATTTTTTTTCAAACGAAGGATTTTGAAACTGGATTCTTGAATTTCACAGAGGAATAAACAAAACATTCATGTGTTGTAGTAGCTTAATGGTGGATTCAATCGACCAAAATATATACGGAAAACAACTGGCACGTGTCTTAAAGGGTAAACATTACAGAAGTAATTGGTTTGTCTACGGTTACGCGACCTAGCTCCTGAAAATTAGAGTGTCCAGGTCCATCTGAGAAGAGGGGGGGGGGGGTGTTTGCGATCATCTTTCATAATGTCTTTTCTCTACCAACACAGCAAGTAGATTGAGTTTTACGTATCAACTATATTTCCTTAAGCCATATCAATAGAAAATTATTTACTTTAGATGCATTTTTGGCCCATCCATAGGTAATAGGGGAAAGTTAGCATTAAATTTATACTTATCTTTCATTCTACTTTAACGTTTACCAAATTTTGTCTGGATAACCACGATGTTTGCGATATAACCCATTTCTTTGGAGACTCGGACTGGCTGTATCAAAAAGCATCGTTGTTAGCCTAACACAGACAAAGATTGGCAAGTCCTTATCAATTCTATCCCCCCATTAGCTGTGGCCCCTTCCGTTAGGTTCATGTAGCTGAATGAGGGTATTTTCTTTCTAGGACTCCCGACGTCTGAAACTAAAGAGATTCTCCAACAGCTAGAAATATCAGACAAAGTCTGCATTTCAGCGGAGAATGATGCCAAAAATGTTACAATCTCTGGAGACGCAGAAGCCATCGACATATTTGAGGAACATATTCAACGAGAACGAAGGGATGTATTTTGGCGAAAGCTCCAAACAAGCAAGGCCTTCCACAGTCACCACATGGATGGCGTGAGGAAGTCATTCACTGATCGGTTAGAGCAGGCAAATATAAAGCCAAAAATCAACCAAATCACATTTTATTCTACAACAGAGGGAAAGAAAATTCATGGCACTGAGATGGAGAGAGATTATTGGTGGAGAAACATGAGAAATGCAGTGTTATTTGAACCATGTGTGAAAGATATGTTGACAGATGGAATACGGGTTTTTATTGAGATATCTCCAAGACCAGTGCTCTCTCATTATTTGAATTCAATTGGAGAAAGTTCGGAATTTGAAGACTTCACCGTGATACAGGTAAGAAGAAATAAAATTGAAAAATGAAAGGATAAAAAGGCATAAACTTTAAGTTCAAATGAGTCGTTCATCAAATGAATTGTTCAATCGATCAAATTAAAAGGAAAGAGGTTGGAATCCATAATGGCTGCTAATACACTCATTTCCTAGGCGCATTTAATCGAAGTGTATCAATATGTTCATTCGGCTTCGCGATCAGCGTGTTACGTAAGAACACCGTGGGAACGAGGTTGATAAGCTTAGCTTCTCAATGTCGTAAAACTACCTTCGGATAATGCGCAGAAATACAGAAGCAAAGCAAAATCTTTTTAAGAACTGAAACAAGAAAGATCATTTTGAAAACTGAAACAATTAAAAGGCATTCACTTTAGGATATGATTAATACTACATATCATCAATTGACGCGAATTCTTACCTTTGTTTCACATTCTGAGCATTCCAACGGTCGCCAGTTCCAAAAACGTTTTGACAGCTTAGGCCACATCTCGTCTCCAGTCGCCATTTTTCTTGCAAGTGCACACGATGAAGAGGTTAGCAACGATTACATGGCGATAAAACAATAGGACAGCCTCATTTTCGTTTATGCGATATGACGTATCGCTCAGATTGCTTGATCGAATATGTAATTTCACAAGGAGAAGGCAAAAATAGTGGGGAAAAGTATGATGCACCATTCATAACAGTATTATCTTGAATGTTGTATCTGATCATACAAACTCCCCGACTTGCGCTTTAAGTGAATTGTTCGATCAGTCTATCAAATTAAAAGGGAAAGGGGTCAGCAAAATTTTGTGTGTGTTCATTGCGGATGCTCCATTGCATGGCTGCACCCCCGTATAAGCCGCACCCACATGTAGGCCGCACCCATCAACATTTGTCTGTTTGAAGTTCAGTCATCACTCGCAATGAAATTAACTATTCCTGTGAATTCTTTCTTGTTTACCCAGGGCCTTCCAAAGAAAAATGAAGAAATGCGTCTACATCATCTATATGCTCAATGTATTGGTAAAATGTACACCCTTGGCTATCCCGTCACAATGGATCTCATTCAAAACCAAAGGGATGGTGTGTTTGTTCGATATCCTCAATATTCATGGCAAGAGACAATAATTGAATCAATCGAGAGCAACGATATCCCAAACAAAACATGCAGCCTTCTTGGTGTGCCTAAGATCTTGAATATATCGAATATTGAATGGATAAATGAACTGGATTTGTACCAATTTGGTTTTATACGAGATCATGAGATGACTAGCGCTGGTAAGTTGAAAGATTCATTCTAACACTTATATAAAATGAAGGAGATGGAGCAAAGAAAGATACAGATTTTAGCGCACTGGGGCAAATCTATATTACTGTATGTTGTATTACGGTATCTTTTTGCATGAAAATAAGAATTTGAGTCAGTGATGAAAGTTTATCAAATTCTTCAGAGTTTGAAAGCGCAGAATTTCTTTAATTCAATGAGATTAAAAGATAGCTCAATAGTTTAAGAGTCCAACAAAAATCTGCACTTCAGAACCATGCTTTTTTACGCCTTTCCAGTATCTAAACATTAAGTTTCTTGTAACTTGACGCAGGAAACAAGTGAAAAGGAAGTAAATATATTACTAAGATCTGAGCTCTAAATATTGTTTTCACAGGTGTCATAATTCCTGGATCTTTGTATGTGGAACAAGCTTTAGAGGCAGCTCTGGGGACAAATTTCGATCAAATATTGGTGAGAGATTTGGTTTTTCACAATATTTTGCCAATGAGTGATGACCTTGTCAGGAAAATTCGATGTTCAAAAAGCGACGCGGAAGACGTTCAAGATTTCAAAGTTTTCTGCGAGACAGATCAAGGCGACATGATTCTTGCAACAGCCAAGCTGACAACTTTCAACAAAAAATCCACACAAGAATCATTTACTCTATCCGACGCACGTGAGTACTTCATATTTGTTTTTCAATGTTGAGGCTACCATCCGCAGTTATGAATCAGCTACGTTACACAAACCCATTGTAACTGAGAGTCCTTTGCGTGTATGCTGCAATCGACCTCTTCGCAATTTGGAGAAAAGGACAGAGGAGAGCGCGGCCCATTCTGACAGCTTTGGCAAAAGGTGGGAAATCAGGGAATCCGCTCCTTGTGACCGAGATCCAATCCATACGCTTATCACCGAGGCCGGGGAAGGGGGGATTCTCCTAATCTCCTAATACTCATTCCCTTTCTCCAAATTGCGAAAAGGTCTATTTCAGATTGCCTGGAGTAAAATTTGGCCTACGTGGAAAATATGAATCCACACTGTTGTAGCGTTTGAACTGATCGAAAGGTTTGACGTCAGTTGAGTTGTCTTTCGGCATAACTACTGCAGTGACTAATGACGATGAGTCCCTTGTATCCCTGCGGTAAACCTAGCTTGCGTAACCTACCTCACTTCTCTTCAGGGAATCAGTAGAGTCTGCATGCAGGCTAGGGTAAACCTTGCTCAAAAGGGAATCAAGAGTACTTCAGATTTTCCTTCCATCCAAAGTTGAGACATCATGCCACCTGAACGAATTGTAGCTCGTCGTTTTTCACGCCTTTTAAGCCCAAAACCATTTTCTATTTGCAGTACATCCAGTCGAAAGTGTTGCAAAGATTGCTGCTGCAAAGGAACGTTCAAATGACAGTACAAACACCAGTCTTGACGTAAACGATATCCTCAACGCACGTTGTTTCAAAAATGGTGCAAATAATCAATTATTGGAAGAAAACTCCTCAGACTCCTCTTCAGGGGTAGGCACCAGTGGTTCCGTTTCACCGTCAAGTTCATTAGGAGAAGGAATACATCAGCTCAGCAAACCACTGAAAGAATCAAAATTAAAAGATTCCTTGAAGAAAGTTTCATTGCAAAGTGATCGCTCTTTATCGCACAGTGATTCCACACGAAACTTGCAATCAATGATATTGAATGATTCATCGCAGAATGATTCCTTAGACAGCGCCTTCACAAGTGCACACACAAGCTCTAACAATCTCCTGGTCTCAAGCTTGCCCCAGACAGAGACGCACATAGAAGATTTGAGAGTTCTAAAATCAGTAGGATTGTCAGATAATGCAGAAGAGCTTACCGCAGGCGAATTTCATGAGCTGGCCTTAGATACTGGATTCACTTTTGGTGAAACTTTCAGTTTGATTGAACGAGCATGGCATACGGAGAAAAAAGGCATCGTTCGCCTGAGCATACCGAATTCAATTGAGAAAGAGCTGGGAAAATACATCATTCATCCTTGTATCATTGATGCCTGCATGCAAGCAAGAATTCCCTTGGGAGAGAAAGTTGGAACTATCAAGAAACTCCCTGTTGGTAAGTCTCCTTAGACATATTACCTTGGTCCCTTGTATCTCTGCGGTAAACCTTGCTCTAAAATCTTCTTTTGGTTGGCTCATGTATGGAGTGGCCTCACTCACGATTGTGGGAATTTTCTTCACGCATGTCGAAGTTACAAAATTTCTGTAAATTGAATTAGATCTATATTTACAATGTTCCGAAAAACGAGAAAATTCACCAAAATAAATCACCGTTTCGAGCATCAACCAAACTTTGATAGATTTCAATATTTCACGTGTTCAACACGTGTTCCCTTCATACTGCAAAAGCTCTTAGTGGTTTTGAAAAGAATCAGAATCGAACGGTATTTTGCTACATTTTGTCGAATTTTCGAATCAGCACAATAGTGATAGAAGCTCTAACGCCACTCGATCGAACGTCGCGTATAAAAATGTATAACAATGACGCTCGATCCAGTCTCTTTTTCGGAATAACTAAAAGGCCTATTCATCAAAGAATTGCTAAAATGCACTACCTAATATATAAGGTATGGCAGCCGATTAAAATATTTACAAAAGGTGGGTAAACAGAACGATAGGAAAAACAAACAAACAATGGGGACATTTTATGCTGAATCTGCAAAATATTGGCTAAAAGAACTGAAATGCGTTTTATATTTTATCCTTGTCATCTGAGTTTGTGGACAAGTCATCCTATCTAGTAAGCCAATATAAAATAATCCCCCAAGGTGTAGCCTTCGCGTAGACTTTACTTTTGCGGAGGAGCATGCAGGCTACCAGGGGCTTGAAAGAACTTTTACGGTAGTCAATTTTCAAACAAGGTTTACGCCTCCGCAGAAGGTAATTATATTCCTGAGCACTGACAAACCACGGAACAGACCAGGAGCAAGTCTACTCAAATCTTTCAATACTTTTAACTTTTTCTGAAACGTGTTTTTTCTGTATTTCTTACCTGGGCCGCGTGCATTTTTCACAGGAATCAAAGAAGTAAGACTGAGGCATATATCAAAAAAGTTCAAATATCTTTACTGCTATGCTGAACTGAGTGAGGAAACGGAAGAAATATGCGATGCAAAATTGATGGATGATAATGGCAATGTTATCATGTATCTGCAAGGATTCAAGGTAGGCAAATGATCAACCACACTGATTACTCAAGTCCCATTATCGATATTGTAAACCTAGCGGGACCGTAAAACAGTAGTGATCTCTCATTAGACTGATTGCATAATCGTAGTTATCGCTATTGATGGACTGATCGACGCTCAAACGACGACTCATGTCCTTACACTTCCAGAAATTTTTTTCTGCATTGAGAAACAATTGGGAAATAAGGCCCTCACTGAAGCGACAACAACAACATAAATTAAATTCAATAAGGTGAGCGTAAGTAGAAGGTCATTATGGAGTGAGGCTAATCTCTCATCAGCGTCATTGAAGCATTGAGGCTACACCACTTGTAATTCAAAATAAGCCCAGCCCCCGTTTTGGAAAATGCCCATATTTGGTAGACGCAGCAAGTATTCGCCGTTTACCAAAAATATTCTTATCACCAGAGGGTATTGGTAGCTAAATATCATAGTCGCAAAAAGTTCGGTGAGATGTTACCCTTGCTGTATTCCCTGTCTGGTTTAGGTTACAGAAACAAACTAGCTATGGCCTATTTATAGCCATATCAATTCCTTTTAATATTTAGTAACAACATCAACAAACAAGGTATTCATTTTCAAATCAACTATCAAAGAACATTTTAGAAATGATCAGCCGTTTATCAAAGCTGACTGTTTCATCCCTGGGCCAGACCAAATCTGTTTGCTTTTTTGGGACAACCGAATGACTAATTTCTATGATTTGCAAAGGATGAAAGCTTTCTATTCAATTGACAGGACTGACCCAGTAAACCCGCGTTACGTCTATTTTCACAAACTACCCAATCTTTCTAGGTACAAGATGTCGAAAGAGCTCAAAGATACCCATCATTTGACGGAAGCATTTATGAGATGAACTGGAAGAGAGACGAGAAGTTAGATCAGATGACAACAGGCCTAAGAGATGGTCTTGAGTTCATCGTAGTTAGTGTCGTGAAAAACAAGTTCAAAGACAAATTGCAGGAAGCACTTTCACTGCTTGGGGTACCACAAAACAGAATCAACGTTCAAGAGGTTGCTGAACACGACATGGCAGTTAATTTCGTTGAAGAAATTGAGAGATATCTAAAGTGCAAACAAGGGAAGAATATCATCATTATCAACCTCATGCCAACTTCTGCGTATCAAATTGTCCCAGATGTCACGCACTCCTCCATGGCGCACTGGCTGTGCTTTGAGTCAACATTAGAGCTTCTGAAGTTACTCTCACATGAAGGAATGTCAAAGTGCAAACTATTGGCGTTCACCTGTCAGTCTGTTGGATATGACATGTTTGATCAAGCAGGCTACAATTTGCCATGGGCAGCTACAACATTAGGCCTTGGCAGGGCGTCATTTCTTGAGAGCGACATCCCTGTTATTTCCTTTGATATCAGCAAAAATGCGAGTAAAGATGATTTTGTCAGGGCACTGGCATCGATTGACACGCCTGCAATTGAAGAAGGTTGCATCGTATCATCTTCTGGTGTTTATCGACCTAAATTGGAAAGACTCAGTCTGAAACAGGTTAGTTTCTTTTTCGACGTTTATTCTCAATTATTTTCTTGCTTATTCTTTCATCATTTTAGCTTTCAATTTTTAAAGAAAGGGTTGTAATGTTTATTGAAAATTTGCTGCATTTTTAATACAATCTTTAGTAGTATTGTTTATCCATAAGGCAATACTGTCAGCCCTTTTAAAAAGTAGAGAAAGTTGCATATGATGCCAGAACCCTTTCTTTCGACTAGGTGTCTTGCCTTTCGTCTGCCATAAATCAGCATCCACTTGTCAAATTGACTCAAACAAGGTCTCAAGCTCTAAGTTGGAGTTTGACCTATGCAACTGTGTAAAAAACCAAGATAATTGATTCTATAGCTCCTCCACAGCAGCCACACAAACAACACAATCTCTTCAAGCCACCCTGCAGTTTGTTTGTTTCTCACTGTCTGTCTGTTTGTCTGTTTATGACCTGGACTAAGCAAATGAAATATTTCAATGTTTATTTCTTTTAGATGTCATGGACGAAAAGATCACTTGACAGTGTGCAAGAAAACTTCTATTTGTCATGGTCAGAAGCAAATGAAACTTACTGCATAAAAGGCAGCCCAGTGGAAAGGATGCCACTGACAGATGACTTCGTAGATGTGAGAGTCAGTCACATGTCCACACCGGTGGGGCAATGCATTGAGCTTCTACATAATGTCAGATTACGCCAATCAAGCAACTTACAACAAATTGCGGTCGGAAATATCATTGCAACAAGCAACAACCATAGCGAGTTCAAAATTGGTGATGACGTCATCGTTGTTTTAAACTCAAAGTGGATCAAAGACAAGCTTCGGTTACCAACAACTAACGTGTTTAAGAAACCGGAATTTCTTACACCCGAAGAAGCAGCTGTGTTGCCAGGTAACCATTCAAAAGATCACGTTCTCCTTCGCCCTATTCTGTTAGGGCTCCTTGGATCAGTATCGATGGGGCTGAGGCAAGAACTAATCCTATTTACCTCAAAGGCATCAAACTAGCCCCTATATGCATTGACAGTAAAAGAAAGGGCCCTAGAAAACCAACACTTGTGTTGAAGGGCTACTCTCCCTTAGATAAATATAGAAATATTGAAATCAGAAATTAGAATTCAGAATTCAGGCGGTTTAATCATAAACTATCCCTTTACAGGTTGCCTTGCACTCGCTAACAATATTTTAGTGAGAATCACAACAGTTCGACAAGCAACAAGGACAATTTTCATAGCTCCAACCAAATCAAATCATGGTATATGCTGGGCACTATCTCAAGTTGCAAGAAACGCAGGTCTAGAAGTGATATTCAGCGAAACAACAGGGACACAAATATTCTCGTTCTGCAAAGATTCAGCTGATACCAAACTGTCTCAAATTAAAGAGGAGAACAGAACTGAAAAAGGATATGACTGTGTGATTTGTTCATCTGAGCTACATCCCGTTGACAACATCACATTGTTAAATACGATCAAACAAGGTACGTATTTGTAGATGCATCTCCTATATTTGGTCAGTATGGTTTCGCGTTCACACGAGGCCAGCCATCTTTTGTAGGCATGCGCATTAGTATTATTATTAGCAATTTGGTGCCAGTTTCTCTGAGGACCATATCTCATCGGCCTCCTATTCAAAGCATTCCATCCTCTATTCTGGAACCGTGCAAACTTTTGCTCGCTTGGAGCGTTTACATGATGCCGCCCAATTTGACTGGCTCAGTTTGCAACAAGTCTACTTCCCTAGGTGACCGAGTGAAGGTCGGCGGAGCGTCGGTTTGTTTGTTTTTGTTTTCAATTTGTTTTGAATGGGCTTGTCAGAATTTCTAGCTACTGAAAGCTAATTTTGGCCCACTGTTCATGCCACATCCAGGCATGAAACCCCTAGTTTAACATCCCTCCCGAAGGACGAAGAGGTGAGTTGTGAGGTCAGGCCTCCGACGTCACCCATCCGGAGTTTAACTTCGACCGAGCTTAACTTCAGTTACCTGACGAAAACTGTTTAAGCCACTCGGCCACTCACCCCGTAATATTTGGCCGGCTAAACATTCGGCCGGCCTCGTGTCAGCGCAGCCTCAGTCCTGCTGTTTCTCATGTTTTCCTGGTAAATATCGCCGCGTAAATGCCACCTATACCGATAGAGTATAATGTAATCTACTTCTAAACCACGCTCTGTCTTTCAGATGGAATCCTCGTTATCATTGACACAGAGAATGAAGAATCGTCAAAGAGTTACAACTTCAAGAGCCCAGTTACAATAATCTATGAGAAACCGTACATGGCACTATCTTCAAGCAAGCAATTTTTGGCATCAATGAGAAATTGTGTTGACAATTTAGAACCATGCTCCTTGAAAGATCTACAAGCCCCAAAGTGCGTAAAAATTGCTGATGTTTGCAAGCTGGGAAATGTTGAAAAGTTGGTTGAAGAATCCTTTCAGTTTAGTTGCTTAAAAGTACGCCTAGATGAAGATGAAGGGCTTAAATTGCATCCAGCGTCAATGGACATCCAAGGATTGAAAGATGATCGGTCCTATGTTGTAATTGGAGGAACAAAAGGTCTTGGTTTGGAAACAGTCAAATGGATGGCTTCAAGAGGTGAAATAAACAACTTTATGGGGAAAAATTTAAGCTTGGTCTAAACTAGGAGTGTAACTGTGTTTGGGTCCGTTTAAGCGCACTTATTCTTGCGGATTTAACTTAAGCACCAAGTGGGAATGACCAAGGCGTTATTTTAAGGTGCAGGTTTAGAAAATAACTCTTTTGATCAAATTTCACATACTTGGTTAAAATTTTGGATTGTTGTCACAATTTAGGGTATATGTTTTCAATGGCCCGCAAATTTTGAGCTATCGTTATAGATTTCAGGGCGTGATTTCAGACATTAAAATGGCCCACCCCCATCACCCGCCTATTTAAGTTACCCTCCGGGAACAATAAAAACGCTGTTTTTTTAGCAAACAATTATTTTTCCCTTCTTGTCACATAAAACAGCAACCACTGGTCAGATCAGTTCAGTGGTGGAAAAAATATTTGCTTTCCTGCGAAAAGAAACATGAAACTAGAATTCTTCCTTTCATTGTTTTGTCAATTTTCTGTAGTCTGTTATAGTTCTTGTTGTTGTTGTGCCTCGTTATGATGTTGACATACGGGACCTTCGTGAGGGCACTAGAACTTTTAGTCATGGCCTAAATAAGTCGTGCGTTGTCGTTGAGCTTTACATTTATTTTCAGTAATATTTATCGCTATGATAGACCACACAACATGGTGTCAGGTGTGGGATATGGTATCCAGATTTCATTTGAACATTGATTTTCTACTTTTCCTTCCTTCCTGCATATCTTCATTCCTTCTTCATTCTTCTTTCTCTCCCCTTCCTTTCCATCCATGTTCCTTCTATTTCTTCTTTCCTCCCTTGTTTCCTTTACTTCACTACTATTCTGCTATCACTTTTTCCTCTCCTTTTCTTCATTCCAGGCAAACAAGCTTCCTGTGAAGCTGCCTCGTGGCTTCACGCACTTTTTCCACCTCTGGGTCAGATTGACTGAAACAAAGTCCCAGACTCTGAGTTGAGGTCAGGACTTATGCAACTGTTTAAAAAACTGAAACAATCAAAACCTCAGTCCATCAATAGAAGGTACATAAATAGGGCACAATTGTTTAGGATATCCTGTATTCTATTAGAAAGCTTACCTGAAATTGATGATTCTTCACCATTTACGTCCTCCTCGTATTTTCCGTCAGGAGCTGGCACCATCATGACAGTAGGGCGGTCAACAGTTACTCCTGAAACAAAGACAGAATTTGATAAGCTGCAGACAACATATAATGTGAAAATCAAATGTGTTCAGGCTGATGTGGGAACAAAACACGGAATTGAAATCTTGGAAAGGGAACTTGAGAAAGTTGGCAGATTAGCTGGGATTGTCAATAGTGCAGTCGTATTAGATGATAAACTATTTGGTGATGTCGACAGAGCAAACTATACCAAGGTCATGGGGCCTAAAGTGAACGGTAGGTCACCTACATTCACTGCGAGAAGTCTAGAGTGCGTAAGCAGTAGGGGCAGAAAAATCTTAAAAATGAGTAATGACTTTACAAATGGTCAATGCTAATGATCAATGCATCATTTGAGGGACCATTATGGAAACAAGGTTTTATTGACCTTTTTAATGCTATCCCTGCCATTTTTAACCTGCGGTGTTTTTAAACTTCATTTCTAACTCTTTGCCTGTAAATATCATATTCCTGTAATTAGATCACTTTCCTTTTACTAATTTATATTGTAATTTTAATTTTATGGCAAAATTATACATACATATACATATACATTTGATTTGATCGCTTTAAAAGATTTCAGGTACTTTGCTGTAATTGTTCAATCTACCCATTGATTTATTTAAGGTTAAAAAATTTTCATAATCTGCTTTAAATTGCAGGCACTTTGCTGCTTCACAACATGCTGGAAAGAAAACAAGAAGATTTGGACTTCTTCATATTGTATTCTTCAATCGTATCACTGATTGGAAATGCTGGCCAGGCAACATACGCAGCAGCGAATGCCTTCCTGAACAGTTTTGCTGAATATCGAATGAAAGTTCTGGGAAAACCTTGCACAGCTGTTTGCTGGGGAGCAATGGGTGGAGCTGGACTTTTGCAGCGAAATGATAAAGTTGCTAAAATGATAGAGCAAACGGGAATGTTTCTTTTGGATATTCCTACAGGTAACAAACTCGGCATATTACCCTGTTAAGGCTTATTTCCATTTTCTTCGGATTTTGCATCCGAATCTTTTGTGCTTATTCATTGTTCAGTTCTATTTCTAATCACTAAGGGTACGCTTAGTTAACCCTATCTGACCTGGGGGGGCGGATTCCGCCCCCCTCGTACATTTTCATTTATAGGTTTTTCCGTGTTTGCTGAATGCCTCTGAGATTTAGCAAGTTTAACTTTCTATCATACAGCATTCAAACTGTAACAATTCTGGTGTTCCATTTTTAGCCTTGTCTCCATGGTAACCAAGTTTTCATGCCGCACTCTGTGAAAAATAAACATTGTATCTCTCTTAATCCTCTTTAATTGGTCCAATTAAGTCTAAACTATGAATTTACATCTATTTTGATCTATATATTTCATTTCTTTACCAAAAGTAAAGTTTTACAACCTTTTAACACACTTTCATTTTTATGACGTCATATGACGTCATAATGTTAATTATGCTCTAGCAACAACAACAACAGCGCTAATTAAACTATTGTTTCAAAAATTCATTGTTTACATAATGAACAACCTTTGTGCCAAATTTGGTTGCCATATCTCAAGTAACAACAAAGATAAACAGGGGGCGGAATCCGCCCCCCCCCCCTCCAGGCATTGAGTGTTTCAAATCACCCAGGTCAGATAGGGTTAAGCAAACACAGAAATTTATGACTATTTGCTTGAAGAATATTTCTCTTTGTTCTCGCATCAACAAGAACAGATTGACGTCCAAGGGACCAGTGATTCCAAACAAAGAGAAATTTATGCCCAATCTGTCAAGTAACAAATAAACAAAAGTAAAGATAGCTGCAACAGTTGCTCCGAAACTCAGCTTGCTAGCTCGGTCGTTATACCGACATCATCGTTGGTTGGCCAAATTTAGGCAAAATTAGCAAATTTGGCAAACACTAATGTAAAGAAAGGTGCTTGTTAATATTTACAAATCTCCCCCAATACCTGCGACTGTACATTCCAAAAATGGTTTTAAACATCGAAAGCATACATCGAAAGCAGACGGTCTATCAAAGCATCTGCTTCGGGCATTTCATTTGTTCCGCCACTTTCACAATGACGTCAATTCTTTTGAAATACTTCCAAGAACATCACTTGCCTCGATATCATGTGGACCTAAATCTCAAAAGCGTGCATTGCTCTTGGCAACGCATAAAATAGTTTTGTACGTGTCTTTGCAACATAATGATATGATGTAGATTTCTTGCTGTACAGGGAATCACATCTCTTACCTCGAATTGAATTTAATTGTGAAACTGGTCTATTCAATGCTCGTAGTTTGAGTTTGAGTAACAATGATTTTTACTTAATACAATTTATTTCAGAAGGAAACCTTTTCATTACAGGATTGCAGTGGATGGAAAAAGTAATAACAGCGGCACCTCAGAAATCCAACGTCTGCATCTGTGACATAGATTGGCAAACGTTTCGTCATCGATTACCAAATATTGATTCAAAACACATCAGTTATTCTGCTATCTTGAAAGAGTTACCAGAAGTTTCTACTTCTTTAGATGGAGAATTACTCAGCCTGATTTCGAAAGAAGGTTCGAGAGAGAAGCAGAGGGAGATTCTTCAAGCATATGTCACAGGCTGGCTTGCAAACTGGATCAAAGGAAGCGAGGAGGAAATCGATTGTAATGTTGCGCTTTTTACCTATGGAATTGACTCAGTTGGTGCATCTGTATTCAAAGGTAAAATAGAAGCGGATCTGCAAATTGTCCTTGAGGTTAGTATTTCTGCATCTTCGGTTGCATCATACATAAAGGTAACGTGTCCACATATAAGGACAGCGTACACCAAATCTGTCAACAAACATCAAATTCTCAAATTGGTCAAAACTCAAATTGATCACGTGAATGGAAAAAATTGCTGTAAACAACAATTTGTGATCACACCATCATGAAATGTCACAGGCAGTGGGATCTAATCTGCCCCATATTTTGTAGAATATCTGTTAGCAAGATTCCAATAACTGTCGCAAAGAAACATTTTATGCAGTATTGAAAAGATATCTAGTCGGTTACATGCATTCCTCCGGACGCCTATCTCCAGCTTTCAGCGAGTATCACTTACATCACACGAGTCTCAGCACAGGCGTTTGTATTTAGCAATCTCAGTGCGCGTATGAACAGTAAAGCAAAATAAACAGCATCTTGTGTAGATTCTCGTTTGCCAATTTATAGACACATATCTGCAGCCCTGTGCTTGAATTGGGATCAGAAAGTGCTGTATCATCTACTTCTTTTTTTCAGGGATTTTATCTAATGCAGCCAAGTACAACAGCTGATCAGCTTGCCAGTGACCTTCTCGTTAAAATTCTTGATAAGTTGAATGCAAATGAAATTGAAGAAATTGCTCCAACGATTGACCAAATGATACCAGAAGAATCACGAAGCATTGCAAGTAAGATAATCTTAAAAGTCTGCATCGAATAAGACAAATGTCCTTGAATAAGATTGATTGATGCATTTATGCTTGAAAGAGGATGCCTGTTTGACATGCGAACCCAAGGCGTTCCTAACTGCAGCACCACCATATGAGAATGCTAACTGACCATCAAATGTTTTCATCATCAGGATTTGAAGATCTGTTTCAGATTTTATCAATTTTTCATACTGCATGTCGAATGTTTTGTAAAACTTCCGATACTGTAATCTGCAGCAAGGCCATTTATAGATTTGCAGACCATGCATGCTGTTTCAGTCTTTGTCCTATCAGCTATGCGTTAGGCCAATTTAACTGTTCTTCTGCCATCAGGAATAGAAGAGCAAGAAGAGGAAGACACTTTGATTCTGCCAGATGAATATCTGTCTCCAATCTACATCTCGAATGAAGAAAATGCCATCTTCTTTATTGTCCATCCCTCACACAGATACGCAGGTGTTTTTCAAGCACTTGGTATTGGAATGCAGTTTCAGGTATTTCAACAGGACATCCTGTTTTATCGCTTGACTAGATCTGGTATTGTGCATGTTGCCGGGACAATTACGCTAAAAATGGCGGCGAGTAAAGTTTTACCGAGATCCATAGCGTTTGCATTACGAATATTTAACGATTCCATAGGAACTCCATCAAAGAAGGCAGCGCATCTGGTAAAAAGTTCCTCTCCACCATCTTTAGCGTAATCGTCCATTAGAATCGTTCTTCTCCACACCCATAACATTACTGTGAAAAACCTGACCCTTTTGGCACAGGGACCCCAGGAAGTTGTAATAACCCCCCCCCCCAATGATAAAGAGGCCTTCCTCTTTAGCTTAGCCTCCTTTGTGATTGCGAAGCTATGACGTAATGCCTTACTCATTACGTCATAGCTTCGCAATCACAAAGGAGGCTAAGCTAAAGAGGAAGGTCTCTTTATCATTGGGGGGGGGGGTTATACAACTTCCTGGGGTCCCTGTGCTTTAGGCCCAAACTCTGAGCTTCCTAGAGTACAAATCAGATTTCGACATTTTGAATTATTATGGGATTCGAGATTCGAAGCCATGATTCCATCATAATTCCATTGATGACGGTAAAAATAGGGTCAGGTTTTCACTGTTTCATTATGGGTCCCTGTTGAGCAAAGTTTACCGCAGGGATACATGGGACTCAGCGTCATAAGCCTAGAGAAAAGCTCTCTGTCGCCATATTTTGCATTATTGTCCATTGACACGTCAATCAAACTGAGATTGCTTTTATTCTCGTGGTCATTGCTATCATTCAATTTATATATATATATATATATAAGGTATCATTGTTGTTGTTGTTGTTGTTGCAATATGTTACGATAACAGGGACTATGTTGTGAGTCAAACTTGGACTAACCATGAAAATGTAATACAAGAATCTCGTATTTAATTCTGACTTTTAATTAGTTTATGTTTCATTTCCTTTATCGATGCTTCATTCTTATCACTCTATTTCCAACAGAAAATATTTTCACTGTATGCATTTGGATCACAAGATGCCGCCTATCAGGGCGAAGATATTGGATCTGTCAGGCGACTGGCAAAAGCATGTGTATCTATGATGTTAGAAAGACAGCCTCATGGGCCATACTTCTTGGGTGGATACTCCTTCGGGGCCCTTGTTTCACTAGAAATGGCAACTATTCTGCAGAATGCTGGAAAAGAGGTCGCCCTATTGGTCATGATAGATACACTGACCTGGATATCAAAAGAGCGAAACAATCTTGAGTTGTTTTTGGAAATGTTTGAATCTCAAGACATCATTGATGAAACGATACAGGTAAGATAATCCATGTTTTAAGAGGCCCTGTCTCAAAATTTTCCTCAAAATGGCGATTTGCAACTTAGAAAAGCGATATTACACACACTTTCAATCTTTTTTTTCAAAATGGAAGCGTTATTTTAAAGACAAACCTTTATGCTTCCTTCTTAAGGTTCATTTTTGGCTTCCTAAACGCGTAGTCTTTTTTCCATTCAAAGATTATCTTCCATCCATTTGATTATTCGATGCAGAGAGCACTTGGGATAAATACTTTAGATCAGAGTATAAAGTGAGCCCCTCCGCCATCTGGGACCACATCAACCAATCAGGTCATGTCGTTTCATTGGAGGATTTTTTGTTTTTGGACAGAGCCAACAACGACTTTGATGTGCTCATTCACGAAAGAGCATCATCTTAAAGTATTGTTCCTTTGGGCGAGCAATAATCTGGGGTTGGTAAGTATCTTTAATGTGAAAATAAGCTCGACTTGTTTGGAGCGAAAAAGGGGCCTAAGTTGTAAATACGAGAAACTTTCACCGCAGCTTCGAAAATGAAATGGCTTGTTATTGTTCGAATTTTGCAAATAAATTGCAAATAATGGCGGAAATGGGTAAAGAATATCGTTTTACGCTGAATTTTGACATGCCGCGGATGTTTACCCAACGCAAAACGGAGTTATCGCGCAAAGTGGTGAACAGCCAATCAGATTGCCGAACGGTCTCTTGTATCGCAGAGTAGAGGTAGAGCAACGAACTCACTCTTGGGACGAGATTGAGTTTTCTATTTCATATTCTAGGAGCAAATGCAGGCATTCTTCACTCGAATAGCGACGACGAATCTAAAGATAACACCAGCAGAGTATCAACAGATTGCAGCTGAGAAATCTATCGAAGAATTGGAAAGATATCTACGTGAAAGAGCAAAGAACATGTCAATTGAAATACCGGATATTCATGCAATATTACAGTCAACAAGTTATGATCAACATATGTCATCTCGTTGCCATGAGGAATGGGCACCACCAAAGGTGAGTGGCAGAAAACGGCTCGAATGTTGCAACAATTTCATATTATTTGCGTGAATGCTATTGCCCCATTTCAGCAGCTGAATTGATCTGCTGAATTGAATTGAATTGATCATAGGAACCTTCAATTTGCTATAATCTTAGATAAAAGATTTCTGGTATCTTTATTTTCAGAATTATTGCATTTAGAAATTCCCACTTGTTTTGAAGTTGTAACTTCATTAAATTGTCAAAACGTAAACCATAAAGAGCTAAAAAAACTTGTGCTTTTGCTACCATCTTTTAGAACTTCACGAACTGAGTATTCGTTGTGTTGGCCATATTGATTTACGACCTATTTACGTCAGTCAGTTTACAATTTATGGAATTTTTAATGTTTATAAAAGCTGCTGACGGGTTTTTTGAACGAGTAAAATGCCCCTCGCATTCAACAAGGGCTCAAAGTCTGCGGATACACAGTAGGCCTCAATTAGTTAGATGCATTCAGAAAGCTTTCAAGTCTATACGAGTTAAAGTAACGATAAGAAAAACAGCCGGTATGTTCTTTCAGACCTTCATAAATTCCTCTACAGGATATATACAAAGGCCCAGTATTGTATATCAAAGCAGAAGACGAAAAGTTTTGCACGGCAATACCAGTTATTGGGACCAACGCTGATTGCTGGAGATCAATTGTCCCTGGAGACTTCACTGTTGTCACACTTCTTGGAAATCACTTCTCTATGATGGATGCAAGTAGAGCTCCAGATGTTGGTAATCATATAGCCGTTCATGCAACCCTCAGATACAGATCCTTGTTTCCAAGTATTGGAAGAGCTCCTCGAAATGCGTGCCATAAAGACTCCTTCACTGCATTCAAAGAGAGCGGAATGCAAGTTTGTTTTGTCACACAGCAAGGTTAGTCCCATTAGCAAAGGCGCCATATCCTTCAAAATGTGAATACATTTCTTTTACTAATCCAGTAAAACCCCTTTCATGCATGTATGTATGTATCGTTTGCCACAAAAGAAAATCATAATATACAGAAAATTTATTATAATATTTAAAGAATTATAAAATATACAATGATATTATATTTAACATAATAAATGATAAATCATTATAACACATAAGTTATACCCCCTTTATGATTAATTTTGGCAGAAAAATACCAATTGTTAACTATTTTCTGTGAATTTCAGCCAAACCCACCGATGTTTAAGGAAAATCTGTGCAAAAAGGGATCCTTGCTTAGAGAATTTTGGGCCCAAAAACCCATAACGGCGGCACTCACCCATAATCTCAACATAAATGTACACTTGCCCCTCCAGGAACAAGTGCTGAAACGTGCTGATGTTGTGCCGTCATCAAATTGCAAAGTCGTAAACCAGACAAGCAACAAGTTTATGCTTTTCGCGACCGTATTTTACACCTAAGATAGCTTGAAGATCTCACTTTCGCCTAACAATTTAGGATTTACGAAAGACCCATCGCGAACCATGATCCTTCATGGCGCCAAAGTCGACTTTCGCGTTCTCTTTGGTATGGCTCTCATTCGGCCTACAAAGGGCCATGGTTAGCAATGGGTATTTAAATTCTCTTCGAAACATTGGATGAATCTTTGAGTACAAAACTGAAACCAACCTCTGTCTCGTTAAGATGATCATGCTGGGACTCATTGTATTCTGCGTAACATTTAACTTACTTTCTTCGGATTCAAGGTTCGAAAGCTGCATCAAAACGTGGAATCATCAAGCTTTCAAGCTCGTCAATGAAACTGGAATTCAATAGCGATTCAGCCCTGGAAAGAAGAATAAAAATTAAGTTTGCAGGTAAGAAAGTACTGGCCAGCAAAATGGCTTTCCATTATTTTCATCAAAATAATTTCATGCAATAGCTAAGAGATTGGAATGCTGTGTGGGATACTTGTTGAAGCTGTCTCATTCAGCCTGGTTGTACCAACCTGGCCATATCATTATCACTATCGTTCAACTTCACTTACACTATCAAAAACCGAATTTTATACAGCCCTCCGAGGGCTGTATAAAATATATGGATTAGGCCACTGTTAGATTTTTACTAGACAGGTTAAATACGCCTCTTGTTTTCCTACAGTAAACATCGGTCAATAGGACTGTTTTTGACTGAAGCGACATCATTCAAGTTAAAGAGCACATGTGAACACGGGACTTGGGTAATAAGTCTAGAGCCAGGAAATCAGTTATACGTGACATGTCCTGTTATTCAGCTTTTCTAGATATTGCTATCTTCTTGGCTCATATCAATAAACGTTCACTTGGAAAATTTCAACTGTTTCATTCTTCATGGCCTCATACGTAGGTTAACCTCTTGTAGACTTATCCAACAGCTTTACTTTGCCAGTGGGGTGTAAAGGAGCAAAAAACACAGCAGCAATCATGAATCAAATCACAAGAAACTGTACATTTCGTATTGTCCCTTTGAAGAAATTGCCAATTTACTATTCATTCTTTCTTTCCTTGCAAGATGTCGTCCACATCAGCAAAGAAAATTTGTCATCATCAAACGAGAGATCCCGAAAGGCCGACACAAACTTTGGCATTTATGCTGGAATATGTTTACAGTTGAGAAGGAAAAGAAGAAAGTACAAAATTCGCTGTTCTAACAGACAAGATTACAAGAAACTCGTAAATCTGCTGGAAGCCATCTACTGTTTGAAACTGCCCCTCTAAATTCACTTAATTGACTTTGGACAATGAAAACAATGTAGATATATCGTACGTACATACTGTAAAAGCTTTATTAAGCCCCCTTGGGGGCCTTATTTAATTTCGGACCTTCCAGAGGGGATTTTAATAGAGACGGGGGCTTATTAGAAAGGGGCGGCTTATTCACAAAATCAAGTGACAAGGATATATTTGGTAGCTTTTCAGTTCTTTTATCCCATATTTTGCGGAATCAACATACAATTTACCGGCTGAATACATAAATTCGATACAGTTTTTATTCCAAACCACGCCGAAAGTAACATGCAAGGTACATGCATGCTAGCTAAATAAATGGAAAATATTTGGTAAATTCTAGAATTTTGTATAAGTGGGGGGCTTAATAGAGAGGGGAGCTTAATAGAGAGGGGAGCTCATTTCAAATTTTGACTCAGAAGGGAGGGGCATATTAGTGAGGAGGCTTAATGGAGGGGGGCATTTACGGTAATGCATTGTACCTAATGTCCCTGGTATAGACCAGCACTCCACATTGACAAGCTGGACCGAGTGGGTAATAACTAGGTATTTCTGGGAATTTTCGTTCAAAATATGGATGTTTATTTGCAACTTTCTCCGTACCATTATAAGCTAAAATAACAATATGTAAACAAACATATACCGCACTATTCAGTGAGGGCTCCACTTCCAATAGGCCCTCATCAATCAATCTATTTTTAGAAATAATCCAGGGGAGAGGAGGATTATTTGAGGAATTGTAGTACTTAGTTACCTTAAAAATATCATATCTAAATACTGACGCAAGCTGTGTTTGAACACAGTATAATGGACCATTATATTCGTAACTTGTAAAAGTTTGAGAAACAATTTGCAGTTGAAAAATAGTAAAAATAGCAACTCAAGCTTTGGTAATTTAACAGATCTTTTCGCAACTGGGTGAAAAGGACTGAGGAGAGCGCGGCCCATTCTGACAGCCTTGGCAACAGTAGAAAATCTGTGGAATCCCCTCCTTGCAGCTCGTTTGCATCTCCCTGCAAACTTAAGTTATCTTTTATTCAATTATACTTTCAAGGAGTCGCATGATACTTGTTTAGACCGGTAAGTGTTTTCTCTGGATTATTTAGCCGTCTGGTCATCCTTTCGCCCACTGATGAGTGTATTTTGAGCTACCTTGTGGCAGGTAATTGTCCTCGGCTTTGAAGTGGCTCAGTTTAGGTCCAACCAATCAACAGGCCTAACTTCAAACTTGAGTGGACATGTAACAAAGTGGCTCAAATACACTCACAAATGGGCGCAAAGATGGCAAGACGCGTAATCCAGGAAGAACGCTTACCATACTAATAAAGAGGGGATACCCGTTATTTCATACTGTTGCTAAGGCTGTCAGAATGGGCCACGCTCTCCTTTCTTCACATTGCGAGAAAGTCTGTTGTAATTGATAACTTCTATTGATAATTGTATTAGACACGCGTATTTTTCACAAGAACTACTTATAAGAAACTGCAGGCTCAATGTTTCAAAAGGTTAGAAACTGGACTACCTCCATAACAGAAAGCTAAGAAAAGTTTGTAATTTTCAGTTTCAATTCTCTCACGACATGCACAATTCTTTTTGACACTGTGCAATACTGACAATCGAACTGTCATGCCTACCTTTGTGTATTCTTTGTCTTTCCATCCTCTCCGTTGTCCTGTCGATTTGGCATTTTCAGTCTGCTGCCATTCGCTTTCCTGACCGGCTATCTATAGCCATCTTGTTTTCAACAGCCTCACTTCGGTCTGTGAGCTCCTTCAAGGAATTGGTCTGTCTTCTAGGAGGGAAAAGGCTTGAAAATTAGAATATGAAAAAGTAGCTGCGTTTTCAAAGAGGTCCGCGTCTTGCTCCTAAAAGAGCCTATTACCTGTGCTTTTATCTCATATTCGTCACAAACGGAGAAGGAGAAGCAAATTACAAAACGCTTTAATATCCAAATATGGAATTTACAATTCTCGCAAACGTGTTACCAACCACCTCCTAAAAACATGGAATATTTGTTTACAGTTACACGCTAGCGAACCTATACGCACTACTGTGGTGGATACGCCATACAGAGGCGGGGTATTATGCTTGATGTGGTGGATACGCCATACAGAGGCGGGGTATTATGCTTACGTGGTGGGGTATTATGCTCCGCCTCTGTATGGCGTATCCACCACATCAAGCATAATACCCCGCCTCTGTATGGCGTATCCACCACAGTAGTGCGTATAGGTTCGCTAGCGTGAGTTAAAAGCACTTCAAATAGATACAGTATCAACACCTGTATCTCATAATTGTTGCACACGAAGAAAGCGAAGCAAATCACGGAATTTAGAATTCTCGCAAACGCGTTATCGACCAGCGCTCCAACAAATATGAAATATTTGTTTACTGTTAAAAGCACTTCAAATAGATACAGTATCAAAACTTTTATCTCATAATTGTTGCACTAAGAATAACGAACAAATCACTAAATTTTTAAAATCAATGATTATGATCATTTAGCACACGTAGTAGGGAATTAAGCGATAACCTTATCTTATTTTCGTCATATTTTCCAAGAATGCAGCTATCCGAATAATTTCTTCTTAAGTTAAAAGCTCGTTCCACTCTCTGTAGCTATCAGTTCAAAAGATTCTTTGGTTTTGTCATCGTCGTGAGGTGAGATTTTAACGGTAAAGTTGATTTCTCTTTCTCACTATTATTTGACCATTTCGTCGCAATAATGATAAAAATTATAGTGGTTGAGTTTCAGTTGAATCTCTTTAACTTGTAGTTCATTTAACTTGTGATTGATTTCTGTTCAATTCTTACATCTTGGGATATCTTCCTTTAATTCTTTAAATAGAATAAATAGCGTCAGATTTTGTTTTTTCCAGCCACTAAGACAAAGGATCCTAAAATGAATGCTTTGGTTTGTATCTTCGTGATTTTTAGCTGCTCTTTTCTAAGTGTGAGCTCAGAAGGCGACAAAATCACGTTCAATGAGGAACAAAATGCTAAGATTCAACGCGCAAAAACAAAACTTTTGGCTGTGGCAAGCATAGCAGAAGAAATGTCTGGTACGTCACACACAAAGCCATTCGTGTCATCCAAAAATTTTCAAGGTAAAATAGAAGCTGCAAAAAACAAAGTAAACAAACTTGAAACGAAACTGCTTGGGGAGAAGGACGCCGAAGGAAAAGCTGAAAGAATCACGGGAGCTTTGTCGGGAGTTGGAGACGGTTTGATTGGGATCATACAAGGATACAAAGATGGTGATTGGATTCAAGCTATTCAAGGGGGATTAGGTAATTCGATACTTTACAGTGTTCTTGAGTTAGAGATTCAAAATGCACGTATTCTTTTAAGATAAACTGCTTGTAAAACTCAAATCTCAGATCGCCAAGAAATCAATAAACTCCAGTCCTGGGAAAATATAACTATTCATTTTGATAAAGAAAATCTTTAACATATTTTTACTTAAATTTTCACTTGGATCCTGTATCGAATCACTGCGAATGTAATTGAGTGATGTATAAAGATTGCAACTTGTTTTCAAATTCTCACTGAGGCACAGGTAGCAAACTTGAACATGACGGATTTTTCTTGTTCCATTACAGGGGTGATCTCTTCGGTAGCTGCACTAGCTGGTCCCATTGGTATGGTCGCATCAAGTATCGTGTCGCTTGTGTCCGCATTCTTAGGACTTTTTGGTGGTAGTCAGCCCGAGCCCGAGAGCCAAGAAAGCATGATAAAACGTGTCATCGAAGCGGCAATCAATGATTTTAGGCACAAAGATTTGAAAGAGGAAATTGAAGGAGCAAAGCATGTTTATTGGTCTTTGAGTAGCTCGATCCAGAATTACAGAGAGGAGAAGCAGATCAGCACATCCCAAGCGGAGGAGCTTTATAATCATGCATTCACACAGCTAGCCGTTTTCGGTAAGTACTTTTAGCGTGCGGTCTTCCAGCAGGCTAAGCAAGTCAACTTTCTCAAGTCCGCTTAAAGACCAGTGTGTTTCGCATATTTCCTGGATCCGCCATTCCAGCATTCCATAATGGAGCAAAGGGGACAAAGGGAGAGCGAAACTACAGAATGCTGGAATAGTGGGTTTAAGAACAGTGTCAAAGGGAACAGTCCAACTACGTTTGAGTTCTTTATGAGTTCTTTAATTCGACATTTTCCATGTTTTAAGACCAAAAGTTAATAAAAGTTTCCAGAGAAATTTCCGGCCAGCTTTTGCAACAACTTCTTTCAAACTCAACCAAATTCGTCGATCGAATCAAAGTCTGCCCATGCAAGATACTCCATAGGTAAAACATTGGACTGGCAACACAAGTCTCAGTTTTTTACATTGAACTGGATTGTGTACATAAGGGAGCGGTCACTTTTCACCCTGGGTACCAGGGTGGAAAATAATTTTGCACAATAAGAGAAAATTTCATACCCCATGTTGAACAAAAGAAACAGTTTTCGTACCCCACCATCTTTTAGCAAAATGGTTTAATGCCCCATCCAGAGGTCTTTGTGCATAAAACATAGATATATGGACAGATACCAAGTTTTCCCAGGCGATTTTCATACCATTCAAGTGATTCAACATTTCCAGGTGTCTGCTAATATTTCTTTCAATCTTTGATCAATGATTTCATCCAAAATTTGTTCAAGCTAAAATGTTTTGTACCCCACAAAAATAGCTTTTAGTATTTTCGTACCCCCACAAAATATTGGAAAAAAGCTTTCATTTTATATTCTTTATATTCTTTTATATTCTTTAAACACGGTAACCCCGTCGGCAAAGGCCGCTTTTCAGGGGGCCGTGACAAAAACTTAGTCTAAAATTTACAAGTAAAATATATGAACAAACGAAACTAAAAAATCTAATTACAAAGTTATAGTAAAATTAAAATCAATATTTACATAATTTTCATATCGTGAGTGGCATGACACAATCAGACCGGACCAGAGCAAACCGGACCCCATGCCCACCCTGAAATAAGACACCATTTATAGCACCTCAAGAAAGGCAAAGAATCCGACCGACCCCAGTCCAATCCAACCGCATCCCGCCACCCACGATCAAATTAAAGGCGATGTTTAAAAGCATATAAAGAGGGTGCTTGCTTAACCTCAGGTTCAAGGCTGTTCCACAGATGTACGCCACGATATGAGAATGATTTCTGCCCATTACTGGTTTTATAAAGCGGAATGCGTAAGTCAGTCTCCGAGTTTCTCAACTTGACAGTGCGCCGTGAAGAGTTCTTTGAAAAGATATTTTATACCCATGCCAAAAATCCTCCGCCCTGGTACCCAGGTTAAAAATGACCGCTCCATAACGAATAAAGGAATCATCACGCTGTCAGTCTAGGCAAGACATTGGGTTTTTAAACGCTACAAATCATTTCATGAGATATTGCTGTACAGCTAAAAGTTCGGACAGTAAATAATTCGAGCTTCCAACATTTCTGGACATCAAAATATTCCCACGATTGCAGTTTCAGAAACAATTCTTTTTAATGTAATGAATAAGATACTTCATTTCAACACTTAGGAAAGCTGAAAACAAGAATTGGAGAGTTGTGCAAAAAACCAAAAGATACCGAGGCAGCAAAAACATGTTTAGACTTTGTTCAGTTATATGCTGAATTGTCCATCCTAAGGCAGCTGATCTTAGCAGATATGGCAAGTCTCCTGTCGGAACCTGAAATCAATTTGGAAGGCACGGGAAACAATATTCTCCACATGATCAAACAAGAGCAAGTCAGAGATCAAGGAATACTTGCCCCGTTTGCAGACCCCTTGAACAACCCAGACAAACGACGTTCCATATCATACTTGTTTGGAACTCCTGAAAGATATGAACTGTTGTATTCTTATATGAGGACTCTACATGACAATGTGGACGGGGGAGTATTTAAGGATATGGTTGTTGTTTGTGATAACAGATTACTTGGAGATTTTTGCGTCGGTATGGAAGAAGAAGAGTACCCTAAACTGTCTGAACTTTCATTGGATAAAGTCATCACTTCTGCCTTCATACCAAAAGGGAAAAAGTTAACAGCATGGAACCAGGATAACTTCAAGGGTCACGAATATGGGCCATATATTGGACGAGTCGTTCATGGGCTTGTAGCAGGGTCTGATAAATGGAAATCACTTAAAATCGAGGCAACAAACGAAGATATTGACAAACACGTTCGTTTCTGTGAAAAAGAGGACATGGATCCTTACGAACTGTGCGATTCTATGGCAGAAATCGTTGGACATAGACACTTCAATGATTTGGATAATTACCATGGCACTAACTGGTTTAAAAAGACCATAAAGTCAATCTATGTGCCAGTAGGTATCCAGATCTATGCAGTAATATTCCAGCACGGTGGTGGAGGTGAAAGCTTCGGGATAATTTTCGGTCCTCAGTTTGTCAGTAAAGTTTGTTATCCAACTGCAAAACGCTTTGCACAAGCAATTAACGTAAAAAGTCTCTCAGATTTGAAAAGTTTTGATGGTACAACAAAGGATGCCAGGAAAATGGTGCAATTTTGTGATGAGGACGATTTGCAAGGACATTGCATCAGAAATGACATGAGCAAATCTTCACTGGAACGTGTAAGTGAATGAGATTAAAGGCTAGACTTATGACTTGGACTTCCTTGATACCCTGTGCTCTTAGACTTGACGATGGCGGTTCGGTCCACAGATTTAGGCCAAAACTCAAGGCCAATTACGCAGCCAAAACCAATGCAACCTCGTTTGTTTTGGCTGGGAAATTGGTCTTCCATTATCTCTGCGCGGGAGGAAGCTTGCTCAGTCAAAATTAGAGGCGGCGACCAACAATGCTCCACATCACTGTAAGGAGGGATTTGGTTTCTTTTTATGTTTTCAATTTGTTTTGAGTGGGCTTGTCAGGATTTCTAGCTACTGAAAGCTAATTTAGGCCCATTGTGCATGCCGTATGAACGGGAGGGACCCTTAGTTTAACGTCCTAGTTTAACGGCGAGGTGAGTTGTGAGGTCAGGCCTCCGATGTCACCCATCCGGAGTTTGACCTCACTCGACCGAGCTTAACTTCAGTTACCTGACGAGAACTGTTTAAGCCACTCGGCCACTCACCCCGTAAAGGGATGTGGGACTATTTAAAGGGATGTGGGACGATTTCAAGCCGAATGGCAAGCAGAAAGCGGGAGAAATATAATCAAAATAACTTTGAATATCAACATTACATTGATCAACCAATCTAAATCGTGTCTTGAAACGCAGATGCGGATCAATTGAAAAGTCTAGCTTTTATTTAAATTCTTGATTATCTCAGTGTTGAGTTTGTTACAGAATTTCTTCAGAAAGTATGTGACTTCAGTAGCAACATCATCTCACCAAATCAATGGAAAAGCTAAAGTCCCTTCGGTATTCTGTTACTCTTGCTGTAACAGGAGCAAGAGCAACTGAATATAGGAAAGTTTTCAAAAACCCCCGCTTTTGCGCGTTCACATTGACTCAGAGCGCTTTCAAAAACCTCTCTGTTTTTGTGGATATCCACTTACGATAGTGTTTTCGAAAACTTCCCCATTTGTGACGTTTTATCCGGATCAGTGTGAACACTTTCACAAAAACGGAGGTTTTCTCTCCGTTTTTTACAAAAACGGAGCAATGTGAATGGGGCCTTAATACGCAGGTTTTTACAGTATTGTAAATTTTTAATTGATGATATAGGCTACAGAATAAGTATTTCTCTAAGAAACGCGTGTAATTCTCATCCACAGACTGGCGGATACGGATGCACACTTAACAAGAAAATCAGATCAATGAAAGTCCCTGGAGGACTAAAAGTCACTGGATACAAGGAAAAAGATTATAAAGATCGGAAATATGGTCCGTATTATGGACCGGTCATATTAAGCACCGTTGATGCTCCCGGAACATGGAAATCTTACAAGATTGAAGTTGTTCAGAACAACAAAGCCCGCAGGAGAGGTTTCTACAAGATTTACAAAGCGAAGTATGTGGAAGGAATGAAGAATTACCACTGATCTATGAGAATTACACAGAAAATATGGCTAAGAATGTGATAAATTGTTAAACAGGAGAGTGGCAGAATTGTGAACGTTTTCCATTGTTGATTGAAATTGTTAAAATGATTAGCTTAGCTAAACATCTTTCAGTGTTTTTGGAAAAAAATAATCCGTGTCACGTTCAGCCAAGTAAACAATTTTAATTTTTGTGTCATAGTCTGCCCTCGTATCCAAACTGTCACATAAAAGCAAATCATTTAATTTTGCCCCCAAAATAGCAACGATTTCCTGAACATTTTAGTTGGCTGTACAGAACAAGGGCGCCTACCTTGTGTGAGCGGTGTATATTCGCAGTCCCTTTTCTGTGACAGAAAGCAATACACGATCACTTTAAAGATGGCGGCAAGGAACTTTTTACCAAGATTCATTGCGTTCTATAATCGAATCCCTATAAGTTCGTCAAAGATTTCTAATTCGAACGCAATGCATCTTGGTAAAAAGTTCCTCGCCGCCATCTTTAGCGTAATCTTCTGTTGCTGTCCTCTTCGTGTGACGTTAAAAATAATTTTATGCTTTCAAATTCTGGTGTTGATGTATTCAACTGTTATACCAGCTCACCACAAGGAACTAGACAGCGCAATTTTTTTATTGGTCAACAGCAGAGGGCTTGAATTCTTGCAAAACTTTTGAGATTAAATGCTGTTATTGGCTAATTCTTTCAACTGAATAGATCGGAGAGAACTGTGGGTCGTTTGCCATCATTCCAGAAAAAATATTTTGATCTTGTCATTATATTGATAGTTACAGCATTTTGAAAACTTCTGCTAGTTTCGAAGTTGTGACGTCATCAAATGGCTAATCCTAAACCATGAAGGCTAAAGACCTCTGCTTGCTTCTATCTTGTAGATCTTCAAAATTGAGTATTTTAATATTTTTGTCATTTTGACCTTCGTCAATCATTTCACAATTTATGGTGCTTTTAAAGGATAAGTCCGTGTTTGGAATTTCTACAAAGGAAACTTGGATGGCCATCGTTTCCAAAAATGTTTTGACAACTTAGGCCCAATCTGGTCGCTGTGTCGCCATTTTCTTGCATGAGCACACGATAAAGAGGCCAGCATTAAGGGCGAGAAAACAATAGGACAGCCTCGTTTTCATTTCAGCGATATGACGTCATTTCGCTCAAATCGCTGAGCGAGCTTTCGATCTCTCTTTTAAAGCATTATGTCATAGCTTCGCAATCACAAAGAAGGATCAGAGGAAGGCCTCTTTATCATTGGGAGGTGGGGGGGGGGGGTTATACAACTTCCTGGGGTCCCTGTGATTTTATCAATAATGATAACAAGCCCGGACTTGTCCTTTAATAATACCTCCTGTCGTACATCATTTCATAAAGTTTGTAAGCGCAGCAATTCCAAGAAAAATGATGACATCAAAGAATGCTCTTTCTGGAATTTTGGCAAGGTAGCTACCTAATATTCCCTTCCATTTATTCAGTTGAAAGGCTAAGGCAATGATATTTAAAACATTCAGCTTGAAAATTTTGCAAAGATTTAAGCTCTATCCAACACCAACAGACGATATAATTTGGAAATTATCGTAACCAATGAGACAGTATCTTCTGTACACAGATTAACATCTAAGAGAAAAATAACAAAAAGAAACGACGAAACAAAAACAAAACTTAAGCTTTCCGTGTACCATGACACCATCCCATTTTGATAAGCGCCAGCATTTGCCAGTGTGGGTGGTTGAATTGATATGAATGCTAAGCTGGTTGAGATCTGAGTTGTCAACAAGTGATGTCATGGTTCACAAAGAGCTTACTTAAACATACTCTAAAGATAGATAAGTAAGAGGCCACTGATCGTTCGGTCTCCAAAGAACTTCTTTCGGGAAACCTCTGCAATCTAAAGATTCCCCAGGCCACAGAGAAGCCACTCAACCGCCGAATACCGCAAACCAGACAATGTCCGAAAGAGCCTAGTGAGCGGAGCCCGGCCTAGTAGAGGTCACAACCACCGCAGGGTTCAGGCCCCAATCAGGAAGCCCCCCCCACCTCGAGCGACACCCAGCCCACAGCAAACCGGCAACGAAAAACGGCGGCCCTACGACCACCACCAGTCCACAGAATGCATGAGAGCTCTTTTAAACCTGTTTGTTGCTTTAACATATGCTGTCGACAATGACACTACCTGTGGCGTTATCTCATAATTGTTATACAAAATGCCTAAAGTTTATGATTATGATCATTATAAACACAGGTATTAGATAAAGCAGGGATGACCTTTCCATATTTTGTCATAGTTTACAAGAACGCAATGACCTTGACGATCTTCTTCGTATTCAATTTTAAGTTAAAAGCTCATTCAGTTCTCTACGTCAGTTAGAAGATTCTTTGGTCACAAGTTGGTATCATTGCGAGGTGAGATTTTATTCTTCATATTATTTTTTAAATCAAATGCACTACCTATTATAAGGCATGGCACTACTAAAAGAGATCTACATAAATGGCTTGCCGATCTTCATGGCATTTTTCTCAACTGCAATGCGCACGCATCAGTACGATAGTCCTTTGTTCTATGATTTTGATGGTCCCAGCAACGGCCTCAAAATTGTCACATGTTTTTTGGGGGCATGGCCTTGTTTTGTAATTAGTTTGCTTGTTGTGCTATGCTGTGCAGTTGAAGAAGCAAACTTCATGGGTCGTCGAAAGGCTTGAAAGCTGGCTCCCATCGTCATGTAATCCCCTAGGGCACAAAAACAAAGTCGAAGCAAGCGTGTTTGAGTGAAACTGATGAATTGAGGACCCGGGGGGGGGGGGGGGTTAACTACCATATATGCAGGTACGGGATGTGCCATTTTTTGGGGTGCCATTTTTTGGGGTGCCTTTTTTCGAACAGAAAATAAATGTTGGGGGTATCATTTTTGCTAAAATCACAAGTAGTCATAAATTTTTGGGTGTCATTTTAGAAAATAACTCTTTAGGGCATTGATTTTGATCAAATTTCACTAATTTTAGGGTATACATTCTCAATGGCCTGTAAATTTTGGGGCATCGTTTTCGCGAAAATTTATAAATTTTAGGGTTAGATTTCAGACTTGAAATGGCACACCCCCGTCACCCGCCAATTGAAGTTACCCCCCCCCCCCCCCCGGGATTGAGGAGGCAAATTTTCTAATGTTTTGGAAGGACCGTAGCATTTTTGAAAAGTTGCTCTAGGTCTGTGTGTCCGTTCGAACAACTGGACATAAAAAACAGTACAAAAGCTTAAATTCGTTTTGGCCTTTTATTCACTCACTTCCGTAACTTTTGAAAAGTTCACGAGCGCGCAGTTAGTGAACATGAAGACTGTTATTGAGCCTTTAAGAAACTCGTAACACAGAGAACTCAAAATCTGACAATTTTAAGATACTTTAGCGCTGGGCCGAGTTCTTAGGTTCTTTTAAGAAAATGCGTATTAGCCTAACATAGCGATTTGCCTCGATTTTCTGAATAAGGTCGATGAGTCATGTTGATGA
The DNA here is from genome assembly GCA_964020215.1 of Aurelia sp. 3 sensu Dawson et al. (2005). Classification (NCBI taxonomy): domain Eukaryota; kingdom Metazoa; phylum Cnidaria; class Scyphozoa; order Semaeostomeae; family Ulmaridae; genus Aurelia; species Aurelia sp. 3 sensu Dawson et al. (2005). The sequence continues at coordinate 968,640 of OZ026584.1, forward strand.
GATTTGCAAACGTGGATTGTACTACGTAGAACGGGGATCTGGGGGCTTCGCCACGAGAAAAAATTTGAATCAATGCCGCACAGATAGTGGGAAACTAATACACATTACCATTGCCAAGATCATCGGACATAACCCCTCCCCCCAGAAGAATTAGAAAAGTGGTCCTGGAGAACATTGGAGGGGCGTTCGCCCCCTTGCCCCCCTTCCCGGCGCTTCTGGATCGATCTTGGTCAAGATTCACTTTGGCGTGTAATTTCTGTTTATCTCTTACAGCTTTGGATAACTCTTGCTTACCTCTTGCTTTAATTATTTGAATAGAATAAGTGGAGTCAAATTTTGCTTTTTCCAGCCACTATGACAAGAGACCTTAAAATGACTGCTTTGGTTTGCATCTTCGTGGTCTTTAGCTGCTTGTTTCTAAGTGTGAACTCTGAAGACGGAAAAGTCACGTTCAATGAGGAACAAAATGCTAAAATTCAACGCGCAAAAACAAAACTTTTAGCTGTGACAAGCATAGCAGAAGAAATGTCTGGTACCTCACACAAAAAGCCATTCGTGTCATCCAAAAATTTCCAAGGTAAACTAGCAGCTGCAAAAAACAAAGTAAACAAACTCGAAGTGAAACTGCTTGGGGAGAAGGACGCCGAAGGAAAAGCTGAAAGAATCACAGGAGCTTTGTCGGGAGTTGGAGACGGTTTGATTGGGATCATACAAGGCTACAAAGATGGGGATTGGGTTCAAGCTGTTCAAGGGGCATTAGGTAATTCGATACTTTACCGAGTTCTTGAGTTAGAGATTCCTTCCAAATGCACGTATTTTTTCAAGATAAACTGCTCGTAAAAACTCAAATCTCAGATCGCCAAGAAACGGAACTATTTATTTTGATAAAGGAAATCTTCAACATATTTTTACTTAATTTTCACTTGGATCCTGTATCAAATCATTGCAAATTTACTTGAGCGATATCTAAAGATTGCAACTTGTTTTGAAATTCTCACTGAGGCACAGGTAGCAAACTTGATAATAATTGTTATGGAACCTTTAGGAACAGGTAAGAAACTACTTAAAACTTGATAACTGTTATGTTCACTCCACGCTCTTTCTTGAAGGGATCTTATTTTGCAAATGTCCTTTTCAGTGATTTTCGTGTTCTTTCAACATCACGGATTTTTCTTGTTTCGTTACAGGGGTGATCTCTTCGTTAGCTACACTTGCTGGTCCTCTTGGTATGGTCGCATCAAGTATCGTGTCGCTTGTGTCCGGATTCTTAGGACTTTTTGGTGGTAGTCAGCCCGAGCCCGAGAGCCAAGAAAACATGATTAAACGTGTCATCGAAGCGGCAATCAATGATTTTAGGCACAAAGATTTGAAAGAGGAAATTGAAGGAGCAAAGCATGTTTATCGGTCTTTGAGTAGCTCGATCCAGAATTTCAGAGAGGAGAAGAAGATCAGCACATCCCAAGCGGAGGAGCTTTATAATCATGCATTCAGACAGCTAGCAGTTTTCGGTAAGTCCAGCAAGCTAAGCAAGTCAACTTTCTCAAGTCTGTTTGATCCCCGCGGGGGGGGGGGTAACTTCAAACGGTGTTTCAAACGATGCTTTGACCCAGGTTTTGTTATATGGTAGAAAAGACCTCTCTAATGACTTGAATAGAAATATACTTGAACTGACTTTACGTTTTATCCATGAAACTGGTCGGTTTGATTCAGGTCTTTGCAACCTTTGTATCAAATCTTTTAAAGTAAAATTTCTTTTGCAAATTCTTTTTCACATCAAATTTCAGGTAATAATAACAATAATAAAAAATTTATTTAAAGTTGGGTATAACAACATAGTTTACTCTAAGAATAGAGCAACTAATTCAAACCAACTATTTACAAAAATATTATATTTACAGTTTCAGCTAATTACAGATATTACAGTTACAATCATCTCCATTCCATGATTTGATCTTACGTTTGAACGAGGCTATAGATTGACTGGACTTTATCTCATCAGATATAGCGTTCCACAGAATACTGCCTCTGAAGACAATTGAATTGAAGCCGTTTAAAACAGTTCTAGCTGTAGGTAGCTGTAAAAGGTCTTTTACTCTGAGGTCGTAAGTCACTTCCTTTCTTATAAATAGATCCAACATGAACGCTGGATTTTGGCGATTTAAAGACTTATAGACCTCAGTCATCAGCTTATGGAGGTTTTTTGTGTGCACTGTCTGCTCATTGTTTCTTAATTTACCCATTATGATGTTTGAGTTGGTGTTTGAGTCATCGAAACCCTGACCTAAAATCTGATGTGGAACAGAATCTAGTGCACTGTCCATTAGTCCTTAATCGTTTGTAATGTATCCGTAGTTAATTGAACGTTGCGTGTCTCTTTACATTGGCCATGGGGTATAGTCATTGTCTTTCGCTCCCCATGGTCTGTAGTGTTGTATAGTAATTAGAAAGGTACAGTTAAACGTAAAACACATTGTAAATTTCTAATATTTGAATAAAAAATACAAGAAATGACATAAAATGTATAGAGTAAAAAGAGCATTCTTTACCGTGCCAATTTGTTATCTTTGATTTAAACGATGAGATAGATTAAGTATTCCCTATATCTTGACGGAGGGAAAACCAAAGTTGAGGCCCACTATATCTGATGGATTCATATAAAAAAATGACGGTCTTTATCCCTGGTAATACAAAGTTATTGTTATTTCTTAGGTTTAACATATTATCTCGCTCTCTGAAGATCTCATTCATAAAAGGAAGGCTCATATTGTTAAATATTTCTATCATTAGGGTTTATAAATTCTTGGTGTGGATAGTAACCGATTTATCTCTTTCTAATAATATGTCAAAACTAGAAACACAATCCTTGTAAGCAATTTTAAAAGCCCTCTCGAATATCTTTTTGATTTTATTATTCGAATGCCTACTGTGGAAAATCCAAACATCCAAGCTAACTGGCAGTATTGAAACTGGCTCATTACAAAGGCTAGAATTAAGATTTGCAGTTTGCTGGAGTTCGTATATGCAGACATACGAGAGAGTGCGAAAGCTCATCACCAGTCTTTTTTACATAACTTGTTGATATGCGTCTCAAAAGTTAGTTTTTAATCAGTCGTCAATCCTAATAACTTTCCTCCTCAGTATTTCCAATAACGCTGCTATCTACGTTAACAGTAACATCTTGATTTGAACTTGATTTGTACCATGAGATGACATTTGTCTGTTTTTAATTTCATAAAGTTATCGATAAACCACTGGATAATTACAGTGGAATCATTTCCCAAGCTCCAGATTACATTGTCAATATTCTTGTGACATGCAAATAGTTGTATCATCTGCAAAGTTGCAAATATCAGTTTCCTGAACGGCGAGCAACTGATCATTTATGTAAATGTTGAAGAAAAGGGGACCAACAACAGGCTAGACCAACAACCGATCCTTGCGGAACGCCTAAAGCAAGATATTGAAATGTACTAAAAGATCCATTTATTTTCACTCTTTGCTGCCTATTCTCCAAAAACTGTAAACAAGGGACAGGGATTCACGCCTGAAACCATAAGCATGTAGTTTTGCCAATAAGAGGTCATGTTTAATGCAGTCTAACGCTTTTGAAAGGTCAATTAAGATTTCACCTACGTTCTCTCTTTAATCTAAACTGGCCCTCCATTTTTCGAGAATGCGAATAAAGGGGTGTTTGTTGTGTGTTAACACCTTTGGGATACCCGCACGGTAAAAACTGATATAAATGGCGCTATATATTTAATTATCTGCCTGTCCATAATTCTCTCAAAAACTTTGGAAACCGTTGGAAGTAATTTTCTTTGATGTTTCGCCTTGATTCGGATGAACATGAAGATTGTTACGAAGCCTTTAAGAAACTCGTAAGAAACTCCGAGAACTCAAAATATGATAATTTTAAGACACATTGGACTGGTAACATGAGTCTCCGCTTTTCGCACTGACCTTGATTATGTACATAACAAATAAAGGAATCATGCTGTCAGTCTAGGCAAGACATTTGACATTCGTTTTTTAAACAGTACAAATCATGTTATCAGGTTTTGCTGCACAGCTAAAAGCTCGAACAGTACATAATTCGAGCTTGCAACATTTCTGGACATCACGATATTCTCATCTTTGTAATTGCAGTAATAATTCTTTTTAATGTAGTATATAAGACACTTTATTTCAACACTCAGGAAGGCTGAAAACAAGAATTGGAGAACTGTGCAAAAGACCAAAAGATACCGAGGGAGCAAAAACATGTTTAGACTTTGTTCAATTATATGCTGAATTGTCCATCCTAAGGCAGCTGATCTTAGCAGATATGGCAAGTCTCCTGTCAGAACCTGAAATCAATCTGGAAGGCACGGGAAACAATATTCTCCACATGATCAAACAAGAGCAAGTCAGTGACCAAGGAGTACTTGCCCCGTTTGCAGACCCTCTAAACAACCCAGACAAACGACGTTCTATATCATACTTGTTTGGAACTCCTGAAAGATACGATCTGTTATATTCTTATATGAGGACTCTACATGACAATGTGGACGGGGGAGTATTTAAGGACGTGGTTGTTGTTTGTGATAACAGATTACTTGGAGATTTTTGCGTCGGTATGGAAGAAGAGGAGTACCCTAAACTATCTGAACATTCGTTGGATGATGTCATCGCTTCTGCCTACATACCAAAAGGGAAGAAGTTGACAGCATGGAACCAGGAGGACTTCAAGGGTCACGAATATGGCCCATTTGTTGGACGAGTCGTTCATGGGCTTGTAGGAGGCTATGATAAATGGAAATCACTTAAAATCGAAGCAACAAACGAAGATATTGACAAACAGGTTCGTTTCTGTCAAAAAGAGGACATGGATCCTTACGAAGAGTGCGATTCTATGGCAGAAATCGTTGGAAATAGACACTTCAATGATTTGGATAATTATCATGGCACCAACTGGGCTAAGAAGACAATAAAGTCACTCTATGTGCCAGTAGGTCTTCAGGTCCGCGGAGCAATATTCCAGAGCGGTGGTGGAGGCGAAAGCTTCGGGACATTTTTCGGTCCTCAGTTTGTCAGTAAAATTTGCTATCCAACAGAAAAACGCTTTGCACAAGCACTTAACGTGAAAGATCTCCGAGGGTTGAAAAGTTTTGATGGTTCACCAAAGGATGCCAGGAAAATGGTGGAATTTTGTGATGAGGACGATTTGCAAGGACATTGCATGAGAGGTGACAAGAGCAAATCTTCACTGGAGCATGTAAGTGAATGAGATTAAAAGCTAGACTCGTGACCTGCAGTTCCTTGATACCCTGTGCTCTTAGACTTGACGATGGCGGTTCGTTTCACAGATTTAGGCGAGGGGCATATCACTGCTTAAAATCACGTATGCTCTCGAAAATGATCACATTTTAATCACAAATTAATCACACTAATCACACAAAAATCACGTTAGTCATGAAAAATCAACAGTCACATTAATCACAAACTGTTAATGTTTCGCCACGTCTATTTGCTTACATTAACAAGAAAATTAAAGAAGTAGAATGTCGATATCTCCCATCCCCCCAAATTTAAGTGTATGCATTTTCAGATATCCGAACATATGCTCGAAAACATGAACACCGTAAAATTGCTTGACTCTGAGGACCCTGCGGTGGAGCAAAACTGAACCATTGTTCTTATACCTAACACATCAGGAAAACAACGTCATACTTTATCATTTGGTTTATGCATCTTTTTCTAGCTTGCCCAGTTCGTGCAATTTTCAAAGTATAGGAACTTGGCTGAGGGCATTTCGGAACATGTGATTAACTTTAGAATATAATCAATAATTAATCACTTGAATCATTAAAAAATCAAATTAATCACATAAGAAGTCAAATTAATCACAAAATAATCACTAGTGATTATTAATCTCGTACACCATTTTCAGGAGTGACTTGTCCCTTGGATTTAGGCCCAAACTCTAGGCTAATTGCGAGATTAGGCCCAAACTCAAGGCCAATTACGCAGCCAAAACCAATGCAACCTCGTTTGCATTGCAAAACGACTGGACATTTGCGCTGAACATTGACTGGACATTGCTCACCGTGTCCAGTGTGTGGACACATGAAAATTTTTTTGGGGGTGGCAAAACGACTAAACATTGTCCAGTGAACATTTTCTCTGCGATAAAGTGCGCGTGATTTTTGGGGTCTGGACTTTTGTTTTAGGAGCCCGGGTAAACTGATCACAGGATGCCAAGGGGATGAAAACATAAAATCTGCCGCCAAAATTTGACATCAATGATAATCGATTTTAAGAGAAAAGTTGAAGATCGATTAGGCCTGCTGCTTGTCCCATCACTATCATCGTATCCTCGTTCTCTGCGATCGCTTTGGTCATCAGAACTGCAATTGATCTTGTCAGAGGAATCCTCGTTACTGCCTGAATACCTTTCCCTGCTGTTCATAGAACTAATTGATGCTGATGACTCCATTTCTTCCCCGTCATGACGAAACTTTCCTTTCTTGCATTTGTAATGCACTTGCGCAAACTGGACAATGTTCAGTGGGGTGGCAAAACGACTGAACATTTTCTTCAAACAAAAGAAATTTAATCTTGTCCACTGAACATTTTTGACTGCCTTCAAAATCGACTGAGCAGCTCTCAACATCGCTGAACACGACTGAACAAGATTGGACAAGGTGGCAAAACGACACAACATTTTGCACTGGACATTTGTCCAGTGCATGTTCAGTGCAAATGTCCAGTCGTTTTGCCAGGGCTTTAGTGTTGAGTTTCTTACAGAATTTCTTCAGAAAGTATGTGACTTCAGTAGTAATATCATCTCACCAAATCTGATGGAAACGCTAGAGTCCCGTCAGTATTCTGTTTCTCTTGCTGTAACAGGAGCATGGAGGGGATCGTCACGAGAAATGCTGTACATATGGCCTATTTTTTAATGCAAAAATCTGTCGAATGGACATTTGATACTGTGGAGTATTGCAGAGCATCTTGCAAGTAGTGTAAAGTCTCGTTTAATTCCTACTCTCAACAACCCCGTAGGTTAACAGTCCGGAGGTTAACAAAAATTCCATGCACCAGTGTCCGGGAGTTTAGGAAACCTTTCTTGTGTTCAGTAATTTTATAAAGACATTTTAGCTAGACTGATCGTTCACACTGAAAATTGGGACGAAGTTTTCCCCTACCGATTTCATAACTAGATATGGAAACTATAGCAACACTTTACGAACTCCAGGCAATGGTGAATGGGCCTAAGTTGCCATCTCAAGTCAAAGTTTACAGCGACATTAGTCATAAACAGAAGCCACAAGTATCCATACGAATGTTTCCTCAATCCAAGAATCAACAAACCTTTCACTGTGAGTAAGGGGTTCCTCATTTTTAAGGCTAAAAGGACACTTAGCTACCATGAACTTCACCGAAGCATTGAGAATTTCCAGGTGTCGAGGGTTGCTTGCCTCACTCCTGAAACTACAATGCAACCTCGTTCCAGAGGGCACATTTAAAGGTGCTCATCTTCGTCGCAAAATTTTATATCAAAGTCCGACCGTAAGTCCCAGATCGAGCAAAAATAAGAAATGTGGTTGCAATTGTTATTGCTGTTGTTGCTATTGTTGCGATGTCTGGGACTATGTCGTCAGTCTACCCTTTAGCTATTCTGAAAAAGAATCTCAATCGAACGATACTTTACTACATTTTGTAGAATTTTCGAATGTGCGCAATAGTGATAGAAGCTCTAACGCCACTCGATCGAATCAAAAGGTCAACTGTCAAATGCCCGGGGAGCTGAGGAAACATTGACAGTCGAATGGTTGTGCGTCAGGAATTCTTTGTGTGCAAATTTCGGTGTGTTTCCTTCGGGGATGGTAAAAGTAGGAATTGAACCAGATATAATATGTACTATGTACAGTGAAAACCTGCGAATAAGAACGTACAATTTTTCAAGTCAGCCTAACTATGTTCTTTTATATTTGGTATTCAATGGGAATGAGGCTGTTCAGGTTCTCAAAATGGTTCTTTTTTTCTTCAGGACTTTTTAGGAAATTCTATCCTCAAAAATCAAATGCAAAGCCTATTAATTACTATCAATTCACAACACTTGATTTCATGAGGTCTCATTCACAAAATAAGTTTGTAGAAGAATCTGAAGTTTTATACAATGCACTGAAAAGCTTTCAAATATCCACTTGAAACAGAAGTACTGAGCATTGTGTAGTTTTTGAACATTTTTGCAATGTGCAAACATGCTGTTATCAGTATGTATAGGTGCGATGGTTAATCAGCAGGAGTTTAAATTTAATTCGATGATCGCTACAAATAACCTATTTCAAGATCCTTATATAATACAGGTCTAATTTCAAAAATTCAGCCCCAAGGTTCTTAGGGCCGTTCACACTGCTCCGTTTTTATAATGATCTGTTTTTGTCGCATAAAAGCTACCCGTTCACGTAACTCTGTTTTCGTATAAAAACGAAGCGAAAACATCCGTTTTTTTTTTCTGTTCACATCTATCCGCCAGATAAATAATACGGAGCCAAAAATCCGTTTTGTGCGTTCAAATTGCTCCGGTTTGTGAAAGTCAATGTTGGATATTGGAACTTCTTCAAAAACCCGTGTTTTAAAGTGCGATCACATTGATTCAAAGCGCTTTCAAAAACCTCCATTTTTGTGGACATCCACCTTCGATAGCGTTTTCAAAAAACCTCTGCTCTTGTGAAGTTTCGGAGCAGTGTGAAAGGGTCCTTAATTACTTGGTTCTTATACGCGGGTTTTTACCGTATTGTAAATTTTCTTTAAGAAATGCGTGTAATTCTCATCCACAGATTGGCGGATACGGATGCACATTTGACAAGAAAATCAGATCAATGAAAGTCCCTGGTGGACTAAAAGTCACCGGATACAAAGAAACAGATTTTAAAAATCGGAAATATGGTCCGTATTATGGACCACTCATATTAAGTACCGTTGATGCTCCCGGAACATGGAAATCTTACAAGATTGAAGTCGTTCAGGACAGTAAATCCCGCAGGAGAGGTTTTTACAAGATTCACAAAGCGAAGTATGTGGAAGGAGTGAAGAATTACACAGAAAATATGGCTAAAAATGTGATAAATTGGTAAACAGAAGAGTGACAGAATTGGGAACACTTTCCATTGTTGATTGAAATTGTTGAAATGATTAGCTTAGCTAAACGTCTGTCAGTGTTTTTGGCAAAACATGAATTAATGTCACGTTCAGCCAAGTAAACAAGTTTCCATTTTTGTGTCATAATCTGCCCTCGTATCCAAACTGTCACATAAAAGCAAATCATTTAATTTTGCCCCAAAATAACAGCGATTGCCTAAACATTTTAGTTGGCTGCATAGAACAAGGGCGCCAATGGCGCCTACTTTGTGTGAACGGTGTATAGTCGCAGTCCCTTTTCTGTGACAGAAAGCAATACACGATCATGCTAAAGATGGCGGCAGGGCACTTTTTACCAAGATGCATTGCGTTCTATAATCGAATCCATATGAGGTCGTTAAAGATTCCTAATTCGAATGCAATGCATCTTGGTAAAAGGTTCCTCGCTGCCATCTTTAGTGTGATCGTAAATTGCTGTCCACTTCGTGTGAGGTAAGAATAATTTTGTGGTTTCAAATTCTGGTGTTGATCTTATCGACTGTTATACGAGTTGACCACAGGGATCTACATAGCGCAATTTTTCATTGGTCAACAGCAGGGAGCTATACACTGGTCAACAGCAGGTCAACAGCATAGAGCTTGAACTTTTGCAAAACGTATAAGTCAAATGTGTAAAATGGTATTGCCTAATTGTGGCAACTCAATAGATTGGAGGGAAGTTTAAGTCGTTTGCCATCATTCCAGAAAAAGTATTTTGATCTTGTCATTATATTGATCGTTGCAGCATTTTGAAAGCTTCTGCTAGTTTTGAAGCTGTGACGTCATCAAATGGCTAATCCCAAAGCATGAAGGCTAAAGACCTCTGTTTGCTTCTATTTTAATATTTTGTCATTTTTGACCTTCGTCAATCATTTTAAAATTGATGGTGCTTTAAAAGGATAAGTCCGTGTTTGAAATTGCTACAAAATGAACTTGGATGCCCGTCGTTCCCAAAAATGTTTTGACTATTTAGGCCCAATCTGGTCACTGTGTCGCCATTTTCTTGCATGAGCACACGATAAAGAGGCCAGCAACGATGAAGGGGCGAGAAAACAATATCCCAGCCTCATTTTCATTTCAGCGATATGACGTCATTTCGCTCAAATCATTGAGATTTAAATTCGTAAATTCACAAAGAGGAGACGAAAAATCGTCGAAAAAAGTATTATATATGGTATATAAAGTAGTATACACCATTCATAACGGTATTATCTTGTATTTTATCATTAATCATCACAACTCCGGACTTGTCCTTTAATAATACCTCCTGTCGTATATCATTTCATACAGTTTGGAAACGCAGCAATTCAAAGAAAAATGATGACATCAAAGAATGCTCTTTGTGGAATTTTGGTAAACAACCTAAAATTCCCTTCCATTTATTCAGTTGAAAGGATAAGGCAATAATATTTAAAACATTCAGCTTAAAAATTTTGCAAAGATTTGAGCTCCATCCAACATCAACAGACGATATAATTTGGAAAATACTGTAACCAATGAGACAGTATCTTCTGTACACAGATTAACATCTGAGAGAAAAATAACAAAAAGAAACAATGAAATAGAAACAAAACTTAAGCTTTCCGTGTACCATGACACAATCCCGTTTTGAAAAGCGCCAGCATAGGCCAATGTGGGTGGTTGAATTGATGTGAATGCTAAGTTGGTTGAGATCTGAGTTGTCAACAAGTGATGTCATGGTTCACAAAGAGCTTACTTAAACCTACTCTGCAGATAAATAAGTAAGAGGCCGGTGATCGTTCGGTCTCCAAAGAACTTCCTACGGGAAAACTCTGCAAACCAAAGATTCCCCAGGCCACAGAACAGCCACTCCACCGCCGAACACCGCAAACCAGACAATGCCCGAAAGAGCCTAGTTAGCGGAGACCGGCCCCGTAGAGGTCACAACCACCAGGCCCCAACCAGCAAGCCCCCCCCCCCGAGCGACACCGCAGAAAACCGGCAACAAAATGGCAGCCCTACGGCCAAATGATACCATCAGGCCCTATGCTGTCGACAATGATACTACCTGTGGTGCTATCTCATAATTTGTTGCTCAAAATGCCTAAAGTTTATGATTATGATCATTAAACACAGGTATTAGATAAAGCAACACGGGTATTAGATAAAGCACGGATGACCTTTCCATATTTTGTCATGGTTTACAAAAACGCATTGACCTTGACGATTTTCTTCGTATTCAATTTTAAGTTAAAAGCTCGCTCAGTTCTCTATGTCAGTTTGAAGATTCTGTGCTCACAAGCTGGCATCATTGCGAGGTAAGATTTCATACTTCACATTATAAATCTTTTTTTCACTTTTATTTGACCATTTCGTTCCACTCCCTATATTGAATCTAATGTCGACAATGATGCTACCTGTGGTGCTATCTCATAATTTGTTGCACAAAATGCCTAAAGTTTATGATTATGGTCATTAAACACAGGTATCAGACAAAGCAACACGGGTATTAGAAAGCACGGATGACCTTTCCATATTTTGTCATGGTTTACAAAAACGCATTGACCTTGACGATTATCTTCGTATTCAATTGTAAGTTAAAAGCTCGTTCAGTTCTCCATGTCAGTTTGAAGATTCTGTGGTCACAAGTTGGCATCATTGCGAGGTAAGATTTCATACTTCACATTATAATCTTTTTTTCACTTTTATTTGACCATTTCGTTCCACTCCCTATATTGAATTTAAGCTTTTCAGCTGTGAATTAGGTTTCCTGAAATGAGATCTGATATTTCACCCACGAGGTTACTCATCAACTTTCAATAAGGGAGGGCCCATGGGCCCATGCCGATATTTGGGGTCCAAGATCTTACGTTAAATCAATGTTTGGGGTTTGTGAATAACAACTGATTTTATAATATTTAATATTTATACAGGGTAAAACATTCAGTTACACTGTTTTACAATGTACCCTGTTAAAATAACTTACAAAAGAAAATATATAATTTTACACGTAAATCGAAAAAGAAATAAGATCTATACAGCTATTAACAAAGTGTATAAAAATTTAGGTATGATCATGCATCTAGTAGATATGATGTAAGAGAGAATTTGTTAAATGCATGGTTTGCTATGCTTTTTTTGAAAGTTTTCAATGTCGGGGACAATTTTGATTCTTGGCTTAGCCTATTCCACATTGTCGCACCTTTATATGAGAAGCATTTTTGGCCATTTGCAGATTTTCGCATGGGAATTTCTAAATCAGATCTAGTATTGCGTAATTCTCTCTTACTTGAATCCGAGAGTCTTGAGAACATTTCTGTAAGGTAAGTGGGAGCCAGATCATTGATAGATTTGTATACCATACTCAAAGTCTCCATTTGAATCATTTCACTAACAGTGTGCCATCCAAGTTTCTTGATGATAGGCTTTGCAGAAGCATCATATCTACTATTAGTAACTATTCTTGCTGCCCGATTTTGAAGTTTTTGTAGTTCGTTTATTGCTGTGGAGCCACAGCTTCCCCATACAGGGCAGCAATATCTAAGATATGGTTCCACAAGACTTTTATACATGCTTTGTATTGTGAGAAGAGGGAGAAACTTTTTGGAGTATTTCAACATCCCTATTCCTCTAGAAACTTTTTTCTTGATGGTAGTAATTCGAAAATTGAACGAAACATGAACGAAAAGTCAATATTTGGGGTCCACAAATCTGAAGAAAGGAAAAATCGTGCAAATTTCGTCCTGCACAGGGCCCCAGAAATAAAATAACAATATTTTTGGGGGGTCTCCAAAACATTATACTCAATATTAGAGTCCATCACAGACATAGTGGCATGAACCCCCCCGTATTATATGAACCTCCCCCCCTCCGTATTAAAAGGACGCCTGGAATATTTCATACTAACTAGAAGTAACTAAAAGTTATCAACTGCGCGCACTCCAAGATATTTCTGAACTCAAATAAAGCCACACTAAATTCGTAAATGACTTTTTTGCTGTTCCCTTGAACTGGATTTAATTGTTCCATTATTCCCTATTCCATGTTTTATGACTAGAAGGAGGGTAATGAAAGCAGGGTCGACAGATTATTGTGCTGAGTTAATCCTATTGACGAGCATTTATTTGCTCGATTTGCTGCGTCGTCGCCAATCATTGCATGTGATCAGGAAAGTTGTAGATATGCGAACGTTTTGAACAGCGGCAATGAAGCAATAGACAAAACAAATATGCGTGGCCAGCAAACGAAAATTCACTACCTCGCAATTAGTAATCGGATGTTGGAGTCATTACTGACTATGAAAATTGACAGAACCTCAGAATCAAATTACGTCACACTATCTTTCTAACACTGAATTTTCTTTGCACGTTGAAATTTTGGAACTAACATCGTTCTATAAAAGTTAGCCAAACTAGTTGCTAAATAGATTGGGTGCTCTCTCATTAACTGGTTTTACCTACTGAGAGAGCTCCTTCTTGACAAATTCTCTCTATGCACAGTCCCGTAATTCACCAGTAAATTCCTATTCACCGCCTTCTTTAATTTTTTATAGTTGTTGAGTTGTATGTTGTGAAATTTTACAATATATGATATGAATCTGCGAGGACGTAGGAAGCTGGTGCTTGTTTATGACTAAAATCACATGTGTTCGATATAGTAGCGATTACCCTTCCTTATTTTTGCCATACTCTCCAAGGCTGTAATGATCCGAATGATTCCTTCTCAAGAGAAAAACAAAGTCGAAGCAAACGCGTTTGAGTGAAATTGATGAATTGAGGAGGTAATTTTTCTTATGTTTTTGAAGGACCGTAGCATTTTTCGAAAGGTTCCTCCAGGTCTTTGTGTCCGTTCGAACAACTGGACATGGAAAACAGTACAAACGCTGAAATTTTGTTTTGGCCGTCATTCACTCACTTCAGTAAATTTTGAAAAGTTCACGAGCGCGCAGTTAGTGAACATGAAGATTGTTATGGAATCTTTAATAAACTCGTAAGAAATTCTGAGGACTCAAAATCTGATAATTTTAAGAAATATTAGTGCTGGCCCAAATTCTTAGGTTCTTTCAAGAAAATGGATGTAGGCCTAACATAGCGATTTGCCTCGATTTTCTGAATAAGATCGATCTTGTTCAAGATTCATTTTGGCGTGTAATTTCTGTTTAACTCTTACAGATTTGGATAACTATCGCTTAAATCTTGCTTTAATTCTTTAAATAGAATCAATGGAGTCAAATTTTGCTTTTTCCAGCCACTATGACAAGGGATCTTAAAATGACTGCTTTGGTTTGCATCTTCATGGTATTTGGCTGCTGCTTTCTCAATGTGAATTCTGAGGGCGAAACAATCACGTTCAATCAGGAACAAAATGCTAAAATTCAAGGCGCGAAATCAAAACTTATAGCTGTTACGAGAATAGCAGAAGAAATTTCTGATGCCCCAAACAAAAGGCCATTGGTATCAACCAAAAATTTTCGAGGAAAAGTAGAAGCAGCAAAAACCAAAGTAGCAAATATCGAGAAGAAATTGCTTGGAGAGAGTGACGCGGAAGGAAAAGCTGAAAGAGTTACTGGAGCTTTGTCAGGCGTCGGCGACGGTTTGATTGGGATCATTCAAGGGTACAACGATGGGGATTGGGTCCAAGCAGTTCAAGGAGCATTAGGTAATTCGATACTTTACTGAGTTTTCCAGCTAGAGGTTCAAAGTAGCAACATAGGTGGGGATCGTAGGGGGGGGGGGGTACCAAAAACCGTAAAACCGCCTTTATAGTTAAGAAAAACTTAAAACCGCCTCTAAATTCAGCTAAAACCGTCACATCATTTTCTCTTTTTATGCATGTATCACCTCGGTTCTATGCTGCAGACGACTGCCTCCTTGTCATTTTTTTTTGACCCAAACAAAGAATGCTACCTCCAATACCTTAAATCCGGCGGAAAGGGTGAAACGTGGTAGAATTCTCCCAAATCATATTGTATATATCTTATATAAGGGTATATTTTCAATGGACTGTAGGTTTTGGGGTATCGTTTTCGCGAAAATTCATATATTTTAGTGTGACTTAAGACGTCATATGACACAATCCTGTCACTCGCCTCTTGAAGTTACCCTCCACCCCGAGCCATAAGGTAAGTCTTCATTTTTGTAACAAAAGAAAGTGTATTTTATAAACAATTAATCCCTTTTCGAGTTATTGAGCCATAAATCAGCAATTACTTGTCAGATTGGCCAAAACAAGGTCAAGTAGGCAGGCAGGCAGGTAGGTAGGTAGGTAGGTAGGTAGGTAGGTAATCGTATTTAACGTGGCTAGCCTGTGAAAGTCTAAAAATACATATCCGCTATTTTTACACCTTAGTCTGGAAAAAGGTCATTGCTCCCATTCAGTAATATCAGCTGTGAACGGCCTTAAAGGGTTTGTGTAAGGCTAAAAGCCTGCAATTGCACAGAGCAGAAAAATCTAAAAATAGCCCATTGAAACTGATGGCCCACACGTGTTGTTAATGATCGATAGCTAAAGAAACAATGCTGTGTTTGCGCATTTTCTTTGTTCTATTTATAGAGAAGCCTATTTACCATTACACACTCCCTTTAAACGATAAGGATGCCATGTGCCTTCCTGTTGGCAATGGTTATTTAGACAGTGTTTTCCTTAGCTGTTTTGAACTTTATCATGTACCTGCGTTCTTTGTATATGGGTAATGGGCCCCTTTATTTTGTTTCGTTACAGGAGTGATTACATCGCTAGTTGCACTTGCTGGTCCTATTGGTATGGTCGCGTCAAGTATCCTGTCTCTTGTCTCCGGATTCTTAGGACTTTTTGGTGGTAGTCAAACGTGTCATCGAAGCTGCAATCAATGATTTTAGGCATAAAGATTTGAAAGAGGACATTGAAGGAGCAAAGCATGTTTACCGATCTTTGAGTACCTCCATCCAGAATTTCAGAGAGGAGAAGCAGCTCGACAAAGACCAGGCAAAGGAGCTTTATAATCATGCATTCAGACAGCTTGCCGTTTTCGGTAAGTAGTTTTTAGCATGTGGTCTCCCAGTAGACAAAGCAAGTCTACATTCCTGAAGTCGGTCTGAGCAATCCGTTTCCTCACATTTCCTGGATCCAGGATCCGCCATTCCAACAATCCGCAAAGGAACAAAATGAAGAGAGCATTGAGTGTGGTAACAGCTACAACGAGGATTGTTTCCGTATTTTGAGTAAAACAAGGTCTGCATTTCATCTCACGGTTTTAGAAGCTGTGTTTGTTAAACATCGGTATCCCTAGCTTTGCCGACAGAAGGAGTTTGTTTCACTCTGCAACTGTTTTGAAGTTCCGCCAAAAATTTTAGCGCTAGTTGACTGGACGGCCTTTGCTTGAGATTAGCCAATCAATGGCTCAGGTGTGATGTACACGTGATAGTCAAATGTCTATTGTTGTGTGTGGCATAAAACAGCCCGGTCGTGTCATTTATCTGTTCTTAGCATGAAATAAAAACTGAAGAGTGTGCGACGAAACGCGTATTGTGTAATAATTTGTTATAAGAACGTTGTTGGCAAGTGACTATTTCTTGCAGGTTTAATAGTTTACTCTCCAGTTACAGGTTTCGTTCCACTTTCGTTCACGGAATTGTTGTTGTTGTTGTTCGGTCAGTGAGGAAGTCGTAGTCGTATATCAATTCAGGCAAGGAGCGAAGCATGGGACCAGTCTAATCTAGCCTAAGTCCCTTGTATCCCTGGGGTAAACATTGTTCAGCAAGGACTCGTAATAAAATAGTGGAATGGCTGGCCCTACTTTGTGTATTCATATCATATCATAATCATCATATCATAAATGTTTAGGCACGATGCCCTATCAGCTACTACAAAGTATAATAAAAAAATTAATGATAGAAATTTAAAAACCCTAAAAGGCTGCTCTTCCTAGGGGTCGTGCTTTAATTGCCGCCAAGGTAGATGAATGCATCCAGATCCCCACGGCCCCGCAACACCCAGATTCATCGATTAAATCATGATCGAACTACTGCATATATCCTTTCAACGATCCCTTTTCAGATATCATATTCAATAAAAATTACGTTAAGAATACTGTTAATGAACGAACCATATCATAAATACGAGGAAGAATTCTCATTTTACCTGTTCAGTGCAAATAAGTCTTTCAATATGACATTTTCCATATTTTAAAGACTAATAATAATTACTAGAGGAATCTCCAACCAGCTTCTTCAACAACTTCGTTCGAATCTAATTAATTACATCATTCGAATCAAAGCTTGCTTCGGGAGCAAAAACATCAGATTTTTGAACAGTACAAATACTTTCATAAGATTTTGCTGCAAAGCTAAATATTCAGACGGTAAATAATTTGGACTACAAACATTTCTGGGTATCAAAAAATTTCGACTTTTGTAATGGCAGAAAAAGTTCTAGCGTATGAAATAATTCATTTTTACATTTAGGAAAGCTGAAGACAAGAATTGGAGAATTGTGCGACAAACCAAAAGATACTGACGCAGCAAAAACATGTTTAGACTTTGTTCAATTATATGCTGAATTGTCCATCCTAAGACAGCTGATCTTAGCAGATATGGCAAGTCTCCTGTCTGAACCTGAAATCAATTTGGAAGGCACTGGAAACAATATTCTCCACATGATCAAACAAGAGCAAGTCAGTGACCAAGGAATACTTGCCCCGTTTGCAGACCCCTTGAACAACCCAGACAAACGACGTTCTATATCATACTTGTTTGGAACTCCTGAACGATACGATCTGTTGTATTCTTATATGAGGACTCTACATGACAATGTGGACGGGGGAGTATTTAAGGATATGGTTGTTGTTTGTGATAACAGATTACTTGGAGATTTTTGCGTCGGTATGGAAGAAGAGGAGTACCCTAAACTGTCTGAACTTTCCTTGGACAAAGTCATCACTTCTGCCTTCATACCAAAAGGGAAAAAGTTGACAGCATGGAACCAGGATAACTTCAAGGGTCACGAATATGGCCCATTTGTTGGACGAGTAGTTCATGGGCTTGTAGCAGGGTTTGATACATGGAAATCACTTAAGATCGAGACAACAAACGAAGATATTGACAAACAGGTTCGTTTTTGTGAAAAAGAGGACATGGATCCTTACGAAGTGTGCGATTCTATGGCAGAAATCGCTGGAACAAGACAGTTCAATGACTTGGATAATTACCATGGCACCAACTGGGCTAAGAAGACCATAAGGTCACTCTATGTGCCAGTAGGCCTCCAGGTCCATGGAGCCATATTCAAGGACGGTGAAAGCTTCGGGGTATTTTTCGGTCCTCAGCTTGTCAGTAAAGTTTGCTATCCAACTGCAAAACGCTTTGCACAGGGGCTTAACGTAAAGCCTCTCCGTGGATACAAAAGTTTTGATGGTACACCAATGGATGCCAGGAAAATGGTGCAATTTTGTGATGAGAACAATTTGCAAGGACATTGCATTAGAAATGACAGGAGCAAATCTTCACTGGAACATGTAAGTGAATGAGATTAAAAGCTAGACTTATGACCTGGACTTCCTTGATACCCTGTGCTCTTAGACTTGACGATGGTGGTTCGATCAACAAATTTAGGCCAAAACTCTAGGCTAATCGCGAGTTTAGGCCCGAACTCAAGGCCAATTGCGCAGCCAAAACTAATGCAACCTCGTTGGTTTTGGCTGGGCAATTGGTCTTGCATTATCTCTGCGCGGGAGGAAGGTTGCTTAGTCAAAATTAGAGGCGGTGACGAACAACACTTCACATCACTGTGAGGGAAGATATAGGACTATTTCAAGCTGAATGGCAAACAGAAGGCGGGAGAAATGGAGATCAAAATAACTTTGAATATCAACATTACATTGATCAACCAATCTAAATCGTGTTCTGAAACGAAGATACGGATCAACTGAAAAGTCTTGCTTTTATTCAAGGTTACTGTAACCCTTCAGGCAGTGATTAAGAAACTCTGTTTACCGCGGCCGTTTGTCAAAATATACCAAAGAAGGCTATATATCATTCGATGCAGAATTAAAAGCAGAATATCATAAAAATATATGCTATTGATTTTGCAAAAGCGCAGATGATTTATTCCAAATTTTAGGCGAAATTGACCACCCTCACGAAAAAATCTTTGTGTACCCCAGCGAGCACTGTAGGACCACAATTATCTATTTACCTTAGACTCAAGGTCCTGAACTGCAAAACCGTGTCACGAATTTTTGATAAAACGTACTGGCTAGAAGTAATACCATTTTAAAAGTGAATCTACCTTAATCCCCTAATGCCTGTTCGCGCAATTTCTGAAAAATATGAGTGCTTCTTTTAAAATACTCAAATTTGCAAGTAATCGGGTTTGTTTTGTGAAGCGAAGTGGCTAAAACGGTGCTTAAATACCTGAAGCATCAGAATATAGCAAAATCGAAAAATTGAAAAATTCTTGCTTTAAGGGTTACAGTAACCTTAAATTCTTGATTATCTCAGTGTTGAGTTTCTTACAGAATTTCTTCAGAAAGTATGTGACTGTAGTAGCAATATCATCTCACCAAATCTAATTGAAAAGCTAGAGTCCCTTCATTATTCTGTTACTCTTGCTGTAACAGGAGCAAGAGCAATTGAACATTGGAAAGTTTTCAAAAACCCCCGTTTTTGTGCGTTCACTTTGACTCGGGGCGCTTTCAAAAACCTGTTTTTGTGGATATCCACTTTCGATAGCGTTTTCGAAAACCTACGCTTTTGCGACGTTTTGTGCGGATCAGTGTGAACACTTTCACAAAAACGGAGGTTTTCTCTCCTGTTTTTACAAAAACGGAGCAAAGCAAACGGGGTCTCAATTACATATACGCGGGTTTTTACCGTATTCTAAATTTTTAATTGATAATACCTACAGAATAAGAATTTCTTTAAGAAATGCGGTTAATTCTCATCCACAGACTGGCGGATACGGATGCACGCTTAACAAGAAAATCAGATCAATGAAAGTCCCTGGGGGACTAAAAGTCATCGGATACAAAGAAACAGATTTTAAAGATCGGAAATATGGTCCATATTATGGACCGGTCATATTAAACACCGTTGATGGTCCCGGAACATGGAAATCTTACAAGATTGAAGTTGTTCAGAAGAGCAAAGCCCGCAGGAGAGGTTTTTACAAGATTCGCAAAGCGAAGTATGTGGAAGGAATGAAGAATTACACAGAAAATATAGCTAAGAATATGATAAATGAGTAAACAGGAGAGTGGCAGAAAAGTGAACACTTTCTATTGTTGATTGAATTGTTGAAATGATTAGCTAAACATCTGTCAGTGTTTTTGGAAAAATATGAATTCATGTCACGTTCAACCAAGTGAACAAGTTTCCATGTTTGTGTCATAATCTGCCAGGGGCGGACTGGCCAGTCGGGCTAACGGGCTGGGGCCCGAAGGGCCCCCTCAGCAAGGGTTCCCATGGGCCCCTTCTATGCTGGAAGAAAGATACTTCAAATGGTTAATTTTTGATGAACTTTATGACAGTGACAAAACAACCAGTTTCAATCAACGAAAAATTGGTTCAAAAGCCCTGTAATAATTCTTTCATCAGTTATCTTTGTTTGTCAAACAGTTGAAAATGTCAAAAAATTGCATGTGGGCCCCAGTTCGCAAGATAAGGGTACTGCAAAATTCCAATTGGCATTGTCTCGTTTTCGACTGGTAGGTAAACTGATGAATCTGCAAATGTAGAACTTGACGAAACTGGAGCAGCTCTTGCCAAAGGGGCCCATTAAAGACCTTATCGAGGAAGGCGTCTTATGTGCAGGGGCCCCTTCTCACTTTACCTCTTGCCCTTGCCAGTCTGTTAATTTGAAACAATTTCGTTGCCTATATCTACACTCGATTTACAGCGACCTAGGAGACCATGTTAGGGGTATTTAAAATATGAATAAGGTTTTAGAGAAAAGGTAGAAGCAGTGACGTACCCAAGGTGGGAATGGGGTCCAGACTCCCCATTTAAAAAAAAAGATGGTCCTCGAGATTCGCACAAAAATGTAATAACATTTGTGCCGGGGCTTGTCAAAGTTTCATAGAAAGGTTTTCGGTTTCTAACTAATGCTTGAACTCGGCTTGAAGAGGCATTCTCAGCCAAAGTAGAATCGTATAATACATATCCTCGAAAATTTTCCTGGGGGCTTGGCCCCCAGCCCCCCAGCCCCAATTAATTATTTCAATATCCCTAGTTATCTCAGCCTGTCCATGCCGCTAGCTATAGGGATCCTAATTTGCTGCTACTGTTGAAATTTGCCAAAGCTTCTTGCATAAAAGATGCCACCGGCCGACTAAACAATTATAAAGGAGCGAAAAGAGACATTTATCAAGCTCGAAGCACCAGCACCAAATCATTTTGTAGTGAAGCAAGTTTGCAATGCTTGTTTTGATATTCTATTCTGGACGTTACTGAATAATCATTCTTCTTGACTTTCCTAGAGTAACTTGTTATGATGGGTTTAAACTCTCATTGCAAATTTGACAAAGCGACCTGCTGTGATAATTGCCACCATGTTTACGATGCAAAGCATAGCTAAGAACGGCGTCTCCTTCATTTTCCGAGCGTCTAAAGGGTGTGGTTACTAAGAAATTTCCTGGGGCTACGCCCCAGGTCCCCTCCCCCTTCAAGTGCTGCGTAAGCCTCTGGATAGAAGTATTCAACATTTAAGGATTCTGAAATGTGATTTAATGATGCTTTTAAGGCATGAAATGAAAATTGGATAAGAAGAATGATACAAAAGCATGTACAGTAATTGACTTGACAAAAAATACCTTTTGTAGACAAGTTTGATGCTCTACTTTCAAGAATTTTACCAGTGAGGTCTTTCGTCAAAAGGATTCCCTTTCGTAAGTAGTTGGATCTTGAAGTTTGAGGAAGGATGAATGAAAGCATTTCTCGGCAATGAATCAGACCTTCACCATGAGCGAAGCGGGCGTGGCCATGAAAGTCACGGTGGCGCTGAGATTTCTGCTCTCGCATTCAACTTATGCTATATAAAATTGCATTCTCCCAACAGGCCTGCTGGAAACGGTCGGCTGAGGCGCTTCAGCCCGTAGTACTTTGCTGAAGTTCGTTCATTTTGAAGTAAAAGAGGCTGTGAAAGCCAAGCTCATAGAAAGGAAAATTTAAAGTTATTTCTATTCCAGGAGGTTGCCAGAATCTATCAAACTATTCCCTTTTATATCGTGCAATTAAAAAATAATGTATCTACTCGTGAAATTGCAGTAATTTTCTTAAATCACTCGTGATGCTTTTTTGCTTCTTTAAATGGTAAATGCTCCCAAATGGGGCGTTTTCCAACAATCGAAAGGGTGTGGTTATGAAAATTTTTCCCGGGGCAAGCCCCCGGACCCCCAGATTTAATCGTTGCGCTCGCACTCATTCTCAGCCCCATCAAATATGCATTTTGTTCTTGTGAGTCTGTCAAACATCATTTGGAAAGGTAGATGGTAGATAGCAGAATGTGACTCGTATAGAAAACCATTCAAATTGTTAGAAGTGAGTCAAGTATATTTTGAGGCCAATCCAGGAGGTCTGTCAACAAAAAATTTCCTGCGACCTCCAAACTTTTCGCTCGCGTAGTTGTGGGCCCCCTCGCTGTCGAATCGCCCGGGCCCCAATTCTACTGCCAGTCCGCCCCTGTAATCTGCCCTTGTATCCAAACAGTCACATAAAAGTAAATCATTTAATTTTGCCCCAAAAATAACAGCGATTTCCTAAACATTTTAGTTGGCTGCATAGAACAAGGTGCCTACCTTGTGTTAACGGTGTATATTCGCAGTCCCTTTTCTGTGACAAAAAGCAATACACGATCACGCTAAAGATGGCGGCAAGGAACATTTTACCAAGATGCATTGCGTTCTATAATTGAATCGATATAAGGTTGTTAAAGATTCCTAATTCGAACGTAATGCATCTTGATAAAACGTTCATCGCCGCCATCTTTAGCGCAATCGTGTATTGCTGTCCTCTCCATGTGACATAAGAATAATTTTGTGTTTTCAAATTCTGGTGTTGATTTTATCAACTGTCATAAGAGTTGACCACAGGGAACTACACAACGCAATTTTTGATCGGTCAACAGCGAAGGGCTTGAATGTTTGCAAAACTTTAAAGTGTAGAATGTTATTGCCTAATTCTGGCAACTGAATAGATCGGAGGGAAGTTTAGGTTGTTAGCCATAATTCCAGAAAAAGTCTTTTGATGTTGTTACAGCATTTTGATTCATAGTCACACCATTTTGAAAACATCTGCTAGTTTTGAAGTTGTGACGTCATCAAATTGCTAATCCTAAACATGAAGGCCACAGACTTCTGCTTGTTACCATCTTGTAGATATTTTAAATTGTGTATTTTATATATTTTCGTCATTTGACCTTCGTCAATCAGTCAGCAATTTATGGTGTTTTTAATCTTTTTCAATGCTTCCAATACCCCCCTCTCGTACATCCTTTCAAAGCTTAGAAGCGTTGCAATTCAAAGAAAATTGATGAAATCACAAAATCCTTTTTCTGGAGTTTTGGCAAACGACATAAAACTCCCTTCGATTTAGAGTCCATCATAGGAATAACGAGGTTGGACATTGGAATCATTACCAACTATGAAAACTGATACCAATCCCTCAGTATTAAACTATGTCATATGATTTTTCTAACATTGAATTTTATTTGTACATTGAAATTTTGGAAGTAACATCGTTCTATAAAAGTTACCCAAACTAGTTGCTAAACAAATTTGGAAATAGGGGCTCTCTAATCAACTGGTTTACCTACTGAGAGAGCTGCTTCTTGACAAATTCTCTCTATGCACAGTCCCTCGCACAGTCCCTTAATTCTTTAAGTTTTTCCATGAGCTGCAGGATACGAACAGAGTTGATCGGGCCTAAGCTGTGTTACTCTCGTAGTGATTTGGCCGACGTTGTTAATTATGCGTATTTTTGAAAAGGTGCGATGGGAGGAACATAGTTTCAGTCGCCATGCTTTTGTCATGGAAGGGGAATCGAGCTCCGGTGCTTGCAGTATTTGGCAGGAATTGCAAGGTTAGGATACGACAGAGAAGAACACAAGTAAGTATTCATTATCTCATAATATTCCAAGGGCATGCTGACGATATTCAAGTGGCCTAAGCACTTGATCGTCCTAAATTTTGTTAATTCGGGTATCACAATAAACAAGATGGCTAAAGTGTTCATTATCTTGATTAGTTGAGCAAGTTGATGGTGTTTTCTCTGCTTCTTCTTCTCTGTTCTCCTCGATACAAGCAGTTTATCACTACTGCCACAACGTTTTGACTAACCGCCATTGCAGTTTCACTCGATACGTGAAACTGCAATGGCGGTCAGTCAAAACGTTGTGGCAGTAGTGACAAACTGCTTGTATCGAGGAGAACAGAGAAGAAGAAGCAGAGAAAACACCATCAACTTGCTCAACTAATCAAGGTAATGAGCACTTTAGCCATCTTGTTTATTGTGATACCCGAATTAACAAAATTTAGGACGATCAAGTGCTTAGGCCACTTGAATATCGTCAGCATGCCCTTGAATATTCAACATTAATTGCAAGCTGAATTAACAACGTCGGCCAAATCACTACGAGAGTAACACAGCTTAGGCCCGATCGACTTTGTTCGTATCCTGCAGCTCATGGTTTTTCTTTATAGCTGTTGAGTTGTATGTTGTGAAATTTTAGAATATATGATTTGTTTTTCAATCAGATATGAATCTGACTCTGCCAAGTTTTTGACCACAAGATCAGCACTGACGTAGGAAGCTGGTGCTGGGAACCAGGTTGTAGCCTCAAACTCCGTTTTGTTTATGATCAAAAAGCACAGGCATTAGACACAGTTACGATAACCTTCTCTTATCTTTGTCATATTTTCCAAGAATGCAGTGATCCGAATGACTTCTTTTCATTCAATATTAAGTTGAAATCTCGTACCTTTCTACATGCCAGTTTCAGTTTGAAGATCGTTTGGTCATCGTTGGTTACGAGTTGGCATCATCGTGAGTTTTTTCATACTTATACCGGGTAAGGAAGAAAATTTGACACATTTAGCAGGCTATGGAAAAAAAGTATGACACCGATATTTAAAGCTAAGGCACACATCTCTAAGACCTAACAACTAGAAGTAACTAACAGTTATCAACTGCGCGCACTCTACGATATTTCTGAACTCAAATAAAGCCACAATAAATTCGTAAATGACCTTTATGCTGTTCCCTTGAACTAGATTTAATTGTTCCGTTATTCCGTATTCCATGTTTTATGACTAGAAAAAGGGTGATGAAAGCAAGGTCAACAGATTATTGTGATGAGTTAATCCTATTGACGAGCATTTCTTTGCTCGATTTGCTGCGTCGTTGTAGGTATGCGAACGTTTTGAACAGCGGCAATGAAGCAATGAAATATGCGTAGCCAGCAAACGAAAATTCACTACCTCGCAATTAGTAAGCACGCTCCTTCGTCGCGCGCAATTAGAAAACTGTCTCTAAGGGGTTTGTATGGGGATCGATAATTCAACGTTCCATTCTGGCTCATGATTGATGAGGAATTTAAGTTTACATTGCCAGTTTCAGAAAACAGAATTCAAATATCAATAGGAATTAAATCATGGGTCAAAATGGAATGTGGAATCCTCGTTCCCAAACTTGCCGCTTACCAGCATTTTCCTAACGTCTGGGTCTAATTGATGAGTGAAGTTACCAAACAAAATTTTCTCATCTAAGTTAGCCTTTGACTGATAGATTAACATTTCAGCTTTGAATATCGGCCTCATACTTTTTATACTACTGCCTGCCAAGCGGGTAAACTCTTTTTTGACTCAGCCGGTACTCATTTCCCTGTTTTCATTTTTATTTTGACTATTCTGTCCCACTTTCTATCAGTTTGAAGCTTTTCAGCTGTGCGTTAGGTTTCCTGTGAGGTGAGAACTGATATTTCATAATTTTATCGTAGTTTTTGAGAAACAACCTCGTCCCCAGGGCCTTTTTTCGTCTCCGTCACAATATGACAAAAGACCCTGTGGGCGAGGTTAGTTGAGTAATGGATACAGTACCAACACCCTTATGTCATACCCGGGGGGGGGTACTTCACTATGGGTAAGACGGGGATGTGCGCCAGTTTTGGGTAGTTTTTGGCCTGAAATTTCTGGGATTGGGGTATCATTTTACTGGAAAATTCCTTTGATTGGGGTATACTTTCACTCGGAATTTTCTGGGATTGGGGGTTACTCAAAATTCTGTAATGGGTGTTGAATGAAAGTACAACTGGATAAATTTTCAAGCAACACGTTGTCAGTTTCAGGTGAACTGATTTCAAGTATTTTTGTGTTGAAAAACGTCCTCAGATCAGAACCTCGTTCCAATGGCCACTTGGAACCAAAATAATCGTTCCCAGCCCTCAATACCTAATCCTTTTGACGTCAAATTGCTTTTGTTACTTCTTCGATTGGGTATCAATATCTGACATATATTCTGGGATTGGGTATCAATATCAGACCAAATTTCTGGGATTGGGTCGTAACAGAAATCCTTGCGGCGCACACCCCCGTATGAATTTATAGTGAAGTACCCCCCCCCCCCGGGATGTCATAATTGTTGCACAGGCATAACGAGAAGCAAATTACAAAACGCTTAAAAATCATTATTATGATTAAAAAGCAAATGTAGTACACGTTTTTTATAAGGAACTAAGAAATTGGGCCAGTATTGAAAGTTCCTTTATCAGATTTTCAGTACTCAAAGTTTCTTACGAGTTTCTTAAAGGTTCCATAACAGTCTTCATGTTCACTACCTGTTCACTAGGGAAAATTTCAAAACAAGGCTTCTTGACACCTTTCCAATATTCAGACATTACTCCAGTACTTTCCGATGTAATATGATACTTGAAAAAATGAAAATATATCCCTTTCTTATCTTTTCATATTTTCCAATGATGCAGTGATCCAAATGATTTTCTCTTACTCAATTTCAAGTTAAAAGCTCGGTCCATTCTCTTTGTCAATTTGAAAGATTATCTGGTCATCTTTAGTGGCAAGTTGGCATCATTGTGAGGTGAGATTTTATACTTCATACTGATTATTGCTCTTTTCATTTTAATTTGGCCAGTTCGTTTCACCCCCTATCAGCCTGAAGCGTTTAGCTGCGAAATGGGCTTCCTTGGGCGAGATCAGATATTTTATTCTTTGTATTAATCGGGTGTATTATTTTGGCATCTTCTGAAAAACGGTAGAGTTGGTAGCAGGTAGAAGCCAAAATCCCATTCTTTTGGTGCCATTCTACCAACAATGGTAGACTTCGCAGATTTCAGATCTTTTTAATAAAAGCCCGTTCTTTCCTTTTGGTCATGCTATTTTTGGTTGACATCCGAGAGATTTTCGACGCATTCTTTTGGGCTCTACTGAAAACGGCAGACTTTTGAGGCATAAGAAACCTTGTGTTCCAGAAATTGGTAGACAGGCGCGGTCTGGCCCGGGTGGCAAAGTGGCGATCGCCACCCAGGCCCTCTAATATTAAAAGTAAATAAGAAATTACGGGCCCTTTTTGCGAAAATCGGAGGGAGGAGATAATTTGCATAAATTGAAGTTTAACAGTAATAACCAGGGCCCTACAGTTATCTGCTCTTGTTTAATCAAAGAACATCTCTGAAGTAGTCTCTCTCATAAGGGACCTGTCATAAAGTATCTACTACAGGGGGGCGGAGGATATTCGACTTTAACCAAAATATTTTTGAAAGCCCCTATTGAAAATGACTAAAAATCCGTGGCCCCTCGTGCAGAGAAGAATAATTTTCGTGGCCCATTTCAATTTGAATTTTTGAAATTTGTCTCAATCCTATAGCACAAGATGCTCTCCCCTTTCTACTTCATCTTCAGACTTTTATTATGACACTAATTGTCTCCGCTGTGCGAAGAGTAACTGTGCCTAATTGTGGTTTGGGCAGCATGTCCACTTCGTCTTCATGATTGTTGCCCAGCATTATTTGTTGATGAAGCAAAGAATCATAAATTTTAAAATAACAGAACAGCTTTCAAAGAATTTGCCTCCAAACTTTGAGTTTGCTTCACCTCAATGCACTTTCAGCATTCAACAAAAAGAAGTAAGCTCTAAGAATTTGCAAGTATTTTTGCACTGATGGGCTGATGCAAGAAGGATTGGAAGATGGCAGGTTCAGTTGTGGGCATTAAGAGGCAGAAAGCAAAACAGGCATCAGAACAGGGAAAATCTGCTTATGCTTTGAAAAAAAGTGAATGAAGCTGGAAAGTTGAACCAGTGACTGGATTGGATTCCGACTGCACTGAACTGATTTTAGCTTTTTTGAAAGATTTTCGAATTTCTCTCACATAAATTTCACAGTATCTCTGACATTTCAAAACGCTTTTATAAGGTTACACACTGACACATTTCATGGCCCATTCAAAATCTGCAAATATTTTCTGTGGCCCAATATCAAGCCAATCAAATTTTTGGTGGCCCCGGCCTATATCCTCCGCCCCCCTGTAGCAGATTCTTTATGACAGGTCCCTAAGTGAGTTCAAATCTAGTACAAAGACACTGGCGAATGCGCACAGTGCTTGGTCCCATACGATTTTCAGCAAAGCACGTATTTTACATGTTGATTTGCATTGAATACTTAAGGGCCCATCTAAATTGGGCCCTAAATGTTCAGTGAGTTGACCACACTTATGAATAAAATCGAACACAAGGACTGCACTTGAAAAAAGATTCTTAGCCACCTCCTAGACAACATGAAGATCTTTAGAAAATTGCTGGACGGTCCAAATTTATTTCTATCAGCACAGGCTTCAAAAATTTCTTGTGAAGGCTTTCTTCGATCACAAGTTCTTTTCCTCCACTCAATGGTAAGAGATTTACGAAAGATGGATTTTCCGACAACGCCAAGAGCGTGTTGCAAGAACATTTTCCTGAGGAGGTGCCTTGGACCTCATTGGCTGGCTATGCCTCGCATTGTACTTCAGCCACCTTTCAACTCGACATTTTTCTGTTGCTAATGGGCCTCAATGGTCGTTCTGCCCACTCCCTGCCCACTCCCTACCCCATTCCCTTTTCAGCAGTTTCATTCTAAGTCAAACCCTTCGGATGCTCGGGGACTTCGATTTCTGAATAATTTGATGAAGCTTATTCATTTTGTAAGAAACAGGATGTGAAAGTTACAAGCTCATCTAAATGACTATTCAAACTATCAATATTTGTGGAATTTACTGCTATAAGTTTTGATATCATGTAACTCAAATATAATCTGTATCCTCGTGAAATTGAAGTCCAATTTCAAATTTTCCGCAAAAGACCCCCATCAGTCGTGATCCTTTGCCTCTTTCAAAGGCAAGTAGTCCAAAAATAGTGTGTTTTCCAGCGATCCAGAGGGCTTGGTGATGGAAAATTGCCCGGGAGCAAGCTCCCGGAACGACAATTCTGCAACCTGGCTATGAATTTCGTTCCGATAAGGCTGGTCACTTTAATTTTGGAGTTGAAGGTATTGAAATAAGAAATGTGCAGCATAGAGCTTTGAGTGCCTAGTCTCTTACTGTTATTTGCCACTGTGTCCACTATGATCATTTCCCAAAGAAATTGTATTTTAGAGCCATGAAGAACCTTTCACCATGATGTTAAAGTGATCTTAAGTTAAAGTGCAAGTATTTATCTTCAGTTTATCTATCAATCAGTCAGTAAGTACTACCAAGATAAAATATATCTTGGTACTATCGAGGACTGAGAATGTTTCAAGTGATTTCTCTATTGGGTGTGGTTCAAAATTATCTGCTACTCCCTAAACCGGGCCCTTTTGGCTTGCTAGCCACCCTACAATTATGATGCCAGACCGCCCCTGTTGGTAGACTTCTGAAAAGTTTTAAAAACATTCGAAAATAGAATGAAATATTGCAAGTCAAGTAACGGACGAGACATTATTTGCAGCTACAGACGCGTAAAGTCATGTGAGACGCATATATCCATCGGCAGGGACGTAGGAAGCATTTCAAACTTGGGGGGCACGACGCTTTCGAGGGCACTTTTTCCGTAAGAAAAAGGGACATTTTCTAAGAATAAAAAGGGCACTTGTTTGTTTACTGCAAAATCTAGGGGGCACGTGCATGGCCGAATTTAAGTTTGTTGGGGCCCTGGGCCTAAAATTGATTGGGGTCCCTTAAAATATACCTAAGAATTTGTGTGTCACGCGCATAGTACTCAACACCCAGTTAGCATGAAGTTTTATGGATAAAGGCGGGCATTCAGTCACCAAACAAGTTAATATCAACGAAACGGCAAAACTCGAAAAATTGAATACACCGGATACAAAAACATATACATTTTGGTATAATCCCAATAAACTATGCTTGTCCCTTGGTTCATGGTCCATGACCCTAATGTCTTTCGTCTTAACTTCATTGCTGCAAAATTTCGAATGATTTTCTTGGGGTCTAAGGTCTCAGGACATCAAAATTTGCTGCCATTGGGCTTAAGGTAACAACATACTCTTGTGACACTGCCGACCCTTTTCACAGCGTGACGAAGCTTCCTTCACCGGAGACAACTCCGCATGGCAAAATTCATAGGTTTTTCAATATTTTGCTCGGGGCCCCCTAACTTTAAGATTTTTAGGGGGCCCCTGGGCCCAGGCCCAGTTGGCCCATGGGTAAATGCGTCACTGGGCATGTGCCCCCAGTGCCCCACGGTTCCTATGTCTATGACCACCGGCTCAAGTATGCACGCACTGCTGGCTTTTGAAACGCTTATGCATAAACGCATGCCCATGGAGAGACGCGTATGCATACGACATCAGCAAACATTTTCCCTCTTTCGCGTGAACGGAATGCTGTTTCAAATCTTGCCAACATCGTGCACACGTTAGACTCAGTGTCACTCAGTATATACTTTGCATTTTCTAGGAACTATGCGAGGGGATCCATCACTTTTGGGTTGTATCTTGGTGGTCTTCACCTGCTGTTTTATCAATGTGCAATCTGAAGAGGAAGAGGAAGGCAAGAAAGTGATGTTCAACGAAGAACAAAGGGCAAAACTTCAAAGTGCAAAAACTAAACTTCTAGCTGTGGCAGCCATAGCAGAAGAAACGGCCAGTGCCCCACAATCAAGCTACTTTCAACGTAAACTAAATGCAGCAAAAACCAAAGTAGACAAGATTGAGAAGAAACTGCTTGGAGAGAGTGACGCGGAAGGAAAAGCCGAAAGAATTTCTGGAGCTTTGTCTGGGGTTGGCGAAGGTTTGATTGGGATTATACAAGGGTACCAAGATGGGGATTGGGTTCAAGCAGTCCAAGGAGCATTAGGTAATTTGACATTATACTGTGTCATGGGATTTAGAACCAAATTCGAGAAATTCTAAGTATGAGGGTACATGAT
Organism: Aurelia sp. 3 sensu Dawson et al. (2005); assembly: GCA_964020215.1. Lineage (NCBI taxonomy): Eukaryota > Metazoa > Cnidaria > Scyphozoa > Semaeostomeae > Ulmaridae > Aurelia > Aurelia sp. 3 sensu Dawson et al. (2005). The sequence goes on from OZ026584.1 coordinate 1,000,151, forward strand.
TAAGTAACCCAGAGGGTTACATTGAACAAGTGATGCAGCTAAGTAAGACATATTATGGATAAGTTCTACGGCTTTCAATGAAAGTAATTAGAAACGAGGCAATTATGAGAATTATATATACAATGACGATAAGACTTCATGAATTCGAGCGAGGCTAGTTCTTGATAACCTGTTAAGAGGTTTCGGCTGATTTGTTTATGCGACGCGCTAAGTGAAGCGTCGTTTATGAAATTTGTGATGTTAGAATGACACCTGTTTGCATTTGAATGTGCCATTGTTGTTGTGCAACGATTATTTAGGAGGATTGTTAATTTTTAGCCGTGGCGTAATTTGAGGCGGCCGATGACTCAATGTCATGGATGGCTGCGTTTTTAGGCACGGTACACGTACAAAATTGTGTAGTTAAATAAAGAATAGATTAGTTACTTGTGTGCAAGTGATGAGAGTTCAAAGGAAGTATGAACTGAATGACTAAACCCTAGTTTTAAAGGAAAAGTCCGGGATTGATAAAATTATCATTAAAAAGCAACCTTACCAACTGCTGAACACCAGTTCTTTCCTAGTTTTGATGTCTCCAACTTTCATAAATTGGTTAATGAATCTTCGTGTGTTAGGCCAAATATCGTCGCCATTTTATATTTTGTTTGAGTGCGCGAAGGTGCGATAAGGAGGCTAGCAATGAGATCAACACATTTGGCAGCCTCGTTCAGGTCAACGTGAAGTGACGTCACAGAAAATGACGTCATTTTGCATTTCTTAGCAGATTGAAATATGTAGTTTCACAACTTAAAAGAAAAAAAATTGAAAATAAGTAACTGCACACCATTCACAACAATGTAATCTTTTGAATAATCAACAATTATACCAACCCCTGACTTTTTCTCTAACAGTTTCCTTTCTACAGCTTCCAATGTTGTTGTTGCGTTTATGGGTTTGGTACGAGGAACCCGTTATTCAAGACTATTTTCAAATTTGTACTACTACACTTTCTTGTTTCATTTCAGGGATGATCACGTCGGTTGTCGCACTTGCAGGACCTATTGGTATGGTTGCATCAAGTATCCTGTCACTTGTGTCCGGATTCTTGGGACTTTTTAGCGGTAGTCAGCCTGAGAGCCAAGAGAGTATGATCAAACGTGTCGTCGAAGCGGCAATCAATGATTTTAGGCACAAAGATATGAAAGAAAAACTAGAAGGAGCAAAGGAAGTTTTTCGAACTGTGAGTACCTCGGTTCAGGATTACAGAGAGAAGAAGAGTATCAGCGAATCCCAAGCAAATGAGCTTTATAATCATGCATTCAGAAATGTTGAAATTTTCGGTAAGTTGTTTTCAGCATGTGGCCTTCCGCAAGGACTGTGCAGCCGTTGAGCTACATGTATTTTTTATAAGAAACTAAGAATTTTGGCCAGTAGTGAAAGTCTCTTAAAATTCTCAGATTTTGAGTGCTCGAAGTTTCTAACGAGTTTCTTAAAGGTTCCATAGGATTCTTCTTGTTTTCTTCCTGCTCCCCTGTGAACAGTTCGAAATATGGTTTTCTGAAGCCTTTACTATGTTTAGACATTACTCAAGTACTGAATGATTTGCTGAACTGATCCTCAAAATGCTCGTCGTGGTACTAATATTGAAATTACTCAAGTACCTTCCAAGTAATATGATCTAGGAAACAAGTGAAATTCAAGTAAGACAATGTTACGGATTTCGTTTGTCGAAATGAATAGTTTCTTAAGTTGTATTTTTCCAGTACTGGAGTTTTTTAATTTTTTTTTCTTATATACGGTTTCTTATCTTAAAAATACGTGTAGTAAGAGCTAGTCATGGGTTGGAATTTTCGCAAATCGAGAAACTGTTGTTTAGTGAGGTTGAAGTCATGTGTTGATGTTTTCCCGAAGAAACTACAAGTGTTAGGTCAGAAGAACCTTGTCATCTAGGAGTCTTAATGTAAAATTTCCTGAAGTGACAACTCGGTTTTGAATTGAACGGAAAGATCCGAAAACAATATTCACTTGTATGTCTCAAAAAATTTTCCGAGGGCAAGCCCCTGGACCCCCATTTCACTCGGAGCGAGCCCCTCCACCTTTAAATCGCTTCAAGATCACTGGTGCAATGTAAAGGCTGGTTTTCCACTTGAGCGAAATCTTCAGCGAATTCGTAGAGGAATTCGTTAGCGATTGGAATTTCTATTGTCCTTTCCGGGTGCAGGCGAATTCTCTTGCGAAACCTGAAGGTTGAAAGGAGTTCAACTTCCCAGCGAATTCGCCAAGCAAAGAACCAATGACAGAGAAGCTGGAATCATCTTTTCTTTCAGTTTTCCAATAAGTGCCCAGTACATTTTTGGCGCCAAATCAGTTCACCAAATTTGCTGTGAATTCCTCCGAGTGGAAACTCGCTTAATGAATTCGCTGACCCAATCGCTGACGAATTCGCTGAAGATTTCGCACAAGTGAAAGCCGACCTCCAAGCCCTGATTAACTATGTGCACAAATCGTGTAGCTAATGTTCTAGCTAACCAACCTGGCTACCGGGCTCATCAATTTTTTATTTGCACTGTATCTTCATGATTTCTTCATTTTGACATTTAGGAGCGTTGAAGACGAGAATTGGAGAATTATGCAACAAACCAAAAGATACTCCAGAAGCTAAAACATGTTTAGACTTTCTTCAATTGTACGCTGAATTATCCATCCTGCGACAGCTGATCTTAGCGGATATTGCCAGTCTCCTATCTGAACCTGAAGTGAATTTGGTAGGGACAGGCAACAATTTTCTCAAAATTGTCAAGGAAAAGCAAATCAGTGATAAAGATTTATTTGCCCCGTTTGCAGACCCCCTGAACTACCCACGCAACAGACGTACAATTTCATACTTGTTTGGAACTCCTCATAACTACGAAGTGCTGTATTCATATATGACTACTCTACATAACAATGTGCAAGGGGGAATATTCAAAGATATGGTTGTCGTTTGTAATGATAGATTGCTGGGAGATTATTGTGTCCCTATGGACCAAAGCGAGTACCCTAAATTGTCTGAACTGTCCTTGGATAAAGTCATCGCTTCTGCCTACATACCAAAAGGGAAAAAGTTGACAGCTTGGGACCAGGATAACTTTAACGGTCACGAATATGGCCCATTTGTTGGACGAATTGTTCATGGTCTTGTAGGAGGCTTTGATAAATGGAAATCACTTAAGGTTGAAGCAACAAACGACGATATTGACAACCAGGCTCGTTTTTGTGAAAAAGAGGATATGGATCCATACGAGCTCTGCGACTCTATCAAGCCACATGATGGACCTGAGTATTTTCCTATTTTGCAAGAGATGAGAAATCACCATGGCACCAACTGGGAAAAGAAAACAATAAAGTCACTTTATGTTCCAAAAGGTCTCTTTTTGGCAGGATCACAATTTCAGGGCGGCCAAAGCTTCGGCCAAGTCTACGGTCCCCAGCTTGTCAGTAAAGTTTGCTACAGTGGAAGAAAAAATGCAGATGCACTAATCTGTAAAACTACAGAAGGAATTAAAAGCTTTGATGGCTCACCAAAGGATGCAAGGAAAATGGTGCAATTTTGTGACCAGGAAGATTTGCAAGGATTTTGCATTAGAGATGACAAGAGCAAATCATCACTGGCAGTGGTAAGTCAATAAGTAGGCTGATGACGATGAGTCCCTTGTCTCCTTGCGGTAAACCTTTAGACTTATGCCTTTTCGTCCCTTGTTTCCCTGCGTTCTTTGATTTGCTGATATCACTTGGTCAATAGGGACTGATAATATTACGCTTATATAATGGGCCCACTTTTTCAAAATGGCCTAAATAGGCGGGAGTTCTCGTACACTCAACAAAATCGCTTCAAAATCTGGTTTAAAGAGCTCGAACATTGAAAAGGAAACTTTTAGTACAAAGAATGATGTTGTCTTGACCTACAACACGCAAAATGCATACCTTTCAGACAGTAATCTTCCTCTGTAGAAGCAAAATAGATCCATCGAAGCTGCGAGAACTCCAGGCTTCTTCAACCGTTCTTTAAGAGCAACAACAACAACATTCTGAATAGCGGCCCCTGATTGGTTAAAAACTGAATTCTAGCGATTTGATTGGTGAATACGGAACCACCCTACGCTGGCCTAAAGTGGGCCCACTATTTCAGAGTAATGTTATTAGTCCCTCTTGACCAAGGAACGCAGGGAAACAAGGGACGAAAAGACATCAGTCCAGTAAACCTTGCTCAAGAGGGACTCATAATGAAACAATGAAAAACCTTGCCCTATCTCCTGCTTTCGATCGATCGAATCATGATCGAACGACTGCCGTAGCTCTGTTCAACGGTCATTCCTCGGAAAGAAAATGCGATAAAAACCACGTTAAGCAGACGTTAAATCAAGGAAACTCTGTATAAATCTGAAGAAGGAAGTTCATTTTACGTGGTGAGCGCAAAATAAGTTTTTCAGCGTTACATTATCCATGTTTTAAGACCAAAACAAACCAGAGCAGGTTTTCGAAAGGGGCTTTCAACAGAAAATCTCATATTTCGACGGGAAGGAATGACCGATTAAAGCCGGGTAAATTATTGAACCTAATTTTACATATCAGGAATAAAAGAAGACAATTTTCAACATCATTGCTTTGATATTCAGGGATCAGGATTTTTTCAAACGCCGGGCGTTTTTATTGACTCACCCGGTATAAAATGGGCTTAATTTGAGATGGACTTTAATTATCTTCATCAGGTCAATGGATGCCCACTCGAGAGCAAGATCAAATCAATTAAAATTCCCGGTGGACTAAAAGTCACAGGATTCAAAGAAAAAAAGCATACAGACCGGAGGTATGGTCCGTATACCGGACCGCTCATACTAAACACTATTGATGCTCCCGGAACATGGAAATCTTACAAGATTGAAAAAGTTGAAAACAAGAAAGCCCGCAGAAGAGGCTTTTACAAGATTCACAAAAGGAAGCACAAGCAAAGATCGAAGAATCACAAGGAAGAAATGGCTAAGGAAATGACAGATGAGTAAAAAAAGTAATGCCAGAATTGTCAAAATTTTCCACTCTTGTTGATTTAGAATGCTAAAACGACAGGGCGAGTCGATAAATCATAAATCAGTGAGATGTTCAACTCAGTAAACATGCTTGTATTTTTGTGTCATAATCTGCTCTCGTAATCACATTCTCGGATAAAGTACTTCACTAGTTTGAGCACATGGATAGCAGAACATGTTCCATGAAGGACAAAGAGGGGGAATGAAAGGAAAAGAACTGATAAAAAGTACAAAGGAAAGGAAGCTATGGAAAGCCATGATCACCCACGTCTTGAAAGGACACGGCACACAGAGAAAGAGAGATTCAAATCCTACCTGGGTGTCAATCAAACGTAGCGAGTTCTGTTGTTACATTTTCTGTCCTTGTTCATTTTACGGTACAAGTAACAATTACAAATTGGCCTAAAAACAAACAAATAGTACAATGCCGAATATCAAACTAAAAATTAATAGCCCGAGCAATTTTCATCAATGCCATACCCCTTTGGATTAATTGACACTTCGGAGGAGCTGCAACCAAGAACATAGTTAGCGTAGCATGCGTGTAATCACTATGGCAATTTTGCATGTACTTGCCATGTACTCGTTGACCTTCATATTCAGACGCGATCAACAAATTGTATGAGCGAATTGTAACGAAATGAACCAACAACTAATTAACTGTAAAATGGCTGGTACCATAAAAAACAAAATTAATTATTAAAAGATGAATTTTAAAACAATTATGAAACATCTACAGTTCATTCTCGTTGAACGGAACTTTCCACAGAAGGAATTTTTTGATATTTCGAAAAAAAGATGGGCGTTGCAGAATACATTTACTTGTGAGTATTAATATTCTTAAACTGAATTTTTATCGTAACAATTGCCGCCTGTGAATTGTTTATTAACTAACGTCTTTCATAAAAACTTGGATCAGGCCACAGTACTAAAAGTTTCTTAATTGTTTCTTAGTTTTCAAATCATTGTGGTCTCTAACACTGCTACAGATATCATATGTCATGACATTTAAAACATCTTACAGGAATACACAGTGTTCTATCATTACGAAAGTGAAAGGTGGTTGCATACCAAGTAAAATAAGTTCAAAACACAAACAAACAATAAGTTAAGGTGGCCCGCTACTGACACAAATTTCAAACTACTACACACTTGGCTCATGTTAGTATATACTCGAAACGTTGTGTTTTGTACATCTGCGCTATCTTTTGGTGCAGTAATCATTCGCCTATTATATTGTCGTTTAATTTTGATCCTACTGTGAAGATGTGAGAAAAAATAGATTTAGAAAGATTGGAAGAGAAGTTGGAACGAGACAAATACGTTGATGTTATTAGGGTGAGTTGCAAGGAGAATGAGATGAGCACGGAGAGACGAATGACGTTAAGTGGAATAGGTAGGGCAAGAAGTTATACGATTCAAAACATATCATCATCGAATATATATTTCAGACTGATTCCAATGCTGATGTCATCTCAAAGCTATGGCAATATATTACGCCTTCCTTGTAAGAAATTCGCAGACTTCAGAGCGATACAGAAAAATCATGCTTTGGAAGACGGTTGGGTAATACGTACAATTGAAAACACAAATTTACATGACTGTAGATTTGAATGCCTTAGAAACAGAAAATGCAAATCGTTCAATTTTCGCAATGATGGCAGTGCCTGCGAGCTGAACAGTCAGTCTGCGGAGGATCAACAAGATGACGTCATAACTGTGCCAAGAGCTGGCTGGACATATCATTCGACCATATACAATGATGTTCTGGTAGGTTCAAAACTGAAGTTGAGCTCAGTCGTTTGAGGTCAAAATCCAGATGGATCACCTTTGGATACCTGACCAAGCAAATCACTTCGCTGTCTTTCAGAAGTGACGTTAAAGACATTGTTGTTGTGATTCTCGAACTGCACATGATATAGCGAAATAATGAGATGATTTACGTAGCAGCTACCAAGCCAAATCAAGCCAAATATTGTTTGTTTGTTTTTTTGTTTGTTTGTTTGTTTGTTTTTTGCTATATGTCGTTGCAAAAACGTGGGTTTAGGCTCAAAGAACAGATTCTGAATGGCAGAGCAGCTACAACATTCCACCTCCCAAATCAGTTTGTATTGGTTTAATGACAAAGCAACTGGAGTTTTGATCTAATTTGATGATCTCTACGAATAAAAAACTATTTCAAATTCAGGCTGAATGGGTTCTTATATATTTGGGGTCTAATTTCAGAATTTCAGCCTGCAGGTTCTTAATCACTAGGTTCTTATACGTGGGTTTTCACTGTTTAAAAATGTATAAAAACAACGTTCGATCCAGGCTCTTTCCTAGAATACGTAAAAGGTCTATTGTGAAATGTAACGAAAAAATACAATCACTCACCTAGAGAAGTATAGCAGTGCGTTTGATGAAAAGGATCTGGGCTGTTTTCCAGGAGCAGTTCACCTGAGAATTTCTTCAGAAGCTAAAGCTGTGTAAATGCCTTCTTGTCGAATATCCATTGCTGTAAAACTAAAGCTGCATTTTCTGAAGCATTTTATGAAATGGTTGCATATTTTCCACAGCAAACCTTTGGTTATTTAAAAGCACTCCAATACAGTATGCATGAAATGGATCATTACTGCTTTCACCTCTCTCAAGCTGTTTCACATGACTGCCGAAAATTCTTCTCAGTTCTCAAATACGATCTGGTTGAAGTTTCAATCTTTATACCAAGTTTAAATGTTTTTCCATCAGGTTGGCCAAAACTGCAGAAGGAAGAACCCATGTCCTGGAAAGAGATGTATAGATACGTGTGGTTATCCAGGGTATCAATGTTCAGGTAAAACAGCTTCAACTTACGTTCGTATTTCAACGAATGGTGAACGTGACGGTAAAAGGGCTGCTTTGCTTCAAGGCTCTTTTTTGTCACTTTCCATCATAACATGTGAAAGATGAACGCAAAGCAGAGCAATGGAGAGAAGAGAAGTGGAAAGAGAGACTCATTTCTTCTCCTTCACTCTCCTGCTACCTCATTCCACTCCTTGTGCTGAAAAGAGAAATAGACTTGTAGCAGGTCCAGTGCATGGTTATATGCCTGCATTTGCAAAGAGTAACAAAATCTTGAAAATTATCCCATTCAAACCGGAGTTGTACACGCGCCGTGAGCAATAGATCGCCAGGGAAACTAAGCTGTGTCCGAGTGTTTCTTTGGTCTGTTTACAGACAAGTCTACTTTACCACTGTTGTTGGGGATACGAATAGGCTAAGTTGTGAGCCTCGAGGAATCCCCCAAAAAGGGCTCAAGATCGCATGCGTAGTAGCGATTTATGTCAAAGAGGTAATATGCAAATTAGCTTGACGGTTGAGAACAGGAGAGGAAAACAATAGCAAAGTTGCGCATGACAGTGTGAGCCCCACCCGTTGATTCGCTCTCAACAAAGCTGAATCACAATCGGTCAAAACAATAGGGTCAGCACTTCATCTCCCCAACTCATGCTTGATAAACAGGACTTATTCTAAAAAATGACAAACTACTACGTGACCTCAAAATCTCCTTACTAATTCGATAAGGGGATTGTTTGTCATCTTATTTTTATTCAATTTGAATAGGATGAGAATTTTAAATCCAAGATGGTATAAAACATGTTTACCGGAACTTGACTTTTTGATGACGTCATAAAATTAGGAAAGATGGTCTTTTGGCCATACACAGCAAACAACTACGATGATTTTCCAAAATAAAGCAAACAAGAAACAATTTTTGTTACCTAATAAGGGGGGGGGGCATCTTGGGAATTTAAGAAATTTTTTTGCATCACCAACCCTCCGACCTCCGATACATCTGTTGAAAGTAGAGAACTTGGGGAAGATAGTAATGAGATGTTAGATTTTCATGGAGTGACCAGTTTTAATCATCTTAGGAACAATGGTCATCAATATTCCAAACGAAAGCCTTACAACTACTGCAAAGCCAACTGCTCCCATGACAACAGCGAAAACAACAGCAGCAACAACAAATGCTCCTATGACAACGCAAATAACAACAGAAATAAAAGAAACTGTAGCAACAACGCAAGCGCCAGCAACAACAAATGCCCCTATGACAACGCAAGTAGCAACAGAAATGAAAGAAACTGTAGCAACGACGCAAGCACCAGCAACAACAAATGCTCCTATGACAACGCAAGTAGCAATAGAAACAAAAGAAACTGCCGCAACAACGCAAGCGCCAGCAACAACGAATTCTCCGATAACGACACAAGCACCAGTTGCAACCCAAGAACCAAAGACTGAGCCAACTGTAACAGCAACAACAAATGTCCACATGACAACAGAAGCACCAACGGCAACAACCCAAAAACCAACGGATCCTGTAACGGCAACCTTTCCAATAACCAGTGAGTATTCTGAGCGAGACTAATAACAACGGCATATGTATCGCTACTAATGGAACCTGCTGGTTGCTCTAAGTATGAAACGATCTATAATCACACCCATGCAGAAACTGGACTAAATTTGTGAATTTTACACAGCAATTTTGATAGTAAAGGCAGATGGCTTAATTAAGTTTAGTGATGGAAGATGTAAAGAAACGGAGTAGAAAGGTTATTGTTTACTTTAGCAATAAGTGGCAAAACATTTCATCGTTTTTTATTTCGTTCAAAGTGGAAAACGAGACAGTTCTCAAAACACACAGAGCCTCGCACAAATACCTTTCACGAATTCTGTCTGGCAAATCCATCATCTATGGTGTTTCTTTCAATTTAAAAAGTGCAATTTGATCCCGGAGGCCTTACTCCCATACTTGACCGAGACTTGCTCAAAGTCTGTTCCTTCCGTCCGGGCTCCGCCATTCCACCATTTCGTGCAAAAAAAGTTTCTCTCTCTTTCCTCTTCGTGCCTTGACGGAATGTTGGAATGGCGGATACAGGACAACTGAAAAGGGAACGGTTCGACGGACAGACGGAATAGACTTAGGCCAAGTCTATACTTGACCTGACGGATGTGCAGCTCAACTGAGCATCCTTTTGCATTAAAAGCATCGAGTCCGTATAAATACCGCTCTCAGGACCAATATCAACTTCTTTTCAATCATGAAACAAAGGTTGCAACTTAATCCCTTTTGAAATTAAACCAAAGGAATTCCTTAGGATAATGCAGATATAATGCAAGAAGTTTTTGGTCTCCACTGCTAATGACTTTAGCAGTATTGTGAGATAACAAAGGGCCGTCAGCGGTTTGTCAGCAAAAATTCAAGACAGCGTTAACGCTCAAGTATTTACATGGAGTCCATTCCTTTAATGGGCGTACAAAGACCAGCAGCCTTTGCAATCGTTTGTCTTCGTTTTTGTGAATTTCGTGCAGTCAGTTATTCTGGAAGCTGCAGTGAGCAACTCGCTGACGTTGTGCAAAGCATGCTGGTGTTTGTACTCCCTTTAAGGAACTCTGGGTGGGTAAAGCCCTATGTACATTGTAGAAAACAACATGTATGCTAAATGCGAAAATATTACCACCCACTTTTGAATCAATCTTTCAGGCACTTTCGACGACCCTTGTCAATTTGGATATTGTGCAGAGCAACCAAATGCCTACTGTAGACCAAGCGAGGAGGACAAGAATAAAGCTGAGTTTTATCTTCCTGCTATCGATGACCTTGATGACATAATCATCGAAAATTGCGGTTAGTGTTTCGTTTTCATCCCGGTATTTGACATAAGTCACCTCCCGATTGAAAAGATTGTATGACTGAATGGTTCATCAATTGTCTGATTGATATATTGATTGATATATCGATATATCGATATATTGATATATTGATATATTGATATATTGATTGATATATTGATTGATTGATTGATTGATTGATTGATTGATTGATTGATTGATTGATTGATATATTGATTGATTGATATATTGATTGATTGATTGACTGGTAGATATGACTCAATAGTTCTTGGATGAATGAATGATTGAAAAAATGAATTAACCAGCAAGTGAAAGAATTAATAAATGAATGAATGAATGAATGAATGAATGAATGAATGAATGAATGAATGAATGAACGAATGAATGAATGAATGAATGAATGAATGAATGAACGAGGAAATGAACTTCTCAAAAGCAGGATCTTTGGAGTATTTTGTTTCTTGATTTTTGACCTTTACCACTTTGATTTTTTTATCTTTGCACTTTGATCCTTTGACTTCTGATCTTTGACCTTGTTACAATTTGAGCAGATTCCTAAATTTTGATTTCAGGTACAAAATGCACAGACTTGTGTTCGAGAGTTAAAGATCCACACTGCGGGACAGACGGGAGAACATACGTGAACCTATGTCTTTTGAACTATACCAAATGCAAAAGGGAAGGGAAACTTGGTCTGTATCACAGAGGGAAATGTTTTCCAAAATTCATGTCCCAATTCATACGGCCTCCAAGACCTGGCTGAAGCATCCGCACCTCAAGGAATATTTTTTGAAACTGCTGTTTTGAACAATATTAATCTATCAATCTATAACAGGATGAGTAAATAACACAACCCATTTTGAAAGGCCAATGTGTCCTGGATATACATACATATATATAAATATTGGGAGATATATCATTTAATGAAAGACATGCTATTAAAATTTACATGAATTTGTTCGGGATATGGATCTTTTTTAGCTATCCTAAAATGAATCAGAATAGCAAGGAATTTTGCTACATTTTGTCGAATTGTCGAATCTGCACAATACTGATAGAAGCTCTAAAGCCAAACCATCGAACGTCGCATATAAAAATGGTTGAAAATAACGCTCGATCCAGTCTCTTCTGCAGAATAGCTAAAAGGTCCATTGCGAAATCACCTTGAAATTATGAGCGATTTTCTCCAGAAAGCCCCTTCAAAGCACCTTCAACAAAGGCCTAAAATGTTCTACCTTGCAGCAATGACATTTAACTGCTTTTGGCACTTGATATCTCTTTGAATGATGAAGGTGTCATTACTGGTAGTATAACAACATAATTCCAGATAGTTTGATACCCAAAGAGGATGAAATGTAATAAATTGTGTAGAAGTCATAGCTGTAAGGCTGGAAAATCAGGAAATTTTGGTCGTGATATTTGCCTCTTTGAAGGTTAGTTGAAGGGGAGGGGGGCTTTCGAGAAAATCTAATTTCAAAAGGAGTGGCCAATTGGAGTGATGAAAAAGGCATCTGAACTAACATGTCCATCGTTAAATAATGTATTTGCAAATATTCATATCAAGAGAGTAAAAGGCCTAAGCCATCATTCGCATGCCTCAAAAGAGCTTCCGGGAAATAACAGGATATTTCCCGGCAGATGGGGAAATATAGGCGGATATTAATCCTCACAGGAAAGATATTTTGTAGAATTTCCTTTTTTGGTAAGGATAAAGGCAATTAATTATCTTGTATCAAAAGTAGTTATGGTATCACATTCCTGAGGCAGTTCAGCATGGCAAGGATGTATTGTAATACTATTTATAAGTAAAAAGACATCGGAGCAAGAAAAGTGTTGATCTCCTATTGGTCAGTTTGGATTTAGTCATTTGTCATTTGGAAAACTGCAATCTGATTGGCAGCGTAAGTTTGCAGTGATTTTGGCCCGATTTTCAGCGACGTTCCGGTGGAAGCGGATTGCCGTCATCCAATTTAATAAACGAAGCGGAAACTGGAGCTGAGGTAGTCGTCCAGGAATGATATCGTGGAATGATTAGCCTGAATGCACGTGTTCCGTAAATCCTAGTTCACACTAGGTCTTTTGGGTCGTTAGAGTGGTGCAGAAAGACCTGAAATACAAAGCCCCATGGTTTAAGTCCTTTGGTCGCGTTTATAAACAAATTCAGCAAAGGTTGTTTACTCATATCTGAGGTCACGTGATTGTTTTTTGGAGGAAACTTTCCATTCATAAAAGTTAAAAATTTTTGATAGCAGTATCAACACATAAAGAAATCATTTCCCAAGTGTATATGGTCACTTGACCTAAATTGGGTACAAACAACATTAGCTAAATCTGTTATTTTCCGTCGTTTGGTCATCCAAGAAAAGCTGCTTGGAATCAACGCAGTCGTGTGAAGAACTTCATCACAGTCCTGAAATCGGTATGTACTGTAGATCTTGAAACGTTTCGACGACAGTTGATTTTATTCTACCAGATGTTTGAGACCTAGACAAGACAAAGGCCTGATTCACACTAGGTCGTTAGGGTCGTTAACATCGTGCAGAAAAGACAACGTACTCAAACCCTGAGTCTTCATTTGTGCGTCTATTGCTTGCACGACCCTAACGACCCAAACGACCTAGTGTGAATCAGGCTTAAACTTGAGTGACATACAAAGGATCGCAGACTCACTTAACACTTCTCTATTTCTGCCCTTCCAGTCTATTATTCTATTCATTACACTATTCTAAACCATTTAGGCATTGTAGCCCTGTCTCTCCACCAGAACTGCTTTTCAGGGGACCGTGGCAAAAAACATCTCCGAACAAAAAGAAAAGTGCTACATAGTACAAAAATATTACGCAACTTCATTATTGTTTGATCTTGAATCTTTGTAAAGGGACAAGAGAGAGTGAATTCTAGCAGCTCGATTCTGCGACTTTTGTACCCTATGCAGTTTGGCCACCCCACAACACCCCCACACCGAACAACAATAGCGAAAGTGGGGCTCAACGATACCCTAATAAATTTCGCTAAAGGCATTTTAAAACAAACGTTTCCTTAATGAATATTTCAAAAACGAAATTGCGCAATAACCTTGCTACCGAGACTACGGAGGTACAGTGATTCTACAAAACGCAACTTTGCTTTCGTTATGAATACAGGCTTTTATAAAATGCCTACGCCCATAATGATTTCAAGGAACAGTCTTTCTTCCTCTTTCTTCTCCACTTTTTATGACTGCTTATCAGTAGCGTAGCCAGGGGGGGGCAAGAGGGGGCGGCCGCCCCCCCCAATCATCGCCAGAGATGAGTTTTGTAATTCTCCCAAATCCGTTGAGAAACTGGAGGGGGGGGGATCGGCTGCATTTTTCTCCAACACTTGTGGCAGCGTGATTTGTCAATGTTATAAAAGAAACAGGAATGAAATTCTTGCCCTAATAAGTGACATCTTGGTGCGATTTAGCCAACAAAAGAATCAAAAATTTTCTGCTCGCTTCGCTCGCACGTCCATGAACGATTTCTGCGTTTTCCTATATATCCAGCATTACAAGAATTTATGAATCCAACTTAAACCTTCCTCAACTTTAATCGACAGTGCATCTCTTCTACAGTGATGTGACATTTCAACCATCGAGTGAAATTCTGTTTGTGCTTCTCAAAAATTTTCGGCTCGCTTCGCTCGCATTTTCTTCATGCTCTGTATACTCCATAGATTACTCCAGGGCCCGAGCTGGCTCTCGACAGCCCTGTCCATAAGCATCGTTGCGCTTTCTAGAGTTTTTATCAGTGTTTCAAAACAATTCAAAGTTCAGACTTTCTCAGCTGTTGTCCTTTTACTTGTTTTGTCTTAGGCACCCATGGTACTAAATTGCGAAATTTTGGCGAGAATTCAGATATGACTGAAAGAAAAAAAAAAGCTTTCGTCCCTTCCATTATAAGAGCGGCACCGAAAGTTTTGTCTACTTTTTAGTTAGGGTGCATTCTTGGTTTTCCAGTGGCGTACCTGAGAGGAATGCGGGATCCGAAGAAATTTTTGAACAATGTTGGCAGAGGCATTCTAAGCCAGAGTAGAATGCATGTCATCAAAAATTTTTCTGGTGACTCGACCCTGGACCCATCCATTTCAATGTCCCCACTTATTAAGATTCATTTCGTATTTTGTACTTGATATGTTGGACCGCTTGTAACTGAATAAGAATTCTTCTTTTGCTTTCTTAGAGTAACTTGCAATATTGAGGATAATTTCTTGACGAAAATTTAGCAAAACGTCCTGCCTTTTGTGTTCAATGTAGTCATCTTTATGATGCAAAATATGACTGAAAAGGGCGTTTCCCTCATTTTCCGAGCGTCTGAAGGGCGTGGCCCCCAAAAATTTTCCCGGGGCAAGCCCCCGGACCCCCGTATTTCTTCGCTGCGCTCGCACTCTGCCCCCCCAAAGGCAGGGACCTGGCTACGCCACTGCTGCTTATTTACAAGAAACTTGGATCAGGCATCTTTACTATCGATTTTGATCGAATGATGGATGCTTCAAATCCAAACCAATTCAATTCAATACACAATTCAATTCAACTAACAAAATGTAAAAATATTCTTGTTGTTGTTGTTTTCGTTGTTGTTGTTGTGCGATAACTAGGACTATGTCGTGAGTCTAGGCCTCGTATCACTTCTCCGACACTTACAGAGTTTCTTAAAGGACAAGTCCGGCGTTGGTATAATTGTTGATTATTCAAGAGATTACACTGTTGTGAATGGTGTGTAGTACTTTTTTTCAATTGTTGTCTCTTTTAATTTGCGAAACTGCATACTTCAATCTGCTAAGAAGTGCGAAATGATGTCATTTTATATGACGTCACTTTACGTTGACCTGAACGAGGCTGCCAAATGTATTGATATTATACCACCCATATGCTAGCCTCCTTCTCGTTGCTTTGCACACTCGAACAAAATACAAAATGGCGACGATATTTGGCCTAACTTACGAAGATTAATCGTCAAATTTATGAATGTTCGAGGCATGAAAACTTGGAAAGAACTCACGACTGGTGCTCAGCACTTGGTAAGGTTGCTTTTTAACAATAATTTTATCAAACCCGGACTTGTCCTTTAAAATTTTTTGGCGTACGGGTTTCTCATCAACCAGTTCTTGATTAAAAAATATTGCACTTGTTTGTTATAAATACAGTGTCTGCTCCATCGTAGGATATCAATCAACATGGCCTCGCAAGCAGAAAGCATCAAGAAATGTAAACAATGCGGTGTGACAGGTTCACACATCAAACGCTGTTCCCAATGCAAAATAGTTGAATATTGCAGCAAAAAGTGCCAGAGAGAAGATTTTCCAGTTCACAAGGCAAATTGTACACATTTGCGCGGCCTGTATGATAAGACGAAAAGTCTTGAAAAGCTCCCTTCTAAAAAAGATGAGATACGCATAGCCTCGTCTTGGGAAGTCAGCTACTGCCCCCAGGAGTACTTCAATTCACGTTCTTATTATGCACGAGAACTAATAAAAATTGGATACCAAGATAACAACACGTTAGCTTATGAAGCTGCGCTGTCTAACTTCTTGGAGCTCCTCCGTCTGTGTAAACATGGTGACGACCAATTTACGAGATATCATATTCCATTTCTTCTTTTGGTTCTTAATCGATTAGAGGCTTGCTATGCCTTTGTGAAACGATGGTCAATAACAAACCCTGGCGATGGACATGTCCGCAAGAAACAGACAACTGAGGAATGGTTGATTCTGGAGGGTGAAGATATCTTGGAGGACATATTGGCGGCAATAACAGTTGGCGAGCATGTTGAGCGTTGTCATCTTCTGGCCCTCATCCTCATGAAGATAATGCTCATGCAACGGATCCAGAGAGCCACAAATGAAGAGTGGAACACATTTCTCTTGGGAACTGATGAGATTTCTGGCAAAGACTCCCATGTTCTTAAGATTGCCAATGTGATTCCGGTTATTGACAAGATTCATGGCTATCTAAAAGCAAATTCAGGGTTAGAGGTACAGGAGGCTTTGATGAAGAAATACTGCAGTAGGCTTGATGCTAAAAATCCAAAAATCCTTCAAGCGATCGCGTTTCCAGCGCCATTCCTGTGCCAGGAAGAGCCATTTGTCTTTCCTCGCCACAGTTGGGAAACTGAAGCGTATGTCTTCATGATCTGTGGATTGTATGCATTCCAGAAAACTGGAGCCATTGAGAAGATTATTGAGATGTATGGTGAACATCCTCATCAAGATCATATGTTGCAACATTGAAAGTTATAATATTCACCTGACATGACTGCATGCGTTCCAGAAAATGGAAAACAACCCTCATTAAGATCATAAGTTGGAACATTGACGTTTTAAATTTTTTTATCGCGTGAACAACAGGAAGGCCCAGCATTTAAGAAGCCACTTAAAAAGAAACTTTTAGGCCACTGAAACATAATTAGCGTCCTAATTATAAGAGACCAGGACCATCGAGAGGGGGCTGAGGACAATTTGTCCAAGGGCCTAAGGGTCTAGGGGGCCTTATTATAGAAGAATTTTAAAATTTGACTGCAGGATATGTTCTTACCCTGGGTAGATATTTTCTGAAATACCTTTTAAGCTAATCTAAAGGGCGTGATCAAAAAATATTTTCTGCTCGCTTCGCTCGCAGGGGGCCTCCTTTCGCAGTTTTGCCCCTGGGCCTCCAAAACCTCTCGGCGCCGTGTAAGAAACATTTAACAGATCTTTACCAGAATCTCAATTGACACTGTTGACAGTCATTAATAACATACACACATACACACGAATTTCCAAAAAGAAATAAGAAACTTAAGAAACTTTCAGCCTAAAAAATGAGGGAAAGTGTCACAGAAATAAGATACACTTTAGACTAAACGGTCTTACAAAGATTGCAGCTGAAAGAATAACACAGAATCGAGACCAATAGAAAATAGCGCTAAAGATGGCGCTGAGGAATTTTTTACCGAGATGCATTGCGTTTGAATTACAAATCTTTAACTATTCTATAGGAATTCGATTAAAGAACGCAGTGCATCTTGGTAAAAAATTCCTCGCCGCCATCTTTAGGACAATCGTCTATTGAGACTGTAGGTGCAGAAGGCCACGGCTCTTCAAGTATGAACAATCCATTGTTGTTGATTAGACTAAAGTGTGAAAAATGGTTTCTTAAATGCGGGACCTTCTGTAGCCATTTAAAAATCATTATTTAAAATCGCTGTTTTAGCTGCAGTACTTGTTTATTGATATATTCTTACATTCCGTTTTTATTCCTTTTTTAAAAGTAGCGTAGCCTAAGATTAGTTAGCCAATAGTTGCATGTGTGTTTGGACTTCGCATTGATTAAAAATTAACATCACCATCACTTGTAAACATTTTTAAGCGTTTATATATTTTTATTAGAAGTTAGCACAGGGAAAGCAAAGAATATACCTCATGGAAAATATCTATTGAAATTATGAGACTGAAAAATGCCTTCAAAAAACCAAGGCTTACCGCAGTTCGAAGCATGGGAGGTTAGACACCGCAGTTATTTTTCAGTGTACATGCTGCTGCGGAGAAAGATTTATATGTTTCTGCGGAAGACGTTTGAAGATTTAAGAATTGAAGAATTCGTTTCCTTTTTTTCTTCCTCCGGTTTTTTTTCATACGCTAGCTCCTTCGTAGTAGCAAAGAGTTTCATCCTACGCAAAACAACAAAGCTGCAATGAAGCAAAACTGCGGTGTCCACCCACCTATGCTTGAAGGTGTTGAAGCTTTCTAGCATTTGAAATGAGCCATACATATGAAAACATTCATTAAATGATGAATAATCAAAGCAATACGGCAAGCTATCGTTGAACAGAAGATTGTGTTTTCAGCCACCTATGACTCAAATTGATTTAAATATCATCATTTTGTGAACAAACTTGAATAAAACTATGTTGCGTTTTTCTAGCCTATGTTCCAGTCTGGGTCACAGGCTACATTTTTCTGAAACAACCAGAAAAATAACTTCACAAAAGAATAATTAAAGCTTAGTGCAATATCATAAATAAAAATCATTCTCTTCTTTTCTCCACATCTGTCTTTCGTTTACACAGAAAGCGTCTTCTCAATTACAGCATCCTCTCTGACATTCTTCGGCATAACTTGAACGATCCAAGATGGTCTCTTAGGCCCCTTGTAACCAATCATCGCAAAAGACCCTCTAAACGTTGTCTGAAACGGCTCGGTGCCATGTATCATTTTCAATGCTTCGTAAACCTCAGGCTCGGCTTTTCGGGCTCCCTCATCTTGAATGGCAACTAGGACAATTTTACTGCAAAGAACAGATAGTTGCATGTGAAATAATGAGTAGTGAGAAATCGCAGTTTTGATTCAGCATGTATACGCTGCGGAGGAAAGTTTCTTATTTCTAAGGAGGAGACATGCGCTAGCTCCTACGTAGTAGTAAATAAGTATTTTGCAGCTAAAGATCGAAACAGCGGCAATTAAGCACAACTGCAGCGTCTTACTACCCATGGTAAAATCTCTACTTTTGCTCTACTTTCACACGAAGATCCCGGGCTCGATCCCAGGCAGAAGCACATTTTCAATGCTCCAATAGACCATTTAGCTATTCTAAAAAGAATGAGGATCGAACGATATTTCATTACATTTTGTAGAATTTTCGAATGTGCACAATAGTAATAGAAGATCTAACGCCATTCAATCGAACCTTGTGTATAAAAATGTATAAAAATAACGCTCGATCCAGGCTCTTTTGTTGAATGGCTAAAAGTTCTATTGTGGCAGCCCACTCGTGAAACAAGAACTGATTTTGTTAAGACAATACAGTCAGTTGCTTTTGTTGACACCTGAATTTTCAGCGATTAGCAATTGCAGACAAAGGGAATTCTATCAACCAGTTATTCAAAACAAACAAGGCCGCAAAGTTTCCCCGAAACCCAGGTAGGTAGCTCGCTTGTTGTGGATTCCAAAAATAGTTTTTAGGAGCAAAAAGGAGCATATATCGAAACAAAAGAGATAGATCTACGCATCTACCAAGGGCATCTTTCTTTATTGGCACAGAAGCCGATTTAGCAGCGAAATCAATTCTCGTATTTTAGGGTGTAATTACAAAATTTACTGCTCAGCTTTTTAACAACAAAAATATGAATAGCATATTAGTAGGTATATCCTCCTTCTTTCGATATATGCTACTATCTGCTCTTAAAAACCAAATCTGAAGCGCACAGCAAGCGAGCTAGCTACCTGGGTTGCAGAGGAACTTTTGCGGCTTTATTTGTTTTGAATTACTAGTTGAGAGAATTTCCTTTGTCTGCAATCGCAAATCACTTTGAATTTAGGTGTCAACAAAGCTACTGACGCTATTGTCTAACGAAATATGTCTTTGTTGCCATAGAATTTTACATCAACCTTTATGAAGAGATGGAACAAACGCTAGACTGGGTATGAAGTTAAGGCCTGGTTTTCATTAAATCGTAATTCATCGCCGATCATTGTCTTCAATCGTCGGCGATGATCGGCGATGCTCTAAGGCAACGATCGGTGATGAATTACGATTTAATGAAAACCAAGCTTAAGACTCGACTTACCCATCAGAAAGGCCTTCAATGAACTTCTTCATCTTCTTTCTTGCGTGTGTAAACATGCCTTTATACGTATCAAAGTCTTTTGAGTCTTCGACACGTCCTGAAATTTAAAAGAAATTTCAGTCATAAGAAATGCTCAAATTGCTGCGGAGAAATATGTGGGGCAGCATTATATTCCGGGTAAACTGGGTTCTCGAAAAAGCTTATATGTATCTTTATATGTATCAATAGACCTTTTAGCTATTCTGAAAACGAATGTGGATCGAACGATATTTCATTACAATTAGTAGAATTTTTCGAATGTGTACAATTGCGATCGAAGCTCTAACGCCACTCAATCGATCCTCGTGTATAAAATTGTATGAAAATATCGCTCGATCCAGGCTCTTTTGCAGAATAGCTAAAAGGTCTATTGAAGGTAAATCTCCTCCACAGCAGCCACAAATGGGGCAAACTTTATGAAGCCTGTACAAAGCAGCGGCGAAATTTGAGAACAAAGGCTGCAAGTCTGATAGAGACAAATTTGGCCGCTTCAAAATAGATTTCACATCTTCTGTCCCGCCAAACGTAATGTTTTGGTTCCTTTCTTTATTTTGATTTGATCGAGTACAAACTGAGGTGTGAAACCCATTCCTCTGAAAGACAAATCGTTTTGTTTCCTCGCAAATCCACAGTTTGTATTTCAAACTTCACCCTTGCTCCTGCAAACAATTATCAATGAATCATAAATACCTGTCTTTTCGTCAACAACAACAACATTGTATCCTCGTTTCTTTTTTGAGTAGTCTTTACCATTTACGTAAATATAGGCGATACCAACAGTGCCTGCTGGTTTGTTTGGAGAGAAGTATCCTTGTGACACGATTTTCACCCAGATTTTCACTAAAAACGAAAAAGAGTGATTAGCCTGTGGACAAGAGTGATAAGAGAACGATCAATTTAACTTACTTTCTGATCATTGAAGAATGCAGTAAAAAGGTAACCTGAAGCGAAAATTATTATTGGCACAAATAAACAGGAATGTCAAGGAAATTATTATTGATGCAAATAAACAGCAATTTGTAACAGCACGATAAGGAATTCTGTTGTAACAAACAGACATATAGCTGAATTCTCTTTTTGAATGGTTACAGTAGTAAGACACATTTCAGCTGGGCTAAGTAAATATAGTGTAAATTTTCTCATGACTTAATATGATGTTTAAATGATATGTTTTAACCAGCATGCATTTCAGATGCCACA
Source organism: Aurelia sp. 3 sensu Dawson et al. (2005) (assembly GCA_964020215.1). NCBI lineage: Eukaryota > Metazoa > Cnidaria > Scyphozoa > Semaeostomeae > Ulmaridae > Aurelia > Aurelia sp. 3 sensu Dawson et al. (2005). Next base: position 1,021,653 of record OZ026584.1, read on the forward strand.
TCTTGGATGGCTTTGTAGTCAGCATTTTCATGGCCAAAAACAAAAAGCTGCCATTAAAGGGGCAGGGTCACGTAATGTAAACAAACTTCTTTCGAAACAATTGTTTTTCAGTATTTTTGATAGTCCATATCGCAGAGATTTTCCACTAATTTTCTCAAAATATAGGTGTTATTTTGAAGATGCACTTTGAATTTTCTAGAGAAATAAACCAAAACTCATATGTTGTAGGATTGCAGAGATATCAGTGGATTTTTAGAAGTAACTTCATTGTGGATTCACCCCACCCACCAAATTCTGAGCGGAAAACAATGGCAACAATATAGATCATAGAGATAACAGGTTTGTTTTCGGTCACGTGATCCTGCCCCTTTAAGTTAAAAATTATCTAAGTTACTTACATGGTGCTTTCGTTGTTTCCAGTTTTATAGCTGCAAAGAAATTTGAAAAGTTAGTATTTCAACCATTAGACTGAGCAACCAAACAAACTGCAGAAAACAATGGATGACCAACGGATATGTGCAATTTTTACAGATTTGTTTACTGTCTTTGAGATGTAATCCTCTAAAATACGCGTGCCATGCCAGGATGAAGCATGCTCTCCTCGTAGAAGGCCTAAGTTAGCTGTTAAACATCTAGAAATCCTTTCTATATATCTGAAATAACACAAAGCATTGGTGATGATGACAAAATACACTAACCAGTCGTGGGTGCAGCGGTCGTTGGTTTGGCGGTCGTTGGTTTGGCGGTCGTAGGTGCAGCGGTCGTAGGTGCAGCAGTCGATGGCTGGGCGGTTGTTGGTGCTGCAGTGCTTGGAGCCGCTGTTGTCCCGACAGTTGTTGCTGCTTTCTCGGTTGTGGCTGGTTGGGCAGTTGTTGCAGGTTGTGCAGTCGTACAGCACGTTTGCACTGTTGCTGTGCAACATGGCTGTTGTGTTGGAACATTTACGTATACATTCTCTGCAAAAAAAGATTTCCAATCACTATTTTGAAAGCAAGCACTCTCTGTTTTGTACCCACTGATTTGACGACGTTGTTTTTTCTATAACCAACGCTGTACCAAGACCAAACAATTCAATCAATCAGTGACTTAGCGATCACTCAATCAATCAATAAATCAATCAATAAATGAATCACTCCATCAATCACTCAATCAATGAATAAATCAATCAATAAATCAATTGCTCGATCAATCAATCAATCAATCAATCAATCAATCAATCAATTATTCTGAAGGTCCAAAGGCGTCTTCAAAAAGGTAATCTTCATTCCTTTCAGAATCAATATGAATTAACAATAAACATACCATTACAAAGGTATCCTGGATAAACACAAGTGTCCATACATCTTCTGCCAGGGCATGGATTCTTCCTTCTGCAAGTTGGGCCAGCCTGTTGGAAACAAACTTGTCAAAGGAATATGAAAAAGAAACGGGGGTGAAAATTCTTCCAAGAATGTGAAAGGCTTACTCAGGAGGCCTGACAGGGTCTTCATGTGGAGAAAGCAAAAGGACTACTATATTTTACAAGACCAAGGGTGATATGAAATGCAAATCACCATTCTTCCAAAACACCCTCCAGAATCATGAGGCGACAAAAAAGAGCAACAGGTGATGTGAATGAAGTGCACGTTTACTAAAACTAGCCGAGAAGACTAGAATGTCAGGGAAAGCTGGAGACCAGAGGAGACTGACTGACTTTCTCAACAAGGACAAGAACAGGTCTAACTTTGGCCTAATCTACACATGCCATACATCACTGGTTAGGTCCATAACTCCTCTATGAGTGATACGAATCATTTTACGGAAGTACGCCAATTAATCAAAAGCTTGAAATAAATCTAGGGTTAGTTTTAGAGTATGTTTGACTTAGGATTTCAAAGTTTGACGTTTTGGCATACTACAAATTCTACTTACCAGTGGATCGGCGTAATAAGTAGAATGATACAGCCAGCCAGGGCGATCTTCAACGGTGACGTCATCTTTAGGATCCTCCGAGGACTGGCTGTACAGTTCACAAGAATTCTCCGATTCTTTCGTACTGAATGATTTACATCTTTTGTTATTCAAACATTCAGAACGGCATTCTTCTCTATTTGTGTTTTCAAGGGTCCTCAAGAGGGCGTCTGAGTTCAAACCGATGTTTTCTTCTTGTACACTGAAGTCAGCAAAGTTCTTGCACGGAAGGCGAAGGATGTGGCCGAATGATAGAGCTACGGCACATGAAAGAATGACTCTGAAACAGAAAAAGAATTACACGATTCTTTTGTTGGCCCTAGCGAAAAGGATCAGCACTGATTCATAAACATTGGAGATTTGCATGGCAAGGAATGTTTTCCCAGTTGTTCAGCCAATCGGTCAGCCATTCGTTGACTTGGGTGTTACTGCCACGCGGTTTCGGATTTGTTTTGTCCATCTAGTGTTTAAGTGGGTTTTTGAATGATCAATCTTTTCTTCGCACGAACCGAACTGACGAGTGTGCGACGAAACACATTTGCGGTTATTCAACGCTATTCTTGATTGCAGTTACTGGTGAGTATTTCTTTCCATTCAGATAATAAGATTAAATCGTTTTCTCTTGCAGGTTTCAACAGTTTTCTCCCTAGTTAACAGGTTTATTCGGCTACAGATTGCGGTATTTTTGTTGCGTTTATGGCCTTAGAGCGATGAGACTATTTTCTCAATTAAGTACTGTAGACAGCGCATTAACCTTATTTCACAAACAATAAATGTTTTGAAAAACGTTAAATGCTTTCTGCTGTTACAAGTCAATAATGTTTTTCGAGCAATGCTTTATCAATCAGAAACGGACCGAACGGACAAACATTTGGGAGAATTGGGAAACAAACCTTAATTTTATTTCATAATCGAGGAAATCAAGGTTCTAAGGTATTGCGAATTCGAATTGGATTTATATGTTTAAAGTCAAATTTATTCAGTATGACCCACCAGAGTACAAATTTTTGACATAAATACATTGGTAAAGAAAATAAGGGAATCCATCGAGTTACAAATTCTGTCAAGTTCAAGAAATATATTCTAAAGCTAAATCTATCTTTTCAAGAAAAAACGCTGAAGAATTTGTACTGTTATATTGAGGCAAGATTAAATTGTCTGAACTACTTTTCTCACAGAGTTTTTGTCAATACATCACTTACCGTGACATTAGAAACAAGCATTGGATAAGATATGAATAAAGCATAAAGTTTGAGCATACTTACAGTATTAACGTGTTATCAGCCATTGTGCTTGCCTTTCATCAACAGGACTCCGTCAACAAAAACATGAATTCTAAAAACATAACAAGAGATAAAGGACAATAACTTTCAGGGCTCCCTGTTCACTCAACGCTTGGTTAATCATGATATTTTTAATCAATTTTATTATTAATTTTCTCTCAAAAGATGAACAAAGTAAACTGATGTTGATTCGAAATCAGTGAGAGCAAATGATACAATAAAGGTCATATTTACCCTACCAGAATTAATTAACTGTCAAGACATTTAAATTAATTTGAGTAAGATGGTACCTGGTAAGGAGCGTGGAGGCCACTTGCATGGCTGACTCCCTCTGCTCACTTGAAAATATCTTCATATTCAAATTTTTCAGTAGTGATCGTTGATTGAGCGCTTGCTTACCAAGATTTCTGCTCAAGAAGACCAAGAGGACCAAGAAGACCAGTGTTTACTGCCAGCAAAAAGACCATGAAAAATCAAAGCTGAGAGCTTGGCATATCCCAAATAGTTGCACCGGCCAGCAGAACTTTTTCACAGTGCCATGGGCAAAGAATAAAACCGATAGCTTTGAGGAATAGAGATGGATTGAAAATGATGGAATTTGATCTTTGTCCCACCATATAAAAAAGACGGTGCTCCTGCACGCTCTCGGGGTCGTCACAAAACACAAAAATGCCACTTTTTGCACTCTTTTTCTCTAACATAACCTTTCTGGGACCTTTTCGAGTCGGGTTTTGGGTAATTTGCAACCTCCCTCTGCCACTACTGATGGTTCTGCAGCTTAGATTTCAATAACGAAAATAAAAATGGCTGACAAAAGAACTTGTCTTCTCCTTGTGCATAGATTAACGCCGACCACTATCATACGAAGAAAACCTTCTCGTCTAAAATCCTAGAGCAGTTTGCGAAATAGTTCTGCATAGGGTTCAATCGAGAGGTTGCGCGTTCACAGTAGAAGAAACAATGGTTGGAGATCTGAATGCTTGTGGCCCATGAGTGCAGTCTTTGGATCAAAGTAAGTAAAAACAAGGTATCACAAAGTACTCCCCGTTTTCTGTTGCTGCTGTGGGGGAGCTGCAAGTTTCAAATGACTTGATCTTTATACAGCTGCATATGAACGGCCTAAATTTTCCAGTCAGCAGTTTCTCTGCCAGCCATGGTAGTTGCAATTCATCGACTGTCTGCTTTTCATATAAACTTAAAACTAGCCTGCGCGCAGACTTTGGGTCCACTAGGGAGGAGAGGAAAGAAGAAACTGGTATTATGTAACCAGTATCTCTGTTGTCTTTTTCTTTCCTCTCCTCCCAAGTGGACCCAAAGTCTGCGCACAGGCTAAAAACTATCTATCTTCCTGACCAAACACACCGTCTGAGATAAGCCAATTACACTTCCTGTAAAATGTACCAGCGTTCATTAGTTAGCTTCATAAATTATGCATTTTCAATCAATTTTTCAATTCAGCCATTCTTGGAAAGTCGTCGAAGCATTTTCAGGTTGACTCTGCATCCAAAAAAAGCAAATGATACTACCGCAGACAATGAATACAGTTAAGTCCCAAATTTATGACACCAACCCCTTGACCTCAGCCAATTGACCTTCAGTAATTAGTCTACAGTATTCCTATTGTTTTGGCCCCAGCCTATTGTTCTGACTTGATTGTTTTCTTATTGTTCTGACCTAAGCCTAGGGTTCGCTCTTAATCAATACATTGTTCTCGCTTTTTTGTTTTCTTATTGTTCTGACCTAAGCCTAGGCTTCTCTCTTAATTTTTATATTGTTCTCCTATTGTTTTGACCTTGCCCTATTGTTGCCTAATATCTTTCCGATTGCTGCGACCTGAGCCTATCGTTCTCCCTTAATTACTTTATTGTTTTAATTGCTTTGACCTTAATCTATTGTTCTCTCTTAATTGTTCATTTGTTTTTCAATTGTTCTTACGAAATTCAGTCTCCACTTTCATTAGGTAGTTTCTCAAAGGCGAGACTTTTCTGGAGTTGCGTTTACCCCAAAAAGTACTGGTTTTTCTGGAAATGCCGAGCTTTAGCTTGTCTGGAAAAATTCGATGCAATTGCAAGGCTTAAAGTCGCAACAGGATAGCAAACTAAACTTCTTGTGAATCGACAGAGTATTTACCTTCGACTTGCAAAGACTGAGCGATTTATCGAAAAGACACAGAGCTTAGGTGGAATGCAAAGTTACCTGACTTTATCACTTGTTTCACTGACTGAAGATTTAACCCCGAATATCCTTCGATGATTTTGTCAACATGACTGAATTAGGAAGCCAAAAAAGGAATAAACAACTGGTCAAGCAAAGAGTGATCGAAACATAATGTTTACAGAAGGACTTGGTTTTTGCTTTATTCAATGATAAAAAAGAAAACTTCCAAGGAGAGCTGTTAAAGTGTGGAATCTACGATGGCTAATTGCAGGCTAACATTGTAAGTATATCTATCATTCAAATGATGTTCTACAGAAGATTTTATTATTTGGTGATAAAGATTTTTCCATTTCCATATATTTTGTCAGATGATCTTGATAAAAATATACTTCTCTTAACACTGCGTTTTAACAATAAAACTGGCCTGTTTGTGTATGCAGTTTTCTGATTCATCCTTTATCTATAGACAAGCCTGTTTACCTTTGCCCATCTCTTCAAAGTAACAGTTTTATTGCAGCGTGTTTCTCGCCTTCCTGGCGATTCAATCCTTTGGTCATATCCTCCGTCTTCCATGCAAAAAGTTTGCAGATTTCAGTGTTGTGGAAGAGAACAGTGGACTGCATTCTGATGCAGTACTGAGAATGCTTGACAATACTAACAAAGAAGAATGCCGAACCCATTGTATGCGAAACAAAAGATGTAAATCATTCAGTACAAAAGATTCTGCAAATTCCTGCAAGTTATACAGCAGATCAACTGAAGATCCAAAGGATGACGTAACCATCGCCTCTCGCCCTGGATGGACATATCATTCTACTTATTATGCCGATCCACTTGTAAGTACCTCAGTAATTCTCGCCCCGAATGGACATGTCTTGCTCCTCATTATGCCGACCCACTTGTAACTACCCCAGTAATATCTCGCCCTGATTGGAAACTCGCCCTGGTTGGACATGTCTTGCTAATCATTATGCTGATCCACTCGTGAGTACCTGGAAGTACTATCTCGCCCTGAATGGACATACAGTTCTACTTATTATACCGATACAAAATTAGGTAAATTGACAACCAAAGATTAATCGGATCAGTTTTCGAAAACACCTTCGTTCGAATGCTATTCTGAAGTTTGTTCCATCGATGCCATATCTATCAAGACTTTTCGCTAAAAACCACTAAAAATTACTGTATATGACGAATGAATGAATGAATGAATGAATGAATGAATGAATGAATGAATGAATGATAAATCTGTTAAGTAATCAGTCGATCAATCAATCATGAGAATTGGTGACCAGCAAAGAAAAGGAATTTAAATGGACGAGTTCACGTACTGCTTGCCCGAATATTTCCAGATAATCTTACACGTTAGCTATCTTTCGGAGACTGAGACAAATCGTTGCATATCTCAAAGGCCTTCGGGGCCTTAGGTTGCCTTAAAAGTCAAGTTTCAACTTTGTAACCACTACCAATAAACAACGTTAGGCCTATTTCCTTTCACTACGGCACAAAGACATTTTCCAAAGATGACAGTCTCACTGGCCTATTTTTAAAATAAATCAATTACTGAATTTCTCTGTAGGCTGGCCCAACTTGCAGAAAGAAGAACCCATGCCCTGGAAGAAGGTGTATGGATACTTGCGTTTACCCAGGATATCTTTGTAACGGTAAATACATATAGAGTCAATTTTCAACATTTGTAAAAATGATGATTATAAATTTGTTGGTTGAAACATAAGATCGAGAAGCATCATAATTCATCTGATGTTTAGTTTAGAACAACAGGTTTCGGACTCTGAGGGTGTTGCGGCGCAGTGGTTTAATCCTTTGACTTTGCAGTAAGAACATCCAGAAGGACAAGGTTCGAACTCGGTTTGCGCACCAACCATTTAGGCGTTACCACAAGTGTTCGAAGACTCGACTAGACTTTCTCTACTTCTGCCATCCCACCGCTGGGGACTAAAAACCACAACGTCATTTTCACTTTTCGCCTTCACTCTCAGTTACAATTTTTTGTTTCAAGTAAAGCAAGGGATAACCTCTCGCACTTTATGTGCTCTACCGATGAAAATAATCGCAACATAAGTAGAGCGTGTCATTCTTATGTGCTATGTTTGGACTAGATCGTTACATCTCCTTTTCGTTCATTTACTAACGTAAAATCCCTTTGCTGTAACGTTAACTAAGGGCAAAGTGGGGCATGGAATCCACGTGCAACAAGTAAAAATTATCAAAATACAACAATATTTGCCGGGCTGAGTACATCATCTCATTTCATAGTTATTTCACGGGCAACTCGGGCATCAGATGAAAAAACAGATCATTGAAGAAACAGATCAATAAATGCTCAAACCTTTTCATTGTGAAGATTTGTCTTCGTAGACATGGTGTATGTCCAAGTACCAATCGTCCAGCCATGCTGTGGTACACCAGAGCCAGAAACAAAAACTGCACCAACAAAGGAGACACCGACTACTGGTGAGTCTGTTTCATAATTTCTGCTCAAACATCATTCCTGCTCAAACATTCTGTAGATTGCAAGACGTTTTTTTCCTCGGTAAATGAATCTGAAAGAGAAAAGATAACGCTATGATCTATCGAGCGTCCCCAAAGCCTATGGATAATAATCGTATCATTTAATAACACTTTGATGATTTTATCTGCATACCATCTTTTTTCACACTTAAACAACAAAGCTGATTTTGCTTGTAGGACGTCGTTAGTTTATTCCAATTGATCAAATCTTTATAAAATACAACTTTGTACTTGAGAAATGATATTATACAAATTTTCAATTTGTATGTTATGGCCTCAAACCAAGTATAGAGCATTTGATGAAAACAATTATAGTGCTGTTAAAAACTCATTTAATTTTCCTTTTCAAGTGACAACTGTTACAACTACTGCTCCAACCACATTGAAGACAACAACAACCAGAACACCAAGTACGTTCTCTAAAGGGGCCTAGTGTCCATGTTTTTGTTAGATTGTGACTTTGCAGTCTTCTTAAAGGCGATATCACATAGACTTTTCATCAAAATTTCAAGATGAAAGCGTTATTTTGCAGATAAATCTTTGCACTTCACAGAGGCACAAACCAAGCATTGATATCTCTTACGATTGCCTGGATATCTTTGATGGCGAGAAATTGGGTAAAGTGCTGCCATTATTAACATTAGCAAGGGGGGTCAGAAATGCTTCTAGTACCGAGGCGCCAAACTTTGGAACAGCCTTGCCACTGAAGTTAGAAGTTCTTTAAGCCTGAGTTCATTCACAAAGGAGGTGCAAAATGAACATCAACAATTCTTTTTCTCTTCTATTTTTATTCATGACGATTTGTAATTTAGTTTAATTATGTGTCACAAAATTTGGATTTATTGTAAATTACAATTTATTGTAAGCTTTGGGGGGGGCAACCTGGCCACCTTGTAAAGCAGTTGACGGAGGAACTGAGGAGCTATAATTGGTAAACAAGATAAATCACTGAAATAAATCATAATGCTGTAATTCTTTTGTAGTTACCATGAGAGTGAAAATTGTATCACAAGGATACCACTCTACGAAAAAACCCAGAGGAACTGTTGGAAGAGCAGAGATCATTATCAATGGTGTAGATTCATCAAGACAAGAGAGAGGCTATAATATTGTTGTTATTGATGAAAAGACAGGTATGTGATTTTATACAACTATGAGTGTTAGGGCATGTTTAGGTTAAATATGGGCTTAGGATACCATTCAAATCTTTTTAATGTGGGATGAGTGCAGATATTTAATCAATGATGTAGATTCACCAAGACAGGAGTGAGGCTATAATTTTGTTGTTGATGAAAAGACAGGTATGTGATGTCATTCAATCATGGGTGACGGGAAGGCACTACTTAGGTTAAGAATTTACACATAAGAATTTCATATGGGTGAAAAAACAACTGATTATAGAATATAAAATCAAAGAAGCTACTTCTATTTACAGGAATAATTGAAGCAAGAAGGAATTTTGATACTCATGATGCAAACAAAGTTGCAAGAAAACAGATGAAGGCATTCATAGATGGTCTTGCAGATGGGTAAGAAAATTTTTTCGAAGAAAATTATGTGCACAATGCACCATTCCTAAACGATAGACAGGAACAAGTCATTATGCTCAAAGCAAGAAATTTGCAGTTAAATTGTAAAAACTGATATAGTTCTTCTACAGAGTGTCTCAAAAAATTGTTCAATGTTTGATTAAATCTTGAAAAATAACGATAACATCAACAGGCTCATGGGAAGCTAACCCTATCTCTAAGAATATTGAATAAATTTTGAGACCAGAATCTTGCAAATCGGTTGAAACTTCACTGAGTTACAAGTTTTCAAAGATAAGAAATATGTGATAGCTGGAATCAGAGACCCCAAGATTACTTGTATGTGAAAAGCTCAAAGACCAAGGTAAAAGAAGATTATCCAATATCATGCCTCTTGTTGATATCAGGGCAAACCAAATAGGACTTCTAAAGTAATTTAATCCTTGCGATCATTGTCAAAATTTGCTTAACATTGTAATTTCCAAATTTTTTGCCAAATTGCAAATTAAAATTATATATTAACATCAAATGTATCTTCTTCTCCGACAGCAAAATTGTTCTCTTTGCCATTCAAGATGATGCCACGATGAATGCTGCACCTGAGGCATTTGAGGCACTAAAAGGAGCACATGGTGATGAGAAAAATTTCCAGAAAATGTACAGAGGAGCATTTGCAATGATTGGTTACAAGGGTGACAAAAAACCATCCTGGGTGGAGCAAAAAACTGGTAAAGTTAAAACAGAGGATATCATACTTGAGAAAACAATTGTTTTCTAAACCACAATTGAAGATAAAACTATCATGAAATAATATTAGATTAGTTTAAAGATGAAAAATTATAAACGGTAGATTGCAAAAGCTTTTGACTGTTATGCACAACCAATGGCAAAAAGCATGAGAAGTTAAAATATGTATCTTCATGCAAACAACTGAGTCTATTCTTTCTTTAATAGACCACTTTCACAATGATGTCAATTCTTTTGCAATACTTCCATGAACATCACTTGCCTCAACATCATATGGATCTAAATCTCAAAAGCGTGCATTGCTCTTAGCAAAGCATGAAATAGTTTTGTATGTCTCTTTGCAACATAAAGTCATTTTCCCACTGTACTGGGAATCACATCTCTTACTTTCAATTTAATTTAATTGTGAAACTGGTCTATTAACTTTTGTTGCTGAGAAATGACATGATGAAAGATGCAAGAGCAGATGAAAGATGTCGCATACACAGAAACTAAAATGTGGTTCCTGATCGGGGCTGCACCGGCTGCATACAATTAGCATTAGATCTACAGTCTAATAAGACCTCTGCTATAGAACAAACTATGGAAACTACAAAATTTCCATGCAAATCAAGGTTAGGCGATCTGAACTTGCATGCACAAACAACAAACTAATTCCAGTCTGTAGGAACCCGGTTCATTTCTTGCACTTAGGGGCCATCCAAAACTCAATTTTGCAGTGGAGAGCGGAATTTGGCTGCCAACGTCAGATACCCCCTCCTATTTGTTTTCGCATAGCCTGAACCTTTGAAGTCCAGACTGGAAAGTTTGTATCTTGTGCGTGCAATTTGAGGTGGCCTAAGTTAGATTGCGCTGAAAATTTGCAGTTCGAGAACAATAGGTTAAAACAATAGATCCTTTGTAGATTAAACAATAGATCCTTTGTTTATTGCCAACTGCGCGGGCAAGTTTGAAAACCGCGTATGTTACTGCACGCGCAAGATATTGCGTGCGCAGTACAAACTTTCCAGTCTGGTTTGAAGTGGAGTTAGCGCTGAAACTACATGGAATGCACCCTGCCGGTGCTGATGGTGGGCCAGAAAGATAAGTTTGTTAAGTGCACCATGGAAGATGATGCATTCCTGGCTATCATCTTTTTAAACAATGGCTGCTCTATCGTTCTTCCTTAGTAGCACTTGAAATTATGGTAGGTTATGCACATATAGACACAATCCTCTGCACAAAGCACAACGTAAAAAGCAAGCTCCTCTGTTGGGCTGATGGGGAACTACCCATGCAAGATCATCAACGTAGTATCAAAAAGCCGTTTTCATTAGCTACATTCATCATCCTGCCTGTCTCCTATTAACTCGAGTTTTGACTTGGCACCATTTGGCCTAAAACGCCCAACCAGCATGGGGCCCCTCGTTTTTGCATGTTGTTTTCGTTCTGATCAAAAATTCCTGCTTCGCGGTATTTTGACTTGATAAAAGATCTCGTATTCTTACCAGTGTATCTTACTGATATATCCTGACCGGAAAACACATTCATGATGCTGATATTTCTTCGTTCTTTGCTTTCTTTTCCCACTCTCCTCGAAGCAGCAATCCTTCGATGTCCGCCATTGCTCAAAGTCAAATCAAGTGAAAGAGGAGAGGAGCACAAGAATAATTTCGCGCCCTTTTAAGAAGCAGCTCCTGCGCAGGGGGCAGCACGCACGAAGGAAAAACAAATGGGGCACCGTCCCAGGGGTAACTTGAGTCTTGGGATCACGGAGACTTGCCGCCCAACTTTTGCGCAAGATCTATTCTCGGGGACTCTATCTCGATCTTCATACCCATTCTTAGATTTATGAGAGAACATTTCCGTTGAACACCCCAGAAATTAAATCATATTTCACTACCCACAATTATGATATAAAGTTTTCACCAACGAAGCCTCGCAACTAAAATGGAAATTTGAGCACTACAAGCAAGAAACTCTGGAGTATTTTTGCTATAACTAAGATAAATCAGGGGCGGACTGGCAGTAGAATTGGGGCCCGGGCGATTCTGTGGTGAAGGGGCCCGAAACGAAAGGCGAAACCGAGAGAAAAATTTGCAGGGCACTTACTTGGAAAAATTTTCGGAGACACACACCCTAGATCGGTCTCGAAATGATATGAAATGGTTTCTATACGAGTTGCATGTTGCTATCTACTTTCTCAAGTGATGTTTTGACAGACCCGTGAGAATCAAATTCATATTGTGCGGGAGCTGTAAATAGGTTATAGGTACGAGCCCAAAAAGTAGAAATGGGGGTCCGGGGGCTTGCCCCCGGGAAAAATTTTCATGACCACACCCTTTAGATCGTTGGAAAACGCCCAACTTTTGGAAGATTTGCCATTTAAAGCATCAGAGCATCACGAGTGATGGGGGTCCTTCCCTTAAAACGTGAATGATTGCAATTTCACGAGTGGATTCATTATTTTTGAAGCCCACAATGTAGTAAAAAAGTGATCATTTGATAAATTTTGGCAACTTCCTGGAATAAAGACAAGTTTAGATCTTCATTTCCATGTGTTTGGCTTTCACAGCCTTTTTACTTGAGAAATGAACGAACTTCTGCATAGTATTGGGGGCTGAAGCCCCTCAGCTCCTCGTTTTCAGCGGACCTATTTGGAGGATGCAATTTTTTAAATAGACCCAGGAGTATCCAGAAGTTGAAGGCGAAAACAGCAATCTCAGTGGCAATGCCAGCCATCGAGAACCCTGGAGGACTTGCACAAATTGGGGTCCGGGGGGCGAAGCCCCCGGAAGAACTTTCATGGCCATGCCCGTTTCGTTCTTGGGAAATGCCAGATTCATCGCTGAGGAATGCCTTTATTTGTCCTCAAACTTCAAGGTTTTACAACCCATGAAAGGGAATGCTTTGCTTGCAACGACAGACATTCCTGGGAAAACTTTTTAAAGTAGAGCATGAAAATCGTCTACAAATGATCTTTTTGTCAAATCATTTACTGTAAAATCTTTTGCGTTATTGTTCTTTTGTCTTTTCGGAAAATTGGAAACTTTCATACCTGAAAACCATTATTACTTCACATTTCAAATTTCTAAAATGGTAAATACTTCTACCTTTTCTCTAAACACCTTATTCATACCTCAAATACCCCTAAAAGGGCCTCCTAGATCGCTGTAAATCGAGTGTCGATATAGGTAGAAGTATTGTTTGAAATCAACAGACTTGCAAGGGCAATAGGTAAAGTGAGAAGGAGCCCTGCTTACAAGACATCATCTCGATTAGGTTTTTATTGGGCCCCCTTGGCCAGAGCTGCTTCAATTTCGTCAAGTTCTATCTACGTTTGCAGATTCCCCAGTTCACCTACCTATCGAAAGTAGTTCAACACAGACGAGACAGCGCCAACTGAAATTTCGTGTCACCCTTATCTTAAAAATTGGGGCCCACGTGCACTCTTTGGACATCTTCAATTGTTAGACAAACAAAAATCGTTGCTGAAAGAAATGTTACAGGTCCCTTTATAACTAATTTTCGTTGATTTCAATTGGTTGCTTGGCCACTGTCAAAAGTTCGTCCAAAAATTAATAGTCTGAAGTATTTTCTTCGAGCATAGAAGGGGCCCAAAGGGGCACTTGCTGAGGGGGCCCTTCGGGGCCCAGCCCGGTAGCACGACTGGCCAGTCCGCCCCTGAGATAAATATCAATTTTTGTAATGGAATAGTTACATTTCAAGGCCCTATTTAGTGATTTTCGAAGCTTAATGCTCACCCTTATTGGGGTACATCTATATTGCTCCATATCTTGATGTTCTCTCCTCCCTGAATTCCCGGAGCTCCCTTTCGCTGGTAATTGGCGTAGAGAACAAAGCTTGAATGAAGGACAGCAGCTGAAACCCATACCTCTTGAACTATTTGCATGATAATAGAAACTCAGACCTACCTTCGTTTTTGATTCTTGGTAGTACTGCTATACAAATTTTTAATCATCTCTCGCAACATTCTTATTTTCACTTACAAAGATTACTGCGCTATGCAAGTCAAAAAATATCTAACCTTTCGAAAGCCTGTGTCTATCTAACCGTTTATCATGAGAAAATCACAATAATTTCAACAAGAGATATTACTATCTTAAGATTTGCGACCTTAACGTCTGCTTATATCTGAAGTTGAACGTAAATGCTTTGGGCATGAAATCCCTTATCTGGGTGTCCTATCATCATTTACAGTCCGCCTTTTAAGCTGCGAAAGTTGATTTCAATACCAATTCAACTGACATTGTCCAACGCTTTGACAAATAATCAAACTGGAATGTTGTTTTGCAGCAGTTCTGCTTTGACTCGCGTAGTTGGAGCGCAGGGCCTAACAGAACGATTTTCTTCGATTTTCTAGAGAAGAGCGACCTGGCCATGATCTTGCATCTCCTTGCGGTAGGAGCGCACGAAGGTGAGTGTAGGCCAACAGAAAAATTTCAACTTTTGCACGGTTAGAAATCAACATTTTCCTTCACCAGTTCTTTGAATGGACACAGCAACTTTGTAGAGATGCTGCCGTCCTTCCAAAACGTATCGAACTTAACAGTTGAAATTTCAGCATTAACTATCACTCAAATTCGTTCGCTTCTACTTCGCGTGGCTTTCTGCCCTTGGTTGCTTCCACGACGATAGTGAGTCCTTTCGAGTTCGAAGATCCTATGATCCTGGAAGTTTGCTTCATCAACCGAACTGCTAGCAAACTTGTTACAAAACAAAGAAAATGTTTCTTCTGAACGTTGCAGATGTGCGCACGCAAATGAGACCGTGCCTTTTGCGTCGGCTGTGTCTGTTTTGCGACCTTTGAACGTAAGCCAGCATTTTGCAGTTTACCCATTGTTTATCTATTGTTAAGCCTTACCAATGTTCAGCCATCCGCGCTATAGTCCGAGTTTGCTTTCAGTGCATTTTAAAGATTTGCATGCTGCTCTGCAGCGCAAATCAAATACAGTTTGTTTATCAACAATAGAAATGTAATTACTAGATTCATACTTATCTACAAATACAGTTTTGAGAGAAACTATACAAATATACAAATTGCGGCTATTCACAAATCCGGCAACAGACCTTTTAAGACTGCATTCACACGATGCCGACGCATTTTGAAAACGGTGAAAAATGTGATGGTAGCAGAATTTGAGCTAGCGTTCACACGATGCCGGTACAATTTGAGAACGATCTGACAGTAAGAAACGTTGCAAGACTTTGATGCCATAGGATGGTACCTACACCCTAAATGTCAATCAGTCTTGTTCCAAAAGCGTCGAAAACTGTTCTATTTTCAAAATTTTCAAGTGTTCACACGATGCCGTTTCCAAAATGGGCCGGTTAGAGTTCAATTTTCGAAATCAACCGTTTTCAAAATGTGCCGGCAAAAAATGTTCCGTTTTCGTGTGAACGGGAGGCAGGGCCTATCCGTCATATTTTTCACCGTTTTCAAAATGTGCCGGCATCGTGTGAACGCGGTCTTAAACCATTAAATAAAAGGGTTTGGATCGTGCGATATTTTTCTACATTTTTATACGAGAAGTTGAGGTGAGTGGTGTTAGAGGCTCTATCACCATATGTTCACATTAGGAGATTCTATTTCAGAACATAGCCAGTTCCTCGAAATAGACCATATTTACACATACGTCAATTAAAGGAGCAGGTTCTGCACAGATTTTGGTGGATGGAGTGAATCCATAATATATTACTTCCAACAATCAACCAATATCTCTGCAATCGTACATTTTATTGAGTGTTTCGTTTCTTCCCCTAGGAAGCTCAAGAGTCCATCTTCAAATAACACTTTCATTTTGAGAAAAGTAACGGAAAATCACTGTGATATGGCCTATCAAAAATACTACAAAATCCTCATTTCGAAAGATGTTTATTTACATTACATGACCCTGCCCCTTTAAGCAGTGAAAAATTCAACTAATCCACCCAAACACGGATATCATTGGAAGGAAGATACGTAGTGCTTTCAGATGACATTCATCAAATTTATTTTGATGTTATCATTTTCTGACGAATCTCGAATAAATGTCAGTTGCATTTTTTCTGAAATCATCTCTCTCAATTAATTGTATTTGATGAGCAGAGCAACAAGACGTCAGCCTCAATAACAGCATCTTTTCTAAGATCTCGTTGCACAACTTGCTGAACCCAATACGGTTTTCTTGCTCCTTTGGCTCCTTTGTAGCCGATCATTGCAAATGCTCCTCGGAATTGTGTCTGGAAAGGTTTAATGCCATGTATTTTCTTCAGTGCTTCATACACTTCTGGGGATGCTTTCCTTGTACCTTCGTCTTGAATTGCAACTAGAACAATCATTCTGAAGGGAAAAAAGTCATAGCAATTCTATTTACTTTTGTTAGATTGATTGTCAAAAGACGTCAATAGACCTTTTAGCTATTCTGAAAAGGAATCTGGAGCGAACAATATTTCATTACATTTTGTAGAATTTTCGAATTTGCACGATAGAAGTTCTGACGCCACTCAATCGAACTTCGTGTGTAAAACTGTATAAAAATAACGCTCGATCCAGACTCTTTTGTAGAATAGCTAAAAGGTCTATTGGTAATATTGTTTTGCAAGGCCCCCTGTAAAGCAGCCTATGCAGATTGATTGGGCTACCATGGGTTGAATAATAAAAAATGAAATTGAAATGAACATGAATGAATGAACGATTACCATCAACTGAAGCTAAATTTCACATCGTTGAATCCAACCAAAGTAAACTTACCCTTTCGGAATTTTATCTATGAACTTCTTCATTTCATCTTTTGCATTATCATCTTCATGAATGAATGAATGAATGAATGAATGAATGAATGAATGAATGAATGAATGAATGAATGAATGAATGAATGAATGAATGGATGAATGAATGAATGAATGAATGAATGAATGAATGAAAGCTGGATCCTCAAAGCTCAAATTTCGCGTCCTCCTCCAAGTAAAAGCAGAGTCTTCGAGCACATCAAGATTAAAGGCTAGGCTAAAATTAGAGCAAAATTAAGAGACTGCAAATTGGACATCTTCGAGGCAAACGGAATGTAATACTATCTGAGACTGTCCCAGTTTAATCAAGGCTGTATCACTGCTTTATTTGATGTGTTTCCAGAATTTAATCAGGCCAAAACACCAGAGCTCTGCTTCAGAGGTGGACGCAAATTTGAGTTTTCAGGATTAATATTTCTGCTCTCAAAGCACAAATATTAACAAGCAATGTACTTATGTTCAAGTTAACTGTCGAAGAACATTTAGAAAGCAATTAGTCATCAACTGCAGCTAAATTTCACATCGTTGGATCCAAACAAAGCAAACTTACCCTTTCGGAATTTTATCTATGAACTTCTTCATTTCATCTTTTGCATTATCATCTTCATAAGTGTCAAAGGATGCATTTTTGAAATGACCACCTGACGGTTACAAAGAGTTATTTAAAAAGTTATTTATTCATTTGGCAGATTATCAATTTTTAATTTTCATTTCAAACATGTTTATACAAAGTATTGATACAGAAGAGTTTCTCGTTTAGAATTGGCCCTGCCCTGTTGAAAAGAAAATTCAGTAGTAGATACAACATTTACAGCTTGTCAAAAGAAACTAAGTTGGATACATCTAAATTTTAAGGAAAAGAAGCACAGATGCCACACAAAATGGCGAGAGGTGTATCCATTATTATGTATTTAAATTTTCAGAATTTTTCAATTTATAGTTGGAAGCATCACCATCATAACCCTAAAATATTTGATCCTTCCAAATCATTATTGCGATATTATTGGAATAATAATTCGAATAATGATATGACAAGTGCTGCAAGGCACCTGTGCTGTCAAATTAATCGAGTGTCTGCGTATACCTCAACACTGAACAATTACGTCGAAATCACCCCCCCCCCCACTTCTTTCGGTTTTTGCAGAGCTGGCAGCGCCACTGAGTAACCACGGAAAAGGGGCACACGTTTTTAGCAAAAAACTGTACATAAAGACTTCCTACCTTCGTATTCATGAATGACATAAACATTGTAGCCTCTTTCCATAGGGGACCAACGTTGGCTTCCAGAGCCATATATGTGTTTAACAATTATCTTCGAGTGTCCGCCACTGCCTTTTGGTTTGTTATCAGACAAGTATCCTTGTGATGTTATTTTCACTTTAGTCTTACCTACGAAGAAGTTTGAAGAGATACCATGGAGCATTGCGGACACCTTTATTTTGAACAAATTCCTAATTGGATACCATTACCTTAATTTTAGATAGGATTACTACCTTATTTGGGAGCAAGGCGAGCTACCCCTCCGGAGGAGCGAGCTAGAGTAGCGAGTGAAGGAAATCTTTCATTTCATTATTCTATTGTTAGCTTTCACGGGACTCCTCCGGAGACGTGCTTAGAGTTCGAATAAAACAAAGGTAGTAGCCTCGAATAAAATAGTATTGAATAAACATTTCATTCAAAATAAAGGTGTCCGCAATGGTCCATGGAGGTCTAGGGAATCTAAGCATATAGAAAATGGCTCAAGAAACTTGCACTGTGGTCGAGTTTGAACCTTTCAGGTATCAGTACGTTGTTCCCGTTGACACTGACCAGTTAAGCTACCTAAATATGACTCTGCATTTATCACGGCCTAATGTCTTTTCGTAGTTATGTTTTCCACACGCTCATAAATATACTTCGATTCCTTTGAGGGAAGAAACTTTCACGGAAAGGAACTTGCGCGTTTTAGGCGTTTTCAGCGGAAATTTGAGAGAGTTGTTTCTTACTTGGAAGGTACTTAAAAAGTAAATGAACGAAGATATATCGAAATTATCTAGCACAAAGAACGGCAGGCGCCACTTACCTTCCTATTGTTTTCATCGATCGAAAACATCAAACACAATAGGTTATATCTAGAT
This sequence comes from Aurelia sp. 3 sensu Dawson et al. (2005), assembly GCA_964020215.1. Classification (NCBI taxonomy): domain Eukaryota; kingdom Metazoa; phylum Cnidaria; class Scyphozoa; order Semaeostomeae; family Ulmaridae; genus Aurelia; species Aurelia sp. 3 sensu Dawson et al. (2005). The sequence continues at coordinate 1,040,739 of OZ026584.1, forward strand.
GGGGCCAATCCCCCTAACTAGGTTGCTTTTAGCCAGTTGATTTACATTAAGTGACGGCTAAGCATTGGAAGGCTCCAGAAAACTTTGTTTTGAAAGGTTCACTGGGGTAAAGCTAGTGAACATGAAAATTGTTGAGAAACTCAGAAACTCCAAGTACTAAAAATATGACAATTTTAATAAACTATTAATAGTGGCCAAAATCTTCACTTTCTTATTAAAAGAAACACAGAAATACTCGATAAAAAGAAGCAAAATTGTTTTGAAACTTACAACATTTGCGAGCTTGATGATAACCAATTTTTCCCTTGCTCTCGCACTTAGCAATATTCAAGAGGCACACGGTCTTATAATATACTCCATTCGTTCCACATGCAGCAGTCGGAAGCATACTGCCACTGCCACTACACTTTTTCACGCATATCGTACCTAAAGTATATATTCAGGAGGTGATTCGTAGGCGAGGGGAGGGGGTAGGCAATTAAATTCTATTTTTGAATGTAATTAAAACACTTAAGGTAACTCTGCTTTCCGCTTCAGTGAGAAGCGAGTTGCCGTTTTGCAAAACCACACTCCTCAGAAAACAGTTAATTTCTCCAATACTATTCGATCGATCGAAAATCAGTTAGTTAACAGGACGTTAACAGGACAATATGCAAATCACAATGGTTCCGTTGAGGCTGCCTTTGCAAATCATTTTTTAAAACTTTATGTTGATTTCAGAAAATTGGATCTAACTCCAAAACTACTCGAAAAAGGTTTGGTTTTCTTTCCTTATATCGTTAGCTAGATTGTTGATCTTCAACTTTACCAAGTCTGATTGAAACGCATCTGTTTTATCCGTATAAAAAAATATCCTCGTCCCCACGAGGAGCGTTTTCGAAAATATCCCCGTCCACACGAAGGCGCTGCTACATGCAAACTTCGATGTTCGAACTTCTATAAAAGAAAACAGACAATCAAATTGCCCTTGCATGATCCCCAAAGATCCGTGCGTGTGCTCTGATACGTAGTAAATCGATGCTGTGACGTCAGCATTCTCGAAAAGCTCCGTTCTCACCCGTCCACATGACAAAATGAAAACGGTGTTTTCAAAAAGATCCGCTCTAGAGAGCGTTTTCGAAAAGCTTCGTTTTTGGTTACCGAAAACGCCGTTTCCGTGTGGACGCTAACACAATACTGATAAAAAAGATGCGTTTTCAAAAACATCCGGATACGTGTGGATGGGGACAAAGATTTGACTTTGTTTGGATACTCCACTTACCACAGTCGGTGAGTATCCGGTCTGGATCAAGGAATTCACCCTGGAAGTAAAATTCTGGTTTGCAGCGATCTCTTTTGCTTCGTCGGCAAAGAGCAGCCGGATGTGCGGCGCAGAATCCATATTTGCATGGGTCTTCACATTCTTCTGTTGATTTATTTGGGAAATAATAAAGGTAAAAAGTACGCTCAAAAATTCATTTGTAAATACGATTTTGTGTCTAGGACTAAAATAGTTACAATGATACCAGCTTTTTGACTTGATTTGACTTGAATCAAATTCATGAATAATGAGACAGGTCTAACTAACCAAACTGGCATCCCGGCGGGGGGGGGGGGGTACTTAATATAATTTGTTGACGGAATGTGCACTCCTTCCTGAGTGTTGTTTTTGCCTCTTTTTTTCAAACGCCTGATATCAAAAGAAGACACTCTTTACAGTCGGTTTTCAGAAGGGTAATTTTGTTAGAGTGAGTTGTATTTTCGTGATTTTCCAGTGTACATTTTTTGCTTTGGAGTATACTTTCCGCCGATTTTGTCTAAAACTATCAATTGAAGGGAAAATTTCTAAAGCCGGGTGGAAAATTCATTTCTTGGAGTGCACATCCCCGTACAAATGAAGTCAAGAGGTCCCCCGCCGGGACTGGTATCCAGCGGAAGGTTTTGCTTTTTCTCTGGATTCTGATACGAAGGGTAATATTCTCCCCAAGGCCCACTTTTGCTAATGTGTCATAAAACTTTAGCGTTATAGTCAGATGTCTTTCCCAATGCAAGTGGAAATTTCATAGCATTTGAAACGTTTAGAGATAAGGAGAGCTATCATAGACAGCCTTGAATGAATAATAAGCAGACAGACAAGTGAGAATTGCTCGTGAGCTGAATGAACAGAGGAAATGAGAATATAGGCTCTTATTTAGTAATAATCGAAAAAGATAAAAAACACATTCTTACCTTTAGGCTTTGTCACAGTGACAGGTTTCGTTGTAGGGCGGACAGTTTTTGTCACAGTGGCTGGTTTCGTTGTTGGGCGGACAGACTTTGTCACAGAGGCTGGTTTCGTTGTAGGGCGGACAGACTTTGTCACAGAGGCTGGTTTCGTTGTAGGGCGGACAGACTTTGTCACAGAGACTGGTTTCGTTGTGGGGCGGACAGACTTTGTCACAGAGACTGGTTTCGTTGTGGGGCGGACAGACTTTGACACAGTTACAGGTTTCGTTGTAGGGCGGACAGTTTTTGTAACAGTGGCTGGTTTCGTGGTAGGGCCGGCAGATTTTGTCACAGTGACAGGTTTCGACATTACTACAGGTTGCACCGTTGTTACGACAGGTTGTACCGTTGTTACAACAGGTTGCGCCGTTGTTGCCACAGGTTGTACCGTTGTTACAACAGGTTGCACCGTTGTTGCCACAGGTTGCGCCGTTGTTGCCACAGGTTGTGCTGTTACATACTGAACATGTACGTAAACAGGTTGGTGGTACACAACATCTGAAAAAATGTGAGAACACTTTTCTTGTAAGAGAGAATGCCTCAGATTCATATGCCAAGTAACAGCAACTAAAAACGGTGTATAGCTACGGGGTGAGCCAGAAAGTGTTTCATTACACTGGCATCAAGAGCACTTCACATATATGAATGATTCAATTTTTAGTTAAAAGCCAAAAGATCAAAGTATTTTTGTGATTTTTCTCGCTTTCTTACCAGCAGTAAAGATATAGGTAAATTCAACTTTATATAAAAACTTCATGGCAGTAAAATGATTGAAAAAGGGCCGAAAATATTAAGCAAATAATAAATGACTCCTCGCACAGATTAATAAAGAAAATGCAATTGTTCATGTATGAGAGGTATCTGCTGCATACGTAATGCCATGCGACTGAAAATCCTGGGTATTTGTTTGAAAATTGATGTCTTATAACACTTGAGAAAGATGGAACGCTCATTGCCTATTGCTCCGTGTAAGAAGTGTCCTTAGAATTTAATCAATGTTTTAGGCCCTTTCTCTGTCATTTTGTAACCATGAATTTTTATAAAATTGAATTTACCAATACTTAGTGCCTAGTACTAGCAAGACAGCGAGAAAAATAACAAAAATGCTTCGATCTTTCGGCTTCAAAGTAGAAGTTGAATCATTCAAATCTGTGAAGTACTCTTGGTGCTATGTATTTCAAAGGTTGGAACTTTTTTCTGGCTCAACCTTTAAGAATGATCACTAGGAAACATGATGAATGATTTGAATGGCCTGAGCTACTCTCAACGTGATTTGATTACATAGTTAGCTAACTTTGCAGTCAAAATATGAAGACAACTTTCTTTTGTGCTTCGCTACTTTCTAATCTTGGAATACGTTGTTTTTCTAATCTCAAATCATTTCTAGGATTCTTATTCTAGTTCTGAAAATATTGAGGATCTCAGAAAATTCTATAAGTACAATTATAGGAAAGCAACTGTCAAGTTTCAAGCAATCAATCCAAAGGAAAAGAATTGGAATTCATGCTGTCTACAAATCCCTTACCTTTACGTCTGCATATGCACACGATACACGATACAAACTTGATAACAAATTACCTTGGCAACGGTATCCTGGATACCCGCATATATCAGTGCACTGCATTCCAGGACATGGGTTCTTCAACCTGCAATTCGGACCAGCCTGTTAAAAAAAGTCGAAAATTGCTCTATATTTCTACATTCAAATTTGATCAGAATCCAAACGGTGCAGTTTCGCGGCAAAAGTGTTATAATCAGCAGAGTGATAGATTTCTGCTGCAGACCTTCAAATGTTTCTGTAACTGTTATGCTTACCAGTGCATCGCCGTAATAAGTAAAATGGTATGTCCAGCCAGGGTGAAATCCCATAAAAAGTTTTTATGTTTCAAGTATCTTCATAACTATTTTACTTACCAATGTATTGCCGTAATTAGTTGAAGCATGTCCGGCTAGGGTGAGATTCTAAATTGTTGGATTTTAGTTGAATTGAAGTTCCAGCCTGGGCGAGATTCTGAAATGTTCATATTCAAAATGTTTGTTTTGACAGTAAAACTGTTATACTCACCAGTGTATCACCGTAATAAGTTGAATAATATGTCCAACCAGGGCGAGATTCCAGACTGACGCCATCATTCGAATCTTCGGTTGTTTTCGTGTACAGCTCACAAGATTCACCATTCGTACTGAAAGCTTTGCACCCACTGTGACGTATACATTCATCTCTGCATACATTTTTGTTGGTATTATCAAGGATCTTATAGACAGCATCTGAATTTAGGCCACTATCCTTTTCAACAATGCTGAACTCTGCAAATTTCTTACATGGCAGACGGTATATATGTCCAAATGCTTGGGCCACCAGGAAAGCCAGAAAGGCACTACAAAAAAGTGATAATTGTAAATAAACATCTTTATGAAATAAACAACCTATGAGAAAACATAAACAGTGTACTGGGCGAGTCGACAAAAGTTTAGAAACGCTTGAGAAATGGTAGCCGTCAAACCATCTCAGACACGACACACTTTTAAATACAATACTAGGCCTAGAAGGAAAATACTTCAATACGGAAGATACGGAAAATACGGAAAATACGAAAAATACGGAAATACTGAAATACATAACTAGAAGGAAATACCTGGGAAAAAGAACTAGAAGAAGGAAACTGACAATAAGGAAGCTTGACAATAATTGATGGAATGGAAAAACAGCAAAAGTTATGCAGAGTTGAAAAAGGCGACTCAAGATTCAGAAATTTGGAAGACTTGTATGCCAAGAACCTGCCTGATAGAGGCAGATGCCACAGTACTGACAGTCTCTTAGAATTAACAGATTTTGAGTACTCAGAGTTTCTTGCGAGTTTCTTTAAGGGGCAGAGGCATCTACATTTTCACTACCTGTGCTCCTATGAATATTCTAAAAATGTTCTGTGACGCCGTTCCGATGTTTAGACATCATGCAAGTACATTCCAATTAATACAATACGGAGAAAGAGTGAAAATTAAACAAAAATTTGTTAAGGATTTCCTTTATCAAAATAGATAATTTCTTCAGTAATATTTTCCTAGTTTCGTATTTTTTAAGCGATCTTACTTATCAGCTGTTTCTTATATAAAAAATACGTGCAAAAGAAGAAGATCGAACTTACAACTTTAGCTCATAAAGAACCATCACAGCAATATGAGTTGAGAACAATCTTCGCAAATTACTTCCACTTCCTTACCAACTTTGATAAATACTCTGTAACATTTAATTCACTGTCTCTAATAACGAATTACGAATCCTTGACAATCCGTTTCTCTTCAAATTAAATGACAGAAACAAATCTCAAACAACGAAGGAAGAAGCAAATGTCTTAAAGTGCTTGAATTACTGATTTCACTTGACTAAAATCGAAATTTCCTTTAACACATAATTACAAAGAGTACCAGTCAATTTAGCACGGTTGACCAGTTACAATAATTAACCTCCATGTTCGTAGCGTAATGCTCATTACAGATTTGTTAATTACAGATCCCTAACCCGACCCAAAAACAGTTACGATGAAATACTACGACAAAACAAAACTACAAAATATTACTGCATAACTGAAGCAAGATAGGAATCTAATGTTTAATGTTTAAGCTGATTTTTGCTCGTGGCCCATGACCGGAAACCTGCAAAGCCTCATTTTCACTGACAAATCAGACAGCGAATAAGCCAGAAGACAAAAGAAAAACGTGAAAATTTTCTAAATTCTACCTACCTTCATAAAACGCAACCAGAACAGAAACTTGTTTGAAATATCCCGAATCATATTGGAAAAAAAATCTGCTCTGCAGATGTTTTGCGTAGACTTGTTTGGATGCCGGTTTAGATATCTAACTGTTTCGAGAAGCTGTGGCCTCTCCAATTCACATACGAACAGGTGAGACACTGAACATTTTTGTCCTGATTTTGTCTTGGTCGCGCCGCGATTAGCACACATGTTCGAAAACAAAACATCGAGAAATAAAAAGTAACGACGTTTAACTTTTTTAGAATCACAAAGTTGGAAATTCCTCAAAATAATATAGATTATCTTTAATTAAAGCGTTTCTTTATGAATATAAATTTGTTTGTAAATGTTCGCGGTAAGTGAATGCCGTGCAACTTTTGTATAATAAAATATTATATTGTCTCATTTGCACTACAGCATAATTCTTCAGCAAGAGTTCACAACAAACACATCAGAAAATATGGGTCTTGCATCCATCGGGAGGGACTCTTTGTGAAGAAGCTATAGATTCAATTATCTCGATTTTTACGATGTTTCAAGTTCAAGCTTCAACATAGAGATTGAGACCTTGTTTGACTTAATCTGACGCGTGGTTGCTGCTTTATGGCAGAGAAAAGGCAACATTAGTGGTTGATTCAAAAACAGGACGTCTATCGTTCCCAGTAATGTCAAAATAAGGTAGGTTTTCACATCGTATTAAAATCTTCACTACATTTTTCAAAAGGCAGAAAGAGCTCTCTTATTAATAGGCAACACTGCTAACCCTTTAAAGTTTTAGTAAACATTCTAATAGCTACGACGTTAGAACAATTTCTTCGATAACTTACTTCATTTGACATTGCTGGAGACCAAGAGAAGTGCTGTTTTTTATGCAACCACTTAAGCCGGATCTCCACTAGGCAGAAAAATGTCGAGCCGCGAAAAGTAGAACGTATTCCTACTATTCGAGGCTCGACATTTTTCCGCGGCGACAATTCGATTAGCCAATGAGGTTGCCGGAAAATTTTCCGCTTCGACATTTTTCCGCCTAGTGGAGATCCGGCTTTATCTCGCCTCTTCTCTGCCATAAATCAGCAACCACATGTCAGATTGATACATACAAGGTCTAAAACTTTAATTTGAAGCTTGACCTATACAACTGTTTAAAAACCGAGATGATTGAATCTAAAGCTCCTCCACAGCAACCAAACAAACGGGGCACAATTTTTTAGGACACCCCGTAGCATTATAGGTTTATAGCTTAAGTCCAAAGTGGTATGGGCCTAGTATCCGCCAAGTGGGATTTTAGCATCGATGACTGCATCCTGTAAAAGATCTTTCTGAACGACTTGCTGAACCCAAGATGGTTTCTTCACTCCTTTGAAGCCAATCATTGCAAACGCTCCTCTGAATTGTGTTTGAAAAGGCTCACTACCATGAAGCATTTTAAGGGCCTCGTATACCTCGGGAGCAGCTTTTCTTGAGCCCTCGTTTTGAATTGCAATCAGTACAATTTTGCTGTGAAGGAAAGACGATAAACCATCATTCAGAGTCCAAAAAAAGTGGAAAGCTTTCTATCATTTCATAAAGCCAAAATAAAAACTTCTTTCAAACTCACTGCGTTGCTTATAGCTCTACGATTTATGAAATTTGCCGAAATAACGCAACATTTTCTTTCATTCCTTACAAAAATTACTTAACCTTCCTCAAATATGACCTTGAGTGGAAGCACACAATTAGGTTGAATTGAATCGTATTAGATTCTTTGCCTACCTTGAAATGCCATAAAATTCTCTTCCTTAACAGCAGGTAATTAAAAGAGGGTTGCATTTTGAAAACCGGGTGGCAGACCCCAATCCATCGGCAACTCGTTTACCCCTCGAACAGAGTTGTACTGTTCGTATAGCTTTTGGCTGTCAACTGTTTCCATTTCCAAAGTTGCCAGTCCATTGTTGTGCCTTTGTCTTGTGAACACAAATTTGAGACCTCTCAAGCGAGCACCCACGGAAGAATTTCAAAAACTTAGACAAACATTTATCCTGAACGCAACTTAGATAAAATCATATGACTCAATAGATAAGGAAACAAGTCTCGTACCCATTGGATAAACCATCAATGAATTTCTTCAAGTTCACCCTGGCATCTGCACTTTCATAGGTATCAAACGATCCTTTGCCATCAGTGACTCCTGAATTGAAATTAGAGCTTTTATGAAATCTTAAGTATGCAGAAGGAAACTGCGTTGAGTAATTACTTCACACAACATTCTTTGAATGCAAAGAATTCAACAACTTCTAAGCTGTAGCTAATGTGATGCAAAGTGTTGAGGCTCCATCTTACCGTGCATGCCTGCTACAGGTTGTCAGAAATCAGTACTCGGGAGCTTCGGAAAACTGAAACCGATCTACATGTCCCATTTCTATGAACAACATGTTGCATAAAATGCCCCCCACCCCCTTAGAGGGGTGAAACTATGTAAGAGCCTGGACGCAAAGTCAAAATTAACGAAAACCTTCAAAAAATTAAATCCTGTCTGGAAGATTCAGGTCGTGTGACTAAAAGAGTGAATATTTGACTTTGAAATGGATGCTATGAAAATTTTCCTTCGGGGCACATGGTCGCGAAGATGAAGTTGTGAAATAAACAAAATATTTAACAAAGAAATCAATCTCATTTACCAGTATTTGCATCAACAACAACGATATTGTAGCCTCTTTGCGATGGCGATTCGATCCTCTCGTCAACGTCTATCGTTGCGATTCCACCAGCCCCGTCGTCTACGGGTTGATGCCTTGAATGGAACCCTTGTGATCTGATATAAATTTTGACGACTGCAAACAAATTACAATTTAATATCCATCATCAGTTCATGGGTAAGGGGAAGCTAGATCTTTATTCTTTAATAAAATGTATAAACAAATCATACCTGTGTCATTATCGTTGATTGTTTCTGTCTGCCTATTCTTGCAGTCTCAAATCGATTCAAATCATGGCAAAACATAGCCTAATCTTTGTTTTCTGTAAAAGTGAGGCTGTCCTTGTTTGCAGTTTTGAGAAATAACGGAACGAAACTTTACAAAACTGCCAACGAGGATAGATTTGCTTTTACACAAAACAAAAATTAGGCTATGCTCTGCCATGATTTGAATCGACATGAAACTGCATGAAGGAAAGGCAGACAGAAACAATGATAATGACTTGTTTATACCGGGTGTCCCAAAAAAAAGTTCCGGCGTTTGATTAGACGCTGAGAAAAAGGTCTTGAATCTGGCGATTGCTAATCAATCTAGTGAAATGCTAGACATTTCAACTTAAAGTTTGGCATATCGTAAGAAGAAGTTAGTAATCTGAAAATGGAATTATGAGCTCTAACATTCCACGTTCATGTTCAAGGCAAAACCAGAGAGATTGTACGCCTTCCTTCATCGTCGCAATGAAGGGGCAATCTCCGGATGAGCAACAGACGACGAACAAGAGTTCTGCTCATTGAGCACATTCAAATCAAGGTCTGAAAATCGAATCGAATAGGGAATAGGTCCCTGAGAGCTATTTTAGTTGAAGAAAAGAAACTGTGAAACTGTAAAGCTCCCATTCGAAATTCCCAGTTAGCATAATGCAACAATAAAAGCAGCAAACCGTTTGTCCCAAGACAGTCCACTTAGTGATTTCGGGCAGGTGTCTTTTTCTCACAATTAAAAAGCATTAAAAGCTAACAGAAGAATTTCTGCACTCTCCGTAAATTCCACACTAATTGGAAAATGGCCTTTACTTTGATTGTGCTCCAGTGAGTAGCAACGTTGCCCCTTGTCACGGTAATGAACGCATTGTCAATTCAGTGTATGTGTTGGTCTTTGAGGGAGTCCCCTTTTACCACCATGAGGCAGGACGCCGTACAAATCTCTCTGGTGTTGTCTTGAGCATGAACATGAAATGTTAGAGTTCATGATTCCATTTTCAGATGATTAATTTCTTCCCACAATGTGCCAAATCTTAAGTTGAAATGTTTAGCATGTAACTAGAGTAACTAGAAATCGTTAGGCTCAAAAACTTTTTCTCTGTGTTCCATCAAACGTCAGAACTTTTTTTTGGGACACCCGGTATATTTCCTTCAAACAAACTCAAGGTATAGCACGGACGGGTGAACATTCATGAAAGTATACAATGCGTAAACATTGCAGAGATATTGGTGAATTATTACAATTATGATCAAATTCGGAAAATCTGTCGGAAAATCAAATTGCTTGCAATTTGATTAATGCTTTAGGCCCTTTTTCAGTCATTTTGCAATCGTGAAATTTGTTATAAAGTTTAATTTACCGATAGCATTGGCAAGACAGCGAGAAAAACCCCAAACATACTTCAATCTTTCAGCTTCTAACTAGAAGTTAAATCATTCAAATCTGTGAAGTACTCTTACTGTTATAAATTCCCAAACATGGGAACTGTTTTCTGGCTCACCCGGTAGAACAAATTTTTGTATCGCAACTCCAAAGAACATTATAATAATGAGGATGATAATGAAGTCAGATGTTACAGATAATGACTTACATTTCGTTGGAGCAACAGTCGGTGGCTTGGATGTTGGCGTTGAACCGGTTTTGGTGACTGGAGCTGCTGTTGTTACTGGTGCTGCTGTGGTACAACATGGCTGGTCCGGTGGAAATGTAATATATACAGTTCCTGAAATAAAAGTAATGAAATCAATAAAAGTAATGAGTTCAATAAAATGAATAAAGAAATAAGAATGATAAAATCAATAGAAGTAATAAAATCAACAACAACTAAACAACAACAAAAGCATCAGTGGAAGCAAACAAGGCGATGGGAAGGTGATAAAAGCAACTGTAGGCTCTGATAACAAGTATATGTATCACAGGTTATGTTCAAAACAAGATACACTTCTGCTTTTGTATTGAGTTAATCAATATGAGTATTTATCTTGTAAAACTACATAGTGTAATGCAGAGAAAGCTTTGATTAGCTGCACTTAGAGCAATAATTTTCTTTCGCCCACTGTGAATGAATTGGTGATGACGATGATGATGCTAATGATGATGATGATGATGATGATGATGATGATGATGATGATGATGATGATGATGATGATGATGATGATGATGATGATGATGATGATGATGATGATGATGATGATGATGATGATGATGATGATGATGACGATGATTATGATGATGATGATGATGACGATGATGATGATGATGATGATGATGACGATGATGATGATGATGATGATGATGAACATGATGATGATGATGATGATGATGATGATGATGAACATGATGATGATGATGATGATGCTAATGATGATGATGATGATGATGATGATGATGATGATGATGATGATGATGATGATGATGATGATGATGATGATGATGATGATGATGATGATGATGATGATGATGATGATGATGATGATGATGATGATGATGATGATGATGATGATGATGATGATGATGACGATGATTATGACGATGATTATGATGATGATGATGATGACGATGATGATGATGATGATGATGATGAACATGATGATGATGATGATGATGATGATGATGATGATGATGATGATGATGATGATGATGATGATGATGATGATGATGATGATGATGATGATGATGATGATGATGATGATGATGATGATGATGATGATGATGATGATGATGATGATGATGATGATGATGATGATGATGATGATGATGATGATGAACATCATGATGATGATGATGACGATGATGATGACGACGACGATGATGATGATGGTGATGATGATGATGAATGAACACTGAAATTTGCCAATGTCTCTGCAGGTTTTGGCCAGCATTGTCGTTGAGTTATATTTCAAATTACCATGACAATGGTATCCTGGATATCCACAAGTATCTATGCATCGTCTCCCGGGACATGGGTTCTTCTTTCTGCAAGTTGGACCAGCCTGTTTAGAAACAAAAGTAGGTGACTGTTTGAGCATGGGTGAGAGGAAACAAGATGTTTAAGCTATTGCAAAAACATTTGAATCTAACTAAAAGCTGCAATGAAGGGCGGACAGGAACAACATAAAGACAGAGTCATGATTTGTGTATGCATTTTATCAACAAATAAACATCTCATTTCTTCTCACTAATGATTTAAACAAAATCTAAAAACTGCTTTTAACTTTCAATAAAGGTTGTCCAACAAGGGTGTCCAGACACGGGTTTTTCTATTTTTTATTTACCTTGTTTTGATCCTTGTGTCTTGTTTCCTAGTCTTGTTTTCTGCTATGTTTCGTTTTCAACTGATGTGTGCAACTGAGAGTGGGCGTAGGCCAAACTGCTCTCAAGTTGCTTGAATCATTGGAATATAACTCCCTTGTATTTCTGTGTCTTAGGACGCCTTCGCAAAAGAAAGGTTTCAACTCGCAAAACCTTCTTCTGTGAAGGCGCACTAAGACACAGGAATACAAGGGAGTTTTATTCGAATAACTTGAAAGTGCTTAGGACTAAATCCATATTTAGTTGCAAACACCAGTAGCAGACGGAACAGAGCAGAAAAACAAGACAAGAAAACAAGATAAAACGGTCAAAACAAGGTGAATAAAGAATCAATCGAAACCATCAAAAAACCTTGTCCTAACACCCTTGGTTTAAAGAGAATCGACACGGTTAAATTTGTCTTGTGCCATATTTATTTTTATCGGCCCAATGAGGTGATTTTTTGAAAGTGAGATGTAATGATCAAATCAGATGGCGTATCGTCTGTTCTATTTCTAATTCCTGTGTCTTACCAGCGTCAATTCCCTTAAATAAAACATGCCATTTTCAATTGTATGGACATAATGGAATGATGTGTCCAACAAGGGCGAGATATTAATTATTTGAATATCTTTTGTAGAAATGCTTCACTTACCAGTGTATTGTCGAAATAAGCTGAATGTTTACGTCAAGTTAGGGCGAAATTTCAAATGGTTAAATCTAGTTTCTAGAAATGCTTTAGCTACTGTAGAAATCTGTAGAATGATATGTCCAACTAGGGCGAGATTCTAAGTGGTTAAATATAGTTTCTGGCAATGTTTTACTTACCAGTGTATCGTCAAAATAAGTAGAATGATATGTCCAGCCAGGGCGAGATTCCAAACTGACGTTATCATTCGAGTCCTCAGTTGATTTACTGTTCAACTCACAAGTGTTAAGCTTTGTGCTGAATGACTTACATTGGCTGTTTCTGATGCATTCAGATCTACAGGCATGTTTGTTGGTATTTCCAAGAGTCTTGAGGACAGCATTTGCGTTCAAACCACTGTCCTTTTCCACTATACTAAACTCTGCAAATTTCTTACAAGGAAGACGGTAGATATGTGCAAATGACTGGGCAACAACAAAAGCCATGAAGATGCTGGAATAGAGAAATATAGATTAACGACAACACTGATCTAAGGTCTAGCTTGAACATTGTTTTTAAGGAAATTATGCACCAAAAACTATGAGAAAAAATTTTGGAAATGAAATTTAAACTTTACGAGCTGGAGTTGCACTATACGATTTTTTCAAACAGGTTTTTGACTCACCGGTATATAAACTCAAGATATGACAATAAAGAGCATTTAAGGGAAAAATCTGTTTATTTCCATTGCTTTTCCATTCTTAAATACTGCACAGCACAAGTACATGACCCCTTGTAAAGCAGTTATCTACACTAAGGGGCTACCATGCCAAAGAAAGTTAAAATGAAAACGAACTGAAAGAAGTAAAAAACTTACAATATTAACTTGCAACCGGCCATTTTAGCTACTTCAATGACCCTCTTCAAATACAATCACGAGAAATGACTGTCTGCAGCTGCTAGAAACATTCTTCCCCTTGATATTCTACCTAGGATCAATGACAAAATACTTCCATTGTCTTTCTAAAATGCATCATCTACCGAATCTGCAAAGCGATCTTGAAACTGAATCAAAACCAATGCACTAAAATGATACAACCGAAAGATACCTTGAATAGCTGTATTCACTCTTCCAAGAACTTAATTATTCCTTGAAGTTTGTTTGGTTAAAGGCAAGAAGAAACCTACTTTGTTTGCTTGGTTCACCTGCCGTGCTCACCTCTGTCGTAAATCTTTGATCAAGCACCAATTTTCGACCAAGCCTCCCTCAAAAGTTCCCTCAGAATTGATTTACTAAACAAGCTCCCAAATCGAAGTCGCCCTCTCGGGGGATTCAAATTTTACAAAGTAAATTAGATTCAAAGTTATATTTCTATGTTTGGGCATCATGCGTTTTGTCGTTGCATTTCATTCTGAAATTTTTTGCAGATCACTTCCTGTGGAATCCTATAAGGTGAGTAAAAACGAGAGGCGTTTCACTCCCAAAAATCTCGTGCGCATTTGGCAAAAATCGTTTTGTCTTCAAGAAAAGTCTTTAAAAATCCCTTTGTTCTCAAAAAACCTCGTACACTTTTTCACATGAGTGATTTGCCCCTCGAGTGAAAAACGCAGCTCCCATTTGAAAGGTCACCGCTCCCTGGATGTCAACGTGATGATGTTTGCAAATAAAGTTTATTGGCAGACATTTTCCAATCCATTTTAAAATTCATCTGACTGAAACCGGCCATTCCATTTTGACATCATGAGGAATTTTCTCAAGAAAGCCTGTTCAGTAAACCATTTAACAGGCCCAAAATCACGATCGAATTTTCCTAATGTGTCTCCCTCACAGCAATGACTTCAACAGTTTTCAGCACTCCTCATTCTCTTTGGAGGGAGAAATCGCTCGGGATTTTGATATGCTCCAACTCTTTCACCCTCCCAAAGGGATAACACTTGCTACAGCATTTAAAAGCCACTGTTATCAGGCAGAAAATTTGCTCGTGATTCTGGGCCCGTTTTGAAGGTTTCTTTATGGGGCTTTCTTGAGCATCGGTGCTTCGCGATCAGAGCGGTTCATTTCACCAGGGGTGTAGCGAGATTTACAAATTTAGCAGTGTCCACAAACTTTTCCAAACATTTCTTTTATCTAATGCTTGTGTTGCTTTACTTTAGTTTTACTGTGAGAAGTTTGACAAAATACATAACTACAAGTGTTTTGTTTATTCAAGAAGTTTATCTTGTTTAGTTTCCTCTTTTCTGAAAATGTTCGGGCGTTTCACAACCACAGCACCAAGATAGCTATGCAACTGGTTTTCATTCTTTGGACAAGCCAACAGTTGCTGCAAATTGATATTTTTCTCTGATCTTTCACCCACTCAATTTTCCTTACTTTAACGAGAGAGAGAAGCTAAATGATACAAACATCAATTAATATAGTTTTAAATCTTTGTTTTTGATAACTAAATTTAGATCATTTAAATAATTAATCTACACGACTCACACTGAATCTACTAAAAAAACTAATGAATCGATGCAAAGCTAAGCTATAGAGAGAAATTCCTTAATATTTTTCTGATGTTGAATCCAGTTATTAAGAATGTTATTGTATGTTTTGAAACATTTCATTTTTGATAGATAGATTGATTGACTGATTACTTTTAGTGATTAATAGATTGCTTCATTGATTGACTCCTTTATCTATTGATTGATTGATTAGTTGATTGCTGCAGTGATTGCTTGATTGATTGAGTGATTACTTGCTTTAATAATTGGTTGATTAGCTGATTGGTTGATGCAACTGTGACTTCAATTCAAGGATTAACCAAGGATCTATACAAAGAAAAGCAAGAATGTCAAACAAATCAAAGAAACTCAAAACAAGAATCACTCTAGATGAACAGAATTGAAAATGATATCAAACAGCAGTAAAATTAGCAGAATATTTTCGTCCTGCAATGTTCACAGAAAGTCGCATGAAAATGTCTAGAAGTACCTCAAGTGCATTAGCAGTGCAAGCAAGAATCACTCTAGATGAACAGAATTGAAAATGATATCAAACAGCAGTAAAATTAGCAGAACATTTTCGTCCTGCAAAGTTCACAGAAAGTCGCATGAAAATGTCTAGAAGTACCTCAAGTGCATTAGCAGTGCCGCTAATGAAACGACAACAAAGGCAAAACCATTTCTTTAGTTGCCAAAAGTGGCAATTGTGTGCTGAATGAATTTGTCCCATATTAGATTTGTCCCATATCAACTTTGTCCTATATCATATTGAAAATGGGATGCATCTATGACTCAAAATCTCCTCAAATATACTTACTCCTCTTTTTCGATGTATTTGTAGACCATATTGGCGAAATGCTTTCCAGTTCCACTGATGCATTCAGTCGATGGACCATGTTTGTTATAAGTATTTGCAGCATCTTGTCCCCACCAGCATTCTCCATAAAACTGAACTCCAACCCATTTGTATTCTGAAATGACCAAAAAAATCGTATTTAGGTTGTTTCATAACTATATGCTGAGCTTCAAAAGTCATAATTATAAACACACTTACACACACAAGAATCACAAGCTAGAAAAAAGTTCCGGTTACACGATGCCGTGACATTTTGAAAATAATGAAAATTGTGACAACAGCAAATATGAGCTAGCATTCACAGTGCCGTTTTCAAAATGTGTCGGTTAGAGTACCGTTTTCAAAACCTACTGTTTTCAAAATCTGCTGGCAAAAATTTGCCGCTTTCATGTCAACGAGAGGCCTATCCGTCATATTGTTCACCGTTTTCAAAATGTGCCGGCATCGTGTGAAAACACTCTTAGGCTCCATAACTACATTTAAACTTGTGCAAGTTGGATCGCAATGGACCAAGGAAGAATAAATTTGTGTTTCATAAGAAGCAGGAAAAGCTCTGGAAACAATATTAATAGGATATAATAGTTGTTTGCCTTGTTACAGGTTAATTTGGTTGTTATTCTTTCACAGGAGTTGATGACTTTTTCCATGGACTACAGTGTCTAATGTCAATAAAGTGGGATATTTTAACAACAATGACTTCCTGCTTTTAAGAGAATTGCCTCCTATGGATACAAAACGAATAAAAGAGACACGAAACATTAGTCTGAAATCCCGAATGAAAAGAAAATAAGATGATAGCTGCAATCAATAAAGGGCAACTTTTGACTTACGTTTCTCTAATGCTGCATTTTTACATAATGACGCCTGTCGTGGCAAATCTTTCCAGTCAACCACGGTTCTGAAGTTTGCAAATAGGATAGGCAGCGCCCTGTTTGGTCTGTCAAAGTCTTTGAAGCAACCGATCTCTTTCCAATATGGTTTAACTGCAAAATCATTATGATATAATTACCAATAGTCCCTTGGGACATGTAACAACAAAAAACCTTTGAGCTAATCTTTGTTCTATTTCTGTGTTGGAATTCTTAAAAATGGTTAATTGCATTGTTTACTAATAAAAGACAAATATTGAGCCAATTGCAAATCTAGAGAAAGTTCAAGTTCAATGCTAGAACTCCTTGTTTGAAAATCTACGTGATTTTGACGCCTACGGAGTACAAAGACAGTGCTGGTTTGGAAAAATCACTTGTTCGACTTTCTCGTGCCATAAATCAGCAAGCATTTATCCTGCAAACTAAAACAAGCTCTTAGTTGAAGCCTATCTTATGCAACGATACCAATAACAGATAAATAGAATGTATAGCTCCTCCGCAGCAACCATATAAAGGCATCACGACGTGTGGTTTCATTGAGGGAAAGGACTTCGACGCAGATTCAATAAGTTTAGCTTTTCAGTGTCCTAAAACTAATCCTAAAAAGTATAGAAAAAAATTTTACATGGTGGTGGTGATGTTGTCGTGGTAAGGGTTGTTGTGGTTGATGTTGAAGTTAATGGCTCTGTTGTTGTTTGTGGTGTTGTTGTATCAGGTGAAGGTGCTTTTGTTGTTGTTGCTTCTGTGGGACAACATGCCTGTACGATAGGCACTTGGAGATAATACAGATCTACAACAAAGAATAATGGTTAAAGAGCGAGTTAACACAATTGAAAAGAATCAAATGCCATGCTTGACCGAGGCTCCATCATCAAGTCAAAGACCACTGGGAAACAAGAGACCCTAGATCATAAGCTGTACAAATAATGGAATAGCTACTATTTGATGATAATTTACCATGGCAATGATATCCAGGATTCGTGCAAGTGTCAAAGCATCTTTTTCCAGGGCAAGGGTTCTTCTCCTGGCAAGTGGGACCATTCTGCGAGGAAAGGTAGAAAAATATTATAACGAATGTACGAGTAAATTGAAACCATACCAGCTTTATTATTCAAGAAGTAGTGTTTAAAAATTGCTGCAGGAAAAAGCTAACGAATATACGGAAAGGACGAGAAAAGCAAAGAAATCATAACAGACATGGACCGAAAAGAAGAGAAGAGGGAAGAAATAGAGAGGTGGATAATATGTCCGTCCGGAGCGAATTTCTAAACCTGTCTCCCTCTAATGGAAGTTCTGAAGGATTTAAGTTGAGATAGTTAGATCGTCACAAATCGCTCCAACTAGGGCGAGATTCTAAATTATTAACTTTAAAAAGTTTCTGAAAGTGTTTTACTTACAAATGTATTGCCATAGTTGGTTGAATGGTATGTTCAAACAGCGCTAAATTGTAGCTGGTTAACTTACCAGTGTGTCGTTGTAGTTAGTGGAATGGTATGTCCAACCAGGGCGATACTCTACATGGTTATAAGTTAAAGGTTTCTAGAAGATTCTAATATAAACATGCATAGTAACAGTTGGTGGAATGACATTGCAAAACAGGGCGAGTTTCTAAATTGTTAAATATTGAAGGTTTCTAGAAATGTTTCATTTACACGTGCGTCGTTCCGGTTCGTGGAATGGTATGTCCAGATAGGGCAAGACTCTACGTGAGTAAAACTTAGATTTTTCTAGAAATGTTTAACTTACCAGAGTTTCGTCGTAGTTAGTTGAATGATATGTCCAACCAGGGCGAGATTCTAAACTGACGCCATCATTAGAATCCTCCGTTGATTTACTGTTCAACTCGCAAGTATCATCCTTTGTGCTGAAAGATTTGCAATCACTATTTCCAATACACTGTGCTCGGCATCGCTCTTGGTTTGTATTCTCAAGGGTTTTTATGACAGCATTTGAGTTCAGACCGCTATCTTGTCTGACGATGCTAAAATCGGCGACATTCTTGCACGGGAGACGGAGTATGTTACCACATGACTTGGTTATGAAAACAGCCAGGAAAACGCTGCAAATGAACAATTGATGTAATGAACAAGAGTGCTGACGAAGATTTTTACACGAAACTTTCGAGTTTTTAACAGTTTTGTTTCTTGAACAATTGATGTATTATTCGAAACGATCACTGAAGTCCAGAGCCTCTTAGGACCATGACTGGGAGGTCATCCATTGTTTCCTAGATTAACAGGGACAAATGGTGCCTTGTTCGGAATTATAATATCAGGATACTTAGAGACGAACTAAAACACGTTTGAGAATTTGTAGCAAGATCATATCGTACGGTTAACGTCGCGATCCTATGTTTACTGAATAAGGCAAGACTGTTAAAGTGAAATAGATCAGAAAGTCCAGGGACAGTTACAAGAAATGCAATGGTATTGAAGAGTTTTGAAAATTTATTGCTGCTTGATGCCTTAAGATTAGAAGGCTATCATGAATCAACATATCAAAGTTGCTGTTAGCCTAGCCTAAAATACTAAACTCTTTCTTTGCAGTTGAAAATTGCACACTACTTACACCATCAGTTTGCAAGTAACCATCGTAGCTTCTTCAATTGCAACCTTGTTCTCGAACAGATCAGCCGAAGTGCCCCTCTAGAGGTCCTTCAAACTCCTATAGCTTTGCAAAAGTCTATATTTGGTCAACGACCTAACTTTCTGATTATCTGTCCACCATGAGCTGCTTAAAAAAGCGTTGAAATATTTCCAGTCTAAATCCGAATCATTGAACTCAAAAAGGTATCTTGAGCAGTCAAATTAAATTTTCCAATAACTTAATTAATTCTAAAGTTCTGTTTGGCCAAGGGCAAGAAGACACCTAATTTGCTTGCGTAGTTCACCTGTTGTGCTCATCTCTATCCCTCTTGGAAAATTGCTTCAGATATTCCTGAAAATTGTTCTGGTGGCAAAACTTTAAAAATTTTGTTTTTGGCATACGAATCAGAAACATCCTAAGCTCCTTTAAGAGTCTTTTACTACTCAAGGCTGTGTTAAGATGTCGCTAGAAATTAACGAAAACAAAGATGATTGAACTTTTTGAGCTAGGTGAAGATGAAGTAGCGGTTTTTCGTGCTAAGCACTGGGATAGCAGAAATAGAAAAGACCCAGTACGCTCAAGGGGCTCTACCTGGAATCAAACCATGCCCACTTGACTGCTCTGGCTGCAATAAGTCAGAGAATTACACCGCTGAGCCACAATACTTTAGAAATCACCGTACGAAGTTTAAAAAAAGTTCGAAACTTCCTCTGGATGCTAATTTTGTTCATACAATCCTCCTCGTTTCATCATTTTATAAAGTCAAAGTAACGAGGCTTTTCAAACTCATTGCGCTGCTTACAGCTATAAATTTATGAAATTATAGCTTATAAATTTGTGAAATTTGTCAAACTAACGCAGCATTTTCCTTCATTCCTTTAAAAACTTACTAAAACCTTCCTCAAATATGACATTTTAAAGCACTACCTTCCTCTGGCTCACATCCGTAAAGCCGTCAGTCTTTCTGCAGTCTATCATCGTAAATATTGCCAAAGACCCTTACCCTTACGATTTAACATTAATTTTCACTTCATGCATAATGATGAGATCAATTTTTGGCATAATGGAACATTATTCAAATGAACGAATATATTTTGTTCAGTTTCATAGTTTGCTTGAAGAAAACCAGGTAGCGGATAAAACTTCAGAATCTTATTAATTTGAAACCAGCTGATCAATGTCCCTAAATTGATCTTTGACCTAGCATCTTAAAATAAACTTGAATATTTAGTCAATTTTTGAAGTTTTGTGATTTTTCTATTTATTTCCTTGTTGGAAGATTCTCTCTCTTGAACGAAATTGCTAGAACGTTATGTCAAAATTTGCTGCAATTTGCATTCCTTCCCATGGTACCTGTTCCAGGCAAAATTAATTAAACTTGTTTTAATTTGAATGCAGCTACCAACAACCTCGACCTGGTATTAGTGTGGTAGTCCGTATTTTAGTAGGCAGTACCAGACCAGGTTAGAGGTTGCACTCATATCAGTATTTCCCAAACACTATCAAGTGGACGTTAAAATTTAGACAACCTATACCCGTCGTCTTTTTGGGGGATGCGAGTCACTCCGGACCCTTTTGGGAAGACCTGACTGCTTTTATCTTTAATTCGATTGTGCATTTTTAACTGAGCTATTTCAAGACATCGTTGATTTTCTAAAGTAGGCCTAAATTAGCTGTAATTTAGCTTTTTATAATGTAGATGAGAAGTGAAAATACATGATGGAATTTCACACACAACTTTATAACGAGTTAAGGATTTGGAACCTATGTTGCTACCTTGGTTTCATAGGGTTCTAACTTTGGGGACCGTGTCTTTGAACCGTTCATTGTCTTCAGCTGGCTAGAATAATCATGAAAAAAAGAGATAAACTTACCATATTGCAAACTTCAGCACCATTGTTGCTTGTAAAATTGTTCAATCCTGCGTTGTAATGAAACTGAAATCCCTTGAGGTTCGTTTCAGCAAAATCAAAACTCCTTACCACGAAGTTTGCTTTGGACAGTTTCGACTGCCAGGAAGCCTTATCCAGATAAAAGACAAACAATCTCATTTAATAAATCAATTTCCTAGCTGTCTAGTGTTTCTAGAACTTTAATATTTAATTTTTGTCGGGAGCAGCAGCTCATTAAGGTAATTCAAAATTGTTTGTTCATGTTGTTACATTGCACTTGAATTCAAAGGTCACCAGTACATGCAAAAATTTCAGCAAAATTTCCCATGCGTAGCAATGTCGTTATTACCTAAGTCAGAGAAACTTTGTTGCTTGAAGCTTGGTTCACACACTGCTCGTAAAAATCGGGCTTAATTGCACTTGATCCAATATGAACTTCTTCTAAATCTTGAATTTCAAATTTGAAAGCTTGTTCAGTTGCCCCAGCTATTGCACCGTAGATTGGGTATCTAACTAGTGTATTCCAAGTAGAACCATTATCCTTAAGGCTAAAGAGCCTTCGAAATAAACAGGTAAAGCTTGCCACAGCTTACCGTGCGAGTCTTCTATTTAAATAATGTGTGAAACAAGTTTCAACAAGGGTAGTATAAACCAAGTTCTATAAATCTTGACAACGTCGAAGCAAGTTTCTGCTCCTTGCTTCGTGTTGACCCTTTATTCTTTAGAATGATGGTTCTAAGTAGGCTAGTTAGATACCCAATCTGCAGTACAACGCGTAGGTTAACTACGCAAGTAACTCTCAAAATTAAAAACAATTTTTCAAGCTGTCTTACTTTGGATAATGAACCTAATCGCAGCTTAATATCCAACGTTAAAAACAACAATCATTCTTCTATTCTGTAACCGACTCTTTAGTCTTTTATAAATTTACTCTTTATACTTTTATTTTGTGCCTGCCTCATATGATTTATGAAATAAAATTTGAAATAATTTACACTGTTCAGTAGGCTAAACTTAGCTGTACCCTCAGCCATATTATTTTCTAACCAACTTTAGATAAATTATTATTGTTGTTGTTGTTGTTGTTGTTGTTGTTGCTGTTGTTGTTGTTGTTGATGATGGTGATGATGATGATGATAACAATAATGATCATGATGATAATGATGAATTTGGTACAGTTACTTCAAATAGAGCTACGGTATATCAGGGTCTTCACCTGTATCCACCAGCCTGATTTCTCTTTGAAGTATAATTTGTTCTTCAAAACCAGTTGGAAGAGCTTGGCTGACCCAAGATGGTTTCCTAGCTCCCTTGTAACCGACCATGGCAAACGGCGCAAATTGGCGGTGCTGAAAAGGGTCAACCCCGTGAATCATTCTCAGTGCTTCATATACGTCTTTGTCTGCTTTGGCTGCGCCGTCAGTTTGTATAGCGACTGCCACAATTTTTCTAAAAGAAAACGGGAATAGTGGTATATTCCAACAGACCCTATGCATTCCTTGCCAAACATCAAGATATGGGGAATTCGAAGGAAACTTCGCTGTTGTGGCAACGAGAGTGTTTTAGTCGGCTCTGTCACCAAGGGAGGAGGGTGGATCGATTTTGAGTTCACAGATGTTCGTTGCTTTTTGAATAAGGCTAAAACTGACTACTGAAGGGTTTAGATATGCCCCTTGAACCGTAGAGGACTGTGCCCAAACTTCATAATTTAGCAAAATAAAGTCTATCTGCAGCTAATAGCCTTTATAGCCTTTCTACAAAAGGGTCTGGTTCGACCAATATTCTGATATATGTTGAAGAAAACTGATAAGTTTTTACAACCAGCAGAATGCCTGTGCAATGGTCTGGATGTTATTCAGTAAGGCGGAGGTTATTCAGTGCGATGAAGAGGGATCCCATCGTGTCGCTGAAGGGATAACATGCAGTAAGGCAGACGTTATTCAGTTATTCAGAGATATAACAAACAGTGCGATAAAAGGATAACCTCCAGACCATTGTACAGATGGTTTTGTTTGTATTTGTTTGTTTTCAATTTGTTTTGAGTGGGCTTGTCAAAATTTTTAGCTACTCAAAGCTAATTTAGGCTCACTGTGCATGGCGCATCCAGGCACGGAACCCCTAGTTTAACGTCCCTTCCGAAGTACTACGAGGTAAGTTGTGAGGTCCGAGGTCACCAATCCGGAGATTGACCTCACTCGACCGAGCTTAGCTCCAGTCACTTGACGAAGACTGTATAAGCCACTTGGCCACTCACCCTATAAAGGGGTCAGTGGTCAATAAGGTGTCTCAAATGAGCTCAAGCGTAATAGAAGACAGTTACAAAGACAGTAAAACAATTAGGGGATAATAAACATATGATCACATACCGATCAGCTATATTCTCAATGAAACTTTTCATTGCGTTAGATGCACCTGCATCTCCATGAGTGTCAAAAGCTTTTGATTCTTCGACCTTTCCTGAAATTCAAAATGCAGAATACTGTTATTGTTGATGATGCTGTAAAATTGCTTTTTACAGCTACCATCAATACGTGGAAGGAGAAGACTGGCAACCAGATTCCTTGTATCCCTGAGGTAAAATTTTCTCAACTATGTGAAACAGATTATATTAGGCCTGATGAATAGTTATTCATTCATCAAGGCCCAAAACATATGACAATTCCAATGACTTCCACTCTATTCCTGAATTAAATCAACAAAATACACGAGACAGATCTAGAGATTTGCCCTTCTTCTTTCGCCTCAACTCGTGTCTTTCCTCCTTAAAAATCATATTTCGCATGCACCAGGCGATAGTTAGCCATACTGGTTTCTGGACAACTTTAGTGGCGTTGCTTGCTTTAAAATATTTGTTGAGAAAATTTTTTTGTCTGCAATTACAAATCATACGTTGAATCGGGGTGTCAAGCAAAAGGAACTGGTGCTGTTGTCTTTCAAAATCTGTTCTTGTTACTCCAATGTAAACAAAGCTGGATTGGAAAAATTCGCAAAGCAAAGTGAAAGTAAATATAAACATGGACTACCTGTACGTTCATTAATAACAACAACATTGTAGCCTCTTTTCCCCTGTGCTTCATTTTCATTGTTAATGAAAATTTTTGAAATAGATTTCTCCGATTTTATTCCATATGATACGATGAACACATGCATACCTGCAAAATAGAGGCACAAATTGCATTGCTAGCTTAGTACACGGGGAAGATAACTCCAAAATAGTTTTGTTTTCACATTACAAAGGCTTTTATTCGACGCCAAAGGGTTTGGATCTCTTTTAGAGTTCTAGCCAATAATTACCTTGCATGCAGGCCCATTGTCAAAACGGAGAAAGGGTTTACGGATCAATGAGCTAAAGATACACTTCCAGATTTCTGGAACTTAATTTACGCAGCCTTTATTTAGATGCGTGTCAAAGAATATTTGAATAGATGAATATTTGAATA
Source organism: Aurelia sp. 3 sensu Dawson et al. (2005) (assembly GCA_964020215.1). Lineage (NCBI taxonomy): Eukaryota > Metazoa > Cnidaria > Scyphozoa > Semaeostomeae > Ulmaridae > Aurelia > Aurelia sp. 3 sensu Dawson et al. (2005). The sequence continues at coordinate 1,065,720 of OZ026584.1, forward strand.
TTTGAACACAATTAAATGGGCAACCGTGGCGGGCGTAATCTCTTCATTTCGTAAACCCTTTATTTTTCAGGATAATAGATCTACTCGTAGGTTAGCCAATCATTGACTTGGGCGTTATTGTCACGTGGCTTTGGATGTTCTATTGTTCTTCTGATATCAATCGGCTTGTTGATCTGTTCTTCACAGGACTCAAGCAGACGAGTGTGCGACGAGACGCATTTTTAGCTATTCACCGTTACTCTTAATTGCAGCTATTAACCTATTTTCTCTCCATTTAAGATTTCAGATTAGCTTCCTTGTTTCTCTTACAAAATATGACAATTTCTCTCTAGTTACAGGTTAATTTGGTTGTTATGCTCTTGCGGAAACCAACAATTTTTCTACACATTACAGTTTCTAATGCTGCGTTGGTGCGTTTATTGGAATGAGTTCGTTATCTTTGAAGAAGAAACAACTTACCGCATTTGCCTACATGCCAGAGACCAAACTTGCCACCACTTTCGCATTTTGCAATGTTAAGATCACACAAATTCGAATATGTCTTAAAGTGTGTGCTACAAACGGGACTGTAGTCAAAATTACAGACTTTGCTGCATTTTGTACCTTGAAAAAAATAAGCGAGAGTCAATAGTCACAGAAATGTGTCTATTTCTAATAACAAAGACATGAGAATTCTCTAACCTTTCTGGATACACAAATACGGTTCATATTTCAGCCTGGGAATAGGCAACTCAGTTGGAACTTTCCAGGAAAGTTTATAGTTCCTAGGGACCTATAGATTCCCCAGACTGAAATGAAACACACTCCTCATTGTTTCGAAGATCTGAAAAGGCTTTAAGCCCACCCCTATTTTCTGGGTCAGCCGGTATTCTGCATTGACTGATTGGTTGATTGATTGATTGATTGATTGATTGATTGGATTTATTTACATGCTTTATTGCTGCGAAGCAACATAATAATGTGCGCCATGACTTCGCAAACGATAATCTAACTTTGCTTGTTTGTTTGTCTGTCTATTTCAACAAAATGTTTTGTCAAGGATTGAGCCAGACAGCTTTGCGATGGGTTCAATAATGACAGATAAATCGTTTGAAATGTCAATCGCAATGGAAAAAAACCTTCTTTATCGGCCCCTTGTTTTGTGGATTGTGTTAGGACCTTTCAGATTGAGTTTTTGTGAGCGAATTACAGACCACGGAACAATCGATTACGACATTGGAGGACAATTAAAGAAAAATAAAGAAACCTTGTGGAGGAGATTAAGGCCCCGTTTACACGGGATCGGATCCAAATGGGATCGGATCCATTTGGATCCGATCCACTTTTTGAGGAGCGTTTACACGAGATCGGATCCAGAACTGTTCGCGTTTACACGGGATCGGATCCATTTTGATTTTATGAACTCTTAGCAGCGCTCTATTAAACATTTTCTCTCATTTTAATCAGATTCTTTGAAATTTTGCACCCTAATAGACTCTGTCTCATCTCCGATTCCCCTCTTTGAAATGTCAACAAAGGATTTTCAGTTTAATCGTGTCACTCCCTATCCGTACCAGTTTGGATCCGATCCCACCCGTTTACACGAGACCTTTTTGGGATCGGATCCAAATGGGATCACTTTCGAAAGTGATCCCGTTTGGGTACGGATAGTAGATCCAAATGGGTTCGGATCCGTTGAGTCCCGTGTAAACGCAATGCCTATCCGTTACACTTTAGGTACGGATCCATTTGGATCCGATCTCGTGTAAACGGGGCCTAAATGAACCCAGTAGTACTGGTCTTTAGCAATAGATTTGTCAAGTTATCTTTTAAAACGCGAAACGTATGCCAAGAGAGTTTCAAAATAGACGGTGGGGTTTTCGCTACTAAGTCAAAGTTTACTCAGATGCAACCTACCGTTAGCCTGTGTTCCACCTACCGTTAGACTTGTTCTAAGTCAATTACAGCAAAATTTTAGGTTCAATCTTATGAAATGTTTTCAACGAAATAAAAAAATTCTGCAAGAGCTCTCACCACAATTATATTTGATTACTTCCTTTTCGCCAACACCATAATTATAAAATTCTGGCACAGTGACGTCCCATTTCTTTGGCCTACAGAGTGCGTCTGGGTCATTCGGACAAAAAGCAAATCTACATGGGTTGGGTTTCCTCGTCCCTGTCAACAGAAAAAGGACAATAAAACAATAAAATGATAAAAAATCCAAATCACAGTCGACAAATCAGCGAAGATAAGGCAAAGTGAACACAACATAGAAGTCTAAATGATACTAAATGATATTACAAAGCCGACGTTTGCATTGTAAGAGGTTCCTCACAACTGAATCGAGTGCTTTAGGCCCTTTTTTAGCCATTTCGTAACCAACAAATTTTCATGAAATTAGATTTTCCAATGTTTCCCTGCTAATAAAAACGTGAGAAAAATCGCAAAATTGCTTCAGTCTGTCTGCTGTCAATAAAAATTTGATTCATTCAGATCCATGAAAGATGCATCCCAAATACAAATGCAGTACCTTGGAAACTAATGGAATGCAAGCCCTTGCTTCCCTATGCTCTTACCTTGATGAAGGCACTTCGGTCAACAGAGACTCATATCATTACTCTGCAAAATGTGGCCCTATTTAGGCCCAAGCCCCAAACTCTGAACAATGGTTCATTATGAGTCCCTGTTGAGCAAGGTTTACAGCAGGAATACAAATTACAAGGGACTCATCGACACAAGTCTAGTACCTTAGGTACAACGATTTTGTGAACGAGGTCTACCACTTGTTCCTCGGCTGAAATAAAGAGAACTTAACTTACTGCATCTTTGATGGTGTTGAAGAGTCAGCTTTCCACCACTTTTGCATTTTCCAAACTCCAGTTGACATAAATTCGCATAGGTTTTTCCATCTGAGCCACAGACAGGAAATGAATTGGACTCGCATGTGTTTTTGCAAACAGTACCTGAAGGAAACAAGAGAGAGGTGTATAATGCAAGAAACTGCTTTCCTTCTACCAGATCCGAGGGGAGATACTTCACTAGGGAAGTGACGGGTGTGTGCGAAAATCTCTATACACCCTATCGCATAAAAAATACCCAAAAAGTATACGCGGTCGCATAAAAATTTAGCCAAAAGTGTACCGGGTGAGCCAGAAAAAAGTTCCCACTTTTGAAAATTCATAACAGCAAGAGTATTTCACAGATTTGAATGATTCCAATTCTAGTTAAAAGCCAAAAGGTTGAAGTATTTTTGTGATTTTTCTCGTTGTCTCACGAGCACTACAAATATAGGTAAATTCAACTTTACAAAAATTTCATGGTTGATTGATTACTAAAAAATGGCCCAAAACATCGATCAATGCATGAATGACTTCTCGCACAACATAATGAAGGAAATGCAACTTCTCATGGGTGAGAGATATCCTCTAGGCATTAATTTCCTTGGGATTGAAAATTTTCCGCATTTGTTTGAAAATCGATGTCTTATAGCTCTTGAGGGAGGTGAAACGCCCATGGCCTATTGTTCGATTTGAATAGAATCCTTATGATTTGATCAATGTTTTAGGCCCTTTTTTCGTCATTTTGAAACCATGAATCTTTATAAAGTTAGATTTACCAATACTTCTAGTGCTGGTAGGACAGTGAGAAAAATCACAAAAATATTTCAATGTTTCGGCTTTTAACTAGAATTTGAATGATTCAAATCTGTGGAGTAATCTTGGTGCTATGAATTTTCAAAGGTGGGAACTTTTTTCTGGCTCACCCGGTATCAAATTCATTGTTTCAAGAGGGCTCTAAAAATTTTCTGCAAATGATACCCTGTCACATAATTTGCTTATGGATTTTAATGGCCTGTCGCATAATGTCTGTCATAAAAGGACACCCTGTCGCATAATCTTCAACGTTAAAGGACATCCTGTTGAGCGGCACATCCGGTCAAGTCAAATATGGGAGTATCCCCTTCCCCTCGGGTACCAGATGACCCAAGAAATTCAGGGCACATACTAGCCTCGGTCCACTTAAATCAACAACAATTTTTGTAGACTTTGTGTTCACTTTTCATTTCCATTTTTTATCACTTTGACACAGTAGCTCATCAATCGAGAGGACTGCTTTACAGGGGTCGGATCAAACTTTAACATATTACTAAAAAGAAATTGATTGACAATTACTTAAGTTTATAATCGCTAAAAAGAAATGCAAAATCAATAGAGCCAGGCTTAGAGAGGAAAATACTCTTCAGCCTCTATTAAGAATGCCATCCTGCAAAGATATAGCTGTCTGCTCACTGCACGTTTTCATTCTTTGAACAAGGACATCGGTGATGGCACTACGCGAATTCCTTCTGACACTACGCCCAGAATTTTTCTTAAATGGGTTTGAGAGAAAGCAAGGCGCAAGACCTGATAATACTTTGCATGTAATTGTAACTGTCTCGCGTATAAATCATATCAGTAATTTGTGGCTAATTTAGTTTCTTGATCAAATTTGCTGCGGACAGATCATAGCTGCGTTGGTGACAATTCTTGCAGCTCTATTTTGTAGTTGTTTTGCAATCTGGTTTCACCGCAGAAAGTCAGAAAATGGCTTGGAGGAACACATTTTTTGCGATTATGGCTTGAAGAAACATCCATCTAAGCACATGTAAACCAGTGTTCTCCTTTCTGTCTATGGCAATTTATCTTTTGGAAGCTGGGTAATTTTTGAAAATGGAACTCTTCTCCCACATTTTAAAAACGAAATCGCGTGAACGCTAGCTCAAATTTTGCTAGCTACAATGACATTTCTACCGTTTTCAAAATGTGCCGGCATCATGTGAACACAGTCTAAACATTCAAATCTCTTCATCTCTTCAAAAGTTTCTTACCACAGTCTTCAATGATGTTTTCCTTCTTTTCGTAAGTCAGAAATTCAGGTTTAGTGAAATCCCATGTCTTTGCTCTGCACAATGCGTGAGGTGCCTTCGCACAAAATCCATTCTTGCAAGGGTCGATTGGCGCTGAAAATGAGAAAAAAGAATGATCTATTATTTCCCATTTTGCGTGCGAGATGCTCGGCGAGACGATCTTAGCATGAGATTTTAGTAAGTAATTTGGGATCCTTTTCAACAAAATTAAATGAACTCTACACTTTAGACGTTAAAAATAAGAAACACGTAAGAAACTTATGGTAGCAAAATGACCCAAAAAAATAAGAAACTTCCTACCAGTTTCAGCCCTTAGCTTCCTGTAACAAAAATACGTGTACTGCAAAGTAACCAAATTGATGATAAACAAGGTTTCAACGCTGATCAAGCTTGAATATAATGGAACGTGTAACTTTCAACTTACGGCATGCATCTCTGAACATGTGGCCTAACTTTCCATTGCTCTTGCATTTTGCAAGATTCAAATTACATTCACTGCTGTACGTTACACCATCCGAACCACACTGTGGGATGTACTCCCTTGTAAGGCATAAATTTTTACATTCTGTACCTGCAAGGAAATGATCAAAAAATCAAATGAAAGACTTATTAATTGACTGATTGATTGATTGACTGATGCTGATTGATCGATGAATGGAGCGAATCATTGATTGATTACCTGCAAGAAAACGATCAAAACAATCACGTGAAAGACTGGACACACGTTGATAACAGCTTTTCGTAAGTTGAAGAGTCTATCCAGATTAAATATTCGAAATTCTTATTATTATTATTATTATTTACTGTTACAAAAACTTTTTGTTGGCAAACATATTTCGGAATGTACAAAATCAAAATTACTCATGTTTACCATTTGTCCATTCTTTGAATTTCATAATCAAGACAATACATTCCGAGAAGAGAAAGGAAACTACTTTATGATCAAATACAAGCCGGCATTAAAACTATAAGACTAGCAAAGCTGCAATCTTTATCCAGCCTCTCTAACAAATCAGTACGAGGTTGATGTGATGTATTGATGATATTTCAGATTATCTAAAAATCATTTGTTTACATTCAAAGTAAAGTCGATGAAACATGCAGCATAACATACAGCATTAGCGTTACATCTCATCGAGTTTGTTGTCATTTCTGTGTGCCGACTTATATATTACGGTACCTGGACTGGAGCACTTCGTGTTTCGCTCTACAATATATATATTTATATAAAAGAAGAGTCAGGCGGACAGGGTTCGACTCCAGGTAGAGCCCCACCATGTCAGAGTAATGAATCAGTTTCGAGTGCCAAGCAATTGCATCACAGGATTAAAGAAGACCTAATGCCATCGCTTGGCACTAGAAACTGCAACTGCACCTTCACTTTCACTATGACAATAGGGGCTCTAAGCAACCAGGACGGCAACGCCAACCAGAACGTCGTCTTCTACACGTTTTTTTATAAGAAACTGGTTTATAAGAAACTAGTACTAAGATGGCCAAAATTTTAAGAAACTCTAGTACTATGTCTGAGAAGTGCTAACAAACTTTTCAAACTTTTCAAACTTTTCAAAGTTAATAGCATGAATTTTATAGCAAATAGATCGTTGAACCTTTATTATTGGGCAATATTATCTAACCATTTGTGTTTTCAACATAACAGAACATTGTTTATTCCTATATGATGTTTTGAATATCAAGAAACATATCTGCAGCAGTGTTAGCGACCACATTGACAATTCATGCATTCAAAAAATAAGAAACCAATTAAGAAACTTTTAGTACTAAAATGGACAAAATTTCTTGTTAAATTAAGAAACTTTTAGTACTATGGCCTGATCTAAGTTTCTTATAAAAAAATGTGTATGATACAACCGAGTATAGTTTCTCAAAACTTATCTTCACATGTCCTTAAACAAGCCAAGACAAAAGCTCCCTCTTTATCTAAATACTTTAGAACCTTCTTTTTCCTTGATAATTAACATTTAAGATGAGTGAGTTTCATTTCGAAGATCCAGATTTAAAGAACAGCATGCTAGAAATAGGATTTGCAAGTTGTGCAACTAAAAGGACAACATCATAGACTCTCAAGGGAAGCAAATCAGTACGGAAAACAAGGAGTCTTTTCAAGTCGAAGTTCAGAAACAACGGGCACATTTGCGTTGCCGTTGCAGTCGCCGTCCCAGTTGCTAAAGGGTGCCTAATGAGATAGAAAAGGAAAACAAAAGGACTTACCACAGTCTTTGATTACTGTTGTGAAGTCATCATCGAGGAATTCTGCTTTGGTCTTGTCTGAGCTGCTTGGTCGGCAAACGGCATTCGGATTTTTCGCACAAAATGCAAACTTACAAGGATCGCCAGGAACTGTTGTAAATAGATAAAATACATTTTGAATCAAATCCATCAGAGAAATCCAATGCCTGCAAAGGACCCTAGGTGACAAGGCTCTTAAAGCGATAGTTATTATTCCTGCAGCAGTATTGTTCCTTCCTGCTCCCCTGTGCTCAATATCCTTGCGTGCCTGTGTCCCCGTAATTTGACTGAAGGTTGCACTTGCAACAATCTTCATGGGTATAGGGACACAAACAGGACTGGTGCAGGAACAACCACCACATTTCAGCACAGGGTTTGCTTTTGCAGGTTTATTAGTCAATCGTTGTTTTGAGCAATTTGAAGATCAGCTGAACTAATGATACCTAGTGAATAAGAAATATTTAGACTTTTGAAAAACTGAAGCTCTGAGGCTATTTATCAAAGTCCCATAGACCGGCAATACCTTTGTGGTTAATATGTTAACTAAAAATGTCAATATTTAATTTGCAAGGATCGATCATATCAATTCTTAAATTGCAAGCAACTCCATCAAAATCTTTGTAAATTCCCCCAAATTGCATCCAAAAGGAAAAGGACGCTGTCGCTGGAGAGATGCAGGCACATCTAGTTCTACCATGGTGCCATCGCTGAATTTAAACAAAATGGAATGTTTCGCTCCCAGCGGCTGAAAAAGACTTGAATGATAAAGATAAATGCAAAAAACGACTTACGTATCGGTATTGGTGGAATTGGTGGCCATACTGGTGGCAGTGGAGGTGGCATCACTGGTGGCAGTGGTGGTGGCATTACAGGCATTGCAGCATCTTCTGATTCTCTTTTTGTCATACCTCCTTCGACTTTACCATTTGGTCGTGATGCCATAAGCATCAATAGGGCACTGAAATACAGAATATGACAAATAAAGGGTCAGTCATATATCGATTTCATCCACGCTCAGCGTCATTTCGACGCTAACTTTATGAACTAACTTGATGAACTAACTAACGAACTAAATGACTAACTTTAGCCAGGTAAAGCCTGGTTTTCATTTGTTGTATTTCGTAAATCCTAAATAGGATAAAACTAGCAATAACATTAGTTAGTGAGTGCAGCGTTTTGGGAAATGGGAACAAATTGCACCATCATATAGAATGGAATAAAAGTAATATGCCTTTCTCATTCTATTTACATTACAAGATGCCTTTGCCCGCCTCCCCTTTCTCGCAGCCCCTCATTCTTGCAGTCACTTCAGTTCTTGCAGTCAGTTCTGTTGGCATTGCATCACAAAATGACTCTCCCGCCCACTGTCTGAAGACTAAAGCAAAATCAGACAAACACACATTCATCCCATGGAATAAGAGACAATTAAGATGTCTTTGATAACACCGCCTTTGGCATTTTCGTTACTGTGTTGATGAAAATAGGATAAGCGATGTTTCCACAAAACAACAGAGATGTCGTAACTTGCTGATTCTTTGAGAATATCTTGCAGCTAACGCTGCAATTAGACATCTTTTCAACTTTGGAACATAAAAATACGAATATTCATTGAAAAACAAAGCAGTTCTTGGAAGCTTACAATATTGTGTGAATAAGGATCATTGTCGTTGCAAAATTATTTCCTTTGCATGCACGATGACTCTGGATCGCTTGCTGCTGATTCCTTCTTCTTCGAAACTCCTTCCAGATCACTTTCCCTCCGGTCGAATCGGCTGCCAGGAAAACTGATCCAACAAACAAGCAGGATCGTTAAACAAATCAATTTCTTGGTTACCTAATCATAGAACTTTAATATTTAATCTTTGTTGGTGGTACCCGTTAATTTTAAATAATGTAAATTCGTTTGTTCATATTGTTACAATGCGTTTGAATTCAGAGGTCACAAGTACATGCAACATTCCAGTAAACGCCTTGAAGCATGGCAATATGATCATTGACTAGCTAATGAAACATGTTTTATCAATGAAGTAGCAAAGCATATGTCAAATTACAGGACAATCTTCCATGCATAGCAAATTTTCATAATTACGGTATTCATGAAACATTGTCACAGAAGCAAAGCAAGTTTTATGAAAATTCGAATGAAATGAATCAACAATGGCAGAAATTATCTACATCTCTCTGGAGGATTGAATCATGTATTTTGAATTTGTAATAATTATAAAAAATATATCATGAAATGAAGACATATATTACAAAGCATAGAGCTCAAATCTTTCAGATCTTAAAAAAGGTGGGTGTGAAATTGTATCAAATTTTTCCATGAATAGAATGACTTCAAAGAAACTTTAGGTAATTTGCCGTAAATCTGCCGTGGCAATTCTTTAATATCTTGATTATTTTCAAGATGGCGGCATTTTGATTATTTTTGTAAAAATCCATCAAAAATTTTGAGAAAATCAAAATCATCGTAACTCCTAAATTACTTGAGGAAAATTGACGCAATCTTCAAGAAAACCATAGTTTATGAAGGTCTACAACATGATTGCAAGCAGAAATTTGTAGCTCTTCTGGTTAGGGATTTGGAAATTTGATGACGTCACAACCTCGAAATCAATAAATGCCGCCATTTTAAAAGCTAATCATGATATCAAAAAATTGCCACGGCAGACTTACAGCAAATTACCTAAAGTTCCTTTCAAGCACTTTGATTCAAAGAAAAATAAAGAAGAATTTTACACCCGTCTTTTTAAAGATTTGAGCTCTATGCTATATATTACAATAATTTTGAAATATATCATGAAATGAAGACATAAACAATTTTAACGTAAGTTATCTTATATGAAACAAAAGTCTAACAAATTTAAGTGAAGTAAAGTTTCATAACAATTTGATAAAGAAACATTTTCAGCTCGTTTTATAAAATACACTAGAAACAGCTTTATATAGAGAATCTAATTTTCAGATAACATCGTCCATTTTTACTAGAAAAAGGTATTAAAATAAGGTTTAGTGTACAAAAATTAAATTGTATGTAATTTGATAAGAAAAGAGTTTACGCTCGTTTTCAGAATCAATTGGAACTGCATGGGTGGCTAGACACTGCAGTTGTGCTTCATTGCTGCTTTGTTCTTTAGAGGTGGATGAAATTATTTGCTACTACGGACGAGTTAGCGTAAGAAACGGAGGACTTTCAAGCAACTCCGATACTTCCTCCGCAGAAACATGTAAATTTTCCTCCGCAGCAGCAAATACACTGAAACATAACCGCGGTGTCCAGCTACCCATGACCATGGATGGCTGCCCAAGAGCATCTAATGTAGTTTTTATTCACAATAATTCACGTTTCCATTTAAAACGTTGATGTAAAGTATACTTTAAAACGATCTTACATCATTATTGAAGGCAGAAAAATTTCAATTCGTTTCTAAAATTCATTAGGGTAGAAATTTATTGATTTACTTTAATTTTCCAGATATTATGTCCATTTTTCAGTAAAGAACTTTAATATAAAGTAAACATTGAAATAAGTTTACTTAATAATTTGATAAAGAAATATTTTCATTTCATCTTTTAAAATAAAGTAGATTTATGTCCAAGCAAATTGCTCTTTTGATATATTTTTACCACCTTTTATGGAGGTGTTGATAAAGCCAGACCATCTCTTTCACAATACCAACGCCTCATTATGGAAGACAGGCACCTTTATGTTTGAGCCCAAGTGTTCCTCGGCTAAGGCACTTTGCGACATTTAACTGACAACGATTTTTGAATGTTTCTCCTCCTGTGCCACAATACTCATCCACGTTATCTGGGCATTTTTGTGTACACACAGTGCCTAGATAAGAGAATTTACACATTAAATCGGTTGCAAATCCAAGCGAAGGAGTCATGGGGCTAGGAGGTTGCAAGCCTTCTAACCCCGGGGGGGGGGCACTCCCATACTTGACTTGACGGGATGTGCCGCTCAACAGGGTGTCCTTTTCTGATAAAATTTGTGCGACAGGGTATTACAATTGATAACAAAATTATGTGACAAGGTATCACGTGGAAGGACATTTTTAGAGTTCTCTTGAAACAATGGATTTTGGGAAAATTTTAATGCAACAGAGTACACTTTAGGGGCATTTTTTATACGACAGGAGACGGGCTGTGGAGAGATTTGGCACACACCCCCGTCACTTCCCTAGTCAAGTATCCCACGGGCCTTCTTATCAGGAAAAATTAGCGCGATTCCATTCGCAGCAATCTATTCAAGCAAACTGAATGCTTATATTCATTCGTACCTTTAAAATGTCTGCATTTCTGCATACATTGCTCCTCAGTGTTGAACCTATTTGCATTTCCATCACAGCCTCCGTAATTGAATCTCTTGCATTTCTTTTCATATTGATCATAATACCAAGCTATCGTAGATGCCATGCATGGGCCAGGTTCGGGTTTAAGGCCACAAACATCGTCTGTGTAAGCAAGCGAAAAAAGTTATACCTTGATAACATTTGCAATACAAACCAGCTTATTTTTTATTATCAATTCTTTCATTTAAAGTTGGCTAAATGCTATAGCTAAATTGCTAATTAAGGCCAACTATTTACAAAAACAAAGAAAACAAAAAAATACATGTAAGATTAAAGTGAAGATATAATTTACAATAAAAAGCCTAAATTTGGATAAAACACTTTGCATAATCTGCAGTTGCAGGCATGGCATTTATGGGCTTTGATAACCCTTTTGAAAACTTGAAGGGAATCCGAGTTTTTCAGCTCTGCTGGTAGTGTCTCCCATACCTTTTTCCCCATAAATCTGACTGTATCGATTCCAAGGCAGGTTGTTTTCGCCTTTGGTAGTCGCAGTTTATCAGAACACCTTAAGTTGTAAGGCATTTCTTTTTCCTCAAAAATTTGCTTCATAAAGCTGCGAGTTAGATTATATTTTGTTTTGTAGATCTCTACCATGAGCAACTGCAGGTTCCTCTGATGAACGGTTACCGAACTATCCATTTCTAACAGCTTTTCAAAAGTAGAAACATTGTCCTTGTATGCGATTCTTAAGGCCCTTGCATGTATCCTATTTATCTTATTATTCAAATTTCTATCGTGAAACATCCATATCAGCGAGCAATAGCTAAACTGGGACATGACGAATGTTTTTATAAACAGTTTTAGTTTCTCGGGCTCCATGTAGATTGAAATGCGCGCAAGAGCATGAAGCTTTTGACTAGCTTTTTTACATAGCGTTTTTACATGGTTTTTAAAACTTAATTTCTTATCAAGAGTAATGCCCAATAACTTCTCTTCGCCGCTTTCTTCAATCTGGGCTTCTCCAACGTGAATATTAGCTCTTTCGTTACTAGCCCCAAAAAGAAAGAAGTGACATTTATCTTCATTTAATTTCATATAGTTTTCTGGAAACCATGCTGTTAGTCGGTTTGCATCTTGCTCTAGTCTTGTTATCACATTTCTAACCTCATAATCGCATGAGTACAAGGTAGTATCGTCTGCATAGTTACATATCTCGTTTCCGTTCATCAGAAGAAATATATCGTTGATATATATATTAAATAAAAAGGGCCCTAACACCGAACCTTGTGGCACACCTAAGTTAGTATTTTTCCACGTGCTAAAGGAACCACTAATTTTGACCCTTTGCCTTCTATTCGAAAGATAGCTGTGAATAAGCGCGAGGGCACTTCTACTAAAACCATATGCAAGCAATTTCGCTATTAGTAGCTCGTGATTTAAACAGTCGAATGCTTTGGAGAGATCCATTAATAGTGCACCAGCAAAGCCTCCGTTATCCATGGTTATCTTGCAGGTTTCTAGGAATTTTAGAAGTTTTTAAAGAGGCTGGATCACGTAATCCTAAACAAGCCTGTTATCTCAATGACCTACAGGGTGTTTGAGAAAAAATGCAACCTAACTATAATTCAAAATCTTTAAAAATTGACAAAATTTGAGTAGATGTCATGTATACCATCTGAAAGTACAATCTCTCTTCTGACTAATGATATGCAGTTTGGATAAATTGATGGAATTATTTATCATTAAATTGATACTTTCAGTAAGGCCATTTTCAAATGCAGCATACTGCAAAAGCAACATCGACCTCTTTTCTGTTGAAAAATTATGAAAAAAGCTTCGTCAAAAAATTCAGGCCTAGAGTCACTTGAGGTGATGCCTTGAGGAGGGAAAGAGACAATTTCATCCTCATGAGATGCATTTGTAGATAATGATAAAATATGCTTTCATAAAGATGAATTTTCGTCGAGGTAAATGCTCTGAAAACATTCCGCCTCCCAAACATACCTAACGAAATGCCCTCACAGCGACGAGCCCTTGGGAGGAGGAATGTTGTTGCAGTTCAGTTTGGATTTAGAATTTGAAGTTTGGGCCTAACGAAGACACGATGTGGTAACGGAATGCAAACATTACTTGGCTTGGGGTGAGTACTGAATCATTATTGTTCCATGCTTAGTTCAGACAACACAACAATAGTGTCCGATCTGCCCATGACAGTAACTCGTACTGAAGAATTTCATTTGGATGAAAAACTTTTAGAACCTATACTGTACTTACCACAATCAGTCTTGATTTCATCTTCAGCTGGTGTTGCACCTCGGATGAAAAATTCTGGCTGGCAGCGGTTCTTTTTGCTTCGCCTGCATTCAGCTTGGGGATGTTTCGGACAAGAATCATAGACGCAAGGTTTGCAAGCCTCTGTAGATTTAAGATGAAAAGGTGAATTGAAACGGCCAGCAGGAAGATAATGAAAACATAGATGGAGGTATGGAGCAATAATACACAGTAACCATGAGTGGGTAGACAGCGCAGTTATGCCTCATTATTGCCGCTGCTTTGTTCTTTTGCATAGGAAAAAATCATTTACTACTACGGAGGAGCTAGCGCTATGGAACCTCCCGCGCAGAATGGAAGAAATCTTCCTCCCAAGAAGCATATATACTGAAACATAACTGTAGTGTCTAAGTACCCAAGCAGTAACACCTGCTTTGTATGCTAAGTGATAGTCAATCAGAATGAGAATAGTCCGTTAGTTTTTAAGCGAAAAAACAGCGATTATATTCAAGGATAGGTCATGAAATTTCCAAGAACAGATCGTTTAGCTATTCTAAAAAAGAAGTAGAATCGAACGATATCTTAGTACATTTTATAGAATTTTCGAATGTTAACAATTTTGATAGAAGCTCTAACGCAAATCGATTGAAGTTCGGGTATAACAATGTATAAAAATAACGCTCGATTCAGGCTCTTTCGCAGGATAGCTAAAAGGTTTATTGTTGATTCAGGCAGACTCAGTCAATATTTACCAAAGAAATCTGTAGTTGCTAGCTACAGAAATTCATATAAGACCAAAATGATCGACAAAATGCTCACAATATGCAGAGCATTATTGAGCTACGCACTTCAAATTATTCTTTAAGAAATGCAAATAAATTGGTTCATCTTAGGCCAGATCAAATAACTTTCGGGTCCAAAAGTCTCAAGTCCACTGGGCCGCAGATTTGGAATGGTTTACCAAGTTAACTAAAATCAGCAGAAAATCTGAAAAGTTTCAAGGTTTTGATACAAAAGTGGGACGGTCCCAACTGCAAATGTAGTGCCTGTACTTGCCTACCAACTTTTTCGTAAACCTAGAAAATATTAATTTTGTTTCCTTTGCTTTGTATATTCGATTTTGATTAGTTAACTTGTATATACTGTTAGTTATTGTATATATGCATCGAATCAAAATAAATTTACACACACACGACAAAATGCCCGAAAAAAGTTGGTATCTCTTCCTTGGGCGTGAAAAACAAGATCTTTTTAAAAATCTTACCACAACGATCAGAATGTCGTCTTCCCACTGCTCCATTTCTCTTGCATATATCAACATTCAGTATACACAAATTAGCGTATGTTGTCCCATCAGAACCACATTGTGGGTCATAATTTCTGGGGCATCCTTCTTTACATTTGGTGCCTACAAATGATCAATGAAAATATCACTTGATTTGAACCAACTGGAAAAATCCTACGCAACAATGAAAAGTTTGATTACCCTAAAAGCTCTATTAAGCCCCCCTCTCTAATAAGCCCCCCTCTCTAATAAGCCCCCCTTTCTAATAAGCCCCCCTCTCTAATAAGCCCCTCCCCTCTTAGTCAAAATTTGAAATAACCCCCACTTATGCAACGTCCAAGAATTTACCAAATATTTTCCATTTACTTAGCGACACAACCTTGCATGTTAATTTTGATATGTTTTGGGATAAAAACTGTGTTGAATTTATGTATTTGAGCAATAAAATTGTGTGTTGATTTCACAAAATATGGGAGAAAAGAACTTACACGTTACCAAATATATCCTTCTTACTTGATTTTGTGAATAAGCCCCCCTCTCTAATAAGCCCCCTCTCTAAAGAGCCCCCTTCTCTAATAAGTCCCCCTCTCTAATAAGCCCCCCTCTCTAATAAGCCCCTCCCCTCTTCGTCAAAAATTTAAATAACCCCCACTTATGCAACGTTCAAGAATTGTGTTGAATTTACCTTGGCTTAGTGCAGCTCCCTCCAGCAGCGTCCAAAATAATAAAAAAAGTTCAAAAAACGGGCTCGAGCGCCGCATCAAAACTTTTTCTACATTGTAAAAGGGTTAATAGCGTTGTCTAAAAGATAAAAAGCACTTAAAACTCTTTTCAAAATGTAGAAAACAGTAGCAAAATGTAGAAAATAATGATGCTAGAATCATTATTTTCATAATTAACTTGATTTTGACATTGCTGGAGAACAAATGAAGTGCTGCTGTTGAAGCAATCTGTAATTTTGCCTTGCCTGTGCCATGAATCAGCAGCAAAGGCCTCCTTCAAATGCGATTTACTCTGGCATACTCACTGATCAACCAAAACCAAAATTAAAAGCATAAAAAGTTAAGAAAACAGCATCTTACCACAATCTTTTGTCTCCAATTTGGTTCCATTACGAAGGAGGAACTCTGGTTTACATTTGTCTTCCTTACTTCTTTCACAAGTTGCTTGCGGGAATTCGGCACAGAACTGAAACTTGCACGGGTCTTTACATGTTTTTGTCACTGTTTGATAAAAAGATTGGAATTAACTAAGAGACAACAACTAGCTTCCTTCTATGCTGAAAAGCAAATGACCACTAGCCAGTAGACTCAATACGTATCGCATATTCGCTTTTTGACTGAAATGATGGCGCTACAACTGCGAAATTTTCAAACAAGTCCACAAACGGATTAACCTCGTACCGACACAATATGGCTTAAATCACCTGCAATTCTTTTTCTCAAAAAACCGAGCCCATAACACCATGAAACTAGCTATTAGAACTTTGAAGAGATGACTGTTTCCTCAAGCCATCACAGAAAAAAGTACCTTCCCCTAAGCCATACTCTGATATGAAGCAAAATTTGACGCGATGGCGGTTTTTGTCCGGTTCTGCAGCTCAAAAGAAACAAGGCTCTCCTTGAACCGACAATAACAAATCAATTTAATTCAATTCAATAGGCAAAATATGATGGTCTTAGTGGAGAAAGGTTAACTAACCAGTTGTTATGACAGGTGTCGTCCCAGGTTCCTCAGTTGGTTTAGTTGGTGTACCTGTTATTGGTAAAATGACTGGTGGCAATGGTGGTGTTGGTGTTGCCGCGGTAGGTGCCCGCGTCGTTACTACCTTTTCTTCAGTTGCTGTTGAGGGCACTTGCGTTGTCACTGGAGGACAAGGAGTTGTTGTTGTTGCTGTTGTTGTTGCAGGATCACACGGTGTTGCTGTTGCTGCTGGGTTGTTACTTGGAAAGTGAATGACAATATTTCCTGGAGTGAAGATAAGACATAATAAAACAAACACGCATTACTTCAAAATAAACTGCCTTACCTAGCAAGCAGCAAGTTTCAAGAAAAATGCTTCGAATTTGAGTTCAGTTCTTGACTCCTTTCACAAGATACCAAGACATTTTCAAAGCGGCACAAAATCGCGGCAGATAAGCTTTCCTTTGTTGAGGATAAGAATACGAAAAGATTTTACCTGAACATTGGTACCCAGGATAACCACATGTGTCCATACATCGCTTTCCCGGACAAGGATTCTTCCTCCTGCATGTGTGGCCAATCTAATGAAGAAAGCAGAAAAAACAATAAAATTTAAGTCAGTCAGAGTAGAAGCGAAAAACATTTTGGTCTCATAAAGCCCTGAAGAAGTGAAATATTAGTATTATTTACAGGGTGTCCTTAAAAATGTGCTCCGTTTGTGTGGCTACTGTGGAGGAGCTATAAATTCAATTGTCTCTGTATTTACACAATTGCATAGGGGCACACAAACGGGCACAATTGTTTTGGGACACCCCTCCCCCCTACATCCATCCAGTGGAATCTGGGAGAGTCCATTGAAATGAAGACGCCGTGTTCGATTACAGGTACGTCTTAATTCTATCAATGAATCATCTTAATTCTAGGCCACTCGTGAGATATATAAATATATCTATAGATATATATGAATATAAATAGATACACATGTCTATGTATAAACCTAATCTATCCTCTATGTCTATTCACATTTGCTTTTGTTTCATCGTCATGCTGCAGTGTTTCTGCCGACAACTTCATCCTTTTGATTGGCACTGAGCAATGATAAATATATCACCTTTGCCGTGTATCATCCTGAATAAATGAGTAAGAATCTGTCCAGAATGGATGAATGACATCAGTCCTGGGTAAAAAGATCTCTCCTGGATTGATGGAACAAGCTATCTTGGACAGATGAATAAATCGATCCTTGACAGATGAATAAAAATCTATCCATGATAGATCAATAAAAATCTATCCATGATAGATGAATAAAAATCTATCCATGATAGATGAATAAAAATCTATCCATGATAGACGAATAAAAATCTATCCATGATACATGAATGAAAATCTATCCATGATAGATGAATAAAAATCTATCAATGATACATGAATAAAAATCTATCCATGATAGATGAATAAAAGTCCATCCATAATAGATGAATAAAAATCTATCCATAATAGAGGAATAAAAATCTATCCATGATACATGAATGAAAATCTATCCATGATAGATGAATAAAAATCTATCCATGATAGATGAATACAAATCTATCTATGATAGATGAATAAAAATCTATCCATGATAGATGAATAAAAATCTATCCATGATAGATGAATAAAAATCTATCCATGATAGACGAATAAAAGTCTATCCATGATACATGAATAAAAATCTATCCATGATAGATGAATACAAATCTATCTATGATAGATGAATAAAAATCTATCCATGATAGATGAATAAAAATCTATCCATGATAGATGAATAAAAATCTATCCATGATAAACGAATAAAAATCTATCCATGATAGATGAATAAAAATCTATCCATGATAAATTAATAAAAATCTATCAATGATAGACGAATAAAAATCTTTCCATGATAGATGAATAAAAATCTATCCATGATAGATGAATAAAAATCTATCCATGATAGACGAATAAAAATCTATCCATGATAGATGAATAAAAATCTATCCATGACAGATGAATAAAAATCTATCCATGATAGACGAATAAAAATCTATCCATGATAGATGAATAAAAATCTATCCATGATAGATGAATAAAAATCTATCCATGATAGACGAATAAAAATCTATCCATGATAGACGAATAAAAATCTATCCATGATAGATGAATAAAAATCTATCCATGATAGACGAATAAAAATCTATCCATGATAGATGAATAAAAATCTATCCATGATAAATTAATAAAAATCTATCAATGATAGACGAATAAAAATCTATCCATGATAGACGAATAAAAATCTTTCCATGATAGATGAATAAAAATCTATCCATGATAGATGAATAAAAATCTATCCATGATAGACGAATAAAAATCTATCAATGATAGATGAATAAAATCTATCCATGATAGATGAATAAAAATCTATCCATGATAGATGAATAAAAATCTATCCATGATAGACGAATAAAAATCTATCCATGATAGATGAATAAAAATCTATCCATGATAGACGAATAAAAATCTATCCATGATAGACGAATAAAAATCTATCCATGATAGACGAATAAAAATCTATCCATGATAGATGAATAAAAATCTATCCATGATAGATGAATAAAAATCTATCCATGATAGACGAATAAAAATCAATCCATGATAGATGAATAAAAATCTATCCATGACAGACGAATAAAAATCTATCCATGATAGACGAATAAAAATCTATCCATGATAGACGAATAAAAATCTATCCATGATAGACGAATAAAAATCTATCCATGATAGACGAATAAAAATCTTTCCATGATAGATGAATAAAAATCTATCCATGATAGACGAATAAAAATCTATCCTAGATAGACATTTCTACCCCAGATGAATGAATACAAATCATTTTCAAACAACACCAAATTCGAAGGGCCAGAATCATAGGTTCTACAAGAGAAAATCACGTTTGGGAAATCTTAGAATAAAATCTCCTCTCCTCTCGCATTTGACATACGATGTGGGGGAGAGGAGCTAAAAGAGAGACAGGAAATACCTAAATTTTGGCTCAAGAAAGGGGCTCCTGAGAGGGGGGTTAATACAGAAGTGGGCTAACAGAGTTTTCACAGCATTTAACACTGCAGTATTTGCAAACCCCGGGTAGGGTACTTAGTAAATTTTGCAGAAGGGATGTGCACTCCTACCCAGGTATCGTTCTCTCCCTTTCTTCTAACACCGGGTATCAAAAGGAGGCAATTTTTCTAAAGCTGGTTGTCTAAGTGCCATTTCATTGCTTTCCTGTGAAGTTTTTACGTTTTAGAGTATACTTTTCGCCAATTTTTTTTAAGGTGGCTATCATTTCGAGGGAAAAAATTCTAAAGCCGGCTGATAGAATTATTTCTTGGAGAGCACACTGCCGCACAACTGAAAGTCAAATAGCCCCACCCCCCCACCCCCACCCCGGGTTGCGAACAAAAACCAATTATAAATATTTTCTTTTGCATGCCAAAGCATCATTATACAAAGTCGAATGGTATGTCCAGCTCGATCTCAGTACAGTTATGACGGTACCTTTCACATCATCAGCAGATCTACTGAATCAAATGAACATAATCCGTGAGATAGAACTTTAAATTTACCCTTCTTCTTCCGTTACAAAGACATAACTTCTCTTAAAACCATCTTTCGCTTGCACAAGGCGAGAGTTTGCCCTACTGGTTAGAGGCAACTTTCGTAGCCGTGTTTGTTTTGATTCCCAAGATGAGAGAATTTCCTTTGTCTGCAGTCACTAATCGCTTTGAATTGAGGAGTCAATTAAGGCAACTGATGCTGTTGTATTACTAAATCTGTCCTTGTTTATCGGTACGGTGTAAAGTTAGTCATACTTACCAACGCATCATTATACAAAGTCGAATGGTACGTCCAACCTGATCTTGGCACGGTTATGACACCATCCTTTGCATCGTCTGCCGATCTACTATTTAGCTCACAAGCAGTTCCATCGTTGAATGAATTAAACGATTTGCATCTCTCGTTTTTAAGGCATTCCGATTGGCATTCATGCACATTTGTGTTGTCAATTGAACGTATCACCCAACCGTCTTCCAAAGCATGATTTTTCTGTATCGCTCTGAAGTCTGCAAATTTCTTGCAAGGAAGGCGTATTATATGGCCATAGCCTTGAGATGACATCAGCATTAGAAGCATACTGAAATAAAGAATGATGCATGTAAGTGTTCAAATTTACTAAAGATACTTTATCTGCTTATCTTTTTTCACAACTAAATGCCAGTTAAAATAGAATAAAAACAAACTAAAAATTAGAAATTTCTTTATTTAAGGTTGGCGTAGTTGATAACATTGGGTTAATTATTGCCAACCATAAGTAGTACAACAGCATGATTTGAATTATTTAGTGAATAACAATTCAACATACTATCCAATGTTTCAAGTCTAAAATGACAGCAAAATCTGACATTAGCGTAGGGGCAGATAAAATCTAGGGGGGCTGCCCGATAAAAAATCCACTGTTTACGAAAACTTTGCCAAAATTAAGGCCTATTTTCTGCCCGGTTATGACCGATTTTGCAAACTTTCTCATTTGTTGAGAGGGGCCTGCAGCCCCCAGCTCCCAGCCCCTAAAAAGCATTAGATAACCAATAAACACTAGATACTCTATGTGATGAGAATTCAATGATAAAGGTATTGCATTAATTGTTTCATATCATTTTTGACTTACCAGTGCATGAGGCATTCGGAAATCGCCATTTCTATGCCAAAAGTTCATTCACTTCTCAACAAAAATTCAAAGAAAACAAACTCCTTACCCTCAAGAGATGTTTCCTCTGAGTTTACTGATTTCATAATTGTTTTAAAATTCAAGTTTTAATAATTAATTTTGTTTTTCGTGGTACCAGTTATTTAACAGATAATTAATTGTTGGTTGATTTCGTTACAATTTGTTCAAATTTTTGTTCATGGTGTCTGAATATGAAGGTCAACCAGTACGTGGCAAGTACATGCAAAATTGTCTTAATGATTACACGCTTACTAACCTAACTACAGCCTTGCTTGTAGCTTTGTGCAGGAACAATTACAGTAAGTACTAGCTTGTCTTGTCTGGAGTGTTATAGGCGGCAATGTTAGAGCAGATATTAATCTGGCCTCAGGTTTCTTAGTATAAATTTTAGCATGCTATGGAATCATCGATGTAGATGATGTGCCGCTGCCACAGAAAATGTGGCCACAAAAACTGTGCACAGAAACAGTGGCCACAGAAAATCACCTACCACAGAAACTGTGCAATAAACACTCACGTATAAAAGCCTACAATTCTGGAAGTCAGCCTTGATGAAAGTGTCTAATTTGACAATGTGTGGACAAGGGGACAATTATGGAGACAAGGGACCATTATGGAAACAAGGTCATTAATGCTATATCTCTGCCACTATAATTAGAGGTGTTTTTAACTTGTATATATCAATTTGCTATGTAAAATGTATTGTAAATATTTTATTTATTTTTTCATTTATTTTTTCCTTTTTATATAACCATTGTAAATGTTCTTAGTGGCAAAATCATACATACATGTCTTCCTCTTAATCCACTTCGATGTGGGTGTTTACTGTATTCAAAATGTTCTACAAAGTCCGAGCAGCGGTTTCCTGGAAATGTCCCGGAGACCTAAATGGCCCTAAATGGGTGACAAATGCAGTCTTCCCTATGCTCAGGTTTAACGGGTGATTGCCAACAGCCACTAACTTGATCAAGCATGGCAAAGACTTTACCCCCACTAAAAACTTTGGAGACATAAGGAATAGGATACCAATCCCCGTTGGGGACTGCATTCCGTGATGCTCTGCTATAAACTGACGCTCTCTTCTCCATTTTCTAGGAGTCTATGAAGCAAGATTCACGGAGAACCCCATGAAGAGTGATTGGGCCTGACGATGTAGTTCCTCCCTTATGCCACATAGCTCCATAGGGCCTTGGAGATAAGGCAGTTTGTAAACAGGAGGTACATAGAAATATTGATGTTGTGACGGTACGGACGAGTAAGCAAGTTGAAGGTGAGAAATTTCTTGATGAGTTGTTGAAATTGTGCCATAACTCGCTTGACATACCAGCATTGATGGGGCGTATTCAACTCAAAAGCATTGACAAATAGCTGGAAAAATGCGCAGAGTTCCCATTAAATTTTCTTGTTTTCTGAATGCAAAAATGCATGCTCATGATCAAAATCATTGTCTTCAAGATATCGAGACAACACAGATGAGTCGAGACCTTATGAATATACGTCATCACGCTTCATACGCAAAGGTGAGATAGTGGTCTGTGAAGCATTTGCTGAAAAGAACACATTGATCAGTCACAGAACTTTCTAGCATGCGTAATAACCAGAAACCCGAATATCCTAGGACTTATGAGACGCCTAAGCCTAGGACCCTTCAGTACTGAAGATGTAAAGAAACGTTAACACCAGAGGGTCGACATCAACGACAAATTATAGGCCAATGTCTTCAAGCTGTCAAATATGTGGTTGCGTATTGTACAGGCTTCCTCTTTTTCATTCTACAAACTTCTGCTCGTTTTAACTAAAGCCAGGACGCCATTATTCATGCAGAAAGTTCTAAAAATAGCATGAAGGTGAAGGTGAAGGTGAAGTTGCGTTTTTCAGCGCCAAGCGCTGGGATCGCAGAAATAGAGTAGACCTAATCGAGTCCGCGACCCCTTGTCATGACGCTCAAGTGGTGGGGCCCTACCGGGACTCGAACCCACTCCGCCTGACTGTTCTGGCTGCAATGTCAGAGGATTACACCACGGCGCCACAACACCTTCATGACAGGTGATAGTCATGTTAGAACTTCCAAATACATCAAACTCGAAAATTTTCGGACGGAAAAGTTTTGAAGATACAGAAGTTGGTGGGATGGAAGAGGACAAGAGGGGGTGCGCAACATCCTGTCTGACACCTTGATAATGACCCTCCTTCGTCTTAGCACTTAAAGTTCCAAGGGGTCTCAAGGGTCATAGGTTCTTTGGGTCCAGTTTTTACAACATAACCAATATCTCACGCCTGAACCACTTAGCCACAACAGTTATGAAAACAAGACTATTTAGCAAATAAGGAAAACAGACGTCAGAAAGCAGCTTTTAAACAAAACCGACTAGCAAAAGTTTTCAGATTGCGACAAAAAAGCAACTTCAAAGCAAGTGACAAGTAGAGAATAACACAGTACCTAACATGGCAAAGATTTCTTGTTTGAAGGCTGCAGGGTTTGTATTTTGGTTTTTGGAAGACAGCTTGTGTATAGAATAGGGCTAGAATCTTTACAAAACTTTATAGAACTGGATGTTACAAATGATTTAGCCTTGTAAGGAACTCATCGCACTAAACTCATAATACATAAAGTGAAAACGTGGAAAGTCAAGTTTTTGTCAAAATCCTAAAGACTGTCTTAATCGATAGCCGTTATTAAATACATTTAGACAATTACTAGACCTAGGAATTTCATTAAAAAGAAGTTGTCAACAAGTCTCGAAGTGGTCAGCAGAAAAATCAACAAAATTTGTCCAATAGATATCATTTACGATTGTGATTAAGACTGATCATCAGTCCTTAGTTCTGTCCTATTCCTTAGATATCGTGACCTATCAAAAGTGGATACAATTTGGGCTATCTTTGCAGGATTTTTTTCGAAATTTGTTTAGGTCCCAGAAATTGAAATACTCTTTCGACCCCTGGTGGTCAGTAGACAAAAAGACTGTCAGCCCCTGAAAGAAACAATAAACAAAGTAAACCTGTAACTAGAGAGAAAACTATTGAATCCTGCAGGAAAACAACGAATTACTCTTAGACCTTGAAAAGAAAGAAAAAAGTTATTGACTGAAATAAATAACAACGTTGACTAACCAAAACCATGCTTCATCGCAACAGTTTTCAACAGATTGTTGTCAACAGTTTTCTCTCTAGCTGGAGGCTTATTTTGGTTGTTGTTATTTTACGGGAATTAACGGTTTTCTTTCTACAGTGTACGTTGTTTTCGTTTTGTTTATGGATTTAGTGCGATGAGTTCGTTATTCATTGCCTAATTCTTTCAACTGAAGAGAACCAAGGGAATTTTACATCGTTCGCCATAATTCCAGGAGAAGGAACTTTATATATCTTTCGATTATATTTTCGATTAGACAGTGTACGTTGTTTTCGTTTTGTTTATGGATTTAGTGCGATGAGTTCGTTATTCATTGCCTAATTCTTTCAACTGAAGAGAACCAAGGGAATTTTACATCGTTCGCCATAATTCCAGGAGAAGGAACTTTATATATCTTTCGATTCAGGCAGTGTTGGCGCCAGGGGAGGGCTAGGGGGACTACAGCCCCCCGTCGGAGCCATCTAGCCCCCCCCCCGTCGGAGGAAGTTTTGGTTCTCATCGGAGGAAATTTGGCAAAAGTTTTGGTTCTCGTTGGAGGAAATTTGGCAAAATAACGCACGCAAGAAAACACCCTTTTCAGTCATTTCAGCCCCCCTGTCGGAAGCTCTAGCCGAGCCCCTCTATCGGAAAGTTTCTGGCGCCACCCCTGGATTCAGGCTTGTTTGAAGAATAGCTAAAAGTCTAGGTTATCTCTGCATAATTGGAAGATTCATGAGAAAAAAATGTCAGGTCTCTTTAACGGCCACAAAAGTAATGCCTGTAATCCTGAAAATAATAAAGATATTGTTCTTATAGTTATGTATGCGAATGTTAATTTGCATCTGTTCTATAATTCAGTGTACTTCTATTGTTGATGGCTGCACTGACAACTCAGGCACCCACCACAGAAGCAGAGACAGCAACGACGCAGGCACCCACCACGGCAGCAAAAGCAGAGACAGCAACGACGCAGGCACCCACCACGGCAGCTGAAGAAGAGACAGCAACGACGCAGGCACCCACCACGACAGCTAAAGAAAAGGCAGTGACAACAAAAGAAGCAGCAACGCGGAAGCAAGTAACGAAACCTGTCATAACAACGAGTGAGTTGTTAGACTTACAATATTCGCTAATACTAAAAGGTATCCCAGAAAATGTGCCCGTTTGCGTGGCCGCTGCGGAGGAGCTGTATATTCAATTATCTCGGTTTTTGCACAGTTGCATAGGTCAAGCTTCAACTTAGAGCTTGAGACCTTGTGTAAGTCAATCTGACAAGTGGATGCTGATTTATGGCAGAGGAAAGCAAATTATGGGGTTGCTTGAAAAACAGCGTTTCTATTGTTCTCCAGCAATGTCTTCTTTGGTTGTCCAGAGTCGTACTAAAGCTTTTGCTAAGTTCTCTCAAAGGTTGATAGTGTTGTCTACTTATAAAAAAGCATTTCTACCTTCTAAAGAATGCAGTGAAAATTTTATTACGACGCTAAAAATCTTTCTTTTAAAAATTTACTTTATTTTGACATTGCTGGAAGTCGGATTGAGTCAAACAAGGCCCAAAGCCCCACGACAAAGCCCGATCCATGCAACTGTGCAAAAGCCGAGATAATTGAATTTCCAGCTCCTCCCAAGCAGTCACACAAACGGAGTACAATTTTCTAGGACACCCTGTATAGCATGTCCTAAAGTAAGGAGCTGTCGAACTTTACACCCAGAAATTTGACTTGATCTATTATGGCAAGCTTTCTTATCGCATAATCAAAATTTAATTTATAGAGCCTTGTGGAGACCCATGTGAATTTGGATTTTGTGCTGCATACCCAAATGCGACTTGTAAGCGAAGCAAACAGGATCGTTGTAAACCAGAATTCAAAACTCCTGATGGGATGGAAATCGATATTACGCGTTGTGGTGAGTGGCTTTCTTAGTTTTTCGTCTAAATCTAAGAGCAAAGTATCTTCTCTCTTTGCATCTCTTAACTTGTCTTATTCTACTTGGCTATACTAAAATTTTTCTATTGCACTGTTAATAAAAGTAACCAAATAAACTTTTAACTAGAGAAAAACTGTTGAATACTGCAAGAGAAAAACGAATTAAAGGGAGTGTGCAATGGTATATAGGCTGCTCTATAAATAGAACAAAGAAAATACGCAAAGACAGCATTATTTCTTTAGCTATCGATCATTAACAACACGTGTGGGCCATCAATTTCAATGGGCTACTTTTAGATTTTTCTGCCCTGTGCAAATGCACAAACCCTTTAATCTTAGGCCCTGAAAGGAAAGAAATAAGTAAGTAACTGCAATAAATAACAACGTTGAGTAACCAAAAACGTGTTTCATCGCACACTCTTCAGTGCGGTTCGTGCGGAGAATAAATAACGATACAAATGGGCCGCTTTAACATCAAACGAACAAAAGAATGTATAAAACACATGTCAGTAACATTTAAGCGAGTGGATGAATTTATTCACGGTAGCAGTTGCGTACAGTGTTTAAAACACCCTTAATGTCAGAAACGGGACTCTCCCGTGCTACGAAAGCAATTGTGTTACCCGCGGTTTGTCTCGGGCTTTCAATGGAGATGATTAATAGCTGTGAAGAACAAAAGACAACCTTATGCCTACATAAATGACTCTACTGTGGTTCTCAGACAGTAGATTTATCTCCAGTTTACAACAGCTTCTTGGGAGGGAAGCCAAATCACACCAATATTGAAATTTCAAGCATATATTGTGATAAATACGGTACAAATCATCAAATAGCATGTATTGTAGCCCCTTTCCAGCTTGAATGTAATCCGGTTTTTTTTATAAGTAAGGAAGAGTACCCTAGACTTAGGCCAATGGAGTTTCCAAGGAGTTTCAGCTTTAAATTTTCAAAACTTGAGCATAAATCACATTTGTTGGATTTCAATTGGAAAAATTTCAACCAGATATCCCCTATCTTTAATGTCTCCACATTTGTTGCCATGGTGAATTTTAGACAATTTGAAAGCTTTGAAAGTTCAAAGCTTTCAAATTGTTGCTACCGTGTTCAAGCCGTCCGACTTCTTATTTTACAGGTACAAAGTGTTCAGATGATTGCTCATGGGATTATGATCCACATTGCGCTACTGATGGAAAAACATACCAAAATCTCTGTCGATTGAATTTTGCTAAATGCATTTCTGGTGGCTTGTTTACTCTCATTCGCAGAGAGGGCTACATTGGCAAAGGCCATTGTGTGAAAAGTGAGTCTGTTTGTTTATTAGAGAATCTAAGCATGCATAACTTTTGAACGTTTGACAGGACCCAAACACGACCCCTAGGTAGAGCAGCGAATTATACCATTTTTATTTCTGTTTATTTTTCTTCCTAAGTCAACGATTAGTTGATTAATAGCTGAAAGGTTAGCGTATAGAAATGGTTCAAGCCACTTTTTGGTCAAATTCTGGCCTGCAAGAGATCATTGTCCTCTTTTGATGTAGATCAGATACCCAAGTATGGTTCGGCACGTGTCGTAGTTTGATGTGGTGCAGTGATCTAATCCTCTGACTTTGCAGCTAGAACAGTCAGGCCGACAGGGTTTGATATCCTGCAGAGTCGCACCACATGAGCGTCATGACAAGAGATCGCTGAATCGATTAGCGCTTAGCTACTTCTGTGATCCCAGCACTTGGCTCTGAAAGCCGGAACTCCACTTTCATCTTCCCAAGGCTTATTCATTCATTTTATCAATATCTAAACACGATACACCTTTCAGTAGCCTGATAACCAGCCCATTAAAAATAATGGACTGGTTATCAGGCTTAGCTTCCCATGGAACCAACTTTTCTTCTCAAAGCTTATCCATCTATCCACAAAAGTTTGCAAATGAGTTGAAAAACTTTCCAGGTTCTTAAATTTAGAAATCTAGATCAAGAAATGATTTGCACTCGGAGATCAGAAAATCACAAGCGACACTATGTTATGCGATGGCTTCCTTTACACCATCTCTGATTCTCAATCAAAGAGCAAGTGAAGGTGAAGGTGCATTTTAAGCACCAAACCCTGCCTGGGATCGCAGAAACGGAGAACACCTTATTCAAGTCTGCGACTCTCTGTCATGACGCTCAAGTGTTGGGGCTCTACCAAATATCGGACCAGGTCCACCTGACTGTTCTGGTTGCAAAAAATTCAGACGATTTCATCACTGCGACACAACCCCTTCACAAAGCAAATTGACAAAAAGGTCACATGACATATCGTCTGTGCGAATATTATGATTTAGATGATTTTCAAACGACGAGGACCATTGTCTCGTGAGTCTACCAAGGATCCTTTGATTCAAACGCCAATGTTTTTTGCATCATCATTTGTTTCTTTCTTTGCTATTTCTTTACAGTACCATCGCGGTGCAAAAGTGGATGTGCAGGGGGTGTGTATTGCTCAAAGGCACCAAACTCGTTCTGCAAAACATCCTTGGTTGTTTGTTATAAAGATTTTTATGATTGGACTACGAAATCAAGACTCAGCCATGCACAGTGCGGTATGTATTGCGTTAAGGAGCTATTGCCACCCAGGGTCCTTTGCAGGCATGCAGTAATTTTATATTGTCTGCTGTCTGTATATACCAGACATGGCCCTAAGCAGAAAATAGAGATGCACAATGCAATAGTTCAAAGGAGAGTTTGACTCCCGGGGGTACACGACCTGAGGATAAACGGGGATCTAGCGCACCGCCCACT
This sequence comes from Aurelia sp. 3 sensu Dawson et al. (2005), assembly GCA_964020215.1. Taxonomy (NCBI): domain Eukaryota; kingdom Metazoa; phylum Cnidaria; class Scyphozoa; order Semaeostomeae; family Ulmaridae; genus Aurelia; species Aurelia sp. 3 sensu Dawson et al. (2005). The sequence continues at coordinate 1,095,009 of OZ026584.1, forward strand.
TTTCAGAAAGCTTCCTTCTTCTAATTACCAGAATTTGCCTTCACACCCGTTTTTGACGAGTTTTGGAGGGAAACTACCCATTTCAGTCATTTATAGCTGATTTCAGCCAAACCGACCGTTGTTTAAAGAATTTTGGACCAAAAGCCCACTCTTATCGACAGCACATACCCGTTTCACATTTGTTGACTTATACCATCTTCCATTTCATTATTCGTTTCATGACTTGTAAGAAACTTTTAAGGCATTTTGCTGTAACCCTAACGTTGGAATTTTTTGACATCTTGATTGATTCCAAAATGGCGATGCTTTTCTTGATATTGAACGAATTCTTAGAAACCTTAAAAAATTAGGAGCACTGTAACTCCTAAATCAATTGAGAAGAATGATACAATCTTCTAGAATAACGTACTTTTTTTAGATCACTCTGTCACCTGGAAGGGTCTTTAAATGGAGTTTCTTTTTTATCGGTTTACTGTATACTGTTTTTTATTTCTTCAACAGAGGACGCTTGCGGCCAACCACCTGAGTCCAGCCGTTGTTATGCCTATATTCCGAGATGGTATTACAATCAGAAGGAGGGGCGCTGCAAGTTGTTTATTTGGGGAGGATGTGAGAAGAACAACAATCATTTCTACACCAAAAAAGAATGTATGCAGGCTTGCAAAGGGTTTAAAGGTATGTTTTCTTTTTTTCGAGCAATAACAGCTCTACCTCTTGTTTCGTTTTCAATTTGTTTTGAGTGGGCTTGTCAGGATTTCTAGCTACTGAAAGCTAATTTAGGCCCACTGTACATGAGGGAAATAAACATTATCAAGCATTGCTTACAATCCCTCGGCAGCGAAACAACATATAGCAAAAGAATACGATTTTGACCATGATATTGGGAAGAACAATTCAAAACTGTCAAAGGGAAAGTTCATGGAGGTCTTACATCTTTAAAGAAGCTGAAAAACATCCTCCTACAATCTCAGTTAAGCAATGTATATCGTGCTCTTGTAGAAAGTCACATGCGATATGCAGATGTTATTTGGGGTAGCCTCTCAAATTCAAAAAAGGAATCCCTTCAGCGTCTTCAGGACAGAGCCATCTCCATAATCGAAACGTCCAGGATTAAAGACGAATGGTCACATAATTTCCTTCGCACTGAGCAACTTGTCATGTTTGATCGTGCCGTTATGGCCTATAAGATCATGAACAGACTCTGCCCAGAAAATCTCTGGAACAAATTCCAACAAAGATCCCAGTACTCCAGCTACAACACGCGATTCTGCAGAGATCTTCAGATTCCGAGGTATAATCTGGAGTATGCCAAAAAAGGATTTTCCTATTCAGCTCTTAAGGTCTGGAATGAAATCCCAATAAGAATTAGGGAACTTCCTACCTTGTGCCAATTCAAAAAACAACTAAAAACATATTTGATGAGCTGAAAGCCAGTTAAAACACGACTCCCTGGAAGATCAGCGATGCGATTAGCCCTCAGTATTTTATATTTTTGTTTGATGTAATATAATTAATAAAACTTTATTTTTTTGTAAGCTGAAGGGATTTCGTGTATAAATAATTTAAAATGAAATGAAAAAATGAATATAGGACATATCAATAATGCATTATTGCCCGTGGTCTTTCAAGAAACTTTATTGAAACTGTTTTCTTGCAGGCACAAAATGCTCCGAAGAATGCCCAGATGACGTGGATGAATACTGTGCTACAAATGGCGTCACATACAAAAATATTTGTCATTTAAATGTTGCTAATTGTCGTAGTAAAGGAAAGATTGTGTTTTTACATAAAGGCCCTTGTGGCTTGTATGACATAGATAAACTCAAATCAGCATTGCAGCTTAAACCAGTTTAATCTAGATATGGTTATCGACTATGAATTTTTGTCCCTTCTTTCCCTGCATTCTTTGATTTGCTGATATCACTTGGTCAATAGGGACTCATAATATTACTCTTAACAAGTTTGCCCACTTTTTCAAAATGGCCTAAACAAGCGGGAATTCTCGTGCACTCAACGAAATCGCTTCAAAGTCTGATCTAAAGAGCTTGAACATTAAAAAGCAAACTTTTAGTGCAAAGAATGATGTTTACCTGACTTACAAATCGCAAAATGCATACCTTTGAGGCAGTAATCTACCTCTCAGGAAACAAAATAGATCTATCGCGGCTGCGAGAACTCTTGACCCAATCATCTAGTTTTGTATGCAACTACAACAACTGTCTGAATAGCACCTCCTGATTGGTTGAAAGCTAAATTCTAGCAATTTGATTAGTGAATACGGAATCACTCCACGCGGAACTAAACTGGGCCCACTTTTGAAGAGTAAAATTAAGAGTCCCTGTTGACCAGGTGATATCAGCAAATCAAAGAACGCAAGATAACAAGGGACGAAAGGCATAAGTCTATGCCAAATTCACATTGACACAGTTGAACTAGCAGCTGTTATACGAGATGACCATAGGGAACCAGACAGAACAATGACTTACATATTACGATAGATTTCAGATTTTTTCTAAAATTCTCTTGAGTTTTTTAAAAAAAAGAAAAACACAGTAATTCTGGAAATATTGAAGATTTCTGAAAAGTTCACCCGCAGATTTACAGTTAAACAACATAAAGGTTAAACAATAGCTAGAGTCTCTTTGAAACTTTTCAGTTCAGAGAAATAGGTCATAGAATAACAAGGGCAGATTTTGTAATACAATAGCATCAGTCGCTTTGGTTCACACCTCAATTCAAAGCGATTAGCGGATACAGACAAAAGATTTTCTCTCAAGCAGAAATGGAAAACAAACGAAGCCGCAAAATTGCCCTGAAACCAGTACGGCGAACTCTCGTTTGGTGCGGGCGAAGGGAGGTTTTTAAGAGATGTAATGTGCTCTTAATGAAAGAAGAAGGGTAAATCTAAAGTTCTGTCTTGGGCATTTTGTTTACTTGATTCAGGAGCTGAGCAGTGACTGCGTATATCTGAGCAATAAATGTGCTAAAATTGTAATGCCCTCTGCTCGGTTTTTGAATCAAATAAACAAAATGCCCCAGACAGAACTTTAGATTTACCCTTCTTCTTTCATTAAGAGCACATTACATCTCTTAAAAACCTCCCTTCGCCCGCACCAAACGAGAGTTCGCCGTACTGGTTTCAGGGCAATTTTGCGGCTTCGTTTGTTTTCAATTTTTGCTTGAGAGAATTTCTTTTGTTTGCATTCGCTAATTGCTTTGAATTGAGGTGTGAACCAAAGCGACTGATGCTATTGTATTACAAAATCTGCCCTTGTTTCATAGAATTTTACTCCCACCATTTTAAAGATTTGAAACCTTTGTTTACATTTACAACAATTTTATCAATTTGTATTTCTGTATTTAAATCGCATCTTGTTGTTGACCAATGACGGGGGGGATGTTACTGGAAACTTTAATATAACCTCGTTATCACTTGTACCCTCGCAATCACGTAAATATGAAGATCAGCTTTTTCCCTTTTGTTTAGCATATGCTCACATATTCCTTTATTTGAATTCTAATGTATGCTAATTATTCCCTTTAGTGTGAAATATTACAAAATCCTTTAGATTTTAAATTATGATAAAGTCAAATATCATTAAAGACTTTTTCTTGTGATCTTACCTAAGCAAATTTATTTGACGTATATCGCCGCCTATCATATTACTTGGGAGGATGGTTAAAATGACATCTTGGGGGGGGGGATCTTTGATTTTCTTGGGGAAAAGCATCGTAAGCTATGTAAATCCTGCATGTACAGTAAAGTCAAACATTTCGGACGTTAATTTTCGGACTGTAATTTTCGGACATTTTAAGCATCCGAAAATTTTAATGTCAGAGATTTTTGTAGCCCGAAATATCTAGGGTCGGAAATTTTTTGCAGTATAGAAAAATCACAGCAGAATTTTTCCAGTGTGTTTTAAAACGTTGACGTCTTGCACAAGAAACGCTTTGCATTGAAAAATGTGTTGCGAGTGTCAATTAGTGAAAACGTTATACTTTGTTTCTTAACATTTGTGGAAATTTCCGACCAACAACCCCAAAAATAAAGCGTGAGATATAAATGTATCACATTTGCCTCTAAGTAACACTCTAAGATCAGAATAATTGTTGCCGATGGACTGCTTTTACAACTCTAAATAAAGCCTAGACTCATTCCAAAATTCTCTTGTTTCGCTCGCCCTGCAGACTTGTCGCTACAACAGACGCCAGTGGACGCCGTTGTTGAGATTATTAAATGTTGGTCCGGTAAATCAAAAACCGCAACTTATCAAGCTAATTTGCATGACAGTATGTGTTACAAACTGTTATTGGTCTAAAACCATGAAAACAATTGTTGTTTTGAAATACTGTGTTCTGATTGTGAACAATAAATTTGCGGTGAGTTGCCGTTTTCAGAAGCGTATGTCAGTCCCTCAACTGAAGCGATAACGACAACAGCAACAAGCGAAAGTTAGAAGGACTTACATAATGAGTCTAAATAAAGCCCTCACTGGAGCCACAACAACAAATTCAATTCAATTTTAATCAGATGAGCTTAAGCTGAGGGTCCTTATCAATTGAGGTAATTTGAAGATAAAGGTACTCCATGCACCCTGAGTTGTAGTGGCAAAAATATTTTGGCACTAAAATCAAGCACGGCACGGTATGGTATTGAAAATGCAGGTTTCCTTGGAAATATGATTTAGTATGAATGAAATATTTGTTAAAAGAGTCCCAAACATTGAACAGTTTCAAAAAAACATTACAGTAAAGGCGGAAGTAGTGTACCATGTAAATTCGAAAATTATTTGAAAATAAATTTGAACTGTTGGATTATTATTTGAATAAAGTTCGAATTTTGAACTCTGTTGTTCGGGCATTGTTCGACTTGGATCAAGACTCGTGGTAAACACATGTGCGAGGCAAAATGAAAATGGCTGGACTGTGCTGGAAGAACCTGCCAAACGAGTTGTCAGCCATTTCTCAATCAAAGAACCACAGTAACTTTGAAAACCCGCACCGAATATTCGAGAATTGTTCCACGCAACGAAAACAATATTCGATTAAGGTTCGATCCTACTTTAAATATTGTGAACAAAGACGGTACGCTACTTCCGCCTTTACTGTAAAAGCAACGATTTTGATTGCAACTGTAGATTATGTAAGCGAAACATTGAAATTTAAGGTTTCTATAATTGTAAATAGTTTAATATCCTTGTAAGCAAGTTTTAATTTTATCATTCACAGTAAGTTTTGATTGGCGTTACATAGCATCAGCTAGTCGAGCAGCCAACGAAAAATAAAGAAATTCTGCACACGAGAGAAAATCTGACGTTTAATAGCAAACATTAACAATTCAAATCTTAGTTTGCTTTGAACAAATGTCCTTTACGTTGTGTATTAGTCTGCTTTTGACCCACAAGCGCAAGCGCCTTTATGTCTCAACCCAATCTTTCCTTTGCTGTGACAAATGGCAACATTCAAAAGGCAGAGATTTTTAAATGTTCTTCCATCTGTTGAGCAATATTCGTTTCGTTCATCTGGGCATTTTTCTGAGCATTTAGTGCCTGTAAGAAAGATATTTACTTCATGGCTAATTTGTTTATAAAGTTTGGATTAACAGATTAAAGATTAAAGTGATTAGAGTGATTAGAGTGATTAGATTAGAGTGATTTACGGCTGATTAAAGTGGTTTAAATGCCGCAATATACTTTCACGTATGTTTTATACATTGATCAAAGTAATTTAAGAGTGATTGAATCAATTTAAGTCCCAAAATAACGGGTGAGCCAGAGGAAAGCTCCCACTTTTGAAAATTCATAGCACCAAGAGCACTTCACAGATTTGAACGATTCAAATTCTTGTTAAAAACCGAAAAATTCAAATATTTTGTGATTTTTCGCCCTTTTTGCCAGCACTAGAAAAATAGATAAATTCAACTCTTCAAAAATTTCATATTTGCAAAATGACTGAAAAAGGGCCTAAAACCTTGATCAAATCAGACGAACTGGTAGAAATTGATTTCAGCTGAAAAAAGACTTCATACCTTTAAAATCTCTGCAAGTCTGCATACATTCTGCTTCGGTAGCGAAATTGTTCTGGTTTTTGTCTGCTTCACAGCCACGAAATGTTTTGCAACGTCTTTCTTTAGCATTATAATACCATCTCTGGTCAAGCGAATAACAGTGACCATAATCAGGTTTGCGGCCGCAGGTGTCCTCTGTTGGGGTAAATAAATAAAAAAAATGATCGAACGTTTCCATTGTTATATATGGAGAAATAAAAAATCATGGAAAGGTACAAGGACAGATAATCTTACAATTGGATCCGTTATTTTCGGACAAAGGGAATTCTATGCCCGCTTGGTCAAGTTGTAAACAAAACAAAGCAAGGTGAAAAAGTAGTCCTGAAAGCCAGGTAGCTAGTTCACTCGTTGTGCATCCCAGAAATGGCTTTTAAGAGCACACATGAGCAAATATCGACGGAAAAAAGGACACATCTAAACTTCTGCTTCAAGCAGTTCATTTGTTTTATTTGAAGTAAAATTTGAAATATTTTTAAGGGTGTGTTTAAAAGGTACCAATTCTGAAAACGCTATTTTGGGTAGACTTGGAATGTGTGTTTGATTGATACAAAAATACTCAAAGTGAAGGTAGTTTTGGCAGACTGTGAAGGCCTTCTGAACCCTCTGTTCCAAAAGGTAGAAGATTTGGTAGACTTTCGAGAGATACTCGTTTTCCTAGGCGAATTTTCAGTTTAGCAATGGTGTATTCGAAACCTACTATTCTACAGTTCTTGATTGGGAGACATACATCCATCTCAGCGAAGTCTACCGATTTTAGAGTTTGGTAGGTTTCGAAATTACCATTCAAATACACCCTAAATCAGATACTTACCGCAGTTAGGTTCAATGAGTTTTGTTGTCAAATCGTAGAATTCTGCAGAACAAAGATCAACGCTAGCTGCTTGGCAAAATGAATTTGGCGCTTTGGAACAATAAGCAAATGTACAAGGATCTTTGCAGTTTGGTGGATCTATAAAGAAAGAGAAACAGCACCAGGTGAGTCAGAAAAAAACCACACGGTTTGAAAGATTACAGCTCCTTAAATACGAAAGTAATAACATTTTGCAAGATCAAATTGAACAATCAACGTTCTCAATTATCTTAGAATCTTTCTCAGTCATTCTGCTCATATTTTCCAAGGGATGTGTTCAAGAAAGGCCCTTCCAGAAACCTTTAAAAATGTGCTAAAATCACAGGCAAATTTCCATTATTTCTACGTTGCAGCAATGACTTTAATAATAAACTCAATTTGTTTGGAGCGAAAATGGGCCTAAGTTGCAAATTTGAGAAACTTCCACGGCAGCTTCGAAAATGTTTTTTTAAATATTTAACAAAAAAAATTAACAATAACGAAGTTACCCACGATACTATACACGAACTACTATACGACACTGCAAATACGGTACCAGGAGGAGCAATATATCATGACTACCCCCTGATATGAGATAAGACTTACTTTTTGGACGACACGGGGCTGGATAAAGCTTCCTCAGCGTGCCTCCACTTCGACATTTAGCAACATTCAACTTGCATAGGTTTCCATAGGTTTTTCCATCACCAGCACAGTGTGGTTGAGAATTCGCTGGACAATTGGATGAGCATTGCGTTCCTGTGAAAAAAATTCTCAGAATCAAATAGAATAACCGTAAATCGAACGATTTGCTAGTTCTTCCGCAATGCAATCATAGTCACAAGAGGTATTATCCTACTCGACAACAAACTCTAGAGAAACTGATCAGTCGATTATAGATTGACAAATGTAAAAGAGTCTGTGAAGCACTTGCAAGCATGTGTGAAATAAGTCAACATTATTTCGAGACTGACAGAAGGCCAACCCAGAGACGACACATGCTAGGAATGCTGGATGAAACAAATCCTTTAATATTATGCCAGCTGTTACCAACGATTTTATATTCATTTAGCTAAACAGATTTCATGCTAATTTTCATATGGTTTGAAATAACAAAAGTGTTGAATTTATCGGAATCCACGTATTTTCATTAGCAAACGTAAACTTCCGTGAAGCGTTGATGCTTATTGCTCTTCCATTCTGCATCATTATCATTTGTGATCACTTTTTAAAATTTGTTCAACGAAGTAGTTAGAAACATTTTGTTCTCTGAAGGCGCATTAAAACTCAGGAATACTAGGGGATTTCTATTTTCAGGTTCTGCTGAAAAACCTTAATACCTTTAAAATCTCTGCAAGTCTGCATACACTCTGTTTCAGTATCGAAATTGTTACTGTCTTTGTACTTTCCTTCACAGCCAATAATTTTCGTGCAACGTCTTTCTTTAGCATTATAATACCATCTTTGTTGAAATGGATAACGAAGGCGAATAAAGTCAGGCTTGCGGGCGCAAGTGTGCTCTGTTGTGATAAGTGAATAGAAAATGATCGAACGCATCAATTTTTATATTTGAAGATTGAAGATGTTATTAAAGGGAGCATTTAGCTTATTTGCTAAAGGAACTAGCTTCTTTGTCATAGCCGTGCGGCTAGACATTCAGAAATGTTCAACAGTTATCGAAATCAAGATGAACGAAACCCCAGACGCCAAAAATTGAATCTCATGTTTTGGATATCCAAAATAGACAGAGCAGAAACTGCGCACGCATGCGTGAACACTGGTAACTCTTGGGTCCCCCTAGCTCCCTGCAACAGATCCCAAAATTCAGCAACACTTGATATTTTGTTCCTTGGGCCTTAAAATCTTGATTTATCATTTCAAAAGCTTATCTATCCAAATACTTCCTTATCTCAGATTGCTCGATGACGTTATTTCAAGCAGTTTCTGCTCTGTTTCCAAAATATGGTTATCCATTTCTGTGGCCACTACACGGAACGATATCTATTAAATAGGCAACTGCAATGAATAGAATCAAATAGCATGATTCTTCTGATCTTCAGATTTGTAGGCCTGAAACATTGAATTGTTGTCTGCATTGTTATGCACCAATTTTGGGTCTGTGAACTATTCACAGAACCTAAAAATCGATTTAAGGTGAGATTTCGGACGTCAAATATTGGCACCGAGGCCTGACTTCACATCTCACCTCGTCTCCTTTTGGAAGGGACGGTAAACTAGGGGTCACATACCTCATTACGGCATGCATAGTATAGCCTTCAGTAGCTAGAAATCCTGACAAGCTCACTCAAAACAAATTGCGAACAAACAAACAAAACAGAGCAAGACTATGAAAGGAGCTCACCACAATTCGTAATTTCCACGTTATTAGCATCATAGAATTTTGCATTGCACGGATCATCGTCGTCTGGTTTGCAACTTGCTTCGGGATGTGTGGCACAAAATGAAAAATCACACGGGCGTGGGCATGGTCCTGTAAATTAAATAAGATTATCTTTCAATTCGACAAGCTCAAAATTCATTTACTTATCAACATTACTTTGCAATACTTATCAACATTATCAATATTACAGATCCTTGGCTAGCCTCACTACATAAGGACCATAATGATACGCTTATATCATTGAGTTGAATTCCTGTTGTTGTTGTCACTCCACCGAGGTGCAGCGTTAATAGTTCAGGTTAAAAGCGAAACTATGACATGTAATCGAGTCTAGCCCTTGGCTATGCTGTAAAAAAATCTAAAGCGTTAAGGAATAAAATTAATTTTATGGGAGCGTAAACCCACAGAAGAAGAGCTTCTTTTATACCGGGGCAGGAGCATGGGATAGTATTCCACAATCCATCAAAGATGATAGGTAAATAGTCGCATTCAAAAAAAGACTGAAAACTCATTTTTTGAGCTGAAAAAGAAAGAAAAACTCAAACACACGGATTCATGGAAGAGCAGTATCTAGGGTTAGTAGCTAAATTAGATTCATATGTAGGCCTATTACTTTTGTTATATATTTTTTTAACTGAATGAATCTTCCGTGTATGAATATGTTAAAATGAAATGAACAAAATAAAACCACACGCTCTTCGTGGTTGACGCTCCCGCAGGGGTAACTTTTCTCCTTAGCGCTCACAGACCACGTAATAGACTTAATTATAAGTTGCTGTTACCACTCTTTTTTGGTACAATGGCTGTTGTAACTGGCTTTGATGTTGTCGCTTGTGGCGTCGTTGGTGCTTGCGTCGTCGGTGCTTGCGTTGTTGGAGCTTGCGTTGCCTTGGTATCATCATCGTCACAATTCTTGGTACTATCACGGCACAAAGTATTGCCATGTAGTTCAGCTGCCATGAGCATGAGGAGAACACTGAAAAGAGTAAGAGTTGTATCAAATCACCAAGAAACAGCTGAAATTTCTAAGAGAAAAGGATTTTACGGATTTCTCAGGAAAACGATGGGATTTCCGCAAAATTGTAGGGTCTGCTGGGGATAAAATGGGTGAAATGGGTAGGGTGAAAAATTTGGATGAATTTTACCAAAATCCTTGCTCAGAGATTTCCTTTAGCTACTATCGCGCGAACTAGTTTCCGTGACATGATGAATGTGGATTTATCATTTCAAGATTTACTTTTTCCAGCAATCAACACTACCTATCTTACCCTAACCCTAACCCTGACCCTGACCCTAGCCCTACCAAGTGACCAAACAAAAAACGTAACAAGGTGGATCATTCCAAAAAGCAAATATTAAAAAACATAAATAAGGCATCACTTGATCAATTTAAGCAATAACTGCCCTTCGAAAAACCAAAGTTAGAAACTTCTGTAGACTTTTCCAACATTGTTATAAAAGAAAAAACGTGCAGTGTTCCTATCACTAGGGATATCCAAATCTCTGAGGCAGCAAAGTACATTTTGGTTGTCTAGACTTCCGTGGTTAAAATGACTTTGAGTTATTGTTAAACAAGGGCTTTGTCTAATAAACGATGTAAAAAAAGAAACAGAGGTGCTTGGAAGACAAGAGAGTTGGCGACTCTCCTGGGGTGAAGAGCGTCGTCAACTCTTTGAATTTCCAAGATAGAGGAATCATGTGGTGTAATCACATCCAGAGAAAGAACCAGGACAGTCCTTCTCTAAGCCTCTCACTGTCCTAAAACAACCTTGGGATGATAATTTGAAATAAGAAGATAATAAAAGTATTTACAGTAGAATAAAAGTAACGTTTGTAAACTCACAACTGTAGAATTTTCAAGGCCAACTTCATCCTTGCATGAAGATGTTGAAATCTCTTAGATCTGGCTCCACAAACCAGCAACCTTTTGCATGGAAATGAATCATTTGCAAGGAAATGCCAAGAAATTCCAAAAAAATGTTTCGCTTCAGTGAGCAATGAACAAGTTCATCAAAAATTAATTTTGCTTTGGTTGTTTTTGCTTCGATGATCATTGATACCGTGGGCCATACAGCCTAATGAGAAATGAGTGGAGGCGCATAGTTCAGGGGGCTTTTGCTTATAAAAACCTTACCTGAAATGACATTTAGTTTAGTTAATGCTCCTCGTATTTTTCATTAATTGTCCTATGGGGTTGATTTGTATTACCATGCTCTCTGCAGTATCGTCATTGTTTTTTATGACAATGTGTATAATAAAATGCATATGGTTTTAGAAACACAATGAGGCCTCTCATTTGAATGATTCGTAGATTAAAAACCCAAAATCAAAAATCTTGGCTAAAGGCTTAGCTAAATATGCGTTGGGTCGTAAAGACGAATTTCTACTAAATTGTGCCCGGTGTTACCCCCGTGAAAAACAATGATTTATATTCAATTCAACTGTTAAAGCTAATCAGCACTGGGTGTAGATTTTAATAATTGATTTGCCTTTTTGGTACCTGCGTTTTTGTGTCGAATTAGTTGTTTGTTCACCTTGTTACTTTGCCTTTGAATCCAGAGGTCAAAAGTACATGCAAGAATTCTCTATGAGATTATGCGCATGGCAGTTTCTTACTTGGACTGATTACGGGGCTGTAGTCATCGCTGTTGATGGGCTAGTTCCAAACCTTTTTGAAAATTAAAAGAACAGTAGACCTTTTAACGATTTGGAGAAAGGGCTGAGGAGAGCGCGGCCCATTCTAACAGCCTTGGTAACAGTGGGAATCAGGCCGAATTGCCTCCTTGCAGCTTGGTTGCAAACTCGAATTATTTTCGATTTATTTGCACCTTTCAAAAGTTGTATGAAACTTGTTAATTATGGTAAATGTTTTATCTGGATTACTTAGCCATCTGGTCACCCTTCCACCCATTTGCGAGTGTATTTTGAGCCATTTTATTGCAGGTATACGTCCTTGGCTTTGCAGTGACCCAGTTTAAGCCCAACCCCAACCGATCAATAGGCATTACTTCAAACTTGAACGAACACATGCAATAAAGTGGCTCGAAATACGTTCACAAATGGGCGGAAGGATGGCAAGACGCCTAAATAGTCCAGGGAAAACACTTACCATACTAAACAAATATCACGAAGTTCTTGAAACGTATGAATAAATCGAGAATAATTCTAGTTTGCAGCGAGATACGACCAAGATGCAAGCGCTATGTTTATCACCGAAGCGGATGGGATTCCCTTGATTTCCTACTGTTGCAACGGCTGTCAGAATCTGCCGCACTCTCCTTAGTCAATTTCTCCAAATCACAAAATGGTCCATTGAAACAATATTGAAGATATCTGAAAAGTCTAACGGTTGAGCTATAGGAAATAACCAAGTTTTCTAAAAGTCAGAAAGCCATTCGGTTTAAAGAAATAGGTTATAGAGTTTTTACACCGACATTTTAATTATTTGGAACCAATTGTAGTCATCACTCATTCCCTAGAAAGGCGTCCAATTGAAGGTTACTTCCCATCAACGAATTCATTCCGACTTCATTTTCTTTTTTGCTTGTCTTTCTTCTAAGCGCTTTCTCTTAACGGCTTGTTTTTCAAGATGTCGGTCGATTCCATCTAGGGTAAAACAATGATCAATTAATTGGCAAAACATACCAGAAAAGTCTACAAACAATAAATATTTGCACAGGTCTCCAAAAGATTCCCTAAAGCCAGACCTATTTTCTAAAGCTTTCCTAAAGCCAGACCTATTTTCTAAAGCTTTCCTAAAGCCAGACCTATTATCTAAAGTTTTCGTAAAGCCAGACCTATTATCTAAAATTTTCGTAAAGCCAGACCTATTGTCTACGTCATGCCAAGTATTACGTGACAAAGAAAATGGAGATTTGAAAAAATCACAAAGTGTTGATTGGGTCACCCTACCCTCCTTCGCCAGGTTTCTTTCTTGGACCAAAAAACCATGGAACTAATAAAGAAAAACAGAACAAACATCGTGGATGAGAGTACGGCCCACCCGGTATAATCTTTCTCAAATGCATTCCTTACGACTTATATATCTGCATGCAGGGCCGCAAGAAGCATCTCAAAGATAGGAGGAACACGACACTTCAAAGACACTTAAGTCAGTAAGCGAAGGGGGCATTGCTTGAAGCAGAGACAGCACTTTTTCGATTATCGCAACATCTTGGGAGCACGCGCCCCCAGTGTTCCCAGTTCCTACATCTCTCCTTGCATAGCAAAACATAAATTTAGATTCTTACCGCAAACAGGTCTTTCCATCAATGGTTTGTAATTTCTTTTTCTATGGCCAGTCATCAATGGGAAAAGCGCTTCTCCTTTGCTTATGGTGGCAGCATCTTGTAACTCACGTAAATTGCCAAGAACACTTTCAACCATTGCTTTCCTGGACAAAGGATATCCAATTGCTCAGGATACGTGACAAAATGAAATGATTAAATGTTTCCAGACATGTACCGTAAAAGATGGGTTTCGAATAAAGTAAAGTCCCGCCTTCAAGGAACTACTTCATAGGAAACTCAGACCTTGAATTTTCGCAAGAACAATAGTAAATACTTAGTTAAAAAGATATTGATCAACTCGTTCTTCGTTAAATTAGTAAGTTTAATGAGATGTCCGAATTCAACTAACCTTACAGCCATATCTGTCCACAGATTTTGAAAATATTCTGCGTTGTAGTTCACCTGATCTGTGAAGAGGAAATCAGACATTGAAGGACAGAAACAGCTCGAAGAGAAAAAAGTCTCTGCTAAAAATCGTTAACTTCAAATTTGATATTTTCACATCTTTGTAGATTAACTATAGAAAAAAATTTCACTCGTGAGATAAAGTGAAGAGTAAAATGAAGAGTAACGAGGAAATGAAGAAAAAGTAACGCGAATAAAAAAAATCCTTGATAAAGAATTCCTCACCTGAGTCGTATATCCAATCAATGCCTTCAAATGCACAATCATACAGGATCAGAGGAACTTCTGTTGAAGTAAATAGAAACAATATTAATTTCAAAATAAAATCATTTGAAATCAATAACATGCCGTATGTTATTCCTGGTAGTGATACATTTTAAGAATCTTGTTTTGGTCAAACGATGGATTGCCAAACAATTGCATACTGTTTTGATTGAAGACTAATACTCTTACCTGAAACCATAGTATACTGTGGCTTTCTTGGACAATTGCTAACATTCAATAGCTCGTCAATTATCTGGAAAAAATGCAAGGATAATTTCAAAGTGAATAGAGCTGAAATTCATTTCTTGAATGACGTAAAAAAGGATTTTTGATATGAAAAAAAACTGAAGAGGAAATAGACAAGTTTCATATCACATGACTGTCCTTTGAGGAAAAATCCTTTGCATAAATTAAAGAACTTCGTACCATGAAAAGTGTGGTCCAACCAACTGTATCAACAAATCAAGAGACAATTCCAAAAGATGGTCAATTGACTTCAAGTGAGAAAAAATGACATCAGCTGAAGTTTTCTTTTACACATCAGAAGAAATGGTATTTAGGACGAATGCTTACCTCAGGTTTCTCAAGTCGCAGTCCAATAAGAAATAAAATTGATACCATACATCTAACTTGATGCCATAAAAATGCCATCCCACATATCGTTATTTCACACATATCATCATTCTTTGACACACAACTAAAATGAAATATAACTACAGATTTAGCAACATGAAACAAACTAATGCCTGATGATCGAATACAACACCTACTGCAAAATTTGCGGTTCATTTAACGAGTGAACCCTGCATTCTACAATCACTCCTAAAATTGCAAGCTGATCCTTAACATTCGTGACTTATTGTCGAGGGACAACGTCTAAAACAATTGAACTTTAGCCTCATAACATTTACCAATACACCTCAATTCTATGTTTGGCGTTTCTGGAAAAACAAATAAGCACAGTTTGTTCAGTTGCATTTCAAAAATTCAAACTCATACTCCACATATAATCACATAGATCTTCTGAAAACTAACAACAGTTTACTTCGATTACAATGGGCTGTTTTAGCAAGAAGACGAGAGTCAAGAAGACGACCAGCATAATTCTTTTGTTCGAGAACGTAAATTACAAATTGAAATCAACTTCGAAACTATTGCGAGTCTTGAGAGACTTATTGTACGTTCTATTCTGAAACTGACAACCTGAACAGTATACTTTTGAAGGCCACACTGCAAAAAAAGGACGTCGAGAAGGGACGCCAAATGCAATGTGAGCATTTTCACAAATGATGGAAATGCGTGAATGCAAAGTGTTCTTGGGGAATTTGTCTGTCTGTGAGCAATTTTTTAGGAGGGAGAGGGCTGGAAAATTAGAATCCTCTAAAACATAGAAAAGTAGCTGCGTTTTCAAAGACGTCCACATCTTCCTGCTAAATGAGCCTAATGACACATGAGGGATGACGACAAAGATAAACAACTTAATTTAAACAATAAGGTCAAGAAACGTTGGAATTTGTATAAAGTGACATCTCTTCAAGGAGGAGCTCTTTCAGTAGATAAACTAGTCAAATAGAAAGCATCCCCTAAGCTTGAAAACAACATGGTAAGAAAATGATTAGAATGTAGGCCTACCTGTTTCCGGTTATTGACTGCACTTCTATAGATTCAATTTTACGAATGAAATGATTGACATGATTACCCACATCAACCTTGTAGAAAAAAAGAAATTAATATAACGTGTCAAATTCTGAAACAACGAAAAAGAAACAGCGAATCGTTTGCTTTCAATACAACAAAATAATACACCATTTGCCAGAATGTTTGCAATTTCTCATTTCTAAAATAAGCTGGTCAGGCAATCAGTCAATGTGATATATAAAATATTCAGGAATGAAATGAAACGTAGACCCTGTTTACATTGCAACAGTATAGTTTTGATCCGTCACAAAGTCGTTATGATCCAAGAGCGTTTACATTACTCCAGTACAACATTATTCTACCGACTGACCCAAAAACAATTCATTTGAAATAACTTACCTTACAAAAATTTCTGAAATCATGAGCACCAATTAGTTTGTGAGAAGCATCTCGCATAAGCTACGAAATAAAATACATCTATACACAGGGTTTCCCAAAAAAATTGTGTCCCATTTGTGGAGCTACTGTGAAGGGGCTTTACGTTCGATTATCTCGATTTTTACACAGCTACATACTGTGGGTCAAGCTTCAACTTAGAGTTTGAGACCTTGTTTGAGTCTATCCGACAGGTAGTTGCTGATTTATGGCACAGAAAAGGAAAATTAGTAGTTGCTTCAAAAACAGCGTTTCGATTGCTCTCCAGCAATGTCAAAACAAGTAAATTTTCAAAGAAAGAGTTCTGGCATCGTATCAAAAATTTTCACTACATTTTTTAAATGGCAGAAAGTGGTTTCTTATGAATAGAGATCACTTCTAACCCTCTAAAAGACTTAGAGAAAATCTTGATAAGACGCTAGAGTGCTTTCTTTGCAAACCCAACTTATTTTCAAATTGTTGGAGAACAACAGAAGTGCAGTTTTTGAAGCAGCCTGTTAGTTTGTCTCTTCTCTGCCATAAATCAGCAACCATTTGTCAAATTCACTCAAACAAGGTCTCAAGCTCTAAGTTAAAGCCTAACCTATGCAACTATTCAAAACCAAGATGATTGAATGTACAGCTCCTCCACAGCAACCACACAAATGGGCACAATTTTGTGGGGACACCATGTAGAACCACTTGAGAGAATATGGACTGTTGATAAAAGCTAGAAGAACACAAACAGAGCAAACACAAAAGTAATAAAATAATGTATGTACTTTAAACAATATACCTCTATATCCAAGTCTGATGCTGGAAAGAAATATTTGTATGTTCGAGTGAGGCAGTTGAACCTAAAACAAAGACAGAGCACTAAGAATCCTTTGATATTTCTTTGCACATACTATATAAATGTGCTGACAGTTCAAATCTCTTCTGCGACTTTTCACACAAATTTTGAGGCAACTACCTCTATGAGAAACTAATTTGAAGCAAAACAGAATGCACTGCATTTCTCATGGACTGAGGGCTGAAGGAAAACAATGGCCACTCACCTCTTGAATCAAATATAAACAAAATCTGCCAGACGCATCTTCAGATTTATCATTCTGCTGTCCTTATGAACTTATGATCTGTCTTAAAAATCAACTTTCGCACGCACAAGATGACAGTTTGCCCTACAGGTTTCAGAGCAACTTTACAGCTTTGTTTGTTTTGAAATGGTGAAAAGAATTTTGTCTGTGGTCGGCAATTACTTTGAACTGTAGTGACAATTAAAAGCAGTTAATGATAATGTGTTTAAACATTTGTCCTCATTGATAAGGACAGTTTCTTTCAACAAATATTCTCTTGGTAAGGAAGCATTCACAATAAATGCACAAAACAAAATATCTGTGTCTTAAATGTTGATGC
The DNA here is from genome assembly GCA_964020215.1 of Aurelia sp. 3 sensu Dawson et al. (2005). Classification (NCBI taxonomy): domain Eukaryota; kingdom Metazoa; phylum Cnidaria; class Scyphozoa; order Semaeostomeae; family Ulmaridae; genus Aurelia; species Aurelia sp. 3 sensu Dawson et al. (2005). Next base: position 1,112,732 of record OZ026584.1, read on the forward strand.
AAGTTGAATTTTATCAAAATAACAGATATTTTACCTTGCATCAAAGGCTTCTCCAACTGGTGCCCAAGCAAGAGCTTTTATTTCAGGTGGAAGAACTCGATTCAAGACTTTAGTGTACTCAATTTTTGTGTCTGCAAAGAAAGAAAATTGGTAAAACTTTGAAACAAATACCTAAAGATTTCTAATGATATTTTGTCACAGGATCAACATAAATTTTTTAAAAAGGCACAAAGACAGCAGTCTTAATCACAGAAAGTCTTAAAATATTTTTGGAGAAGTCATGTTATTTTCAGTAAAAGGCATAATGGAAAGTTGCCTGAAAACAGGAACAGTAAGCAGGCCGGAAAGTTGTATGTCAAGATACAGCATGGTCAATGAAAGGTTACTAACATTTTCAGAAACTTTATTATCTTATAAATGTAAGGGTATGGTGTCAGGATGTCCCTTAAAGCTTCTGCCTACTAGCAAGTCTTATCATTACCTTCCTTGTTATTTGATTTATTTTTCTCAGCTCTGACTTTCAATGAGATAACCTAAAATTAGAAAAATTTTTGTAAAATGAAATTAAATCTGTAAAGAGTAGTGATAAACAGCTCACAAAATTTGGTAATTTAATAGATTGGCTACCCAAAGTTTGGACAACATATTAAAAATAGATCTCCCTTATTAAGAAATTTTGTCTGATTTCCCTCGACAGCAAAGGAACTTCCTACAAAACTTACTTTTAATACAAACAGGAATTACCTGTCCAAAGGCACTAACTCCTTTGTCTGTCCTTCCACATCTTGAATATTCACAACTTTCTCTGTCTTGTATCAGGCAAGTTTTCTTCAAAGCAGCAAATAGCTCATGCTAAAGTAAAATATTAACAATGTTATTCATCTGATAACCTGTTGTAATAAATAAACCCCTTGCATATTAAGGAAGAGAGGCAAATTGAAAGTTTCACTTGCAGCCTTATCCTAGCCTATGCATTTAAAAAACTAAAAATACGAGTTACTTCTTATCTTTCTAAGTTTTCAAGAGCTTGCTCTTCTTGTGATCCAGGAATTCTTTTAATCTTAAATTTAGAAATTGAATTAGCAATTTAATTTTTTTACCTCAATTGTTTTGTCAGTATTGTCTTGGCTTGCAAATCCCTGGTAATCCCAACCTACATATGCCAATTTTATTGCAATCTTTTGCTGCGAGCAACTGAAAAATTGGAAAAAGACATCAATTGCGTATAATTAGGTGTACAATGTACTCCCTTTTATCAATTTCTAGATAACAGAACCCTACATTATTTAAAGAAAATCTTCATTGACAAATATTAACTAAAAAGAGTGCAAATCCATAACCCATTTCCTTACTCATAAATCTAGATATCCTCATATTCTCATTTTGTACTAATTTTAATTAGTATCACCTTATTTGTTTATCCTCATTTTTCCTTTTTTTCAAAATTTATTTTAGCGGCCCAAGCTAGATAAACAATGCTGTACTTGGGTGGCGTAGAATGCACGTACTTTTTTGATAGATTTATCGTACATTGCAACAGCTTGTATTTTACGAATAAAATTGAATTGAACATACAAATGCTACTTTGTAATAAAAAATCTCCACAATTTCATGAAAATCTTTCAATTATATAATGTAAAACTTAATATTCATAATATTCATATATTCATAACATACCAAGGACCGAGATACAGGGGGGTCCAGGGGGGCCATGGCCCCCTCAAATATTTCAGCAGTTGCTGCAGTAAATCATTATTCATTATTATTTTAGTATTTCAGAATAACAGATAGATACTCTATCTTCTTATGTTCGGTATATCTCATTCAATTTCTAGCTTTCATTATTCTAGGAAGCTCTTTGGGGGGTATTTACAAGCTAACAAACATAATTCTCACCACAACTTTACAGTGGCCTTTGGTAAACATTCCAAACGTTGATTTACCTGCAAAGTCAATCCGTATTGAGAAACAAAAATTGGTGTACTGTTAAGCCAATTTGAAGAGTGTGGTCTCTAAATTTTTTCCAGGAGAGTACTCCTAGACCCTCTCTAAGGTTCTGGATCGCTTAGCTCGTCACCCGGTTTGCCCATGGCCCCCCTCATGTAAAAAATTGTATCTCGGTCCTTGTAACATACCTTGAAAAATCAAATGGCTTTTGCTTTGGTTTCCTGAAATCTGTTTTGGTTGCTTTGCTTTGGAGATTACGTATTTGACTTTGTAATTTTTTGTTTGAAGCTATCAATGACTTCACTTTAGTCATCAGCTCCTGTGGAGAGAAAGATCAAGAAATGTGGAAAATATCGCCCCCATTTCTAGGAATTTTCTGACAAGCCATGCTGGAAAACATGCTGGAAAGCCATGCTGCCAAATATCTTTAGCGTGGAGAAACATAAAGAACAATGGAAGAACAATGGGTCTATCATCTTTAGACAATAGGCGTGGCGTAAAGCTTTGGCGTAACAAAAATGAACTTCCCACACTGGCTGACAAGCATGTACGTTAGACCTTATCAAGTATGATGAGAAATACCTGCTGGTGCTTGTATGTTACAATCCTACTTCTTCAGACTAATGAAAAAGACTTTTTGAGGTTTTGAAAGCAAGTTTTGATAAAAGAATTCTTTGTAGTGTTAATGTATTCACGCAGGGCCTGTACTGTAAAGAATAAAAGCATTCCCCTTTTTCCTTGGTTTCTCTGTCCTAGATTTACTTGAACTTCTACCCCTTTTCTCAGAGATTTATGAACACGCTTGGTTGTACACAGACCTCTAGAGTTGACATGCCAGCCCTGATAGAAACCAGACTGGAAAGTTTGTATCTTGCGTGGGCAATTTGAGATGGCCTACATAAGACTGCGCTGAAAATTCGCGGTTGAGAACAATATTAAAACTAGAAGTAACTAAAAGTTATCAACTGCGCGCCCCGGGGGGGGTACTTAGTATATTTGACCGACGGGGATGTGCCGTTTTTCAGGGTATCGTTTTCGCCTATTTTTACTAGAACAGGGTATCAAAAGAAGGCAAATTTTCTGGAGCAGGTTGTTAAAACATGTAAAAAGAGGAAATTTTGTTAGAACAGGTTATTATTTAGTCAAATTTTTGTGTTTTTGAGTATACTTTTCACCGATTTTTTCTAGAACAGGGTATCATTTGAAGGCAAAAATTCTGGAACAGGGTGAAAAAAATTTTTTTCGTGGGCACATCCCCGTACAAATTTAGGTCAAGTACCCCCCCCCCCCGGGCTGCGCGCACTCTAAGATATTTCTGAACTCAAATAAAGCCAAACTAAATTCGTAAATGACTTTTTTGCTGTTCCCTTGAACTGGATTTAATTGTTCCATTATTCCCTATTCCATGTTTTATGACTAGAAGGAGGGTGATGAAAGCAAGGTCAACAGATTATTGTGCTGAGTTAATCCTATTGACGAGCATTTCTTTGCTCGATTTGCTGCGTCGTTGTAGGTATGCGAACGTTTTGAACAGCGGCAATGAAGCAATAGACAAAACAAATATGCGTAGCCAGCAAACGAAAATTCACTACCTCGCAATTAGTAAGCACGCTCCTTCGTCGCGCGCAACAATAGATCCTTTGTAGATTAAACAAAAGATTCTTTGTTTATTGCCAACTGCGCAGCCAAGGTTGAAAACCACGTACGTTCCTGCACGCGCAAGATATCGCGCGCAGTACAAACTTTCCAGTCTGGGATAGAAAGCGTGGTACTTGCACACCCAAGAAAAACAAAGGGGTATTATTCAAAAGATAAACAATAAAGGACCCTTCTTCCACACCCGAGGTCTTGGCAAAAATTGCCCTACTTTCCATGCTGGCATGCCGGGCTTGCAATATGCATACTTGCACGTGACACGTGCCATCTATTTTTGGTCAAATAAGTATGTTGTTTGTTTTTTTTTTGCAAAGAATGCACGCAAAGGCTGCCGTTTAGCGCAGGCACAAGAGAAGAGTTCGGAATTGAGTTTGAGATGAAAATGCATCGACGAAGGACCATAATTTTGGCACAAGATTTTCTGTACAGCGAATTTATACCTCTCTGGATAATTCTTCTACGTTGCATTCTCTGTCCTTTCTCTCATCATCGGCCATCACTTTCTGAAATCGAGCTGGAGAATTCGTTTGCTTTCTTCTCTCCAGCTACCTTGCCAGCATTGTTCTTCTTTCGCGCGCAAATGATGGAATCATGGGAATCTTATATGGAATTTATGTCACGTGATTTGGGTCATATTTATTCTGCCTCAGCTTCAAGAAGAGACTAGAAATATTGAATTGAATTAAAGGCGGTAGGCAGGAAACCACGGGAAACAACAACCCCTAAAAGCAGCATTGCCAGCAAGGAGGCTGCGAAGATGTTGTAAGTATTCATTTACTATTTACAGTGTTTGATTATATTTATTTCGGTTTTCGAAACAACTGAATTTCTAGCCTATGAATTATGAAGCCCTCTGCTGCTATCCGTGTGAAAAATGGAAACATGATAACAAATCACGAACTGTGCGTGCATGCGAGCGGCCCCAAAGCGGCCTATCTTGACATTTCCGTGACAAAGAGAGTTATGTATAAATTCAAATGTCACACAATCATACAATAGCTTGATTAAAGCCAATGGAAAGGAAGAGAAATTTCAACCGATGGTTTTACGGCTTTAACTAAACAAAAAATCCATTGTTTAACCATTATAGCCTCCGCAGAGACTGGTGTGCAGAGCATGGCACTTGCACACCGGAGATTTTCAATAGACTATTCAAAATAGACAATAGAGAACAAAAGAAATTTCTTCTTGCACACCGGAGATCTCGTCAAAAGTGCCATACTCTGCAGACTGGCGCAGAGAAAGAACGTATCTCTGGCTTTTGGCACACATTTTGGCACAGAAAGAGGCCTTAAACAATAAGCAATTCGATGTCTCTATTGTATTAAGCAATAGATATCAATTATTCTTTGGCACACACTAGCACACATAATTTTTGTGCTCCAAACTATCTGGTGCAGAGCAGCACAGAGAGTCACTACTCTAGTTTATAGATCTTCAGTACAGTACGCAGATCTGAGAAACACAATAAATAGTCAGTGTTCATAAAACAAGAGACTCCACACTGATTGACATTGCTTTGCTTTGTAATTTAAAAATTAACGTGCTGTTTTTCTTAATTTTCAGGAGTAACAATGAACTGTGGTGCATCATCACTGGCCGTTCATCACTTCTTCAGCCAGTATGTATAATGTTAGAATATACTGTATAATCATTTTTACTTAGATGGTTATCTATTAGTAACTGAAACTCATGGCTGACTTCTATAACTTTCAAACAGGAACAGTTCAGTCTACCATTGGCATTATAAAAAAACTTGATTCTTACCAAAACCATACCAGGAACAACTTCTTGCAACCTCAATTAACTTTGATCATTTTTGACTTTATCCTAATTTTTGTTCTCTACAGGTGGAAATAAAAAATGTATTGTCAGAGAATGCTACAAAGTTCAACAATGGCCTTGGCATCTACATCAAAGCAAGGTATTTTTAACAGCATTCATAAATGATTCTTTCATTGGTGCTTTTTATACTTTATATGATCCTGTTTCTTGAATAAAGTTTCTGATAATAAGCAAATTTTCTTATGAAGCAATTATCTTGTTCTAGTGCAACATCTGATGCAAAATTGAAAGAAGACAAAGCCATCAAGAGAAAAGAATTCATCCTGAAGCTAAGCAAACTTATGGTAAATATTATCAGTAGTCTTCTTTTCATATACAGTATTTATTTTTGTGCTTAAGCAAAATATTTCTTTCTGTCTTTTAAAACTTTAGTAGAAACAAATGTGCCCATCAAACTTGTTCATTAACCAATTTTTCTACTCTTTAGAACCTGGATGCAGTTCAAACTCATGATCTGTTTCAAAATTACATAAGATCTGAGTTTCGTGGAACTGGTCAGCAATTACAGGTGGGTGCTATTAGAAATCTTATCTGAGTTTTCTAAGATTTTGTAAGAGTAGTCATGTAATTTCTATAGTTTGTGATTATAACCTTGGAAGTTTCCAAAGCTTTCTATTGGATTATACTTTGTAAATAATGTTATCAACAAATAGTTTTATTGATTTCAAGATTTGGGAGTATATTTACTGAAAAAGCTCTATTTATCCCCCTCTCTATTAAGCCACTCCTCCCACTTATGTCCAGTCTGAAAGGTTACAAAGCATTCTCCATTTATTTAGCTAAACAAGTTTCCAATACATTTGACACACAAAATGGTATGTTGAATTCACAAAATATGGCATAAAAGAACTAAAACGTTATCATATATTGTATATCTTTGTCATTTGAAGCCCCCTCTCTGATAAACCCCCTCTCTTTTAAACCCCCTCTGGAGTGTCCAAAATTAAAGTGGAATTTTTTCTTGTTTTAGAAAATGCTTGAGCATGAATTACATATAGATGCCCTTGCTAGAAAGGTGAGTAAATGAAAGTTTTTATCATTTGATTTGTTGTTTGTATTGAATGCTGATATTTTTAAGGAACAGAAATTACTAATTCTGCCTATTCATGCAGAAAAATTGATAAGCCAGCATTATTTAGTGTCTTCCTTGGATTACTTCAGAGTTACAGCGAAGGAAAAGGCAGCAGAACTTATCAAGAACAGGGAATTGTTATTCAAGCTGTTATCACAAGTTGAAGGAGGTTTATTTGGTTGAGACACCATTTTGACTTTAGGTTTCCTATTATGTTGCAGATTGCCAGTTATTATTTTCAAGAGAGAATACTGTTACTCAGAAGTGTGAAATACTTACTCAGTTATTGGCAAGATCCAGCGTGCATGTTCAGGGTATGGTATATATATATTACAATTCCTGCTTCACCTTAAGGCATTTCTGCATATCTTTGCAGTTATAACAGAAACTTGGGAAAGAAGCTAACAGATAGTATTTTTTGTAAAAGTTTAAGAGATAGATAGATATGTTACATAAAGTCAATCTGCTGCCTTTTAAAAGATATGACATTTTCAGTGGCTTTTAATGTTGTTTTATGCCCACAATTCATCTAATTTTGAGGCATTTTATATTATGTTCTTTACAATCAGAATTGAGCCAAGACATCAGTATCATTCAGTTTATTAACTTTTTCAGGCAGAATTTTCAGCACAAGTTGATGAGATGGTAAATCAAGGATTTATTGATAAGGTATTTATATCATCAATCGTTGTTTAATTATTTTCAATAATGGGTACTGTACATTACACATTGTTCTATCTCTCTCTCTCTTTCTTGTCTCATGTCCTCTCAAGACTTGGATGATACTGTATTTTCACAGGTTCCTTGCCTTTGTTCTCTTTAGCAGAGTTTGCTTTCCCAACTCCTCCTTGTCCTTCTGGTCCTCTTCATTCTGTCATCCATATTCTCATCTCATCAAGTATTCAACATTGCTGATACCCTTTATTTGAAATTGATGAATGTGACATAGGTATTTGGCAAGAGAATTACTGTAGGTTTACAAAATATCTCTCCCTTTCCAGATTCTGCAACAGCTGAAGGATGTGTGTAACAATGGGTTGATCCATAGTAATATTAAGGTTTGTAATTCGTCACTATCTTCCAGTCCTTTGTTTGACTCTTAAGCTTGCAAATATAGAGTACTATGCTCACATCATGAAGCAAAAAATTTTCAAATGAAATATCTTATTTAGACGAACATAAAGTATTTCAACCCAATATGTCATTGAATTTGTTTCTTTTCTGTCCATAAATACAACCTTTTTCTCTTCAGGGCAATATTCCGATGGAAAGGCTGCATGCTACTCAAGGACTGAAGGAGCAGGTTCGATTATTTACTTCTCAGTAAACAGAAATTAACAAGAATCATACTGCCTAAGAATTGCCTATAAGTGGCAAATATCCTGTGAGACGAAAGAATTCAGGATCTAACCATTTTCCTCTGCTGCCAAGTGTCAACCAGCCTTTTTTTAATGTTAAATATTTTTTTCAGAATTCAAAATAAAGTTCAAAATCTTTTTATTTTTCTGCATCTCTCTTTTTCAGTGTGAGCTGCTCGAAATTATTTTACTGTATCATAAAGATTTCGAATTTTCCGGAGAAAAGATGTCAGACATCGCAAAATTTTTCCAGGTAAGCAATGCAGACATTTTCAACAGTTTTCAGTTTTTGTTATTGTTTATTTGCACTTCCTATCCCCATCTCCCTGATCCTGTGCCCTGATTCTTCGTATTGAAGTATTCATATTCAACTTGCAGGGAAGAAACTATGGACTCAAGCAAGCAGAAAAGCGACACCTAGAAGCTTCATCAAACATAATTATTGATGCCATTGGGTAATTATATTCATTTCACTTTATTACAAAATTATAGCCTTTTGTGCGACCATTTGGTAACTAGACTTATGACCTAGAATCCACTGTTTCTTTTTGCTCTTGGGCTTGGCGCTTCGGTCAACAGAGACTCATAACATTACTCTGCAAAGCCTGACCCTATTTAGGCACAAACTCTGAGCTTCCTAGAATACCAATCAGATTGCTAGTTTTTTTTAATTACTATGGTGATGGCAAATATGATGGAACTTTCGATGCGAAGAACTGATAACATTCGGACGAGATTTGAGGCTGCTATTCGAGGTAGGGGACCGTGATTCGAGAATCGAGGCCGTGATTCCAATCATCATAATTTGATTGATGAATGCGGAAAATATGGTCAGCTTTTTACTGTTTCATTTTGAGTCCCTGTTGAGCATGGTTTGCCACAGGGATGCAAGGGACTCATCATCATAAGTTTATTTCGTAACATTCCACATTGCCTTTCACTCTATTTACAATATCACTATGTAATTGTATGTTTCTCTCTCTTCGTGTAGGTTCTTGAATTGTTTGATATTGTTGGAAGCCATCGATCTAGAAACCATGAGTGCTGTTCTTAAGAATCAAAGGTAATGTTATTTGATTGTCTAAAATTAGGTTTCAAGTTGCAGCTCAAATTTTCGAAAATGCATCATTACTTTTATTCAGCTCGTTAAAGATCAAGCAGATTTAATTCATCTACATGTTTATAGAGAAAATTGTCATGCTCTTCACAATTTTGACAATTTTGTAAAGAGACACTAAATTCCTTTGATTGTAAATCAATATGTATTTCTTCAGGTTTGTTGTAAATTAGCTTTATTTTTGTAAAACTATGTATATACTAGTTTCAAATAAATATATGAATGAATGAATGAATGAATGAATGAATGAATGAATGAATGAATGAATGAATGAATGAATGAATGAATGAAAGGAACTCTAATTCTCCTTTGTTGGATTTTTTCTGCATTGATAGTTCGATATGATACCAAGTTTCATACCATGTCCGATTGTAATCATTTTGAAGATTCTCATACGTTGATTTCCTCATTTTGCCAAGAACTTGTATGTTTTCAATTTGTTTTGAGTGGGATTTGTCAGGATTTCTAGCTACTTAAAGCTAATTCAGGCCCACCATGTATGCCGCAGTGAGGCATCGGACCCCTAGTTTAACGTCCCTACCAATAAGGATGACGAGTTGAGTTATGAGGTCATGCCTTCGTGGTCACCCATCCGGATTTTGACCTCACTCGACCGAGCTTAACTTTAGTCACCTGACAAAAACTGTATAAGCCGCTCGGCCACTCACCCCCAAAGTGATAACTGACATGTGCACTGATAACAATATATTTCATTCTTATTATCTATCTTTGTCACAGCTCTGTCGAAGATCATAGTTTGGCTGCAAATAAAGAGTTGTTACGAGTAAGTTCTTCTATGAACAGATTCTAGCGTGAAATCGTATCGTTTTATGTTGGAAAAAAATACTAAAATTTGAAGCCGGTCAAATTTAAAGACACAAATTCAAATTCTAATGCTGCACTATTGAGAATGTTAGTCCAAATTTCCTTTTTGACCTTTTGTATCCTCCGAAAAATAACGGCCATTAGTTTTGGTTGCTTGCAAACATACCAATCCCATCACTTCTATATTTGTCTAATATTAGTCATTCAAAGCTTTATATCTAAGAATTCTTTGATTTTTGTAGACACTTGATGGGCTACTGATCCAGTGGGATGATTTTGTGCAGCAAAGCCCAGTAGTTTTGGCTTGGAGTTTATATCGGTATTATACGAAAGGAGACAATGCCCAGGTAAACGTAGTTTTCTTCAAAAGATGATTTTAAGATGATGCAATACTACCAGGTGCGCCAGAGAAAATTCCCACTTTTGAAAATTCATAGCACTAAGCGTGCTTCACAGAATTGAATGATCCAAATTTTAGTTAAAGCAGAGGGACTGAAGTATTTGTGTGATTTTTCTCACTGTATTAACAGCACTAGAAGTATCGATAAATTTAACATCCCTCCTTAGCCAAAATTTTTAATAATCCCTCTGTCTTTTAAACCCTCCACACGTATATCAATTGCAAGAGGATGCCAAATGTTTTCCTTTTACTAAGCTAAACAAGACTGCAAGCTACTTTCGATATGGTTTGAGATAAAAACTATGTCGAATTTGTAACTCGTAGAAATGTACGCTGACTTGCATGTCTTGGGATGAAAGAAATTTTTGTCATCTAACTGTCTAAGCAAATTTCCCTTTCTAATAAGCCCCTCTCTGGAGTTTCCGATATTTAATAAGCCCCTGGAGCCATAATAGAGCTTTTACAGTAATCTCTATCCTTTGTGTCACCGTTTTTATAGATCTTTGAAGCGTTTGGGAGAAAAGCAGTGATATTCGATGTATTTGGTTACATCCATGAAATGTTGACTTGGATTTCAGCTACTTCTAGTCTGGTACGTAGATCTTACAGCTCCTTATGGTCATTCGTCATCTCTCATTCATTTATGATATGCCTCATTTATCTCATTTGTAATATTGCAGCTTTATTCATTTAATTTCGTTATGTTTGCAGCCAGTCACCAACCTTGCCAAATCAATCATACATTCGCTGTTGAGTCACACATTACAAGTATTCCATGAAGACTCATTTGGAGATTCACAGGTACTCATCATCATCATAAGCATAAACACAGGGATCGTTCCAGAGCCTCGCTTTCGATTTCTCGCTTATTGCATTAGGGCATAAATTTTGCAATCGCAAAGGAGGCTACGGAGTAGGGTCTCTTTTTTATTGAGCGGGGGGGTAATATATTTTCCTGATGTGCCTGCGGGGTGTGCTGTAATATTTGAATTTCTGATGCAAAAATCTGCATTCAGTTAGGTTTGTGGAAAATATTTCATGTTTTTGTTACGCTCGTTATCCTCTGCGATTCTCTACAATTCATTTCAGAAAATTTACAAAGTTGCCCAAGAAGTAATTGGTTTTCAAGAGATTTCCGGCGAACTATTTCAGAAGGTGAGTATTATATAAACATTCTTTGCTGCAGTCATTTCTTCCATGAATTAGACAATAGGCATACGCATCGTCTACGGGGAACGTTATACTTCTTTCAGGGCACGTTGTAACCACGAGGGAAGCTTTGAGCTTCGACTGACGAAAGTATTTGCTACAAGCCTCTCTTGCCCACTACCGCTTGTTTATTTATCTTGATTTTTTCCCGCAGGATTCAAGGAATGGAATCAAAATGTTATTAGACTCTGCACAGAAAAGGTTTGTGATAATTCACAGTTTTGTTTGATAAGATCCTTTGCTTGAGATGTAGGCCACTTTCATCACCTAAAGACAGCATGCATAGCTCCACGTAGCAAGTCTGTGGAGAAACATTTTTTGATCAAAATATGTTCCTAAGAACAATAATTGAAACTGAAAGTTTTTCTTTGCAAATTTTGATAAAGTCTTCAACAGGGACGAGGAAGCATCTCAAACTTGGGGGGCACGGTACTTCAAGGGCACTTTTATCTTAAGAAAAAGGGGACATTTTCTAAAAATAAAAAGGCCACTTCTTTGTTTACTGCAAAATCTTTGGGGGGCACGTGCCTAAAGTGCCCCCCCCGGTTCCTACGTCTATGATCTTAAACAATCCATGTTTAATATAAACTCAGTATATATTGTAGATATCTGCGATGTTGCATATGAAATGTATGTACCAGACTACAGCAATAAATATAGCAAGCGATGATGAGAGTTTTAAAAGTAATCTTATATTTGCAGGTTTCCATTCACGATATGCCCATTTCTGGACTTACTAACTTCTACAGTGGTCGACTTAGATTCAGCTGAAAATGTGAGTCATTTTCATTTCCTACATTGCTGGCCTTCTATCTCAGTAATTATGTTCTTTTCTGCGTTTCATGCTGTTGACGACAGCAGATCTCACCGCATCATACTGAAGTTTAATCGTCTTTGTGGTATACCAGGTATACCAAAGAGGCTATCTACTTTTGACAAGCCACCATGAATCGTATACTTGACAAACTTTTCTGATTTATGACTAACTCTATAATAAACAGTCTGAATTAGATTCTAGAATTTTTTCAAATAGACATTTTAGCTATTCTACAAAAGAGCGTGGATCGAGCGCTATTTTTATACATTTTATACACGAGGTTCGCTCGAGTGGCGTCAGAGCTTCTATCACTATTGTACACATTCGAAAATTCTATAGGATGTATCAAAATATTGTTCGATTCTGATTCTTTTCAGAATTGCTAAAAGGTCTCTTTTTACTTCACGGTTTCTTGAGCAATGAGCTAGTTTCTCACAATGTTTGGCTTCGTGAAAGTGAAGCGATGGAAAAAGCTTCGATGAACTTATCTAAAGACTCGGCAAGTTATTTAATTATTTCTAAAATTTTCTAAGTGTGAATTTGTTTCCTATTTACAATTGTTTGTGGTAATTTGGGATTTAGAAATTGATCAATCGATCAGGTGTAATTTGCTGCACGAGTATCATTTCAAGAACCGGCCTGTTGCTAACAAAATGGAATGAAATAGCACAAAAAGTGACGTGACTTAAGAAATAGTGAACTTTTCCCAATTCTTTCGAGGTATTTGAATGTGTGAAGAACATGAAAACTTTCACTGAGCTCTTTGGTAAAAATCTTCTTGATGAGATGCAATCAACTGATGATGCAAGAATTTGGAGAAGATCTTGTGACAAACTACTCATTGGAGCTGGTGATGAAGTGTTTTGAGATATGCATTCTTTCTTTATTCATGTCTTGCATGAAGACATATGACAAATTTAATGAAATGAATTTTCGTGTCATTTGCTTTAGACCATTCCCAAGTCTACTTGGAACCCAAATACAGGGTGTCCCAAAGAATTGAGCCCTATTAGTGTGGCTACTGCGAAGGAGCTGTATGTTTGATATAGTTGAATAGGACAGGGTTTAGCTTAAACTTTGAAACCTTGTTTTAGACAATCTGGCAAGTGATTGCTGATTTATGACGTCACAATGTTAAACTGTAGCCGCATCAAAAACAACACTTTCTTTGTTTTACAAAAAGCCAAAATTAAGAATAAATTGTACAAGAAAGGATGCTATTCTGGTGTTGGAATTTTTCTACAGTTTGAAAGGGGATTTATTGTGTTGGTTACTGACGTGATACAACATTGAGTCATTTTCAAATGTACTTAGAATTCAAATACAGCGCCAGAACCTCTTCTTTAACAGTTTCTTTCTCCTTCAACAGGACACGATCAAATAATTCTTCCAGCAAGCTCATCTGGGATTATTTTTGATCTTCCAAATGGTACGCATTAGCAATTGTTTGTCTACTTCTAAATCTGTTGAGAATGTAGCCTTCTGTTGCCTTCCACCAGCGGTTATCACCTGGGATCTTAATATCTTAGCTTTTCTTGGGGGTTACATGATAATTTTCTTTTAATATACATAGATTTCAAATTTCAATTTCATTTTAAACAGCAGTCTTTAATCTACTACATTTCTGCTTGCAATGAAGGACTTTCTAAATGAAAACAGCTGTTCAGCAGACTCGTATAATCAAGGAAAGAACGAGAATTTAGCCTCTAGAGAAACGCCAGAGGACTAACGAGCCAAGCACCTCTTCTTCAAATGAATAGCCTGGTCTAAATACCTGAGACAAATGCTGCCCGAAGCCTTATTGTTTATGGAAATCAGCCTGCTTGACACTTCAAATTTATTACCTGGTCTAACTTTACTTTCAAGATATTCGCTTGGTTCGATGGCAAGTTGAATATTCTGGTTGGGAATATCTTTCATTGGAACTGGATCTTATCGTTTCTGGAGCATATGATTCAAGTAAGTAAGCAAGCTGCAAATCACCATTTACAGAAGCATCATGCTATTTGATTTGTTTTGAAATCAGTTGATTCTATCATAAACTCTGCCAAGAACTGTTCTTCGATAAAGTATTTTCTACAGTAAATTCTATGAGCATTTGTAATTGTGAAATTCATTTGCGTTACTTTACAAATATCTGTGTCGTTAATGTTTAATACAATTTCAGGACGTATTTCTAAGAAATCAAAGACACAATCTTTCTTCTCTTTCTTCCTTTTCAACTGCCTCGTAACCTCCTCCGCCGAAGCATGAATTTCCTCCCGCAGAAGGTATAGATACCGAAACGTAACTGAGTTGTCTAGGTACCCATCCTTTTTTCAAGTAATAATAAATTTTCATTGATAAGTCCTATTAATTTCTCATGCAGCAGCTGATTCAGGGGAGGATGTAAATCTAAGGATAACAAGCATAATAAAATTGTTGAAAGCTGTCATTGAAAATGATTGGTCGAAAGCAGAAGATATTGAACCAATGATTGCTTGTTGCTTTGCTGTTCTTAAAAGGTATTTTAATACATTAAACTTGAAGATTACTCTTTATCTGATTATTTACTGAATGAAGATTACAGCAATTTCGCATTACTGAAAAACTGGTGATTTATTGTGATTTTGAATTCAATCCGTGCATGGAAGGAAATTGCTTTGAATTTTCGAAAGCTGGCTAAATAGCTCAAATTTTTTCCACTTATAATTAGTTAAATCTGAACGTGTATTAGAGTCTGCAACGCAAGTCTGTGGTACCACTTGTCTTTGTAGCTGCCAATAGTATCCAAATCCAATCAACTTTTATTCGATAGCATATGTTAAACTTCAAGATCGGTGCTGCAGGATATTTAGGTATTTCAGGGATAATTGTGACTCGTCAGTGACCCATAGCGGACAGCCTAGTATAGAGAGAGCACTTCCTTTATTGTAACCCGTTTGTTTATTTCAGGCTTTCAAATGTTAGCTCCCCTCCGCTTGAGCTGCTTAGTATCTGTTTGGAGACATTAATTCTAGTTGCAAAACATATTCCAAAGCAGGTAAGGATTCACAGTTCTGTTTTTACTAGTAATAGCAATATTTAGTGAGTGCAGCGCGTTTTGGGAAATGGGAACAAACTGCTCCAACATATGGAATATAATAAAAGTAATAGGCCTTTCTGATTTTATTTACATTGCAAGATGCCTTTGCCTCCCCTCCTGTCATACAACCCTTCATTCTTGCAGTCAGTTCAGTTCTGTTGGCATTGCATCACAAAATCACTGTCCATCTCCCCACCCACTGTCTCAAGACCATAACGAGGTCAGATAAACCTGCAATCATTCCATGGAATAAGAGACAATTAAGAGGGCTGTGATAACACCGCCTCTGACGTTTTCGTTATTATGTGGTAAAAATAAGTTATCAAAGCGAATTACAGGATGGTCACATTTCTACAAACCGAAAGAAAGAGCGACAGAAAGAAAGACAGAATGAAAGAGAGATATTGCTGCTTGTTGATTCACAGCTTATGCAGCAACCAGCGCCGAATTCTTTCTTGTCCTCTGTTTCTCTATTAATTGGTTTGATATCTGTTTCAACCAGCGTGCCTTGTAAGTGCCATCCCTTGGTTGGCCTTTGTCATCAATTTGTGGACAACAAAGGCCAAGCAAGTACCAGTGGCGCGTTAAAGGCATGCTAGGTGAAACAGACTCTTCAGTATATGATTGACCTCTCTGTCAGGTCTTCGATCAGTTGAATGAGATTGGTTTCTTACCATCTTGTGAAGAAGATAGATTACAAATGCACGAAAACCGGTATGAATTACATATATTCATATATATTCATATATCATTTGCCTTTGCTTCCTTTGTATATAGACATCCACTTCATACCATGCTGTTTATTTTTTTCTTTATTTTGATTGTTTTTAGTATCATGTTTGATTGAAATATAATTCCCAAGAAAGCATTCACGAAAATCTCCGACTTCGTTCATGTTAACCCTTTTCGACTTAGCTACTTTTTAGCAAGAAATTATTGCTCACGTAGAGATGCGAAGCGAATTCCAGGAACACTTGCTCAGAGAAGTTCTATAGTAGCAGCTACATAGATCACTAGCCTGCGTGTAGACTGCAGGCTACACAGATTGCCAGATCTGAACACTACTGCCGACAAAACCACAATTCTTACACCATTTTCATATCGGTGATTTTAGTTTCTCCAAAAGTTTATGGTCTGTTGAATTATATGTCAGGTAAAAATGCCCACGAATAACCTCAATTAAAGCATCTTACATGAGTGATTTGCATTATTGCAAGTCTCAGCTGATATCTAATTTGAGACAGATTTCAGAGTCTTCCCGGGTGGCTGTATGTACGAACTTTTACATCTTTATTTTTCATTGTAGAGGTCCACAAATATCGCCAGGAAATTATGGTTTGATTTTAACCAATACAGAATGCAATCTTGGCTTATATCCAGTCACAAAATCATACGTTGGTCTTCTATTTGAACTCTTCACATCACATGATCCATCGTTGTATTGCGAAGAACTCTTTCAGAATTTCCAAGCAAATCTGGTCTTCTTGGTTGAGCATATCTTTGGAGGCTTCTCTAGACTGAAATTTGTGCAGCAATTTGAAAAGGAGAAGATAGGTTTGTAAATGAATGATTACTGCATCTAATTATGCATTTGTGGGTTTATTACGATGTTTCCTTGATTTAGAGCTATTCTTAAATTCAGTACCGTTAGTCATTTGCTTTGCTGAATAATGATTTAGTTGTTGTGTTAGTGAATCTTTTCCAAGACCTTATACAGACAATATTTATAGATGATGTATCAAGTTATTGATGTATTACGTTTTCTTTCATCCTTTCGTAGCTGAGAGTATACTTGAAATATTTCATATTCTGTTGGCTCCTCAACGTGCTAAGGAGCTCCAAGAAGGACAAAATCGGTATGTACAGAACTCTTTCATTTTACTTTGATTGTACCTGATGCATTGGAAACAACCTTATTTATAGTGTTACTAGCGATTACATTAGTTAGTGAGTGCAACGTTTTGCAAAGTGAACACAAACTGCACCAACATGAAATAGAATGAAAGTAAATAAAAGGTATTTCTGGTTCTTTTGACATTGCAAGATGCATTTGCACCCCTCCCCCTCCCCCCAACCTGTCTCGCGACCGCTCATTCTTGCTGTCACTTCAGTTCTGTTGGCATTACATTACATAATCAATGCCGTCTCCTCACCCCCGTATGAAGACAGTAACGAATCACACCATAGTCTTTTGAAACACATGTACGTATTCAATTGTATTCCGTAGAATAAGAGACAGCTTAATATTTAGCTTATAGAATATGTTTTAATGCAAGGTTCTATTTTGATTACATTGCAGTTACAGTGCTCATTTCAAGCAAATAATTTGTCAAGGCTTACTTTATGGGGAAGCAGGAGAGGCATTGCTTCATATTTTAAGCACAGGAGTACATCCAATCAATGAATCGCTATATGAGTTTGCAAGGTATGTTATTGTCAGTTAAATTATTTCGTAGGCTAAAGTAATATTTCAGTATTTTTGGCTGTGCTTTACCGTTTAGATTTTATCATAACCAACAGTGGACTTGTCCAAGTTCTTTTTACCAAGAGTTTGTAGAGATTCTTCAAAAGAACTGCCGTTTCATGCCCCTATTTGACCCCATATTCCAACCAGGGCTCAAAAATATTTTTCTTCTTGGTAGCAAGCCAGGTACCTTCATTACTTTTTATACACTTTTTTCTCGTTTCCCAATAAACCACCCGATTCTGTCCCTACTTTGTTTTTTGAGCCCCGATTCCAACACAGCTTCCTGGAGAAAGCTTACTGCCTTGAAGTATTATCAAACTTGGTTTTTAAGGGATCTATTTGTTTTTGATAGCAATGAGAACCAAAGATTGAGCCTGATACAAGTTGTGAAGTTGGCACTGGCAGTTGTTGACAGATTGATTATTAGCAAACAGGTAAGCTAACAATGTTCTCCTTGTCGATGTGAGAAGTGCTGCGAAAAATTTTTGAGCATAAAAATCAGGATTATGAGAGTTTTTTCAACGAGAAAGAAAGTTTACAGTTCTATGGGCGAGAGATGAAGGCATCATAAGGATTTCGTGTTTCAATTTTATTTTGTTTTCTAGTATGTTTAATATGTTTGATCTGACCCTTTCTAATCTGTCGATTATCAATGGTCCTTGCTTTCAGGTGACTGAAGCTACGCCATTGGAAAATGCCATTTGCACGAAATCAGTCATGCAACCAACTGACTTAGAAGGTCTTCAGCAAATGGGTATGACTTTAAAGTTTACTTTATCCTTCATTGTTTAATTAGTTTCAATGATTAAGGTAAATGTATCTGTTTTAAGTGGCAATTCAACTTCAGTTCTAAAGATTGTGTATGAATTATTTTTTCAGAGGCTTACCCATTGGTAAATGTGATTGCAAAATATATTTATCATGACTACGATCCAAAACTTCCTACACTCGCCGTAATAGTCCTGCAAAAGCTCTGTGCAGTAAGTATTACTTTGCATACTTCTTTAAAAACAAATTCATATATTTATTTTGTTGCAAAGCCTATCGCAAATGCAAAATCTCCTGGAAGTTCTAAGAAGCTGAACTCAAAGCTTTTCTGTATTTTGATCAATTGATTTGTCAATTTCGTCGTTTTCTGTCTTGTCTCATTCTGTCTGAATTTCAATCAGAATTCGCTTTGTAAATGTTTTGTTTTGCATTGGTTTTTGCAAACATCTCACAAATCTTTGCACGGGTGTTTGTTTATGTTGTTTTGTCCTTCAACAATGCATGTTTCTGTTTATCATTTGTATGCCTGTGTTTGTAACCTGTTCTGGCACCATCTTCTAATGCAAAGTTCTTTTTTGATACAGATTCAGACTCTGTCACCTTAATTTTTTTACATATTGTTCTTGGCTGGCCTTTTTTATATAACTTGTCTCAGTTTGTAGTCTTGTTAAAGGGTCTGTTTCAACCAGCATGCTTTGCACTTGCTATGCCTTGGTCATGAAGATGAAGGTGAAGTTGCAGTTTTCAACGCCAAGCGCTGGGATCGCAGGAATAGAGACGTCCTAACCGAGTCTGTGACCTCTTCTCATTACGCTCAAGTGGTAGGGTTATTAAGTATTATCAAGTGAATTGGCCCAACCAAGGGGTGGCACATGAAGGCCTGTTGGTTGAAACAGGCCATTTAAGTCGTTGTTTTTAACATGATTTTCAAAGAAAGTTGAACTCTGTCTCTCTCTTGCCTAGGTTAGCCCAACCTCCATCCTTGCAAGTTTTGGACAAGATTCGACTGCACTAAGACGAGCATTTGTTCTTCGCTTGAACAGCTACGTAGAGCCAATTCGCCTGAAAATTGCCATCTTAGAGTTTTTATCATCAGCTGTTGAAACTCAGCCTGGTCTTGTTGAATTGTTTCTGCATCAAGTAGCTAATAAAACATCATCGAAACCTGAGGTATGTCTGTAATCATTTATAGTTGAATGAACTCAGTCTTAATTTGATTTGGCTTCATTTTGTTGCCTGGTTTAACGTTTATTGTTATGAGACTAGTGATGTACCGGGTGAGTCAGAAGAAAGTTCCCACTTTTGAAAATTCATAACACCAAGACAACTTAACGGATTTGAATCATTCAAATTCTGGTTAAAAGTCGAAAGATCGAAGTATTTTTGTAATTTTTCTCGCTGTCCTGCCAGCAATAGAAATATTGGTAAATTCAACTTTATAAGAATTTCATGGTTGCAAAATGACGGAAAAAGGGCCTAAAACATTGATCAAATCGTAAGGACTCTATTCAAATCGAAGAATAGGCCATGGGCGTTTCACCTCCCTCAAGAGTTATAAGACATTGATTTTCAAACAAATACGAAAGATCTTCAATCCCAAGGCAATTAATGCCTAGAGGATATCTCTCACCCATGAGAAGTTGCATTTCCTTCATTATTCTGTGCGAGAAGTCATTTATGCATTGATCGATGTTTTAGGCCATTTTTCAATCATTTTGCAACCATGAAATTTTTGTAAAGTTGAATTAACCTATATTCGTAGTGCTGGTAGGACAGCGAGAAAAATCACAAAAATACTTTGATCTTTCGGCTTTTAACTAGAATTTGAATAATTCAAATCCGTGAATTAGTCTTGGTGTTCTGAATTTTCAAAAGTGGGAACTTTTTTCTGGCTTACCCGGTATATTGTTAAACCTGGCACCCTATGTAGAACAGTAGAACAGTAGAGCAGTAGATGAATTCATACTGGTTATAAGTGACCGTAAATTTTGAATTTATCAGCATTCTTCGCAGATAGATGCTTTTCCCAAGACATAGCTCAATACGTTTACAATTACAAAACAATGATTCATGTATAGGTAGGGAAAGTTTAGTGTCTTCCAATAGTTATGTTTGACTATAGAGAATTGCTGACTTCTTTCATTTTGATTCCCTAATTTTTTGTAACAGGAAAAGCAGCCGGGAAAATTTAGTTGCTTGCCTGCAATATTCACATACCTTGATAAAAAGGTAAGGAAATATTTTGCAATTGCGTTGAACACGTTTTTACTTCACATTCAAACAAGCCGTTGTTTAGGATACTATTCGATAAGATACTTAAATGGGCTGTGCAACCCATCCTCTATGAACAGCGCTGCGTGTGAAATAATCTAATATATAATCTAATGTGAAATAATCTCCACATCAAGAATTTACAGTTGTTGATGACTGAAATTTATAAGACAAAATGGGAGCTCAATCCTACTTTCATGAGGGAGATCTTTGTTGAAAAACACAGTACTTATGGGTTAAGAAGCTGCCATAATCTACTACTGCCACAAGTGCGCACTACGTGCTATGGCTTAGAGACGATATCGTTTCTAGGGAGTAGATTGTGGCAGGCACTTCCCAATGACATGAAACAATCAGATACCCTCTCCAGCTTTAAAAGGAGAATAAAATCCTGAAAGGGAGAGGAATGCAACTGTAGACTGTGTAGACCTTTTGTGGCGCAGGTTGGGTTCTTGAAAGGATAAATGCGTTGCACTGTACATAACAAAAAAAATACTGTAAAAAAACATTGTAAAAATCTGTAGATATGTATTTATACTTAATTATTCCTTATATTAGATATATATATATTTTTTTTTATTTTAAACAATTTTACTTTGTAGTTGGCTTGAATTAGCTTTTATTTCTGTAGCTATGTTTTATACGCCTACTTTAAATAAATCGATAATAATAATAATAATGATAATAATAATCTAATGTCTAATGTGTTTAGGCCAAATACAACACAGCTGATGGAGATTTTACACAAAGCATAGCAATCCAAAGTATCTGCGACAAGGTGTTTAATCGAGGCTTTCATGAAGCATTTGTTTCATTTTTCCAACGCCGAATATTTCATTGGATATCAAAAATTCCATAAAAAATATAGACGTAGACAAGAAAATACTGCAAAGAGACTCGCGTAGAAGCTGTGATGAAACTGGCCGCCATTAAATTCGAAGGCTTTAGTCACGTGGGTGGGTTATCCCGTACTTTCCGATTGCTTACAAAAATCTTTAATGGTCCTTTTAATATTTTCTGTTACCGTTTTCAGAAAAAGGGCCTATCGACTTTGAAGCTGGCGTCGCTAAGATTTTTAAACGCACTTTGGACAAACAGACGAGACTCTGCATTGGCAATTATCCGAGCCAGGTAGTTTGAAACCTATCCATTATGTTTATCCTCCATTTGTAAATCTCTGCCAAACCGTTTATCTATTGTTACAATAGAATTAAACAGGCTTACATTGAGCACATTCTTTCCTTCAATGACATTCACTTGCAGTACTTCAGTGAATTTATATTTCATTTTTTTGTATTTCAGAACGAGCTTTTGGGATGATCTGGTTGCTCCTCTTGTCATCTCTGGCGTTGAAAAGGTAATAGTCTAGCGTTCTATGAACATGATTTGCAAAGAATCTTTTCAGCATTGGAATGTCTGTAAGAAAAAGCAAAATTTGAAGCATCAATCTTCAACGGCTTCATAGATAAACTTCTTCCCGACAGAGTCAAGGCGAATTGATTCCATTTTGATTTTGAAATCATGTAATTCTAGGAAATTACTCTGAATGGAATGCAGCAACGAACTATAGCTGACTTAGTCAACTGACGTATTTTGAGCTGATTCTCGACTATTTTAGATTTTTCTCTTATACTTAGCTGTCAATAGAAGAAATGGATTCTTGGTCATTGATTTTACAAATCTTGATGATGGAGACTTACTACGTTTCAAAGTAAGTATTGAAGAAGATTCTTTGAATTATTCTACTATGATTTTTATCATTTTCTTAAAATCATTGTTTGTCCTTTCTCTACTGAAGCAGTCATTTTGAGGCCTGAGGGATCACTTTTAAAGTCCGAATTTTTTGACAAATTTTGACATAGTCTTGTCAGAAATGGAATGATCTGATCTAATCTCTGCAATTTTTAGTGAAGACTTTGATTCAGGATTCATAGAAGCTATGGCAAGCATGAATAGCAGCAGTTTCCACAAGAGGATGCCAAAGGTTTGCCATGCCCTTTCTTTAAAAACCAGTATTATTTATTTTCTTACTTCTTTTACTTTTCATTACATTTCTGCCATGTTCTCTCTCTATACCAGTTGAGTTGAAAATGCCCGGTATTTAAAAAGCTATTGCTTTCATAAGCAATTATATTTTTCAATATCTCACTGATACCCCAACATGTTCAATTTTGTTGAGAATTTTTCTGGCTAAAATCAGTCACTCCGTTCAGATTTTACAATGTTCAGCGGTCTTCCTCAAACAGGAAATGCAATAAAACCACGTTAAAGCAGACAGTTAATCAACGATACCTAGCGTAAATCTGAAGAGGAAAGTTCACTTTACCTGGTGAGGAAAATAAGTCTTTCAACGCTTCAGTTCCTATGTTTTTAGAACCGAAATATACCAGAGAAATCTTCATCTATCTGCTGCATCAACTTCTCATTCGAAATGCAAATTCGATAGCATTGTTCTTTGCCAAATCTCGCAATCTGATTCGTATTTTAGGAAGCTCAGAGTTTGGGCCTAAATAGGATCACGTTTTCCTGAGTACTATTTTGAGCTTCTGTTGACCGAAGCGCCATGATCAAGTCAAATAGCACAGGGAAACGAGAGGTCCCCAGGTCATAACTCGATTCGTCGCTTTTATGAATCAATGAGTTAAAGTTCGCTTATTACTTGTTTTAACAGATTTTCGGATACAAAACTGAGTTTGAAGAGCAGGCACCAAACAAGAAAGAAAAATTGTTAGTAAACACAATTCAGTTGATTGGTTCGTGGAAGGAGTTTCTTATCATTGGTTCTGTGTTACACGTAAGATTCACTTTATTCATATAAAAATCTATGAGTATATTTTAGTTTGTTTGTTAGCTACATCAGCAAATTTGTAAGAAAATTTTCTAGCTAACAATGGATATGCACTCATTCTTTTGTTGTTGTTTCTCATGGAAATGAGTATATTTACTTACTACTATGTCGCGATCTAATTCGTTTTCAGCCAACAAAAACACATCTGGATAAAGACTCGTTGAAGGAAGAAGTTCTGTCAGATCTTACGTCAGCTCTGTTTACATGGGTAAGTGTTTCCTCTGAAAGAGCTACACTAACCTGACACGATTTAAACATAATTACCATCTGACTTCGTTGGACCACATAAAAGAACTTGGTATAGTTTATGATATTCAGGGAGCAGTATTTTTCAAACGCCGGGCCTTTTTATTGATTCACCCGGTGAATCTTAGTATTTTGTGTTGTCCTCCAACTTCTCTTCAAGTGTTAGACTATATTGTGATTACATATTATGATGCGCCATGACAGATGTATTTTGACTAAGGTAAATAACCGAAATCTCTGATTTCTAGTGAGTAAAATGTCCATCTTTTTGCAGACTGACCACTCTCATCATCTTGTAATCAGAGAATTATCGAGCACGTTGATGCTACTTTCAAAACGATGGGATAGGTGAGTGCGGTTTGTGGTTCTTCTGCTTATTTATCAGCACATAAGTCTGTGTACATATCTTTGAGAAATCTGCGTATTCCCAAATTGTATCAAATTTGACTTCCAAACTTGTATCGCTAAATAAGAGGACATCATCGGTAACATCTTCATGCATTTGTGACGATCAGGTTTACCGTTTTCCATAGGGCTACATTAGTACCTAACCTCCAAGAACAGTTTAGTAAAACTGAAAAGCTAAGCTTATCGAAGCAGCATTCTGATCCTTCCTCGCAATGGGACCAAGTCTCATGATTCCTTTAAGCCTGGAATTACAGAGGACTGGCGGCTCTTTTCATTCTACATACGAGATTTGACAGGATCGGAACTCAAACCACAAACATTCCTATTGGTAGTAAATAGGAACGTCGGATAGCCGACGCAGGGGGAAAACCACCCCTCCTCCCGCTCAAAATGGCCTAAATATCTTATTTTTCTATTGTTTTGCCCGCAGTTTATAGTTTCCCCCTACAAAAATATGTGCTCTGTCCAGCGTTCCTGGTAGTCAAATCGCAATACGACTGAGTCATCTGTTTCTTTTATTTCTCTTCATTTCAGTTGCATTTCAGAGCCAAACAAAATTATGACAGAAATCCTCGCAGCAATTAAAGTGGTTATGAACAGTTCATATTTGCCCGTTATTGTGGATCATATGTTTTCTACTTTCTTGTCGATCATTCAACATAGCATTGTTTCTAACAGTAAGTACTTTTACCAAGGGTAGACTTATTTTACACATGCTTGAAAGTGCTTGACTGATTCTTTCGCTTTTATCAATCCATAATCGACTGACCAGCTATCCTAGTGTTTGTTGTGGTGTAGCCTTTAGCATTTTCTTGCGGAAAAACTGGCCAAGCTTTGGCATGTGTCTCCGTGAAAGTTTAATGTGAGTGGTAAAAACATTTGATGAAAATCTTTAGATTAACGGAGTGTAAATGAATTTCTTCTGAAGCCAGTGACATATTTTGAAATGAACATTCTCCAAAGCCGAGAAAAGAAACACCTTTAGTTAATGTCTTTCGATTGCGACTAATGCCACACATTTGACAGAATTTCGATAGACCGATTCAGAGCAATTAATAAGTTTCTGGAGGGGAGGATTTCTGAAAACCGGGTTTCCGTGCTCATCAAAGCAGAAAGAGAGTCATGTTAACTCAGTCGATTTACTTTAATATTCTACATCGTTTTCTTGTTTCAGCTCATTCAAAACTTGATGTTGGCATATTATTAGATCTAATGCCATTCATTTGCAAAATTCTCCAAACAAACCAAGCAACTAGTCTTATCAATGCGAATCAAGAACATGCTGAACAAACATTGAAGGTAATCAATCAGCGCATGCGCTACTATTTGACCCGCAAGGACAGGTGGCGTCTAATCGACCTAATGAGCCTGCAGGACCGTGCTCTGTGTTGTGTGAGAATATTCTCAATATCGGTCCAAGTGACTTGGAATTTGTCCAGAATTGCAGGCCCATCACCGGGCCTGCCCCTTAAAGTAGCAAAATTAAACTCACTAACATGTGCGTCTCTCATGGTCAGCTACCTGGGTGGGTCCGGGAAGTTAGATATTGCGTGTATGCGCTGCATGTGTACCCTGCGAGGGAAAAATCTCCTCTGTGAAGGAAAATCTCTTCTGCGCCGGAAATATGTTTCTGTGGAGTAGATGGCGAAAGCGAGAAAGAAAAGGAAAATTTTTTTCTTTCATCTTTCCACCTCCTCCGCAGAAGCAGTCAAATTGCGCCTCCGCTAAAGCAATAAGCACTCTTGTGTTATCGAACTCCCAATAGCGGAATTCGGTTTTTGATAGGATATTTATTTTTGGGATGCTACGTAGGAGAAAGTTAGATCTCTTTCACTGGCTCCTAAGCAGATGCATAACAATTCTTCCTTCGCAGAGGCATATAAGCACACGTACAGTGTCTAACTACCCGTGATTACTCCAGCTTCTTTTCTATTTCCTTCTAGACTCTTCTGTTATCACTGAGCCTTATATCAACAATATCAAAGTGTCTGAGAAACAAAAGACCCCTTGTTGATATGCTGAATGATTATTCTACGATGTCATACCTCATGCAAACAATGAAGCATTGTTTAAAGGTGAGTAAGATTTCAAAACGTAGCGGAAAGAAGCCATTGCACTGCAGAATACGTAGAGGTAAACGAAGCAAGGGAAAGTACCTGTTCACAATTCAATAAAGAGAGGATACATTACTTTCTTCGTTAGGACATGATAAATTGCCTACAGCAGTGTGTTTAGTCAGTGCAAATTGAAGGTGATGGTTAAGGTGAAGTTGCGGTTTTTAGCGCCAAGTGTGGGGTAAAAAAATAGCTAAGCACAAATCGAGTCCACGACCCAATGACGCGCAAGGGGTGGGCCTCTACCGGGTATCGAACCCTGTCCGCCTAACTGTTCTGGTTGCAAAAAGCCAGAAGATTACACCACTGCGCCATGACACCTTAAAATTGTACAAATTGTTTGAAAGAACAAGACTTGATTCCCTGAGTTTTTTTGTGAAGCAAGCCAAACTATAGGGAAAATATTCATTTCACTGGATACAGAGTTCCCGTTATGGTATCTGGCAAAACTCGGCCATACTGATATAAAAATCGTGTCAACAAATTATCTGAAATAACAATGGCGCAAAATTAGTCCGGCACATGTATTCAAGGGACGCTTGATGGCGCTTATCTATTGTTGATCTTTCTTGTGATGGTTAGTAGATTGATTTAGACTCATAACATGGAGTCCTTTGCTTCTCTTTGCTCTTCGCCTTCATGATGGCGCTTTGGTCAACATAGACTCATGGCTTTTCTCTGAAAAACCTGGACCTATTTAGGCCCAGAATCTGTGCTTCCTAGAGCACCAATCAGATTGCGAGATTTGTGAATTACTATGGTCATGGGAAATATGATCGAATTTTCGAGTCGATTGAAGAACTGGTAATATTCGGATGAGATTCGAGATCCGAGGCCGTGATTCGAGATTTGAGGCCGTAATTCCTTCATAGTTCGATTGATGAATGCAGAAAATAGGGTCAATTTTTTTACTGTTTCATTATGAGTCCCTGTTAAGGAAAGTTTACTGCAAGGATACAAGATACTCATCGTCATAAGTCTAAGATTGACTGCCATTTACATTTTTCTTGCAGATCCAACAGCATCCAAATCTAATCAATGGAATACTTTCGCTTTGTTTAACATTTACAGAGGATATCGAGGTAAGGGAAACATTCGTGAATTATTGATATTATTAAAAGTTACAACTGTGTTGCTGATTAAACTGTAACATTGATAAATCTCATACAATACAAATAAACGTGACTCTATTAAAACTCTAAAATGATGCTGTAATTTTATTTCTCCTCACTACAGCTTGGAGAACTTACAATGACAAATGGAGCACTGCAAATATTAATTGTGGATTTTAATCCAGCTGATCAGAATAAAACTTTAGCAGATAAAGGATATGAGCAGGTTAGTCTTTCTATCGCATGATTTTATACTTAAAATGCATTCAAAATATTTGGATCTTTATTCCGCTTAGCTTAGCCCAGAAAGTTCTTGAATTCCCAGTTACAACCTGGCAGATAGGACAAAGAAACCCTTACGCACATTATTGATCATGTAGTTGAAAGATCTGAATGCAAGTCAAAATCGTCAAATACAATAGGCTTATTCTGGGCCTGCATAAGCACCTCTCCAGTCAGCTATTTATCTCCGTCCATTAATTTTCACGTTAAGTGTTACTCAGTTTGATTTTCAGATATATTATATGATTTTTCTGAGATAGTAAAATAAATTTGCGAAGATATATATCGAAATGTTGATGCATTATGAATATTTGGCCTTTTTTGTTTGAACCCTTGTAGAACTGGTGCCTAGCCCTTGCTTTAGTCACGGCATTGTTGAGATCACTTGGGTTTAGAGTTCTACAGGAAACCATTGATTTCGTTGGTGCACACAGGGAGAAAATTATACAGGTATTGAAATCTTAGACTACATTACATAAGTCCCTCTAACTTACGCTTGTTGTTGTTGTTGTTGTTGTTGTTGTTATCGCTTCAGTTGAGGGACTTATGTCCTTACGCTTACAGGGACTAATTAGGCCAAGTCCGCCGCGTTCACGGCGTGACCAATCAGATCGCTACTTTCTTGATATGGTCAACCCAACCCGCGTGCCTATTTGTAGCGTTTGATTGGTTATTAGTTCAAAGTTCGACTTCTCGAAGCGAAGCAACGCTCGAAGTGACCTTCGAAGGGACGTTCAAATTTTCTTTGACGTTCGTAGGATGGAAGATGTTCTAAGTTTCTTCTGATTTTTCGTAAGATTTTAGTCCCTATTTAGAATCCGTTTGGTCGTGAGTCCTTTGTATGAGTGAAATTAAAACATCAGGTTATAAATGTTGAGCGAATACAAGGAATCACGTTGTCAGTCTATTGTAATCTTTCATTCTGTCGTATTTTGGAGACACCGAGTGGCAATTAAATGATAAATTATGTCAGATATCAATAAAACAATCAAACTGATTCATAGCAATTAATAAATGTCTGTATTTGAGGTATTTTTTAAAATTATTGCAAGGTAGAGAGCTCCCTGATGGTAGTAGGGATTTTGTTCCCAGTAATTAAAGCTTGTACAACGAATTTGTTTTTGGGTTGTTGTATACTTACTTTCATTACAGGCGACTAGCCTTACTGGAAGAGTATATTCAGCAGCGATATTACAAGAATCTAAAGAGGTTTCTAAGTTATTAATGCAGTTGTCATGTTATTGGGAGAAATGGAAATTCATGCAGCCTGAAGTTATGGTTGCATTACAGGTATGCTATTTCCTAAACATTTATTCTGGAATTTGTGACAACGATCTATTGTATATCATAATAGTTTTGTATTGTAATTCTTTAACTTGATATTGTGGGTTAGACTGATGCCTTTTCGTCCCTTGTTTCCCTGCGTTCCTTGGTCAAGAGGGACTAATAACATTACTCTGAAATAGTGGGTCCACTTTAGGCCCGCGTAGGATGGTTCTGTATTCACCAATCAAATCGCTAGAATTCAGTTTTTAACCAATCAGGGGCCGCTATTCAGAATGTTGTTGTTGTTGCTCTTAAAGAACGGTTGAAGAAGCCTGGAGTTCTCGCAGCTTCGATGGATCTATTTTGCTTCTACAGAGGAAGATTACTGTCTGAAAGGTATGCATTTTGCGCTTTGTAGGTCAACACAACATCATTCTTTGTACTAGAACTTCGCTTTTCAATGTTCGAGCTTTTTAAATCAGATTTTGAAGCGATTTTGTTGAGTGTACGAGAACTCCCACCTCTTTAGGCCATTTTAAAAAAGTGGGCCCATTATATAAGCGTAATATTATGAGTCCCTATTGACCAAGTGATATCAGCAAATCAAAGAACGCAGGGAAACAAGGGACGAAAAGGCATAAGTCTAATTGTGGGTACCGTAAAAGCTTAGGGGGGGCTGAGGGGGGCTGATTTAATTTTGGAAATTTCAGAGGGTATCTTATTGGAGAGGAGGGTTTATTCACGAAACCAAATGACAAGGATTTATATGATAGCTTTTGGTTTCTTTTACCCCATATTTTGCGGATTCAACGTAATAAAAAGTTTTACTAGTCAAATATGTAATCTTGGCACACTCTCCATCCCAACAGTAACATGCAATTTTGTTCCGCTAAATAAATGGAAAATCGTTCGTTGTTTTTGGAATTTGATATAAGTGAGGGGGGGGGGCTGCTTAACAGAGCTTTACAATATTCCGTTCTTTATGATTAATTCACACATTCAAATGAACATATTTGTAAGCATTTCTTTACTAAGTTGTATTATCAACTTATCCTGTCTCTTATATTTATCCGAGAATGAAATAATGCTGATGCTTCAAACAACTGTGGCGTTCTTGGCAAGACCAAGGTTGTTGACACACATCGTCGAGGTAAAGCTTCTACCTATTTCCGTAATTGTCCAAGTTTTATAGGGCTTCAGGCATCCCTTCTGGAGATATTCATAACTGTAAGTAATAGCTTTATGTTTTAATTTGCTGAAGGGTCAATTTGTGTATAAAGAATAGCAAATGAAATGTAAAAAGCTAGTAACTCTTGTTTTCCCCCATAATCCCACGAATTAAGGACAAGTCCGGGGTCGATGAAATTATTGTTAAAAAGCAATCTTGCCAACTGCCGAACACCAATCGTGTGTTCTTTCCAAGTTTTCATGTCTCCAACTTTCATAAATTGGTTAATGAATCTTCGTAAGTTAGGCCAAATATCGTCGCCATTTTGTATTTTCTACGAGTGTGTGCGAAGGCGCAATCAGGAGGCTGGCAATGTGAGTGGTATAATATCAACAAATTTGGCAGCCGCGTTCAGGTCAACATGAAGTGATGTCATAGAAAATGACGTCATTTGGCACTACTTAGCAGATTGAAATATGTAGTTTCGCAGATTAAAAGAGAAAGAAAAAAAAATTGAAAAAAATTATTACACACCATTCACGACCTTCACGACAGTGTTATCTCTTGAATAATCAACAATTATACCAGCCCTTGACTTGTCCTAAAGCACCTGCAGCTATCCTGCTAATATTACTAATTCGAGTAACATGTTTCCACATTTTTCTAGTCTCAAGACAAAGATTCAGTCGAAGCCTTATTAGAAAGAGCAAGAGCGCCAAGCCCTTCTTTGTCACGTGATGGTAGCCATTCCGTCCTTCTCAAAGATGACTCAATTGATAGATTGTCTGGTCCAGCTGGAGAAGTTCAGGGAATGTAGGTTTATCTTCATGATTACGAAATGCTGCTACGTTGAATCAGGCTTGGTTGTTTGAAGTAAGCCGTAGATTTGGTGCCCCTCTCAGCGCCCTTCGCTTTTTGTTGTCTTTTATATTCATGTAACGGGTGAGCCAGTAAAAAGTTCCCACTTTTGAAAATTCATAGCACCAAGATTACTTCACGGATTTGAATCACTCAAATTGTAGTTAAAAGCCGAAAGATTGAAGCATTTTTGTGATTTTACTCGCTGTCCTACCAGCACTAGAAGTATTGGTAAATTCAACTTGCGTTAATGCAAGCTCCATCTGCAACTTAGTATACTTCCTAATTATTATACAACTATACAACACTACAAGGGCGTGACCAAGGAGCAAATGATAATGACTGCCCCGTGGCTATTAACATAATACAAACATCAAGTTTGGAGTGAAACAGCTGAAGTACGATAGAGTGGGGCACCAAAAATGTTGTTGTAAGTCGGTGATATCATGTCCTTTCCAGCTATGGCAGCCATGGAATGTTCATATGTATCTGTCGTTTAGTTATTTATTTGTAATGAAAAAACATCGAAAGATTTTTCGTTAATTCCAAATTTCAGATTGATAAACATCTTAGCCAACTGTACAGGTATGCTTCGACAGATGGTACCGAATATTCTTGAATCGATTCTAGACGAGGTAGGTTTGTTATTTTGCTTTGAACATCTTCAAGTAGTAGAGAACATGGAATTGTAAACTGTTTCTTAATTATTTTGAAATTCTTCTCATGTAGTCTTATATACCACTGATTTTCAAAGGAACAGATGCGAATACAGTCAGTACCACTGCAGCTGTCGATTTATTTACTACTTGCAAAAAGTTGTTTAAGTTTTCTTTGAAATTAATCTATGAAAATAAGAGAAATAGCTATAACAAATGCAATTCAAATACGTTCAGCCCATTATTGATCTAGGAAGGGTCTTTTAGTCTAGCATTTTCAGTAACGGACAACGGGCTCAGCTCGAAACGTCGTATTTAAAACAATTCTGCTCAAGGTATGATTTATCTATTCTTATACGTTAATGTCAAGGACTATATCGTGCAACACGCTTAAAATAAGATTGTTTTTAGCATTTTCAATGATGGAGAAGGCCCTGTTCTGCGGCGCTGAAGCATTTGCAGCTTCCTATTGGGCAGGCTGCCCCAGACAACATTCCCATATCGGAGGTGACTTTCAACAAGCGCATGCGATTAGGATGCGAAAAGGATGCGAAGGAGCATATTACGAAGTAGTTTGGAGTCCATATCCGAAACGTTTAAATCGGGAATATTTTCTGCATTTTACTATTCTATGTCTTTTAAACTTTTCTAAATTATTAAACAGGGAATGGATCTGGACAGTTTCAATCCACTCATCAATCTAGCATTTAATTCACCTTCCCTTGATGAAACTTCAACTGTTGGTTTTGGAACTTTGGTAGCGTGTGCAAACACTTGCCTTAGGATTTTACAACAGGTATTTTCTCTTATCAGTCTATTATTGTGCATTTATTTACATATGTTGTGTTGTGTGTATCGTTAAAACTGGATTCTTCAGCATAGAGCTCAAATCTTTAAAAAGGTGGGTGTAAAAGTCCATTACATTTTTCTTTGAATTAAAGTGCTTGGAAGGAACTTTGGACAATTTTCTGTAAATTTGCCGTGGCAATTTACCTTGATTATTTTCAAAATGGTGGCATTCATGAATTTTAAGGCTGTGACGTCATCAAATTTCTAAGTCCTTAATCAGAAGAGCTACAGATTTCTGCATGCAACCATATTGTAGACCTTCATAAACTTCGGTTTTCTCAAGGATGTTATCAACTTCCCTCGAGTAATTTAAGATTTATGATGACTTTAATTTCTTCAAAATTTTTGATGTTTTTTTTGCAAAAATAATCAAAATGCCGCCATTTTGAAAATAATCAAGATATAAAAAATTCCCACGACAGATTTACAGCAAATTGCCCATAGTTTCTTTCAAGCACTTTAATTAAAAGAAAAAATGTGATACAGTTTTACACCCACCTTTTTAAAGATTTGAAAGATTTGAGCCCTATGCTGGATTCTTCCCATCAGATGAAAAACATTCTGGATGGGTTACTTTGTTGTTGTTTAACAGAACTTATGCACTGATACGGCCTCAGATCTGCAAATTATTGAACAAACGTTGATTCTCATCCGTATGTTGGTAGTTAAGGCCGTCCTCCACTTCCAGTGGTTTCGGTCGGCGACCAGAGCGCTCGCTTTGAATGCATGCCCTATGTTAGAGAGCATGCGCGAAAGGCAAGCGCGCAAGTCACCAGCAAAAACTTCTGCAGTGGAGGTTTGCCTTATATCATCCATTTGCAATGTCATAGATCCTCTCCATTACCTTCCCAAATGTATTCAATTATCAATCGTCTGTTTCATTCACTCATTTTTCCAGTCGTTCTTTCAGTATTTATTCCCCAGTTGTTATCTCATGAATGTATTTCTTCATTTATTCACTCACTTCTTGATTTTAATTTGCGTGAAAATTCATCTTAGATAACACCAACAGAATCCCCGCGATCGTCACCATTAAGGGAAAAGACGGACCCGGACTTGGAAAGATTTCAATCGTTAAGGTTTGTGCCATTCCTCTAGACTTTCAACTGAAAGTTCTTCTGTTGTAGATTTTAGCGAATTTGTTGATATGTCTATTTCGATGCTCGGCTTACCAAATAAAAGAGATCAAACTTACTTGTTGAATTCATATTCATAATTCTCATATTAAATTGTTTATTAAGTAAAACCCCCTCAGCATCAAGTAATACAAATTAAAATTACAATCTATGATACAATTTGATATAAATACAGGGAGAAAAAGTAACTTCAGAACTGTATTAGCATATTTTTGCTGCTCTTCCAGGGAGCGGTGTTTCAAGTTTAATTCAGCTCTCGTGGTGAATTGTTAAAGTTTTTTGAACTGCGGGAAGGTTGGCAGTTCCTGATACCTTTTTTTTAATGAAAGATGTCTAGGCCAAGACGGCCTCTAACCTAATTATAACGAACATAACTCTAACTACGGAATGCCATTAATTAAACAAAAAAAGAGACAAAAATCAATTGTTCCAACAAACAAAC
Organism: Aurelia sp. 3 sensu Dawson et al. (2005); assembly: GCA_964020215.1. Classification (NCBI taxonomy): domain Eukaryota; kingdom Metazoa; phylum Cnidaria; class Scyphozoa; order Semaeostomeae; family Ulmaridae; genus Aurelia; species Aurelia sp. 3 sensu Dawson et al. (2005). The sequence continues at coordinate 1,146,933 of OZ026584.1, forward strand.
ATCACTGTAAGCTAATTTACATGAAGACAGTTACACTAGTAACCATAAAAGTTGCACGTTTATTGCAAGCCAGATTCAGATTTTAGTTTGAAGCATTTTGATAAATAAGTTGCTACTAGATTTAAACAATTCTTGTCCTCTTGACTCAATAACCAGATAAATTTATTCCAAGCATTGAGTCGCTTTACGTTTGGATATACGTTGGCCATTTTGATTTCGAGACATTTCCTGTCGTCTTGAAACCGTGGGCAAATCATAACGAAGTGAACTTCATCTCCAAGAACTTGTATTCCCAATGAAAGGCAGTATTTACAAATAGGGCTACTGATAGGGATGCTGTTCCATGCAGTAATAGCTGAATGCCCTTTTTCGGGTATTCAAGGTTGTATCATCGACTTTGGAATTTTCACTTCTGAAAGTCGAGGTAAAAACCCTCTCGAGGTCCAGGCAAACTGTAATCATATAATTTGAGAAGAATTTGCATCCATAATCATCATTAATTTAATGATTTAGAGAATTCTGCTGCGACACTAATTCCATTCAACCTTACCTGTTTCAGAACAACTCTAAACAACATTATTGATAATTCGCTGATTGTAATGATGTCAGAAGCATCGTGTTATTTACGTCATCCTGGCCTTGATCCAAGAACGAAGCAATTTTTGAAAAGAGAACTCGGAAGTGAAATGGTTAGTTGACTCTTTTTGGAATTGTGGCGAGAACGGAATCAGCACAGCTCATCCAATCGCATTACAGTTATTTTTTTCAAATTATTGCGGCGATAACCGCAAAATATTTCACAAAAATCAACGAGCTGCAATTCTTTATTTCGGTCTGTCGGTCGGTTTGTGGAAAAATGTGGCCATGCTGAAGTTCGCTTTGTTGTTAATAACCTATTTTCACGACACAATAACGAAAACATCAGAGGCGGTGTCATCAAAGCATTCTTCTTGTCTCTTATTGCATTGAATGAATACGTATTTGTCTGACTTCATTATGGTGTTGAGACGGGGAGACGGGGAGTGATCTTGTGATGCAATGCCAAAAAAACTGGACTGCAAGATTGAGGGGTTGCATGATAGGCGGGGAGGGCAAAGGCATCTTGCAATGTCAACAGAATGCGAAAGGCCTATTACTTTTATTCCATTCCATATGTTGCTGCACTTTGTTCCTATTTCCCAAAACGCCACTCACAACTAATCTTATTGCCAGTTATAATTCGTAATTCCACTAGTCTAGCTCTGAAGAAGCCTTGTATCCCGAGGAGAAATACCAGCTGTTATATTTCATCTAGAAAATAGTTGTCTTTCCAACCCCGTTTTTCCTTCCTTTTTTCCATGAACTATCAGACAGATAGTGCTTTGCTTGTGAGCTTCCTAAATGCATCCAGCAATAGTACTATGTCTATATATTGTCCCCTTTCCGTTTCAGACAAATTTCCTTTACTCATTACACCGTCACATGTCAAGAAGATCGACGCCTCAAACACCAAAATCTTCGGACAGGAGAAGTCCCTTAGTATACCGGCGATCTCCAAGCAAACTAGGACCAGTATTTGCTGATGATGAAGATAGCAGTATTTATAAAGTAGCGGACATTTATGCAAAACAGCTGCTACTGTGAACTGTTCATAGAGTGGTGCTTTCATAGGCTATGCAGGCTCGAGAGAATTCGTGTACTTAGCAAGATAGGCGAGGAGCATTTCACTCCCTAAGATCTCGTACACCTTTGGCAAAAATCCTTTTGTTTTCAAGAAAAATCCATCAAAAATCCGTATAAATCCTTTTGTCTTGAAAAAATCTCGTACGCTTTTTCCAATGAGTGAAGTGCCCCTCGAAGATAGGAATCAAAAGTTTCAACCGAATTTAGCTGTGGCCCATGGCCGGAGAACTTCAAAGCCTCATTTTCACGGACCAATGAAACGGCGAATAAGCGAAGAAGATAGAAGAAACATGTCAAGATTTTTCTAAATTTTACCTACCTTCATAAAACGCTACCAGGACACAAAACTGCTGAAAATTTCCCGAATATTTTTTAAGATATCTGCTCGCCAGATGTTGGGGCATTCAGGTTTGGATGCCGGTTAAAATACCTCACGCTTTCGTGGAGATAGAGCAATTCCAAAAGACGAAACCCGCAGAATCTTTTCTTTTCGATGCTTGTTTACGCCATTTCAAGGCAGGTGATAAAACTTCTTGATAAAACCTCCTTTCAATTTCAAAACTTATTTCACACCATGAAAACTTGTGCCATGAATACAAAAAGTAGCATAATGCAGAAATTTCCCAAGAGCTTTGCCATATGACTTGAAACGTGAGAACTAACCTTAACAATCTTTTCAATTCACATAGAAATCGAAGGGGCATTGAATCTTTAACCAAAGAAACTGTGGTGGAAGGACAGTAGCAAGAGCAATTGGAAATGGGGATATTTGGCGTTCTGGGATTGTCTTTACAACAATCACTATTGTCATTACTATTCTCTCTCGCCCAGGATTTCTATTGTTTAAGGTTTAGTGCCTCATCCGTTTTGGAAAGGCCATAACTCCTAGAAACCATTAGATATTTAAACCGGCATCCAAACTTGGATACCCAAACATCTGGCAAGTAGATTTCTTCAAAAAAGTCGGGAAAATTCCAGCAGTTTCTTGTCCTGGTTGCGTTTCATGAAGGCAGGTAAAATTTAGAAAAATCTTCTCACGTTTCTTCTGTCTTCTCAAATAGAGAATGTGGCTTGCTTTTCGACTTACCGCCGCTTCTTAATCGAGAGGTTCTTTCATAGGCTGCACTTTGTTCCCTTCATGTAAAATTCGGTGTACGTATCGGCTCAAGTATGTTTTCTCCGTGCTTACTGTTTGCAGACTTCTAGCCAAGATCCGTGCGAAAACAGACAGATTTACCAATGAAATTCTACAAATTTTACGGGCATAACGCTATCTTCGACCGACCACAAACAAACAAGGGCATGAATAAATTTTTCCACGATAACATGATTGTTTGAGGAGGCTAATTTAAAGAAGATATCTGAGACCGTAAAGAATACAGTTATCAAGCAAGTGCACGTAGGAACCAATCAACGATATGTAAAAAGTTTTGTGAGTAGATTTCGTTCAAAGAATGACATTTCGTAAAGAATACACTTTGACCGGAGGGCAATTCTTTCAACCTTGTTTTTCTTTTGATTCTTCTTGTGATATGTGTCAAAATTTCAGTCAACAAGATTTCTTTTTACCAATTTCACTTGTTTAGGTAATAGACCTGAATTAGCTCATGTTCTATAGCTATATAATATGTGTATACCTACTTCAAATAAATGAACAATAACAAAAATAATAATAACAATAGGCCTAAAAACTTCGTGAATTCTCACGAAACAAACAAATCTGTTGGCAGAACTATTCGACGAACTAAAACACTCAGTTCACTTTCAATTATCATAGCAAAGAACTGTGTTAATATTTTGATTACAAAATGAGTTAGAAAATTTCAGAACAGTTGTCTCAAAGGCGTTTGATTACATTTCGTGGAAGAACTGACCAATTCTGCTTTTTGCAGCGGTCGCATCGCTGATTACTTCTCTTTGTGATTTTTTGGCCTAACCTTTGTTGCAAATGCCTTGCTAAGGTGTACCTAGTTCCCTGTCATGACAACCAAAATAAATCTATTTTCATCCAAAAAATGATAAAAATGGGCGATAATATGTTCAGAGCAATTACATCTGAGTTCTTCCAAAACGAGTTTTTTAAGTTACAACAAGAAATTACGGCCTAAAATATCAAATTCATTCACCAAATTAATGAATAACTATCACATAAATCTTGCTGGATTTTCGACAAATCAACACATTTTTACTGGCAGCATAAACTCATCCTTTCCACACTAGAAGATAAACAAATCGTTAAGACAGATGAGTAGTTTGGCAGTCGCTCGGAGTATAATTGGGACGGACAAACTTTCGACATACTAGTCCTCTGATTTGATATGTTTATTTGTTCGCCTATCCGCATGATTCTTCGAACACAACTTGTTTGTCTACTCGAAAAACTCTTCAAACGTTCAACTTTAAAATCACGCCAGACGATAACTATCAGACTCCTAGTGTGAAATAGACAACTGATACATAGCTATTTTGATGCATAAACAGTATACTGGATAAAACAAAGGCTAATGCGCACTTTAGCGGACGCTAACGTTTTCAATTCCTTGTGAATTCACTGCTCCTCAAAAGTGTATTTTCATATTAATATATATTCGTCTATAATTTAAGGAAATTAGAGGCGTTCTATCATTAGATTGAATTTCTTTATAGGTTTACACATAAAATGATGGGCTTTTGAATTGCAAATAATTTCGATAAAGTTGACTTTTTAAATTCACGCCATTTATGTTAACAAACTCACTGTGATCCAGAGCATCGAATTTAACCAAAATTTGAAGTTTTAGATTCCTGCTTGATGTTGGGCTTGAGACATGCACCATAACCTAGGAGTTCATGTGAGGCAAAAATTTTCAAGATCAGTCAACCGAAAGTGAAGATATTGATTTTTGAAGTTGGGCCTAAATCAGATCTTTGTTTACATGACCGGAAGAGGCATGGCACTGTTTTGACAACAAATTACAATTTCTTGTATCTACGCTCAAACTTCACCGATCTTTTTCATTTTAGTCTCATTCTGATCCTTTGAATGTGTGCTTTGAGACAATGTAAAGCATGCTCAAATATTTTGCCTTTTTATGACCATTTTTAGACCATTTCACAATGGTACTTTCCAAAAAAATTTTTGTCTTCAAAAATCAATCCTAAAATTAAAAGCTGAAGACAAAAAAAGTATGTTTCGCTATGCTCTTCAAAATAATTTCAACAATTAGATACACCTTTCTAACAAGTTTCTACCAAAGGGTTGGTGCCAATTCGAGTCCAAAAATCTTTTATGACTATTTTCATTTCACAAGTCTTTACAATTTAACTTCTAAGAATTTTGCATGTAATAACCACTGAACTTTAACAGACACCCAGTGATAGGACCAAAGGTGCCCAGGACGTCCTAACATGTTAAACAATATAATGACAAACATTTGACACACTTTGGAAGGCTTTATTCGTTAAAATTCTTGCAAAATTTAAAAATTGTGAATTCTTTTAGGGACAAATGGCTGCAAAATACCATTTTGGCCTTTAAAATGTTTGACTCGAGGGTTTAGTGGGCTTAAAGGACAAATAAATGGCATACCTGTGACTCTGCATCGATTTCAAGCAATTAGACAGCTTTCCGTTTGATTTTATTTAATTTTTCATCATGAATGTACAAAAATGTTAAAATCATGTGCAAAACTTGTAAAATTAAGTTTATTGCTAAAATTTGTTGGAGGCGAATTGGCACCAACCCTTTGGTAGAAACTTGTTAGAAAGGTGTATCTAATTGTTGAAATTATTTTGAAGAGCATAGCGAAACATACTTTTTTTGTCTTCAGCTTTTAATTTTAGAATTGATTTTGGAACACAAAAATTTTTTTGAAAAGTACCATTGTGAAATGGTCTAAAAATGGTCATAAAAAGGCAAAATATATGAGCATGCTTTACATTGCCTCAAAGCACACATTCAGCGGATCAGAATGAGACTAAAATGAAAAAGATTGGTGAAGTCTGAGCGACGATACAAGGAATTGTAATTTGCTGTCAATACAGTGCCATGCCTCTTCCGGTCATGTAAACAAAGATCTGATTTAGGCCCAACTTCAAAAATCAATATCTTCGCCTTCGGTTGATTGATCTCGAAAATTTTTGCAGCGCATGAACCCCTAGGTTATGGTTCATGTCACAATTGTAAAATTTTATTCGGATTAGGAACTTTATTTTTTGGCCTTAATTTGATAAAAGGGCCTAATGGATCACTGTGAAACTGTTAAGGCCAATTTCCAGTCAGCGGAATTTTCCGAGCGGGCGGAATTTTAGACAATAAAAAGTTGCTCAGCCGTAACCATCTATTCAATTTCAGAGCGACATTTTCTCCCGCAAACAATAGAATTTCCGCCTGCTCGGAAAATTCCACTGACTGGAAATCGGCCTTGAGTTAGATTTCTTCTATCTTCATAGAAATCTGCGTCCATTAAAGTGCAGCAGAGCCCTGAACGATATACGATATGAACAAAAAATATAAATATTGCGTTTGCCAATCTGAAAGGCCGTCTGGTTTACTTACGAAATAACAATTAAATAACGAAATAAAAACCGCCTGTACGCTGTGCGATTACGACAGACATTAATCCCCGACCTTCATCCAAGCCCAACACAACACTGACTTTAAGAAGAACTTTAACCTTGATCTTTGACCCAGAACTTTAACCTTGACCTTTAACCCTAGCCTTTATTTCAGAAAATAAACAATCTGTAGTAGTTTGAAAGTTGTTCCAAGACTAGATCCATTACACTTTTATTCTCCTTGTTGCTAATTGCTGCGGCTTGCTAATTGCTGCGGCGGTACAACACACAGACAGGCAAAAACATGGATCTGGGCTGACAACGTCAGTTCCAACCATAGGATTCTGAAAGGCATTTTTCTTGTGTGGTGGAGAAGTTGATTAAATACGACGGAAATTAATTCCCAGTGGCCTTCGAATGTACACTAACTTCAAATACTTTTGCAAATATTTAACTGTACTTGGTTGTTGACTCCGTCTGTGAATACTGTAGTCTGTGGGGATGGGGTACGGGGACTTCATTTACCGGTAGCCCTGCTCTCATCCTCAAAACTACACAATTCGGCAGCCACTAATTCACTAATGTTAAAGACAGTCTGTTACCAATCTGATTGGATGATAAGAACAATGCAAAGAATAGGAGAATTGAAAAGTTACATATCCGAATGACCGCAGAAGTGATGACGACCAACCTTCTTTTATTCTAAATGCACAGTCACAAAAACATCCGTTGTGTTTTGCTCTGACTTTGTCGCGGCCAATCAGGTACGTGACTAACTACTTTATGTACCGGTACGGAATGTGCCATTTTTAGGGTGTTTTTTTTCAGGCAGAAACTGAACTCTAGGGTATGAGTTTTGGTGACATCACAAACCAACATAAATTTTGTGGTGTCATTTTAAAGGGTATTTAATTTGACCTAATTTCATATACTTGGTCGAAATTTTGAGTCACAATCTTAGGGTATATATTCTTATTGGCCCGTAAATTTTGGGGTGTGGCTTTTGGATAATTTAGGGAGTGATTTCACACAAGTCAAAATATCATCTGCCAATTGAAAGGGGACAAACTGTCTTTAGCAACGAAAACAGAACAGCCTTTCGACTACTCTAAAAAGTTTCTTTCGTCATCTAATAGATGAATAAATTCATTAATGCCTCTTATACCAAAGGCAACAAACCATCTATAAAACCAATTTTCACTTGAAAGTGAGCCGATCTAACTGCTTGGCTGTCAGATACATACCAGGTGTGTATAAAAAAGAGTCAAAATGTTTGGCGGGCGTTGGAATAAAATGTGACCCATTTTAAAAACTGAAACGTTAACCTATCAGTCAAAGGTTACCTTAGATCAAAAAGTTTTCACCAGGGAGAGGGAGGTAACCACCATATATAGTGGTGCAGGATGCGCCATTTTTGGGGTGCCTTTTTTCGTGCAGAAAATTAATTTTAGTTAAAAAGTTTTGATTTGTCACAATTTAAATGTACTTTCAATGTCCCGTAAATTTTGGGGTATGGTTTGTAAAAACTTTAAAATGTTAAGGGTGTGATTTCAGAAGTCAAAATGGCACATCCCTTTCATCTAGCTGTTGGAGCTCCCCCCCCCCACCGCGCAGTAAAGTCACTCAACTTTACGACGAAGAAATCAGCAAAATGCCAACAAACAGGGGGTTTGTATAAGAGCGAGAATTTTCACGGTCGATTCGGGTCCTTGGTTTCGTGGCTATTGAATCTGAAAGCGAGTAAATCATGGAAAGGCTGAACGCGGAATTTTCGTAGCAATGCTAGCCTGCGTGCAGACTTTACTTGCCAGGCTATAGCAATGCAAACTCCTTACCGCAATTTTCTTAGTTTATGAGTCTAGCCATAAGAAGAGAGATTTCACCAAACAAAATTTTCACAACAAAGTTAGCCTTTGACTGATAGATTAAACTTCAGGATGTGAGTATTGGCCTCGGCCACGTACCTTTTATTCCAAAGAAAAAACCCTCCAAATATGTCAACTTTTTTACCCAACCTGTACAAGATGAAAATTCAACTTGAATCGGGACTCGGATTTCGGTAAATCTTGTCCCAAGGGTCCATCAAAAAGGATGAAATCAGCCGGCTATTTTCCAGCCGACACAACAGTCTCAACCGAGCATACACCATGCACCGGACTTTTTGGTTGTCCAAGGTCTTGTCCTTCCATTGAACTATTGATGCCGTTCACGATCTTTGTCGGACTGGAGACATTCCGAGTGCCTGCAGCTTCGTTAGTTAATAGTTCTTTGTTCTGCATCAAATGACTTTCCTTTCTGTTTATTGTCTTTCTGATAATGTCAAAGAGACAATTGTCTCGAACGAAGTCATTATCAACTAAGTTGACTAAACAATAGCTGTCATGTATCTCGTCGATCACATTTCTTGACGTTGATCCCTCTGGGTAAAGACTCGCCCAATGCTGTTTCCACAATGAAAAGGCTTCGTCCTGAGTAACAAAAAAATTTCTTTTTAAATTCATATTTTTACACGACACCTCATCACTTATAAGTTAATATAAAACATGTTACAATTTAATGAACAGAAGAAAAAAAAAATGAAAACAAAATTCAAATAGCTCAATTGGACTGCGCTCAATCTGAGTTTTGATCTTCCTGAGAGCTGTGTTCTATTTAGTTAGGGCTTGCTGAGCTCTTTAAATGCGTTTTTAATCTTCCTTTGAAAAGATAGAGTGAAGGGGTTTCCCTTATTTCAATAAGTATTTCATTCCAGGCTTCCAGCCAAGAGGGGTGGAAACCTCTTTTGTACACTCAAACTTTGGAATGCCGAGATTGCAATTGTTTCTTGTGCTATACCTAGAAATTTCATTCCGTTGAGTATACTTGTCCCAGAAGCTCTCGGGGCATTGTTTATTGATTATTTTGCGGAATGAAATGCAGAAGAAAATTGAAAACTGGGACAAGAAATTTTGAAGTCGTCAAAAACTGTCTGTTTGCAATTTCTCAATGACCATAGATCACCTGAATTGGAGTAGCTACATATCTCTCTGGGTTTTTAAACATCTTTGAGCAGTACACACTTATCTACTTTGATACGTCATGTCTGATTTGATAACTTAGCTTTGCTAATCGTTAATAGTTAAACGACCAAGTACAGTACATTTTATTACTATTTAAGGCGTTGTGGCGCAGTAGCACAATCCCTTGATTATGCAGCCAGAACAGTAGGGCGGAAGATCCAAGGTAACGCTGCGTCACTCGATTGTCTGGTCTGCAGTCCCAGCACTTTGCACTAAAAACCACAATTTCACCTACTGCTAAAAGCTCTACTTGCTCCATACCCCAAACCCCCCCCCCCCCAACCATAATTTGCCCCAAAATAATTACAGTTGAACAATGAATTTAATACGAACCTTCCAGAAGTTGAAACTGATTGGGTCCACCACAGTCGGCTGCATGATTTCCTTTCCAGGGAAAACACCCCACGTGACAGCGATTGGCGAGTATCGATCGGAATTTGTGTTATCAATCACACCCTATAAAAGAAAAATTACACTGCGTCAAAGTTGTGACAATTCTCAAATCTCCAAATGATATCTAGCACCTCATCAGCTCAACTTTACAGCTTGCTCTCTTTAAGAAATCTTTAAAATTGCATGTAAGGCATTTTGGCAATGAAAATTTCACTCAAAACAGAGTCACTTAATTTTGTTAAACAAATTCAGATACTTTGAATCGACGCCTTGGAAAAGACAAAGAGCTACCGAAACAAGCATCTTTATAAAATCAATAAAAGTGTAAATGTATTTAAAAATTCGACTTCGTACAAAGACGATATATAAGTTAGTTACAATGTTTTGAGCTGAACTCTTCATCACGCTAGAGGATAACAGCAGAAGCAAGCATAGATAATTTGTTACAATCGACGTACAATACGTTCAATAACTTTGCTTCCTATTGACTTTATAAAATCCCCAATCAGAAAGAAATGTCAAGTTTTAGCACCAGCAGAGGAACTAACGTTACAAAAGTATTTCTCTTGTTGCAATAAGATCTCAAGTTTAGAGTTTTTGTCAGAGCTCAGATGATTCGATATACCTAAGCGACAAAATTTTTATAGTCCACTTCAAATTACATGTTATCTGAAATTTGTGGCAACGCAAAATTACTATGCAAAAAGATAAGATTATATTTGTGGAGATCTTTTGGTGACATCTTGTGTGAGACAAACTTTTATTGTATGTAAATAGTGTGTGAACAAAACACACCTCTTCATCGACGATGTGATAATTAACTTGTGGATATTCCTTCAATATTTCCAATAAAGATCTGATGTTTGATTTGCTTGTGAAGAACTCCAAATATGCCTGTAACGAAAAAAAAATGATTTTCAATAACATAACATCAACAAAAGTGACTTTTGTCCAAGCTAATTTTGTCCAAGTCACAACAGTTATATATTCATTATATTTCATGCAGCTAATGTCCGGCATGAATTCTACCTATTGAGGCATCTTCACCATTCACCAACAGTCAACAGCGTTTAAAAGGAATAGACATAACTTTATCTCGTAGCCCCTATAAATAGGCTAAAGAAACGCCCAAAAATCCTTTGTTTCTTTAGCTACACATTGAAACTGGATGCATCAAAGTTGTTGAGAAGAATTGATTACATTTTTCACCTGACCCGGGCCACCTTTTAACTATACAGGTTCCCTTGTCTCTTAAAATGCACTCTAGAGCCCTGATCTTTGTCTGTTTTCCGCACGTACTCAACAAGCTTCTCTTATTCCGTAAGAACTTCTGAAGTCAAGCTAAAGACTGGCTTTGCCCACTTTTTCATTATTCCCATAAAATTTACAGTTTTCATTATTCCCATAAAAGACAATACTACAAGGAGCATGGAAATACAAAGCAACCCGGTGACCACAACATTTGACAAGAAAACAAATTACATAAGAGGAGGTTCTTACCAAAACTTGGAACTCCTTGAAACTGTTCTGAGGCCTGAATGTACTTTAACGTTGCCTCAAGAATTTTTGTATTTGAATCTGAAGATAACTTTGCCCAATTTCTGAGCTCACCAAAGCATTATACTTCTATTCCAATTTAAGCCACAAATTTTGACACATATTTTGCAGTGAAGGCGCTTCAGGGACAAAAAAATTTAACAAGCCTGCTCTTTAGCATAAATTTATTGTTTGTAAATATTGCACTTACTTTTTGATAGATATAGCCACCAGGGCCACCCCATCCAACAACAGGATCTACTGAAGGTGCAGCATTGACATTAGGCTGGCTGTTAATTGTCAGGAAACCATGTTTGTTTATGTCTGCAAGATCCTTTACAAGTAAGGTAGTTTCAGGAGCAAGATCATCTTCATTCCATGGTAGTGATTTAACCTGAACAAATTGTAAAGACAGTCAAACATTTATACCTCAAACGCGATTTGATATATACCTGAATATTTCACTGAAATAAAATTTCCATTTCATATACTATTATATGTTATATCAACGGTTATATACTGTTTAACTCTTGATAATCTGGCCTACTTGCTAACTCAAACAACTTTTGTCCCAGTGCCGATTTCAAATATTTTGAATCAAAGGAAATACAGTCAACAACTTTTAGTTTATTTCAAACATTATTCTATCATCTTCAGAGGTTCCTTTCACAGTGAAAATTACATTTGAAGACCAACTAAAATTTACATTTAACGACAAATTGCTAACTTTCATCCTTTGCAGCGCTACTTTATTTTGTATATAGTATCTCAAAGTTGTTTTTGGCCTAAGTTCTCTCTGCCTTGCTTTTCATCTGCAGTGTTTCACAAAGGATCACGGTTGATGATAAGCAGATAAGCAGCAATTTCTAAAGGGTTGCTAATCATCAAATGTGTCACTTCAAATTTAAAGAAATACCTAATACCCAGCAATTTTTAAATTACAAAAGAAAAATTACCTTCAGCCCTTGCTTGTTCTCTGTGCCAGTGAGATAGCAGTAAAAGATTTCCCACACATCTTCCACAGAATCGATTTCTTTTCCCCACATTTTCCTTAGCTCATCCTTATTTCTTGGGTTTCTCAAATAAAACAAATGATGATCTGTCAGTTCATTGAACGAAGGTGCGGATGAGTTACCCCATCGTCCATTTGGGTACTCATCCCAATCTGATGTCCTGTATACATAACTCTTTGGTCTGGTTGCCCAGAATATGGGTCTTACATCTTCAGAGAAGCGTTTGATGCTAGCTGACATTTTCCATGGTAATGCCCTGTTTTTGACATCCTCCAACCAAAGACCAAGTTTTTGTATAATCTCTTTTGTTGCAAGTTCTCTGTTAAGAGTGTAGAAGTGTATTCCAGGAACCTTGAAAAGAAATCTAGACCCATCAACCCTTTTATATATCTATGCATATGTTTATCAGAAAAAAGTCCTTATTCTACAAAAGACAGACTTAGGTATATATATATATATATATATATATTCTCAAAAGCTCATTCTAAAAGATGCTTTAAAAATAGTATAGACACTCAAAGAAAAACACTTCTGGTAAACGTTTCGGCGTAAGCCTTCATCAGTAATAACTTTTCCAAATCCAACAGAGCATACATATAGATTACGAAATTTAAAACAATAGCCTAGGCGGGATCTTACCTATTACAATACGCATTGAAAAAGTGTTAAAGTAGCGGTAATGACAAAGGTGGCAGGAGAACGATCACAAGAAAGCGCAGAGTAAAGAGCTGCCGAAGTCGGTGTTTGTGTCTGTCTCGCAGGAGCTGGAAAAAATGTCTATTAAAACAAAACAAACGATAGAAAGATCCCAGAGTGGATGGGCAGAAAGAAATCCCTAATAAAACAGCGTGTGTCCCTAACGAAAAGCTGAGTGCAAAAAATCAAAACAACACAACAACCAAAAAGTAAACAAAAATGAAATCTATGTATCTACCTGCCTAGTGTTTAAACCCTTAGGGGCAAAGCAATCTAGCCGATATTACCAGAAGCTTTCCCGCATCCTATTACCCCCCGTTAGCCTATCAATTATCTTTACGCTAATATCCTTCAGAAACCCCCGGTGGCCTTCTTCAGTGAAATGTCTGAAGAATTCCGCCTGGGGTACTGAGGCCCCCGAATTAAACTTACGACTGCACGCCTTGTAATTATTAAACCTAAGCCTAAAAGGCGTGCATGTGCTACCAACATATTGTACACCACAAACAGTACATTCCAACAAATACACGACATTTGACGAGTCACAATTAAACGAATAGTTTATCCTATATTCCCGGCTATCTACGTTAGAATGAAAATGTTCACTATTGCTCATTACATGAATGAGCAATAGTGAACATTTTCATTCTAACGTAGATAGCCGGGAATATAGGATAAACTATTCGTTTAATTGTGACTCGTCAAATGTCGTGTATTTGTTGGAATGTACTGTTTGTGGTGTACAATATGTTGGTAGCACATGCACGCCTTTTAGGCTTAGGTTTAATAATTACAAGGCGTGCAGTCGTAAGTTTAATTCGGGGGCCTCAGTACCCCAGGCGGAATTCTTCAGACATTTCACTGAAGAAGGCCACCGGGGGTTTCTGAAGGATATTAGCGTAAAGATAATTGATAGGCTAACGGGGGGTAATAGGATGCGGGAAAGCTTCTGGCAATATCGGCTAGATTGCTTTGCCCCTAAGGGTTTAAACACTAGGCAGGTAGATACATAGATTTCATTTTTGTTTACTTTTTGGTTGTTGTGTTGTTTTGATTTTTTGCACTCAGCTTTTCGTTAGGGACACACGCTGTTTTATTAGGGATTTCTTTCTGCCCATCCACTCTGGGATCTTTCTATCGTTTGTTTTGTTTTAATAGACATTTTTTCCAGCTCCTGCGAGACAGACACAAACACCGACTTCGGCAGCTCTTTACTCTGCGCTTTCTTGTGATCGTTCTCCTGCCACCTTTGTCATTACCGCTACTTTAACACTTTTTCAATGCGTATTGTAATAGGTAAGATCCCGCCTAGGCTATTGTTTTAAATTTCGTAATCTATATGTATGCTCTGTTGGATTTGGAAAAGTTATTACTGATGAAGGCTTACGCCGAAACGTTTACCAGAAGTGTTTTTCTTTGAGTGTCTATATATATATATATATATGGTTGAAGATAGCATCCAAATCAAGCATTCAGTTTCTTTATTAATTCATAAAATATATATATAATAGTAACCTTTTCGGATTTTTACAAGGATATTGCAAAACACACCAGTTTTGAATGTACACAATATTAAAAACAACGCCACAGTTTTATATCTGCAAAATATAATATAAAATTCACCTTTTGGACCTCCTCTTCAGCAATTAAAATTTTGACCAACCCTATCCCTCTCCCACCATGAGCCCAACTCTCCCCCACAATGTTTCTTTATGGATCATGCAATCACACAGCAAATAAAGAATCTCATGGATGTTAGTACATACACCCTTTTTGGAGCTTTGAAGAATAAAAATCTTGATGCTTATGAAGCTTTTTAACAGAAGTTTACAGGCAGTACTTACTTCTCCTGACTGCAATAACTCTTTGCACATCTTGATAGCAAAATTGACACCATATTTTCTGATTGCATCATCATTATCTTTGATTGGTTCTAATGCTTCAAGAATTTCCTTTGGGATTTCCAATTTTGAGAGTTTTGCAAGCTGCCTCAAAGATGCATATGCCTGAAAAGAAAAGAAATACATTAGGGAGACAGAATGAGCTGGTAGCTGTTGTATGATCAGTTGCTCTCCAGAAGCATGCAGGCAAACATCTTGCACAAGTCTTAAGATTGTCTAACTTTACGACTTTGTAACAATATTTTAGATTTTTATAGGTAAAAACAATATTTGGATCTACAGATAACATCTTGTTCAGCTTCCACCCTGACCACAGCTTAAATTTCCCCTGGCCCTAAGGCAGTTTTGTGGCATTTGACAACACTAGGTGCTCTTGCCTGGACAGTTACTGGGAATATGGCATCTACTTGTTGCAAGCCTCCAGACATTTGCCAAAAAACTTCCCTGCCACAAGGCAATGATTGTTCAAACAGGAGGGCATATTTTGTGCCACTCGGTATTCATTCCCCTCTTAGTGATGTTATCTTGTAAATTAGTAAATGTATAATAATCGTATTTATTGATTGATGAATAAATGAAACTAAACTAAAACTGGCATTTTTGCAAGAACCTTTGACCTCCAAACTGACTGGGGAGGGGATGGCTGGGGTAGGAATTGAATGAGACATAACAAGCCTAACAAGCTGTATCTATATATATAATATATACCTCTTATCTTCAGTTCAGGTTTAAAATTCATAAGAATTACATAATTACAATACATCAACATAGATTCATTTAAATGCAAAGGAAAGTTTTGTCCTTTCTGTCTAGTATTTCATCCTAAAAAAATTAGCAGCCTTACCATCAAAATTTGCTGCCTTAAATGTCAGTTCTGCTAACTGAAAGAAAAACAATATGTCACTTGTGGAGAGGTTTCCCCACCACTTTCCCCACTCCCCCCCCACTAGTTAACACATATCATGCAAAGATAAGCAAAATTTGAGAAAGAGATGTGAAGAATTCTTGCCTGTCTCAAATGAATCGTCACACAAACTTTGTGCCAAAACTTAGGATCTCATTCCCTACAAATTCAATGAACTTTGCTTCATAAAGCCTGGTTTCCATATAGCCGTAACTACCAGTGGCAGCCACCGACATCGGTGCCTACAATATGCCACGGGCAAAATGTTTCCATATTACTCCATCAGTGACCATGCCATTGCTAAGAATTGCAAATTCTAAAATTTGGCACATAGATCTAAAGTGGCTGCTGCCTTGAAAAGAAGATCATTTCACCAATGCCATCTTGCTTCTTTTCAATCTCATAAAATGAAAAAGGCATGAATTACATGGATGTTTATTGGATAGATGTACACGAGAAAAAAGGACTCCAGCACATAGGATGCCAACAGCAGGCGAAAAGTACAACACAGCTCTATTTTTCTTTGATGCCACCAGCTACTGCAAACAGCTGCAGGCATCTTCAGAAAAGTGTTAGAGAAAAGTTGCCGGCGGCTGCTGTCGGTAATTATGGCGAAATGGGAACCAGGTTTCAGTGAAAAGACTATTTTCTACCATGCAAGGAGTTAAATTTTTGCCAAATCAAAAATGCTTTGCAATGAAGTTCAAACCAGCTGGTTCATAGATCCTGCCTTTGGCAAAGACAGATATAGGGAACAGTTAGTGTTATCTTTCAAACACAGTTTTTACATAGTCCCAATATTTCTCGCCAAGCTTTGTGCAACAAGACTCTTGAGACAAACTACAAAACAGTTCTTTGACCACAGCCTGATTACCTGGATTGGCATGACACCTGGAATTATAGGCACTGTGATACCAATTCTTCTGCAATCATGTAGAAAATCCAGAAACTCCTTTGCATCAAAGAATAATTGAGTGATGATAAAATCGGCCCCTGCATCAACCTTCTTCTTGAGATATTGAAGATCAAGTTCATATGATTCACAATCAGGGTGGCCTTTTGGGTAACCTGAAAGGAAATCAAAATATATCATCTATCAATCATAGATTTCTTCACCCTGTGGAAAGCTTGCTGTTGTTACACCAAAGGTTTACACCATGCCAATTGTCTAAAGGCAAAACAGTATATACATCTATTGTACTCCCATTGTGCTTGATGTTGCTCCAAACCAAAGATATTTTGCATAACATACATGTTTCCAGCATAGATCTTCAGTTGAGCAGGCATGATTCTGTCTGGAATGTTTAAAAAATCCCCTACCACAGGTTCCTGGTCCTACTTTTTGGGCTAACTGGCACTGTCACTGTTCAGACCAACATTGATCAACTGTTTTCAATTTCTTATACCATTGCATTAGAGCTACCAGGGCGTCTGCAGCTCAGCACTATTGCCTGAGCTGGACTGACGTCCAATGTGAAACAGATCCTATTATGTATCCGTATGTAATCATTTAGCACATTAACTGTCTTTTTTTTGTTTGTTTCCAGTTTTGCTTGTTTGTATTTGTCAGTAAGTTAGTTCTTTTTTAGTGTTTCATGTAATGACCCTTTGGGATAGTCATGGGTTCTTGCTTCCTGGGGTTATAGTCCAGTAGTTTGTAAGTATAGTCTCAGGTACCTTGTTTTTGTAAAATTCTTATATTGCATAAAAAAAGATTAGAGCTGTAGGAACATACCTGCAACACAGATGGTAAAATAGTTTTCAAAGTGATCCCTTATCAGTTTCACCATATCACTTCCATATTTCAAGCCATCATCCAGTGCCTTCCATTCCTCTCCATTTACAGGATCTATAAAGAAAGAAGGAAATCAGACATGTACATACTGCTGTCATCTTAAGCAATAATCAACTACAGTGCTTTCTTGGTCATAACTTCCTGCAGTGCACCATAAAAACAAATGACAAACGATAGACGTACCTCCTCTTAGAGCTAAAATGTTTCGTAATCCAAGATTCTTTGCTTTGTGGAGATTTTTCAGTACTTCGCTTTTTGTTGTATTTGCACAGGTCATATGAAGCATTGTCTCAACACCACAATAATTTGCGGTAACGCTTGCTATGGTCGATGAACTTGTCTCTTTATCCCCTGCTGGGTCCCCTGCAGGATGCCATGTAATGTCACAAAACAAAGGGTTGCCCCTACTGAGTCTATCAAATTTTGCAACCAAGTTAACTGCTCCATTAGGTGTTCTTGGTGGAAAAAATTCCAGTGAGAAGAATGGTTTGTTTTCTTCAATTTTTTTCTTAATTTTTTCAATAAGGGTTGGATGTTTTACTGGCAACTCTTTTTCGATGTGGTTAATTTTCTGTTCTATAAGTTTAAAGTCATCATCTGCACATTCTTGCACCAAGACATCAATTGGTGCCATTTCTCTCCAATCTTTAGATTATCTGCAGAATTGAAATCAAATTATGATTATGGCATAAAGTAAGAGTTTTTTTGCATACTCTGCTTTGTCTGGGAAACAAAAACTTAAATTTCCATACATGTGGGTTTTAATGCAAATCTGAGACTTCAAGAATCTGTTGTGGGGATCTTTAAATTCAAACTGTGCTCATTTCAGATGAAAAATATGATTGAACACTCTTGACACAAGCATTTCTTGCTCAAGATGAACCTGAACAAGGTGTTTTTCACAAGTCTGCTTGTGCCTTGCCTTGTTGATACATGGTAGAAAACAAGGGGACTATTCTACAATCCCACACCTTAAAGGGTTTTAGTAGGGTTTAGTCAGGATCAGTATCTATGCACAGGTGTACACAATTCTGTAGCACCAAAAACATGTATGTCACACTAAAAATCTACAGAAAAGTGTCAAGTGAATCAGGTACCATAGCAAAGCAATAGGTCTATTGTCCTTAAACAATTATTGTGGCATTAACTTTCAAGATCACCAAAGTGAACTTTCCACCTTGATTGATGAATTTTTGTGGCTTTCCTCCTAAAGTCATCATAAATGACTCCTTTTTACAAGGTCCTGCAAATGGACAATCTGCATATTTGCTGATAACCTGACCTGGGGTTATGTCGTTAGTTAAACCCATGAAACCACATGTGACGTCTCCAGTCGAGTAGACACGTTCTTGCTTTGCAATATGTGGGAAATTTTAAAGCCCTGCTAGAATGTTCACGACTTCTTCGTTGCTTTTTCCCGAAGTCATTGTGTAGAGCCTATATATTTCACTCTTGGCTTGCCCCAATGATCCTGGTATCCTTTTTGCGAAAGCTCTTTAAAACCTGCCAAAAGCACACCTCCTAATACAAACACAATAGGCCAAAACTTGGGTGATCTATTTTCGGTTTCGGTCAGGTTAGGCCATCGATTCACATTTGGTGTTGTAGGTACATGCGGTCTTTCTTGGTCGAAGATATCTCACCTGAGTTTCCGTATGACAGGATCTCTTCCTCACGAATTCAGCACCAACAATTCAGTCATAAGTAAATAGGAACTGAACGTCCTACACGTCAGATCTCTTCGACAATTTTGAATTTTCTCGTGCTGCTTTGCAGTGAAACTCTTCCCTCAACAAATTCGCCTTTTATCAACAACTGTCCAATCATTTATTGGTTGTGCAATACAACTAGATCCCAGACCTCTACTTCAATGTGATCAGTCTGCCATATCATGTGATCAGTAATTTCAAATTTCCATATTTGCACTCTTGCCTCTCTTGGGATCATATTTGCATACTGCATGCCGCTGTACAAAGGTGCTGACAAGTGTAAGTAAAATCACTGGGATCTCCCTCCTTCTCAGCGTCCTCTGAATAGTGAAAAATAGAGCAGAGGTGGATGCAGAAACCGTGACAAAGTGCATGGGTGCAACTCAAAGGCTCAGCATGGAACAAGTGAAAACATGCTCAAGTCCGCCTCACACCCTCACAGTTCAGTGTGGGCAGCTGTTACTAGTCCAGACAGTGCTTTACCTACCTAATGTTTTAATCTTTCTCATTAAAATTCAGACCACGTTTGCAATGCACCAGTCCTATCGGGTCTTATGGCACCCAGAGGAGCATATCACTCTTCCGAAAAGGCGTATAAGACTTTTCTAAAACCATGGGATTTTTATAGATCTTTTGAGATTGTTCTTGAGGACTTTTCATGGTGCAGACCCATCAGAAGTAAGGGGGCTGAGGTGACAGCGGGAATTCAGCTCCCCAATAATTCACTTAAACTTGAAAAAATCATTTTTTCAGTGAAAACGACTATGAAAGCCAATGTCCTGCAAATGAAGATTCTAACTAAAAAATAAACAAAGAAGCTACAAGAATCATACCAAAATGCACTATCTGTTGAAATCATACAAGTAAAAAATCAAATTTTCTTGGAACGACTCCCATTGCTTCTTTCAATGGCAAATTTTCAAAAATTTGAGAACTCCCAAACGATCAAAAGGATGTGGTAATGAAACGTATTTGGGCAAGCCCACGGACCCAAATTTGTACTAAATGTTTAATTTGCACTAATGCACTAAATGTTTTTGGGCATCTCAGATTCTGTGATGGATTCTGACATTTTTCAATGGATGTTTTCTTTACTGTGCGATTCTCCGATGTATTCCCACATCTATAAAAAGGACTTTCATCGATTTCAGCGAATCTTTGATGACCTCGAACATATATAAATTCGATGTTTCTCAATTAATGGACTCTTCTATCAAATGACCTGTTCGTTGTACTAGATGTTTTTGACCATCACAGATTCTGTGATGAATTCTCACATCTTTTCGAAGTATGTTATCTTCCATCCATAACTTTCCATTAAATTCTCATATCTATAATATGGACTTTCGTCGACTTCTGCCAATGTTTGATGACCTCCAATACCTATTAAATTGATTTTTCCCGATTAATGGACCATTCTATCAAATGACCTGTTCGTTGTACTAGATGTTTTTGACCATCACAGATTCTGTGATGAATTCTCACATCTTTTCGAAGTATGTTGTCTTCCATCCATAATTTTCCATTAAATTCTCATATCTATAAAATCGACTTTCATCGATTTCTGCCAATGTTTGATGAACTCCAATACCTATTAAATTGATTTTTCCCGATTAATGGACTCTTCTATCAAATGACCTTTTCGTTGTACTAGATGTTTTTGACCATCACAGATTCTGTGATGAATTCTCACATCTTTTCGAAGTATGTTGTCTTCCATCCATAACATTCCATTAAATTCTCATATCTATAAAATCGACTTTCATCGATTTCTGCCAATGTTTGATGACCTCCAATACCTATTAAATTGATTTTTCCCGATTAATGGACTCTTCTATCAAATGACCTTTTCGTTGTACTAGATGTTTTTGAGCATCACAGATTCTGTGATGAATTCTCACATCTTTTCGAAGTATGTTGTCTTCCATCCATAATTTTCCATTAAATTCTCATATCTATAAAATCGACTTTCATCGATTTCTGCCAATGTTTGATGACCTCCAATACCTATTAAATTGATTTTTCCCGATTAATGGACTCTTCTATCAAATGACCTTTTCGTTGTACTAGATGTTTTTGAGCATCACAGATTCTGTGATGAATTCTCACATCTTTTCGAAGTATGTTATCTTCCATCCATAATTTTCCATTAAATTCTCATATCTATAAAATCGACTTTCATCGATTTCTGCTAATGTTTGATGACCTCCAATACCTATTAAATTGATTTTTCCCGATTAATGGACTCTTCTATCAAATGACCTTTTCGTTGTACTAGATGTTTTTGACCATCACAGATTCTGTGATGAATTCTCACATCTTTTCGAAGTATGTTATCTTCCATCCATAACTTTCCATTAAATTCTCATATCTATAATATGGACTTTCGTCGACTTCTGCTAATGTTTGATGACCTCCAATACCTATTAAATTGATTTTTCCCGATTAATGGACCATTCTATCAAATGACCTGTTCGTTGTACTAGATGTTTTTGACCATCACAGATTCTGTGATGAATTCTCACATCTTTTCGAAGTATGTTGTCTTCCATCCATAATTTTCCATTAAATTCTCATATCTATAAAATCGACTTTCATCGATTTCTGCCAATGTTTGATGAACTCCAATACCTATTAAATTGATTTTTCCCGATTAATGGACTCTTCTATCAAATGACCTTTTCGTTGTACTAGATGTTTTTGACCATCACAGATTCTGTGATGAATTCTCACATCTTTTCGAAGTATGTTGTCTTCCATCCATAACATTCCATTAAATTCTCATATCTATAAAATCGACTTTCATCGATTTCTGCCAATGTTTGATGACCTCCAATACCTATTAAATTGATTTTTCCCGATTAATGGACTCTTCTATCAAATGACCTTTTCGTTGTACTAGATGTTTTTGAGCATCACAGATTCTGTGATGAATTCTCACATCTTTTCGAAGTATGTTGTCTTCCATCCATAATTTTCCATTAAATTCTCATATCTATAAAATCGACTTTCATCGATTTCTGCCAATGTTTGATGACCTCCAATACCTATTAAATTGATTTTTCCCGATTAATGGACTCTTCTATCAAATGACCTTTTCGTTGTACTAGATGTTTTTGAGCATCACAGATTCTGTGATGAATTCTCACATCTTTTCGAAGTATGTTATCTTCCATCCATAATTTTCCATTAAATTCTCATATCTATAAAATCGACTTTCATCGATTTCTGCTAATGTTTGATGACCTCCAATACCTATTAAATTGATTTTTCCCGATTAATGGACTCTTCTATCAAATGACCTTTTCGTTGTACTAGATGTTTTTGACCATCACAGATTCTGTGATGAATTCTCACATCTTTTCGAAGTATGTTATCTTCCATCCATAACTTTCCATTAAATTCTCATATCTATAATATGGACTTTCGTCGACTTCTGCCAATGTTTGATGACCTCCAATACCTATTAAATTGATTTTTCCCGATTAATGGACCATTCTATCAAATGACCTGTTCGTTGTACTAGATGTTTTTGACCATCACAGATTCTGTGATGAATTCTCACATCTTTTCGAAGTATGTTGTCTTCCATCCATAATTTTCCATTAAATTCTCATATCTATAAAATCGACTTTCATCGATTTCTGCCAATGTTTGATGAACTCCAATACCTATTAAATTGATTTTTCCCGATTAATGGACTCTTCTATCAAATGACCTTTTCGTTGTACTAGATGTTTTTGACCATCACAGATTCTGTGATGAATTCTCACATCTTTTCGAAGTATGTTGTCTTCCATCCATAACATTCCATTAAATTCTCATATCTATAAAATCGACTTTCATCGATTTCTGCCAATGTTTGATGACCTCCAATACCTATTAAATTGATTTTTCCCGATTAATGGACTCTTCTATCAAATGACCTTTTCGTTGTACTAGATGTTTTTGAGCATCACAGATTCTGTGATGAATTCTCACATCTTTTCGAAGTATGTTGTCTTCCATCCATAATTTTCCATTAAATTCTCATATCTATAAAATCGACTTTCATCGATTTCTGCCAATGTTTGATGACCTCCAATACCTATTAAATTGATTTTTCCCGATTAATGGACTCTTCTATCAAATGACCTTTTCGTTGTACTAGATGTTTTTGAGCATCACAGATCCTGTGACGAATTCTCACATCTTTTCGAAGTATGTTGTCTTCCATCCATAATTTTCCATTAAATTCTCATATCTATAAAATCGACTTTCATCGATTTCTGCCAATGTTTGATGACCTCCAATACCTATTAAATTGATTTTTCCCGATTAATGGACTCTTCTATCAAATGACCTGTTCGTTGTACTAGATGTTTTTGACCATCACAGATTCTGTTATGAATTCTCACATCTTTTCGAAGTATGTTATCTTCCATCCATAACTTTCCATTAAATTCTCATATCTATAATATGGACTTTCATCGATTTCTGCCAATGTTTGATGACCTCCAATACCTATTAAATTGATTTTTCCCGATTAATGGACTCTTCTATCAAATGACCTGTTCGTTGTACTAGATGTTTTTGACCATCACAGATTCTGTTATGAATTCTCACATCTTTTCGAAGTATGTTATCTTCCATCCATAACTTTCCATTAAATTCTCATATCTATAAAATCGACTTTCATCGATTTCTGCTAATGTTTGATGACCTCCAATACCTATTAAATTGATTTTTCCCGATTAATGGACTCTTCTATCAAATGACCTTTTCGTTGTACTAGATGTTTTTGAGCATCACAGATCCTGTGACGAATTCTCACATCTTTTCGAAGTATGTTGTCTTCCATCCATAATTTTCCATTAAATTCTCATATCTATAAAATCGACTTTCATCGGCTTCTGCTAATGTTTGATGACCTCCAATACCTATTAAATTGATTTTTCCCGATTAATGGACTCTTCTATCAAATGACCTTTTCGTTGTACTAGATGTTTTTGAGTATCACAGATTCTGTGATGAATTCTCACATCTTTTCGAAGTATCTTGTCTTCCATCCATAATTTTCCATTAAATTCTCATATCTATAATATGGACTTTCGTCGACTTCTGCCAATGTTTGATGACCTTCAATACCTATTAAATTGATTTTTCCCGATTAATGGACTCTTCTATCAAATGACTTGTTCGTTGTACTAGATGTTTTTGACCATCACAGATTCTGTGATGAATTCTCACATCTTTTCGAAGTATGTTATCTTCCATCCATAACATTCCATTAAATTCTCATATCTATAATATGGACTTTCGTCGACTTCTGCTAATGTTTGATGACCTCCAATACCTATTAAATTGATTTTTCCCGATTAATGGACTCTTCTATCAAATGACCTGTTCGTTGTACTAGATGTTTTTGACCATCACAGATTCTGTGATGAATTCTCACATCTTTTCGAAGTATGTTGTCTTCCATCCATAATTTTCCATTAAATTCTCATATCTATAAAATCGACTTTCATCGTCTTCTGCCAATGTTTGATGACCTCCAATACCTATTAAATTGATTTTTCCCGATTAATGGACTCTTCTATCAAATGACCTTTTCGTTGTACTAGATGTTTTTGACCATCACAGATTCTGTGATGAATTCTCACATCTTTTCGAAGTATGTTGTCTTCCATCCATAATTTTCCATTAAATTCTCATATCTATAAAATCGACTTTCATCGTCTTCTGCCAATGTTTGATGACCTCCAATACCTATTAAATTGATTTTTCCCGATTAATGGACTCTTCTATCAAATGACCTGTTCGTTGTACTAGATGTTTTTGACCATCACAGATTCTGTGATGAATTCTCACATCTTTTCGAAGTATGTTGTCTTCCATCCATAATTTTCCATTAAATTCTCATATCTATAAAATCGACTTTCATCGTCTTCTGCCAATGTTTGATGACCTCCAATACCTATTAAATTGATTTTTCCCGATTAATGGACTCTTCTATCAAATGACCTGTTCGTTGTACTAGATGTTTTTGACCATCACAGATTCTGTGATGAATTCTCACATCTTTTCGAAGTATGTTGTCTTCCATCCATAATTTTCCATTAAATTCTCATATCTATAAAATCGACTTTCATCGTCTTCTGCCAATGTTTGATGACCTCCAATACCTATTAAATTGATTTTTCCCGATTAATGGACTCTTCTATCAAATGACCTGTTCGTTGTACTAGATGTTTTTGACCATCACAGATTCTGTGATGAATTCTCACATCTTTTCGAAGTATGTTGTCTTCCATCCATAATTTTCCATTAAATTCTCATATCTATAAAATCGACTTTCATCGTCTTCTGCCAATGTTTGATGAACTCCAATACCTATTAAATTGATTTTTCCCGATTAATGGACTCTTCTATCAAATGACCTGTTCGTTGTACTAGATGTTTTTGACCATCACAGGTTCTGTGATGAATTCTCACATCTTTTCGAAGTATGTTATCTTCCATCCATAATTTTCCATTAAATTCTCATATCTATAAAATCGACTTTCATCGTCTTCTGCTAATGTTTGATGACCTCCAATACCTATTAAATTGATTTTTCCCGATTAATGGACTCTTCTATCAAATGACCTGTTCGTTGTACTAGATGTTTTTGAGCATCACAGATTCTGTGATGAATTCTCACATCTTTTCGAAGTATGTTGTCTTCCATCCATAATTTTCCATTAAATTCTCATATCTATAATATGGACTTTCGTCGTCTTCTGCTAATGTTTGATGAACTCCAATACCTATTAAATTGATTTTTCCCGATTAATGGACTCTTCTATCAAATGACCTTTTCGTTGTACTAGATGTTTTTGAGCATCACAGATTCTGTGATGAATTCTCACATCTTTTCGAAGTATGTTGTCTTCCATCCATAATTTTCCATTAAATTCTCATATCTATAAAATCGACTTTCATCGTCTTCTGCTAATGTTTGATGACCTCCAATACCTATTAAATTGATTTTTCCCGATTAATGGACTCTTCTATCAAATGACCTGTTCGTTGTACTAGATGTTTTTGACCATCACAGATTCTGTGATGAATTCTCACATCTTTTCGAAGTATGTTATCTTCCATCCATAACTTTCCATTAAATTCTCATATCTATAATATGGACTTTCGTCGACTTCTGCTAATGTTTGATGAACTCCAATACCTATTAAATTGATTTTTCCCGATTAATGGACTCTTCTATCAAATGACCTTTTCGTTGTACTAGATGTTTTTGACCATCACAGATTCTGTGATGAATTCTCACATCTTTTCGAAGTATGTTATCTTCCATCCATAACTTTCCATTAAATTCTCATATCTATAATATGGACTTTCGTCGACTTCTGCTAATGTTTGATGAACTCCAATACCTATTAAATTGATTTTTCCCGATTAATGGACTCTTCTATCAAATGACCTTTTCGTTGTACTAGATGTTTTTGACCATCACAGATTCTGTGATGAATTCTCACATCTTTTCGAAGTATGTTATCTTCCATCCATAACTTTCCATTAAATTCTCATATCTATAATATGGACTTTCGTCGACTTCTGCCAATGTTTGATGACCTCCAATACCTATTAAATTGATTTTTCCCGATTAATGGACTCTTCTATCAAATGACCTTTTCGTTGTACTAGATGTTTTTGACCATCACAGATTCTGTGATGAATTCTCACATCTTTTCGAAGTATGTTGTCTTCCATCCATAATTTTCCATGAAATTCTCATATCTATAATATGGACTTTCGTCGACTTCTGCCAATGTTTGATGACCTCCAATACCTATTAAATTGATTTTTCCCGATTAATGGACTCTTCTATCAAATGACCTGTTCGTTGTACTAGATGTTTTTGAGTATCACAGATTCTGTGATGAATTCTCACATCTTTTCGAAGTATGTTATCTTCCATCCATAATTTTCCATTAAATTCTCATATCTATAAAATCGACTTTCATCGTCTTCTGCTAATGTTTGATGACCTCCAATACCTATTAAATTGATTTTTCCCGATTAATGGACTCTTCTATCAAATGACCTGTTCGTTGTACTAGATGTTTTTGAGTATCACAGATTCTGTGATGAATTCTCACATCTTTTCGAAGTATGTTATCTTCCATCCATAACTTTCCATTAAATTCTCATATCTATAATATGGACTTTCGTCGACTTCTGCTAATGTTTGATGACCTCCAATACCTATTAAATTGATTTTTCCCGATTAATGGACTCTTCTATCAAATGACCTTTTCGTTGTACTAGATGTTTTTGACCATCACAGATTCTGTGATGAATTCTCACATCTTTTCGAAGTATGTTGTCTTCCATCCATAATTTTCCATGAAATTCTCATATCTATAATATGGACTTTCGTCGACTTCTGCCAATGTTTGATGACCTCCAATACCTATTAAATTGATTTTTCCCGATTAATGGACTCTTCTATCAAATGACCTGTTCGTTGTACTAGATGTTTTTGAGTATCACAGATTCTGTGATGAATTCTCACATCTTTTCGAAGTATGTTATCTTCCATCCATAACTTTCCATTAAATTCTCATATCTATAATATGGACTTTCGTCGACTTCTGCCAATGTTTGATGACCTCCAATACCTATTAAATTGATTTTTCCCGATTAATGGACCATTCTATCAAATGACCTGTTCGTTGTACTAGATGTTTTTGACCATCACAGATTCTGTGATGAATTCTCACATCTTTTCGAAGTATGTTATCTTCCATCCATAACTTTCCATTAAATTCTCATATCTATAATATGGACTTTCGTCGACTTCTGCTAATGTTTGATGAACTCCAATACCTATTAAATTGATTTTTCCCGATTAATGGACTCTTCTATCAAGTGACCTGTTCGTTGTACTAGATGTTTTTGACCATCACAGATTCTGTGATGAATTCTCACATCTTTTCGAAGTATGTTGTCTTCCATCCATAATTTTCCATTAAATTCTCATATCTATAAAATCGACTTTCATCGTCTTCTGCTAATGTTTGATGACCTCCAATACCTATTAAATTGATTTTTCCCGATTAATGGACTCTTCTATCAAATGACCTTTTCGTTGTACTAGATGTTTTTGAGCATCACAAATTCTGTGATGAATTCTCACATCTTTTCGAAGTATGTTATCTTCCAGCCATAATTTTCAATTGAACTCTCACATCTATAATATGGACTTTCGTCGACTTCTGCCAATGTTTGATGAACTCCAATACCTATTAAATTGATTTTTCCCGATTAATGGACTCTTCTATCAAATGACCTTTTCGTTGTACTAGATGTTTTTGACCATCACAGATTCTGTGATGAATTCTCACATCTTTTCGAAGTATGTTATCTTCCATCCATAACTTTCCATTAAATTCTCATATCTATAATATGGACTTTCGTCGACTTCTGCTAATGTTTGATGACCTCCAATACCTATTAAATTGATTTTTCCCGATTAATGGACTCTTCTATCAAATGACCTTTTCGTTGTACTAGATGTTTTTGACCATCACAGATTCTGTGATGAATTCTCACATCTTTTCGAAGTATGTTATCTTCCATCCATAACTTTCCATTAAATTCTCATATCTATAATATGGACTTTCGTCGACTTCTGCTAATGTTTGATGACCTCCAATACCTATTAAATTGATTTTTCCCGATTAATGGACTCTTCTATCAAATGACCTGTTCGTTGTACTAGATGTTTTTGACCATCACAGATTCTGTGATGAATTCTCACATCTTTTCGAAGTATGTTATCTTCCATCCATAACTTTCCATTAAATTCTCATATCTATAATATGGACTTTCGTCGACTTCTGCTAATGTTTGATGACCTCCAATACCTATTAAATTGATTTTTCCCGATTAATGGACTCTTCTATCAAATGACCTTTTCGTTGTACTAGATGTTTTTGACCATCACAGATTCTGTGACGAATTCTCACATCTTTTCGAAGTATGTTGTCTTCCATCCATAATTTTCCATTAAATTCTCATATCTATAAAATCGACTTTCATCGTCTTCTGCTAATGTTTGATGAACTCCAATACCTATTAAATTGATTTTTCCCGATTAATGGACCATTCTATCAAATGACCTTTTCGTTGTACTAGATGTTTTTGACCATCACAGATTCTGTGATGAATTCTCACATCTTTTCGAGGTATGTTGTCTTCCATCCATAATTTTCCATTAAATTCTCATATCTATAAAATCGACTTTCATCGTCTTCTGCTAATGTTTGATGACCTCCAATACCTATTAAATTGATTTTTCCCGATTAATGGACTCTTCTATCAAATGACCTTTTCGTTGTACTAGATGTTTTTGAGCATCACAGATCCTGTGACGAATTCTCACATCTTTTCCAACAAGGATGCCGTCTTCAATCCACAATTTTCAGTTGAACTCTCACATCTATAATATGGACTTTCATCGATTTCTGCCAATGTTTGATGACCTCCAATACCTATTAAATTTATTTTTCCCGATTAATGGACTCTTCTATCAAATGACCTGTTCGTTGTACTAGATGTTTTTGAGCATCACAGATTCTGTGATGAATTCTCACATCTTTTCCAAGGATGTTGTCTTCCATGCACATTTTTCCATTGAACTCTCATATCTATAAAATCGATTTTCTTTGACGTCTGCCAATGTTTGATGGCCTCCAACATTTTTTAAATCGATGTTTCTGAATTAATGGTATCTTCTGTCAAGTTACATGTTGGTTTTACTTGATGTATTTGAGCATCACGGATTCTTTGATGACTTCTCACTTCCTTACAATAGATGTTTTCATTCATAAGAATATTAGATATATTACTTAGGTATATTTTCACCAACGATAAAGATGATAGATCATAATAATTATGATAAGTTGAATTTCCTTTGTCGCTTGCTATCCCAAAGAGAGCGAAAAGGAATCATTGCAGTTCTATTTGTTACGATATAGTCCAGGCCCGTCGTAAGTGTGGAGGGGCTGTGGGTTTCAGCCCCCAAATTTGCTAAGTTCGTTGATTTTTTTAAGTGGAAAAGGTTGTGACTTCCACAGTGGTTGGAATGGAGACTGGAACTACTATGTATTAGAGGAAGCTACCAGAGTCTATCAAAAAATGCAATATCTTTTGTTTTATACAACTCAAATGGTTCAAAATTTTCCTCAAAAGACTCCCATCAGTCGTGGTTCTTTGCTATTCAAAATGGGGCGTGTACAACGATCTAAAGTTTCTGGTCATGACAAATTTTTTTCCGGGCACAAGTCCTCGGACCCCCTTTTTTCCACGCTTTCCTCGCACACCGTTTAAGCACCCCCAATGTGAATTCCATTCCGACGGGCTTCTTGTGTACCATATTGTTACAGAGTGAAATGTCCCTTGTGGCACCCAGCACACTTTTTATCCGTTACAAACGTGGGGCACCTCTCTCCAAAAATAATCTCGTACACCTCATGGTTGGTGCTTGTATTGATCGTACAAGGTGTGGTTTCTAGCTCTTAAGGTACCTTTTACTGATATTTGGTACTTGTACTAGCAGAAATTTCGATGTTGCCGAAAACAATTTTCGAGGGCTAGAGCATGGAATTTTCTATCATATCGACTTTATCCCAATCTTGTGTGCAATTTCTTATTTAAAGTGGTGCTGTTTTCCGTAACTTAGGAGTAATTAGATACTTGGAACCTGTGAAAATAAGGTAAAAACGATATCTTAGGATGTATTTTTCTAACACTGGATCCTGGGGGGGGGGTACTTGTTCTACGAACATAAGGAGAGGTGCCGCTGGAAAATCTGAAAAAGCTGCGCTGTCCCGGAGTCAAATTCCTGAAAATGTGCAAAGTAATTTGTATTTGTACCAGATCGATCGTGAACAATGCGCAGAAAAAAACACAAATCCATAGCCTCTGTGATGGCGCATGCTACGCATTAGTTTCAGATCGAAAGAAAAGCAACAGAAGAGAAGTCGACCTGAAAGAAGTGTGTAGCTTCGAATCGAGCATTAATTTTTAATTCAGGGTTCATGCAAGCATTCCTTAAAGTGATTACTAGATGATCTTTATCAATCAGCAGAAAACAAATAGAGAGATGGCGAGATTGTTACTGAAGATTTGACGAAAGGGCGCACTGCAGTTGGTCTTGGTAGGCCTTTTTAGGCCATCAATCAGAAAGCTTAGCCTTACTCCGGCAGAACCAGGCGTATTGTGAGGTGGAAGTTGACGAGGTTCATTGGAAACAGGGAACTACGAAAAGGGAAAGATGGCTGAACGTGATGGAACAGCTGATACCCCATATGGATATGAAGAAACTTTGGTGAGGATTTGTAAAATTTTGAGAGCCCAGTTGGCATTGGGTTGGTATTACTTTTGGGGGCAAAATTGAATGGGTTGTTCTCGACGTTTCTTCTTGACTTCATATCAAGGAAGAGCCAGGAAGTGGCTTGCCTGAATAAAAGCTTATATATTTTGCTTTTTGCAATTTCAGAGCTGACTAAAATGGATTTTTAGTGAATGAGAGAAACGGAAGCATGTGGGGGGGGGGGGGCGCTCTGAGAGACAGTAGAAGGATTTTGAAGCTTATGGAGTTGAGGACACAAGTGGGAAATGAGACCCCTTGCAAGCAAAGAAGGCACACGATAGGAGAATATATTTCTTTGTGAGACCCCTTAGACTCTAACGCCCTGGGGCAAAATCCAGGGTGCATTCCATGTAAAACCTACGCCGAAGGTACGCCGGGCCTTAACCTTTCGTACGCCAGGTATTTTCAGAGAGAGAGAGCTGCTAAAAATTTGACTACTGATGATTTAAGAAACGTTCGGTACTGGCCTAAATTCTTAGTTTCTAATACAAGAAATGCAGTTATTATCTGAAAGAAACTGTCAAAAGATCAAGGATTATTTCGTATTCATGTCAAGGTAAGCAGATTTTGAAACGCCATCACGCCAAGAACCGATTTTACTGAAAAAATGACGCCGCTACGCCGACAAAAAAGTCAGGTCTACGCCGAAGATCTTCGGGCCTAAGTGCATGAAATGCACCCTGGGGCAAAATGGCCCTCCTGCTCCCCCTCTCACGCTTGGTGGCCCTCCCTGTAAGAAAGGATCTGAGAGATCAGCTAAAGGCTGGGTTGGTCTTGTGGAGGGAGGATAAACTCTAAAGTCAAAAGTGATTTGTGATGGGTGTGCCAGTCTCTAGTGTGCGGCACTTGCAAGCCTAATAGCAGTTCATTATACTGTAAATATACAAAACAAGCAAGATATGTTGCTCAAAATAGACCCTAAGACTTACAGTAGGCTATAAGAAACAAAGATAAAATGTATCTACACACCAAGATGTCATTGAAAGCTCCCATACTATGCAGTCAAGCAGAATGGTTCCTTAATTGTAGAACAACAGAGTTGGTTTTGGAAAGAAAAGCATTGTGCTTCAAAAGGAGCAACAAATTTTATTTTTGTATTTCTTTCTGTGGAGATTCTAATCATCCTACAGTGAGCAATTTTTTTGTTCTTTCAGATGCATGGAAGATTCACAGAGAATCTGAGAGAATTTGCACATGATTATGCCAAGAAACTCAAATTTCAATATGAAGAAGAACAAGAGAGGGAGAAAGAAGAAGATGATTTCAGATCATTTAGTGGTGGATCTGCTTTTGCTTGGAATGCTAAATGTATGTATGAGCTCAACTTTTATTTCACTTTATTCTCATGTGTATGTTTTGTATCCATACCAGATATATTTAATAAATTTGGACCCAGGAGTAGTCCCTAAATGACACCGCATGCAAAATTGGAGAACATCATCATCTGAATGTGACACCCTAATAATAATGTAAGTTTCAAAGGCAGTAGAGAGCCAAAAACATAGAACTGTACTGGTTTTTTGTGATTGCCACATTTAGTGTCCCTTTCATCACCCATGGATGATATGAGTCTTCAGCCTTCTTTAAAATCGTCTTGACAGAATGATTCCGTATTCTTTAAAATGCTATGTTTTGCAAGATAATAGAAGTAAGATATGCCATTTCTCTGAAAAGTGACAAAATCTGTCATGACACATACATTATTGGGAGTGTTTCTGGTAACTAGAACAAGTTGTTAGTTGGCTACAAGCCAACATCAGATTGAAAATTCTTGTAAGGCATTGTGATGTTTTGAATGAATTTCTCTCATAGATTACTGGAAGAAGTTTCTGGCAGTGATTGCAAATGATTACAGCTTTTTGCTCATCCTTGGAATCATGATGGCATTGATCAGCTTTACACTTGATTATTTTATAGAAAAATGTCAGCTTGGTAAGTGAGGCGTTTTATGCAGTATGTATGTGCCAACTGCAGTGCATTTTTACATCTATATATGTTTTTTTAGGGAATGAATATTTTTGGCAACTACCTGGTGAGTAAGTAAAAATGCCTGGCATTTGAAACATTTGAAAAAAAACCGGTTCCCTGAACATCAAAGCAATGATATTTAAAACTGTCTTGTTTTATCCCTAATAGGTCAAATTAGGTTCATTAATTTACCTGGCTTTCCCATCAAAATCGGAGATTCTCTGCAGAAAGCTCCTTTCAAAAACCTGCAAAAGCAACATTTCCCTTCGTCCTCCTTCCTAGCAATAATGACTCCTAGATGTGTTCATGTATTTTGTCATCATGGGAGAATGGAATCCCCCAGAATAAGTTATTCACACTGGGGGGAAGACTTTTCAACCCACCAAAAGGAAAGTACATGCTACAACATGCTGAAAGTCATCGCTTGGAGGGAAACACATCAGGGATCCTTGCTTGTAATTTTAGCATGTTTTTTAAGGTTTCATTTCAGAAAATCGCATTACAGAATCTGAATGGAGTGACCAGTTTTAGGCAGGAAAATTTCTAAAAATAATTGAACATGTTAGCTATTCAGTCAGGTATTGCAAATATCATTGCTTATAGGGAGCAGTAGCCTTTCATGATGGGCGCTTTTCTACTCAGCCAGTAGAACTGGGAAAGTTTTGGAAACAGACACAATGAAATTATTTTATTCTTGCAGCAGAATTTTACATTGCCAAACAAGCTGCAGCTGTACATTGCCACAGCTGATGTTCTGACAGGGCATTATAGGAGTGACAGAGCATGGTTAAGAGAGCTGGGAACAAGCATGGCTGTAAAGATGTGGAAACACAATTTGGGGATGGGGAGGAGAAATCTTTGGGAAAGATGAAAAAGTTTGAAAATTTTATCCAGTTGTTAAAGGAGCATGATACCTTTTAAAGGGGGAGCACAGGGGCAACAGCACCCCTCTCCTCCTTTAGAGCCTCATAGTTGTATTGAAGCAGTTTTATTGAAAGTGTTGTCATTTATTTTTAGCGCAAATTTTGTTGTATCAAATGGCCAAAGTCAGTTCAGTGTTGCAGTATTTACTTTGGATTGGATTTCCTCTTTTGCTGATGACATTTTCTGTTGGCTTTGTTCATCTTGTGTCACCCCATGCTATTGGTAGGTGCTATTGCACTCATAGGCATCGGATGAGATAAAATTTTGGGAGGCTGCTCAATAAAAAATCTATTGTTTACAAAAACTTTTGCCTGACTGTAGGCCCATTTTCTGCCTGATTATTGCTGATTTTTGCAAACTTTTCTAACATTGGGGGGCTGCAGCCCTCAGCCCTCTTTCTCCTATGCCTATGATTGTACTCAACTTGTCATGCTTTTAGATGCACCTATAATCATATGATTGACTGTAAAATTTTCTAAATAAAAATTCTTGGGAGGAAAAGACATAAGGCCACGTGCAAGACCTGAACTGTACTTAAATGTGGATCACTGTACATTCCAAGCATAAGTATTGCTTCTGTAACTCTTTGCCTAACACTTAATCAATAGTTACTTCACTCTTCATTCCAGGCTCTGGAATCCCAGAAATGAAAGTTATTCTCAGAGGAACCATCTTGAGAAGATATTTATCTTTCCCTACTTTTATATCGAAGACAGTAAGTTCAAAATTTGTTACATTATGAGCTAAAAATTGAGTTTCAAATAGCCATACTTTTTTAGCAAATTGTATCGATGTCTCTCATGCTTCTGGAATGGAGGAGAAATAGTTTTCAACATGTCAAACAATCGTTTTTGATACAAATTTGTGTGCAATCGCTTTGCAGGTTGGGTTGATTGCTGCTCTTGGCAGTGGTATTCCCATTGGCAAAGAGGTAAGTTAAAGATTGACATATATTTATCATTTATTGATTGAATGAATGATTGCTTGATTGATTGATTGATTGATTGATTGAATAGCTGATAGATTCGTTATCAAATCATGAGCTAGGTTTTTCATATAATAAATAATTTTATTTGCCTGTTAAAATGAAAGACCTTCAAGCTATTTTGAAAAGAGTCAGAATTCAATGATATTTTGCTGTATTTTGATGAATTTTCAAATGTGCACAATGGTGATAGAAACTCTAATGCCACTCAATCAAACCTCACATGTATAAATGCATAGAAATCACGCTCAATCCAACCTCTATTGTTGATAACATAAGGATCTATTGTTACTGCTCTTAGATAATTGAATATGTTAATCTCAAATAATTTTGGTAGACTTCTTGTTTCAAAAGTATTTCCACACATTCACATGAGAAAATTTGAGTGACATGATCACTTTTTTAAATTTTATTCTAACAGGGTCCATTTGTGCATATATCCAGCATGGTTGCTCGGATGTTAAGTAAATTCATCAAAGCATTCCATGGCATTTATGTGGTAAGTACAGGGTGTCTCAAAAAAATTGTGCCCCGTTTGTGTGGCTAGTGTGGAGGAGCTGTAGATTCAATTATCTCTGTATTTATACAGTTGTATAGTTCAGGCTTCAACTTAGAGTTTGAGACCTTGCTTGAGTGAATCTGACATGTGGTTGCTGATTTATGGCAGAGAAAGGCAAAATCAGTGGTTGCTACAAGAACAGCAGTTTTCTTGTTTTCCGGCAATATCAAAATAAAGAAAGTTTTCAAAGGAAGAGTTCTGGCGTCGTATAAAATTTTCCGTATACCTTTTAAAAGGTAGAAAGTTCTCCTTTATGAACAGACAAAAATTTAGCAAAAATTTAAGACCCTTTAAAAGATTTAGCAAAAATTTTAATACTTCATTTCATCTTCATCTGCCTATTGTGTTTTCGTTATTTCCTAGAATGAATCTCGCAATACAGACATGTTGGCTTGTGCTTGTGCGGTTGGTGTTTCCAGCAGTTTTGCAGCTCCGATTGGAGGTATGCCGACTTGTCAATTAATATTTGTCCAAACGATATTTATATTCTTATGGATGATAAATCGTTGCCACTTCAGGATTGAGCATTTAGGAAAAAAGTTGACACGGAAAAGTCCTGCATTGGTCTGTCTTACTATATAGGTGGAATCGCATGTTGTTGAAATCCATTTAAATCGGCTTGTTCACGAAATTTATTGTCGTATAGCTCTCAAGTGAATTCACTGTTAGATTGGTGTTTCATTTATATGTTCGCTACTATGTTTAAGCAAGCTACTCCTAAATTTTACTGTTCTTAACTGCGCGATACTTAGCTTGCTTAGCATGTTTACATCACCAAAGTCTACCTAGCTGTCATTACTTTTAATCTGAATTAGTTTCAAATTTTTTTAACAGGCGTGCTGTTCAGTATTGAAGTAACATCAATGTATTTTGCTGTACGGAATTACTGGCGTGGTTTCTTCGCGGCTGTTTGTGGCGCTTTCATGTTTCGGTTGCTTGCAGTTCTCGACAGTAGTGAAGGTACTGTATTATGTCTTATATTTCCACAAAATTCTTCGTGTTGATCTCTGGCAGTTAGCGTGCCTGTAGTTCTTTACCACCAGCTCTACAGTTCTTGTTATATACTTCAAAGTAATGGAGATGTTTTGCTAACATCAACAAAAAGCAATTGCATCGCTACGTCTGTTTAATAGACCTATTTCACATTCAAAATCAATTCGAGGCAAAAGATGAGATTCCCAGTACAGCAAGAAATCTACGCCTGATCTATTATGTTGCAAATACACGTACAAAAGTATTTCATGCGTTGCTGAGAGCAATGCACGCTTTTGAGATTTAGATTCACATCACATCGAGACAAAGGTTGTTCCAGGATGTATTTCAAAAGAACTGACGTCGTTGTGAAAATGGTCTATTGCAAAGAAGTAAGTTTGATAGACTTTTGCAAAGATACAGTCTAAAACAAGGATAAACCGGGTTGTACCAGCTATTGTTCTCATCTTTTACTGTCTATACCGCGCTTACCATCTGAATCAGTTCATGATAGCTATTTTGAAATTAGAATGTGTAAATATCACTGTTTTTTTATTTTTTCTCTTTATTTTAGAGACAATAACAGCTTTATTCAAGACAAGATTCAGAATTGATTTTCCTTTTGATGTGCAGGAATTCGTAGCATTTGGTTTCATTGGGTACGACCTTTCCGTCTACCATGATATTGGTTTTGCTAGAAAATTTTATTTGAAACTCTCCATGTTTTGTGAAGGTTGGAGTTTTCTATGAAGACGAAAGGAGTTTGATTTCTTACCCTTTTCTGCTGACTAATATAAAAGGTTTGATTTATCAGACAATTTGATGTGATCAGTGTCAGACAAAAACGTGGCTTTCAAGTTTTGTACCACGTGACAATCCACCTTTTCAAGATCAGAGGTGCGAAAACGGAAGTCTTTTGTTGTTTGATATTTTGCATTTTTGAGGCTAAAATCTTGTTCTGCATACAGACTTTTGTATAAAAGCGAATTTTTACTTTCATATTTATCTTCGTTTGGAAATTACAGCGATTTTAAGAATTCAAAGTTATAAGGGCTTTGACCGTAAAATCAGATGTTTGGACAAATTTTGTCCAAACTTTTGATTTCACGGTCAAAGCCCTTATGATTTCTAATTCTTTAAATCACCGTTATTTCCAAATGAAGACAGACATGAATGTGAAAACTGGTTCATACACTAAACTTTGCTTGCAGAACAAGATTTTGGCCTCAAAAATGCAAAAATATCAAACAACAAAAGACTTCCGTTTTCGCACCTCTTATCTTGAAAAGGTGGATTGTTCAACTTTCATGAGTACTGCGTATGTTACCGTGGGTTTTAGAATGGCTGTTATTGGACAGTATTGCTGTATGAGCAAGTGATGTCTTTTCTTCATCGCAATACATATATAACCTTTTTGAAACATGTAGAATTTATGGGTCGTTGCAAAAATCCTCTAAATCATTACCACATTGTACAATTCGAATTTCTTGAAGACACTAGTAATTTTTTGTAGGCTTACGTGTGGCTTAGCTGGTGCATTATTTGTTTACACTCATCGCAAAATCGTCGATTTCCATCAACACCACAAGCAAAACAGGCTGAACAGATTCTTGGTGAAAAGGTATCTTTATTCTTTATTATTAAAGGTATCTATAGTTAGACACATTCAGGTATAAAAAACACTCGCTTTTGTTTACCAGAGACACGTTTGGCACCATGTTTGTTTCCATATGACATAAATTTGTAGCTATTCGGTTGTACACTCTGTAAAAAAAATTTCAAAAGTGCATTCGCATATTGTTTGATGCAAATATGAGCTAAAACAAGGCTCATAAAGTCATAGGTGAGAAAATCTTTTCAAAAATGCATCTAGTTTCTTTGGTTGTTTTAGGTTGAAGGTTATATTTATTTCACAACGTTGTCCGACAGAGATATTGTGAGGAAATTTTTTGCTTCAAGATTCCGACCAAAGCATTGTCCAGTAATCCTAGTAGGAACCAGTTGCTGCTGTCCTTCCAGCTCATTTAGATCATAGATTTCATTTTTTCATATAATCAACTTGCATGATTAGTTATTTTTGCAACCTTAAAGAAGCAATCTTTACTTGTTATTGCGCTTTATTTCAGCCGATTTATTTATCCTGCGATTATTGTATTGATTGTATCAACAATATCATTTCCAAAAGGATCTGGACAGTTTGTAGCTGGCCAGGTAAGAATGGTATTTTCTAACAAAGGAAGCGATCATAACGGGGATAGGAGTTGACGCAAGTAAGAACAGGTCTGATTTGTTGTGGTCTGAAATATTTGGAGGAATTCGTGCTAGAATCTGACCATGAAGTGCCAAATATTATAATGTTTTCAAGGATATTCTAAATTTTGAATTCATTGCTCCCAAAAATTTATAAGGTTTATTCAAAGTTCGACAATATCAGGTTTCTGTCAGTTAAGCCCGGTTAAGCCCTCTCATGTTCTTCAGTGCTAAAATGACATTGTTGTTCGTTGAAGAAGAGTATTGCGCTGGTTGAGCTCCAAGACTTTCGAGGAAAAATTGCATGTGATCCGAAACCTATTTGGCCAGAATGCGGGAGTCTGAAACTTTTATAACAAATCTCCAAAATATTCTCCCATCCCTACCAGATATTATTAATGATAGCTTCCCAATGTGCTGCTTTACGTTCCAGCTAATTCGTTTGATTTTTCATTTGAATAAGTTGCTTTCCATCAACTTCAAAATAATTTTATTTCGAACTAGTTTACTTCAAGATCATACATTTATGTTTATCAATTCTCATTTTTCATTTCTAGCTCACATCAAAAGAAGCATTGAGTGAATTATTCTCAAACACAACATGGTCTGCTCATTCTCCTACTGCCGCTTCATTGGAAGTCCTCAAACATTGGCAATCTTCATACACCAGTATTTACGTCACACTTGTTGTCTTTACTATCACAAAGGTAAAGGGTTTTTTTTTATATATATTCAGTATAAAAGTTTACAATGACGAATTACCTAAGACACTAACTAAGAAGCACTATACCACACTACAAGGGCGATACCAGGAGGAGCAAAATATTATGACTACCCCTTGGCATTTAACATAGAACACATAAAGACTAAAATACAACTGATTATACGACACAAGATACTATTTAGCTAATACGAAAAAGATTTAACAGGTAAATGAAAAAGAAAAACAAGTAAATAACATAAAATATAAGCACTTTGATGCGAATTGAAAGTATCGACGTTTCGAGCATAGCCCGTTATCAAGTATAGCGTTTCGAGCATAGCCCGTTTAAGTTTGTTAAACGAAAAAGAAACTATTTAAGGAGAGGGGAGAATTTGCGGTCAGATTTTCATCTGGTTTAAGTGATAATGAAGTTTTTCTCAGCTATGTTGAAATTGTTATTATTTTTATAATTTTATTTTACAGTTCATCCTAACAGCAGTGTGTGTGGCCCTTCCAGTTCCCGCTGGTGTCTTCTTTCCTGTATTTATTATCGGTAAAAAGTTCTGTTTAGCATCGACTCCAAAATCGATATCACTTATCTTTTTATAATTCATACATCCCTTCATTCTTGCATTGTTTGAAATGTCTTTTCGAGTCTACTGTTCCACCTCCTGTCGAGCTACAAGTGATTTCTTGAAAATTCTTAGTCTGGAAACAGCTTTAATTGATTGAAAAACATCGAGCAAATTCGATAAAGACTGAGCTATACAAGACCATAAGGAAGCTCATTGAAACGGCTCGTGAATTAAAAGTAGTAGTTTTGTTGTAATTTATTGGACGAGAGGTCGCTTGATCCTTGCACAGTCAGTACCTTGCTGCGTAGAAAAGCCGCCTAACGTCAGAGAGATGGAATGTTTCAGAGGGCAAAAAGATGATGATGATGATGATGATGATGATGATGATGATGATGATGATGATGATGATGATGATGATGATGATGATGATGATGATGATGATGATGATGATGATGATGATGATGATGATGATGATGATGATGATGATGATGATGATGATGATGATGATGATCTACATTCTAGGTGCTGCATATGGGCGTCTTGTGGGTGAATGTATGGCCACATGGTTTCCAAATGGTGTCAGTACTCCTATAGTTCCAGGTGGATACGCCGTAGTAGGTATGTGTCAACACGTAATGAGCATTGGCACAATTTTCTTATATTCCTGTGATAATTTAGGTACAAGAGATAGGTTGCTCTTTATTTACGTATTGTAGTGAGGTCTGGCATTATAACTTCACATGACTTAGATCAAACTTGATCTGTGGTTTCTAACTCCTCCCAACTTTCGTGCACAATCCTGTACAATTTTCCGGTCGTGGTTACCAATCGTTCCTTCGACAAAGCTCTTTGCTGTCCAGTGAACTGTATTGCTTGCCTGATACAGCAGACGATTACGCTAAAGATGGCGGCAAGGAACTTTTTACCAAAATGCATTTTGTTCTTTAATCGAATTCTATAGAATCGTTAAGGATTCGTAATTCGAACGCAATGCATCTTGGTAAAAAGTTCCTTGCAGCCATCTTTAGCGTAACCGTCTATTACGGAGATTTGATTGAGACTGCAAAACTCTCTCATTTGAATGTCCTTTCATATTTATATCTCATTCTCTTTAGGTGCTGCAGCTATGGCAGGGGCGGTAACCCATACAATATCGACTTCAGTTATTGTGTTTGAATTGACTGGTCAGATAACACATATTCTACCGGTCATGGTAAGCCTTTTACGACATCTATTATCTATGTAAAGATGATAAAGCTATGTTGCATCGGCTCTCCCACTTAAAACGATTTTCAGAAATTGCTTGAGTCTTTACAAAATTGGTGTTTTCGCCTCCAGACTAAGACAAAAACTGTAACTTTGGAGGGGTCAGCTAAATAGTCAACAAATGTCAGTCAATATCATTTACGAATGAGACTGAAGACTCAAGACCAATCTTCAAAATCTGTCCAACCTTTTTTGATTGTGACATGTTAAAAAGTGGATTCTTTCTTGAAGAATCTTGCAGTCACAGGAAGTTTTTCTAGGACGTTTTTGGTCTCAGAAATTTAAATACTGTATTTTCCCATCCATGAAGAGTTAGCCGTGGTATTGATTGATTTATTTTTTAGATCGCTGTACTCATCGCAAATGCCGTTGTTCAACAATTACAGCCAAGTATTTATGATAGCATTATTGAAATCAAGAAGCTTCCATATTTGCCAGACATTTCAAGGCCAGGGTAAGTATAATACACGTATTTTTACAAGAAACTGCTGGTAAGAAACTCAAGGCTCAGATCGCCAGAAATTTAAGAAACAATATTACTTGGAAACCTCGGGATATTTTACTTTACTTTCGCTTGTTTCCTGCATCTTTTTACTCGGAAGATACTTTAGTAATGTCTGCACATCGAAGAGGCTTCGAAAAATGTTTTTTTTTTTAAATTTCACGAGGGCACATTATAGTAAAAATTAAGATTGTCATGGAAGCTATAGGAAATTCTTAAGAAACTCTGAGAACGCAAACTCTGATGATTTAGAAAAAAATTCATCGCTGGCTCAAATAAACTCTAAGTTCTTATAAAAACTTCGTGCATAGCTTTGAAATAGTTTCTTCTTTACTACTAAATCAAAGCCCAGGCACTGTTA
Source organism: Aurelia sp. 3 sensu Dawson et al. (2005) (assembly GCA_964020215.1). Classification (NCBI taxonomy): domain Eukaryota; kingdom Metazoa; phylum Cnidaria; class Scyphozoa; order Semaeostomeae; family Ulmaridae; genus Aurelia; species Aurelia sp. 3 sensu Dawson et al. (2005). Next base: position 1,189,623 of record OZ026584.1, read on the forward strand.
CCCATTGCATGAGGCATAAGGTGTTCTTGCACCCTCGTTTGTACTCTTCTAACAATTAGATGGTATGGATCAGGGGAAAATAGACATTTCCAGACATTTCTCCCTGGTATGGATCATGATAAAATCGAGTGAAGAAAGGTCTTCTGCAGGTTACGAATAGGTGTTCTTGTACCCATGTTGTTTTCTTTTGTAACAAAGGACAGGAATTCATTAATTTATGATAGTCTTTTTATCCCCTTTAGTCATAAGCGTCGGTGGTATAACGGTTAGAATAGTTGCCTTCCAAGCAATTGATCCGGGTTCGACTCCCGGCCGACGCACTTTTGCATTTTTTCGCTCTGTCATAATAGATTTTTTTTACCACTCACGCATAGTTTAGGGGCCATCGACTTTCGATTTTCATATTTTTTAACGGCATTTGGCCGTTAAGATCGGAACCCCCTCCCCCCCTCCCCGTTAACGGCCTTCTACCAAACGGGCCTCCGATCGGCCTAAAATCTTTGGCCTAAGTAAGACTTGGGGAGCAGCAAACAAATGTCTTGTGGAACATGCTGGACTTCAACCGAAAATACGCCATATCGGGAGGCATAGTAAAACTGTTCTATTCTACACTCTATATGTTATTTGTAAAGATTTTATCTACGCTTTTAAAAAAATTCTCTTACGGAGATTTCCGTACGATTTTTTATTTTCTTAACGGCCTAAGGGTAAGACCCCCTCCCCCCATAACGGCCAATTGCCGTTAAAAAATACGAAAATCGAAAGTCGATGGCCCCTTAGTTTTTCTACTTTAGATTTAACCTTTTTTTAAATTTGAAGAGCAAAATAACGTGTAAAGGGCAAGATCCTTGGTAGTCTCGGGGGGGTAATTCAACCTATTTTGAGACGAAGACGTGCCGTTTTGCCTGAAAAATTTGTACCCATAATTCCGTAAATTCTGGTGGATTTTAGGGCCATAATTCCACAAATCGAATAAATGTCTGGGCCATAATTCCGAAAATTATGAAAAATCCCCTGAAAAGGACACCCATAATTCCGTGAAATGTCAAAAAATTATGAAAATGATACCCATAATTCCGTAATGGTTTTAAAAAAGTACCCCTAAAAATGGCACGTCCCCATGAGCGTAGGGGGAAATAAAATTCAGGGGTGCTGCCCGATAGAATATCCACTGTTTACCAAAATTTTGCCTGATTTTAGGCCGATTTTCTGCCCGATATGGCTGATTTTTGCAAATTTTTGCAACGTTGGGAGGGCTGCAGCCCCCCAGCCCCCCTGTCTCCTACGCCTATGCACGTCCCCGTACCACGAACAGTACTAAGGTACCCCCCCCCCCCCGAGTTGGTAGTTTGCAGATCCCAGATCATTTTGTCTAAAATGATAAATAAGAAGTAAAAAGCAGTATGATTTTATTTTCACAAGAAACTCTTTTTGGTTTATGCGGAGAGGTGAAGAGGTAGATACCTGGTTAGAAACTTTTAAAACTTTATAAAATTTATATAAGAATTAAGAAGTGGTAGGTACGCCTGTAACCACAAGTTTCTAAATATAATTAGAATTTTACCTGAATTCTAAAATTTTAAATTTGCAGTAAAAATATCGATGCAACATAGCAACTGTCATTTTGAGTGCAAGTTATGTTAATTACTTTGAGATCACACTAAAAGTGATGTGGGAGCCCTTCTAAAAAAACATATTTTGGCGTTAAAATTGCTAGCAACTCATCTAAAATTTAAGAAATTCCTTGAACCTGTCCCCAAGAAGCCTAGCCAGACAAAAATTTGTGGGAGGGTAAAACTTAAAAATTTTCTACCTGAGGGGGGTAAGAAGGTGTACCCATACATTTTTATTGCATTTTTCAGTTACAAATTTTGCCCATTATTGAAAAGGGGGAGGGCAATATAGCCCCCTCATACCCTCCCTTGGCCACGCCACTGCCTGCCCTTCTTTAAAAAGATGTGTGTCATGCAATTTCTTTTGCTGCAATTAACTTTCTTTATCATGCTTATCATTTTTCACACAATTTTTTCAACTGTTTCTTTTGCAGGTACATAATAAACGTCGGTGATATAATGGACACACGTCTCTTCTACATTACAACAAAAAGCACATATTTGCAGCTGAAAAACTTGTTGAGAAGATCAAATCTGCTGTCGTTTGCTTTTGTTGATAAACAAGGTATAATCTTTTGAAAACTATATACAATATTTTTTACAAATTTACATAGTTCCAGATCATTTTTTAGCTTTGCTTTTGTCTGAATTTTTTTAGATGTAATATTGAACATTTAAAGCATAATTGCACGCATTTTTGTTTTAAGAAATTTGGGTCTGGGAACTGTAACAGATTTTCTTAATTTTTGGCACAAATTTGGTTTTAAGAATTTCTTCTAGAGACAAATGTTTCCCCGAAACCAGTAGGGCTAACTCTCGCCTTGTGCAAGCGACAGGTTGTTTTGAAGAGAAGTTACAGGTGCTTCTAACGAAAGAAGAGGGGTAAATCTAAAGTTCTGTATGGCAGATTTTGTATATTTGATTCAGGATCTGTGTGGTAATTGTTTCATTTAAGCCCTAAATACCCGAGAATTATAATGCCTTTTGCTCGTCTTCTGAATCAAATAAACAAAATCCGCGAGATAGAACTTTAGATTTACCCTTCTTTTTTTCGCTATAAGCACATAATTTCTGTTAAAAACTACCTTTCGCTTGCACACGGCGAGAGTTTGCCCTACTGGTTTGGGGGCAACTTTATTTGTCAATATATTCCTTGCTCCATTTCAAATTTTTTTCTCCAACCTTTTCCCCACAGATTCGATGATTCTTCTGGGCAGTTTAAGAAGGCCTCATTTAGAATATTTGTTGGCAAAGCAATTGTCAAAGGGTGATGGGAAACATGAAAATGGAGGCTTAGAACCTATCAGAGAACTGTAAGAATACTTTTCTAATTATTTCTATCCTTTTCCTATCTTATACTTTTACATTGTTGTTTCAGCCTCATGTAGAACAGTTTTTTGATCTTTTTTCTTGTAACTATGCAGTCTATTTTACGTAGTACCAGTAAATTTATTATTTTTAGCAGGTCTTCGGGAGTAACAATGCTTGATTATATTATCCATTTATTTCTTTACATTCTGATCAGAATCCTTCAATGGTGCAAAAGATTGTCAGATTTTTAAGCAAGAATTCTAACCTAAAATGTTCTCAAGAATTCTTCAGAATTCTCAAAAACTCTTCAGAATTCTTGTGCTGACAATCAGCATCAATGTATGCAAGAGATGTACTTTTTTAAGAACCTTTTTAAGCATAAGATTTAAGCATTAAGAACCTTTTTAACACCCTTGCAGGCTGGAATTTAGAATAACAACCATTTAATTAAGAATCTATTCAGGCTGCACAAGAAAGCTTATACTGTCTTATGTTGGTTTCTACTGGTAACTTCTTGTTTCTACTGACCACAGTATCACGGGTAACTTCTTGTAATATTTTCAGGAGCAGAGTGAGTTATCGACCAGGATCTGATAAGATTGATGTTGTATTTGAAGACAGACAGGTAAGTTAATCAATTTATTTCATTTATGAATATTTTTAAACTGTGGTATGCAAGCTCCAAAGAAGTGATGATGACGAATTAATGGGTTTCCAGTGTCAAAATCAACATCTAAAAGATTGGACAATGTTGACAAAATTGTTCCCCGAAAATATGTTGCTATAAATCCGTATATTAACTCTTTTATTGGGTAATCAGTTGTAGGTCTTAGCAGTAAGTTGTGCACAATCGATACTTACATATTAGTTAAATGTTTCAGAGATAACTGGGATCCCTACTTAGCTATACCATCTGCGGGGTGGCCAAAAGCGGATTGCCCCTACAAATGCTCTAGCACATTGTTCCTTCAATAGGTTATAAGCAAATAGGTTATACTTGATAAAATGCAATTAAATGATTAAAGATACAGTTATATAATGGATTAAAACTTTATATCGTTCGAAGGAAACTAGATTGTGCAAGATGGTTTTCGCCAAAATTTTTCAAGACATTGTTATTTTCTAAAAACTTTTCAAATAATTTTATTTGCGTTTTTGGAACACGTATAGATGACATTGTGGTTTTATATTGACAACAAAATTTTGATTTTTGACAAATTTTGATAGGATAAATTAAAACATAGGACTCAAATCTGTAAAAAGTAAAATTCTAAAATCCTATGGTGTTAAACTTTACCGCATGTTTCTTTGAATTAGGCCCTGTTTATATGAGGAAAAACACCTCACCTGCCAGACCCGGAGCTGAGAGGCGAGGTAGATTTCAGTCACTGTTTATATGAGGAAAAACACCTCACCTGCCAGACCCGGAGCTGAGAGGAGAGGTAGATTTCAGTCACTGTTTATATGAGATTTTTCACCTCACCTGTCAGCCCCTGGGCTGAGAGGTGAGGTGTAGTAAAGTCTCTCTTCCGTGAAATCAGGATGAACTGACCAATGAGAATCAACGAATAAATTCAATTCACCTCACCATACCGGTGGTGTTTCGTTTATATGGAAAAATTTCACCTCACCTAGGTGAGATTCCACCTCTAGTGAGGTGGGACTTCACTATACCGGTGGTGTTGCGTTCCTCATGTAAACGCGAAATGAAAGAACAAAGGATTTTATTGGAAGGTGGAATCTCACCTCTCAGCACCGGCCCTGGCGAGTGAGGTGTTTTTCCTCATATAAACAGGCCCTTAAAGTGCTTGAAAGGAACTTTGGATGATTTTCTGTAAATCTACTGTAGCAACTTTTTAATATCTTGAATAGTTACAAAATAGCAGCATTTATTAACTTTGAGGCTATGACGTCATCAAATTTCTAAATCGTTAATGAGAAGAGCCACTGATTTCTGCTTGCCACCATATTTTAGACCTTCATTAACCATGGTTTTCTTGAAGATTGTGTCAATTCTCCTCAAGTAATTCAAGATTTATGGTTATTCTAATTTTTACAAAAATAATCAAAATTCCACCATTATAATCAGTATATCAAAAAATTGCCACTGCGAGCTGGAAATTTTTGCGAGCTGGAAATTGTCACTGCGAGTTTGCTGCAAATCACTCAAAGTTCCTCTTAATTCATTCAATTCATAGAGAAATATGATACAATTTTCCACACGCCTTTTTAAAGATTTGAGAGGTTTGAGCCCTATGCTATAAATTAATTATATAATTGATAGATGATTTTGCTGTCGTTAATTTCAGTCTTATAACGAAATTAAAGATATAAATTTACTTGATTGCTGTCAATTTATCAACAACAACAAATTTAAACTAATTTATCTATGTATTGATATTCTGCTAAACTGATATTATTTTCCAGATGAAATCAGGGACTGAGAAAGAACCTCTTATGGAGGAGCTGGTAAAATTTCAATGAATAATATTGTGTGATTTTTAAAAACGATACCATGGAGACTAAAAATTCTGTTTAGTGTAAGAATATTGTAAAAATTAGCTACTGATAAATGTTTCCGATTGAAAGCAGTCGAAACTACATGCAGGCTGCTAATGATTATCATATTTATGTGTTCGACACAATATTCTCAGCCCTCACTTTAGAAGACAATTTCTTAACTTTGTCCTGAAAATTTTTCTATTTTCCTTTGTTCTTTGCTACTCAAAGGGTGTGTTTGATTGATACCAAGTCTGAACGCGGTAGACTTGGCAGACTCGGAATTCGTGTTTAATTGACTCCCAGCGTCCGAAAACGGCAGGTTTGGCAGGTTACAAATGCATGCTGAGCATTCTCCGAAAGGCAGAAGGTTTGAGTTCGGAGAGATTCTCCTGTTGATTTTTAAACGGGGCTATTTTGCTTGCATTCCTACGGTAATCGGTAACTTTGTTGCCAAGCACTAAACTCGTAATCATGTTTTTCAACTGGAAACCTCGTTATCGTTGGATTAAATCTGAAACCTAACCTGTAAACCTGCCGTTTTGAAGACTTTTGTTTTTGATGGGGAAATGTGTTTCCATTTCTGCGAAGCCTACCGTTTTCAGAATGAGGTAGGTTTGGAATTACCAATCAAACACACCCGAAACAAACTTTAACTCCTTTTGAGAACTCTGGTACAGTATGACCTTTGTGGCTCTTTGTTTCTTATTTAGATCGATTGTTAATCATTGTAAAATATTTCAAAATGATAGTAAACAGTGGAGTTAGAGGTTTTTTATAGAAAAATTCCGTTGTTGTGAACTCTACCAAACATCTTATTGGTTTGAAACTGAGCCGAGCTTCACTTACAAGAAGGAAACATGACTTCATTGATCGGTTTGATTTTGACCATTCTATGTAGGGAGGAGCTGCAACGAAGACTTACAAGAAGCCAAAAGTCTCTAAAGCTTCAGGTAATGTTTGTTTTTATTATCATTAATGCAGGGCCGCCGAGAGCTTTTTGAGGCCCAGTGACAAAACTGCGAAAGGAGCTCCCCCCCCCCCTATGAGCGAAGAGAGCAGAAAATTTCTTTATATATATGTCACTAAAATTCTACAATACATATTACGGTCTACACTACTTACAAGAATTACTTTACAATACTACTGGGACAAAAACCCCCGGGGAGCAAGAGGCTGTGTCTACCCCAAGGGAATGAACATAAATAAAAGAAAGTTTACTACTTAAACTTAAACAACACTACTAAAAACAATACATACGGATAATAAGAACGATTTGACACTAAGAACGATTTGACACTAAGAACGATTTGACACTAAGTCTGCTGCATATTAGACGTCAGATCCAAGTGATGGTGAGGAAAAGTAATGATGGAGAAAAACTTATCTTGAAGTCTCTTTTTAGAGCAGAAAATTGTTCGATCACGCCCTTTAAATTGGCTTAAAATGCATTCAAGAGCATTTCCTTTCAGTCAAAATATAAAAAATCTACAATTATGAGGCCCCTTACACTCTGTGGCCCTGGGGCAAATTGCCTCTCCTGCCCTCTCCTCTCGGCGGCCCTGCAGTAATGTTCGACCTAGTTTTTCTGCCTCTACCGGGTGAGTCAAGAAAAATTTCACGCGTTTGGAGGGCTGTGGAATAAATAGTATGCGGCTGATATTCAAACCAAAATGTTGATCTATCAGTCAGAGGCTAACTTAGATGTGAAAATTTTTTTTGGTAAGATCACTCATATTATAGTCCCAGAAATTAGGAAAATGCTGGAAAGAGGTTTGTATGGGAGCCAAGATTCCTCATTCCTTTCTGGTCAATCATTTCCATGCTATTCAAACTAAAATTTATTAAATATCATGGAATTGGAATTTCAATGCTAAATAAATTATGGACCAGAATGGAACATGGAATTCTCTAATTACAAAATTTCTCAACAAACAAAATTTTCTCACATAAGTTAGCCTTTGATTGATAGATTAGCATTTCAGTTTTGAATATCGGCCACATACTTTTTCTTCCACGGCCCGCCAAAAGCGTGAACTTTTTTTGAATCACCCGCTAGAACTATAGCAAGGGCTCCCATGAAAAAAGATGATGTGTTTTTTTGGTCTGCCCTCCTCTCCTCGGGTCCACCCTCGTTGCCTGGGTGCCATTTTCCCTGTCAAGTCCTATGAATAGCTGAAATTAGTTTAATTTGCTGATATTTATTTTCAGCCGTTCTCACATTGCAAAAGATGTTTGTACAAACAAGCACGGAAGCATCAGAGGTATATGAGCATGACTGCAAATTTTTAAAATTTTTAAGGGTTAGAAAATCGCCCAGTTGGAAGTTAGATAGGGTTGTCGTTATAGATTTCATGTGGTTTGTTTTTGTATTAAATGCTAAAATTAACATTTTTTACTCGTAAACACACTTGGCGACGAAACAACTCGCCTATTGTGAAGGTGAAGGTGAAGGTGAAGTTGCGTTTTTCAGCGCCAAGCGCTGGGATCGCAGAAATAGAGCAGACCTAATCGAGTCCGCGACCCCTTGTCATGACGCTCAAGTGGTGGGGCCCTACCGGGACTCGAACCCACTCCGCCTGACTATTCTGGCTGCAAAGTCAGAGGATTACACCAATGCGCCACAACACTGTATTTGCCATCAGTATCGATTCGCATCAATTTTTCAATTTCGGATTTGCACAGGTTTATAATTGTTTTGAAATATTCATATTCTGGTTGAAACGTGAACGCCAAGTGTGTGAACTCTTTGATTAGAGACGCAAATAAGAACAGTAACAAGCTTTAACGATATGTCTTTCAACGATGAACTGGAATTTACTTAATCAAAGTAAGCAAAATATCAATACCAAGTGATTTTTATTCAAAGTAAGTGAGCCTCTAATATTGTTCCATCATCCGGTAAATACCACGCGCAAGCATCCATTGCAAAATAACTTTATTCAGCGATGATTTTTAAGTTTGCGCGAATGGTGAACACTTTATCCTGGAAACTTTCCATTGCTGTGTGCATTTCACAAAAGTCTGGTTTTTATTCATCTTGAGAGATATTTTATGATATTTAATGTGCTCTGTGAAAGAAATTTTTCGTTGTTTTCAAAGGCTGCTACTTCATCTGGAGAATATGGAGAGGGACAGGTAATTTGACAAAATCTTACTTCGATACCTCGAGCTTTAGCCTTGTTTCAAATTCAAATGTTGTGTAATGTTATTTTTCGACACTTTATTAGATCCTTTTATTTTGTCTTTAGTTACTAATTTTTTGTTGTTCTCCTCCGCAGTATCCTGCCTGGGAGATGGAGCTTCTTCGTGAAGAAATCGATTTCTCAGATGCACATATTGATCCTGCACCTTTTCAACTGGTTGAACAAACATCGTTGTACAAGGTTGGTGCATGGGTCCAGAGCACTAAATTTTCGTAGTCTTAAAACCATTCTTTCTATGTATTCTTCTAAGACTTCGTTGTGCCCTGCTGCTGCAACAAGAGAAAATTGGGAGGGTGTGGAGAGGGGAATGGAATGGAATGGGCACTTTAGATCCGGAATTTTATGGCTGAGGGATTGTTCAGATGGACCACGCAGTATACACTTTGAGCGAGTCTACTTTCCTCTTCAAGTTACCACATCAGAGGTGATTGACTTGAGAATTTCTTTCACCTCGTTCTTATCCAAATGATAACTGTAATACTGATAGGTTAGCATGTTGAAATATTCGTCTTTTGTATCATCATTATTATGACAATTGATGCATATCTGTGTCATTTTTCTTTTAGGCCCATAAATTGTTTTGTTTGTTGAATTTATCACAAGCTTACGTAACATCGATTGGCAGACTAATTGGTGTGGTCACACTTCGAGAGGTATTTTCACGCATTTCATTTCAACTGATTTCATCTGAAATTTTCTCCTGTATTAACGAATGTAGCTTCTGTACTTTAATTGAAAATGCTTCATTTGGAAGACCAAATTTACGACGACCTTCTTTTCTTCTGGAGTTCGCAAATCCCCCTTTTTCTCACTTCATTTATCTCGATTCTCGGTGAACTTGAAGAGAGATTCATACAAAGTTCCTTCTGATACTCGTCTCAGAAATTTTGTCAGTTTAGATCCAAAATTGATAGAGACTGAAGTGATTTATGCTACATCGAAATCAGCTCATGAGAAAGTTAATCTATTCTTTCGTGTTTCGTTACTATGGATATTTCTGACCTGCTTGCTATTCCTTTTGTTTGTTATTTTTCTAATTCCTCCATTTTTCTGCATTTTTCATTTTACCTTCTCCATGCATTAAATTATTTCCATCATTTTTGATGCATCATTTCTTTCCTCCTAGCTACGACTGGCGATTCAAAACGAGAATTTCTTCCTTGAAAAACGGAAATTGCGACACCAGAAATCATTTCGGATTTCTGTTCCAGAAGGCGACAGTGAAGCAACCGACACAGACAATCCTCCATCCAGCCGACCTCAGTCAGAATGATAAGCTTTTGTTGTATCACAGAGCAAGGGAATGGCGTGCTTGGTATTTGCTTCTGACTCTGATCACGTAAAATTATCTGACAAGATCACAGGGAGAAAAACGAAGAAATAGATTGATGAGGTACAGCACAGGCCATGTGTCGATAAACATAGCTTTCAAATAAATAGAAAACAGCAGGAGCCACGATGTCAACGTTGCTCTTCGTATCCGGAGATGCGCGCGATCCTTGTGATGTTAAATTGCGGGATGAGTGGCCGAGCGGCTTATACAGTTTTCGCCAGGTGACTGAATTTAATTAAGCCCGGTCGAGGGAGGTCAAACTCCGGATGGGTGACCTCAGAGGCCTGACCTTTCTCACCTCGCCGTCCTACGGAAGGGACTTGAAACTAGGGGTCCCATGCCTCACCGCTGCATGCATAGTGGGCCTAAATTAGCTTTAAGTAGCTAGAAATCCTGACAAGCCCAGTAGAAAACAA